>CM046881.1:264049821-265249821 GCA_025667525.1 Glebionis coronaria | reverse complement strand
CCTCTCGGATTGATTAATGCGATATAGGGTTTCTATATAAATGTGAATAAACATCATGTTTAACTAATGGGATTTAATCTTTATTAGGTTTTAAACAATGGGTTTGCATTAATCTGCTTAACACAGCCTAAAAAGTCACAAAAATCGCGAATTATAGATCCACCTAGGTAACTACGCCATCATTCCGATGAAGATAAGGTTACGATTCAGATTGTGTATTCCGATCGGTTATTCCGATCGGACGTCCTAAATAGATATTCAGATTGGACCCTCAATTTGGATATTCCGATTGGTGCTTTCCGATTGGAGCCTTTCCGATTGGAGCCTTTCCGATTGGAGCCTTTCCGATTGGAGCCTTTCCGATTGGAGCCTTTCCGATTGGTGGTTCCGATTGGTGGTTCCGATTGGTGGTTCCGATTGGTGGTTCCGATTGGTGGTTCCGATTGGTGGTTCCGATTGGTGGTTCCGATTGGTGGTTCCGATTGGTGGTTCCGATTGGTGTTTCCGATTGGTGTTTCCGATTGGTGGTTCCGATTGGTGGTTCCGATTGGTGGTTCCGATTGGTGGTTCCGATTGATTGTTCCGATTGGTGTTTCCGATTGGCGTTTCCGATTGGTGTTTCCGATGAGGTGTATAGCATTCTGATTTGGGACTATTTGGGTCTATGAGATTAGAGATTCTTCTTTGCTTATGATGCTAGATTGTTTCCTATATAAGTGGTTTATAGTATTTGCGAAAAGATTGTTGTCGCATCATCACTTTAAGCTAGCATGCCTTCACAATATGCAATTGCCTTAGCTTATCTAATGATTTCGACCTAGATTGCATTATTTACTTATTAGGCTTTAAGTAAATTAGGGCCACTTTCACGAAACCAAGGTTTATTGAAATTAATTAATTTTATCTCTTAAGAATACTTGAACGGTTTCTTATTACAGACGTTCTTCTTATTTAATAAGTTGACTCCTCTGTAAACAAAAGAGATACAAATTACTTATTCAATGTCTTGCGTTTTGTTTTCAGGCCATGGAAGACAAAGTTTCATCATTGTCTTGCCCTCTGTTCAAGCCTTCTATTGTTCGGGTTGACGGAAATCCTACAATTCCTGATGTAGTGGTTGAAACTAAACCAAAAACCATTGAAGTCTTGGTTGAATCTAAACCAAGACCTACTGAGGTGTTAGTAGAAATGCCACCAAGACCTACTCAGGTGTTAGTAGAAATGCCACCTAGACCTACTGAGGTTCTGGTTGTGAAAACCAAGATACCCAAATAGTTTGAGAATTAATGCTAGGTCGTTATCTATTTAGAATAAAATGTCTTTGGCATGTCTGTGTGTTGTTGTATGTAAGGACCTAGTCCAACTAAATCATGTTTGGATTGTGTTTCTCTATTATATGTGGTAATAATTGATATGTGTTACTCCCTATAGCTTCAACGTGATATAGACTTAAGATATATATATTTTGTATATCATTTGTGCTTATTTCATCAAAGCAGGAACCATGTCAATTACAAAAGAACAACAACAACAATCAGATCTCGCATTAGTACCACTCAATGCCCGTCTACCACTTGCAGAGAACAACTTTCGTCTGAAAGAGGACTTTGATCCAAACATCGCCGCTTTCAAAGTTGCAATGGACATTCTTGACATGTCACCCATTAAAGATGCCCTTCGAGCTACTGCCTCAGTTCCAGAAATCTACATTCATGAATTTTGGGCCACAGCATCGATCACTGCAGCAAAGGAAGCATCTAAGACATCGATCACTTTCACAATCAACAAGCAAAACTTTACTCTTGACTTAAGCTTATTCAGGAAGTTGTTCAAGTTTCCCAAATTAGCAAAAGGAGAGAAGTTTGTGCCTAATCCAAAAACAGAAGAAGTGATTCAAGTACTTAGAGCTTTAAACTATGAGGGGAACATTCAAAATCTATCTCAGTTCTCTACTGCACGCATTGGTCAACCATGGAAAGCAATTGTCATCATTATAGCCAGGTGCCTCACTTCAAAGACTCGTGGTTATGACCAACTGAGACCACCTCAGGCTCATATACTTTGGGGACTATACACTGCATCTAAAGTAGATTATGCTCTACTTCTTTGGCAAGAAGTCTGTTACCAATTCACCGGTACCAAGAAGAAATCACTGCATCTTCCGTTTCCAAGATTCACAAAACTTATCATCAACTACTTCATGAAGAGTAATCCTTCTATTGACAAGCGTGGAAACTTCTTCTACCATACATCAGATGATGACCATGTGTTGGATCAAATGGGTGACGAGAAACATCCCAGTAAGTACTCACTGATTCCAGCTTTAGTGCCTGACACCATGATCAATGACGGAATCAAGGAAAGTGAACCTTACAAACAAATGCTTCTGGACATTGAAACACAATATAAAAGGGTAAATGCAGATCCATCCGAAAAACAAAAGGGTAAAAGGAAAAAGACTGTTGTTAAACGCCAAAAGACTTCTTCACCCCAAACCAAAGGTAAAGCTAAAGGGAAAGAGCAACTACGTGATGAAGATGCAGAAGAACAAGATCCCTTAGTACAAATGTCTGAAGAAAAACAGATGCGGATTGCACAAAAGTTAAGTAGGATGGAGGCACAGAAAACCGGTAGTGGTTCCAGATCAAAAACTCCTGCCGAGTTAGCACTGGAAGCTTTTGGAGATCCAGACGATCCAACTGATGAAGAGGAACAAGATACCAGACTAGAGGAAGAACTCACAGACCCAACAAATCAAGATGATGACAACGTAGATGATTATATCAACTACGATTATGAAGATCAAAATCTGGAAGGTGGAACAGATATGGAAACAATTCTGTACGATGACGTCAATCTTAGCAAACCACTTCCACCTCCTTCATCACTAATAGCAGCAGAAGATGCTCATCTGACGATGTTTCCTATACAACAAAACATACCCCCTCCACCACCAGTCTTCAGCACTGTTGTAACAACCGTCCCGCTGAGTGAACCTACAATCGAGACCAATCAACCTGTATCAACCACCATCCATGTAATCACACCTACGCCGCCACCGGTAACCCATCAACCTGTATTAACCACCACCCAAGTGATTACAACGATGCCTCCACCGATTGTCGATCCTCTTGTGCCAACAACTGCCCCAGTAATTGTACCAACATCGCCACCTATCCTCGAACAACTTGTACCAACCACCATCCAATCCACAACCTCGTTAGCAATTGCAGTAACTCCTCCACCAACAACAACAGCAGTACAACTAGCATCCACTCCCACTCCATTTCTCACAATCAATGATCCACTCATTCAACAACTCCAACAACAAATGGCATCACAGGCAAAAACTATTGCGGCATTGGAGAAAAGGATAAATCATGTTAAGGCACGTGACGAACGAAAACAAAAACGTGATGACAAAAAACTTCAAGAATCATTCGAAGGTGTCATTAGACTTAAAAAGCAACAAACACAATTTATTGCTGAAAAGGACGCACGTGACAAAGAAAATGCTGCATTTCTCGATTCCATCAATGATTCAATGACTAACATCATCCAGCGTGAAGTTAGGGCATGTGTACATCAGGAGCTTCCAGTATTATTCATAAATGGCCTTACTAACTTACAATTAATGCAAACATTGGAGACTCGGTTAACCAACATTGAGTCACCCATCACAGAAGCTCAACACGAATTACAAAGAGCTCTTCGTAAGGTCATAATAGAAGCTTCCAACACATCACCAGTAGAAGACACTGTAGTTCCCCAATCTTCCAAGAAACGGAAACGACAGGAGTCAGAAAATGAGGAAGAAGAGGAAAAGAATGAGGAGGAAGAACACTCCGATAAAAATGAAGAAGAAAAGAACGAGGAAGAGAACGAGGAAGAGGAAGAGGAAGAGGAAGAGGAAGAGGAAGAGGAAGAGGAAGAGGAAGAGGAAGAGGAAGAGGACGAGGACGAGGACGAGGACGAGGACGAGGACGAGGATGAGGACGATGGGGAGGATACGGATGACGATGAGGATGACGAGGATGACGATAGTGATGCGGATGACGATAATGGGAATGGTAAGGATAAGGAGAAAGGGGATGGTGATAAGGATGAAGGTAATGGAGAAGAATCTGACGAATCTGATGCACGTTCAAAAGAAAAAGTTGTTGATAAACAAGCTGAGAGTGAACACATCACCACAGACGAGAATGCTGAAAGCACTGACAAAACCACAGGTAAGTCATCTGAACCAGCTCTTACTAGTGTATCACAAGTAGATCCTATACTACCACTAGTACAAGCCGAACCAATGATTGAAGACGAACCATCACCGTCTGTGGAACATCACTCTCCACCACCTACTCTTCTGCATCACACAGAAACAGCCACAGGTACTTCTTCTGCACCGGTTCCTACTAATATCTCATCCACACCACCTGTTGAACCCGAACCTATGCAAGAAGACGACCCGATACCATCGGTGATACATAACTCTCCCCCTCAGCATTACATTGATATGGATATTGACGAGTTAAATCAACCAGATCCTGAGTTTGCCGACACGTTCACTGTTGATGAAACGGTTCCCGTACAGCCATGGCTTACACAAGCAGCAACTGCACGTATAGTGTCTGACAGTGAAAAGGCGGACCTCACACAATTCCTCAATAATCCTATCGACTTCTCTGGATTCTTGATGGATAAATATGGAGTGCCTAGCATTGATACAAATTTACTTCAAACAACGATCAAAGACAAGAACTTCTGGGCTTCCATGAAGATTGCCGAAACTGAGGGCGAATATCATTTTAATGAGCTCATGAAAGCAATCAAGACAACAGCATCAGGTGAACAAGCTCCGATCCTTCTTCCACTAACACCCTCAATTATTGCAGCCGCCAAAGATCTGCCAATGCAATACTTCACCAACCGTGATCTTGACTACTTAGAAAACGGCGCGGACAAGTATGCTACATCATTAACAATGGGCAAAGCAGTAAATTTGGAGGATATTCCTTGGATTGAAGACAAAGTTTCAAAACTATGGAGCAAAAAGCTTGTCAAAGAATATGATCAATATGCGGAATTAGGCATCTCACATTGGCGGGGCAACAAGAGGTCGGCTTACTACTTCTATAATCACACCAAGCAAGGTACACCTATAAGTGCAACCCGTCGAATCTCCAGCATACAGGGCGTTAACTTTCACCATATCTTCGGATATTCGTATTTGAAGGACATCATATTCAAGCGAGAAGATGGTAAGATTTATAGTGTCAGTGAAGGGGATCTTCAATTCCTACGACTTGAAGATATTGAAGATTTTCTACTCCTTTTGGTTCAAGGCATGGTTCCTCACTTAGACCCCGATGAAGTCATTGCTCTAAGTTCCAACATTCGCCAATTTACTCGTCGAATTGTAATCAAGCAAAGGGTTGAGGATTTACAACTCGGGGTAGAGAGTTACCAATCCAGACTAAATCTGGAACGACCTCACACAACACCAATGAGTCGTTTTCACCAAGGTAAGGAACCATACATGGGTACACTTAAACCAGAGATGGGCATATTCTACCTGAATGAAGCAGAAGTCATGCAATACATGCGACTCTCCGAACTACACAAGTTCAGCGATGGCACTCTTAAGCATGTACGTGACAAGCTGTTGATGCTTAACTCAGGACAAGGTCTTCCAGAAGTAAAGTACCAATGGGAAGGCCGATTCAAGAAGAGTGCCATCCACACCATCCAGGTGATTGAAGAAAAGTTAAGGCATCGACGGTTGATCCGCAGCATTGAACGATTCGTGGGGGGCAGACCATATGGAGCACATCACAGGCTCGTGGGCTGATCCATCTAATGGGTCGTACTATTTCAGGTTTACTCCATATTGGTTACTTTGTGAATATGTTAATATTGTAAATAATGTGCTTTTGTGGCTTGTTGTAGTGTTAAAGTATGATAATTTTTCAAGAATTTCTCACGAGATTCTAAATCTTTCAAAATATATCATACTAAAGCACTACAACTACCCCTTATTAACTTAAGGGGGAGCATGAACCTGTTCTATGGCCAAAACATCGATTTCATTTTTACCCAAAGACCGGTTAATCCATTCAATATCCCAAATATTAATGGTTAACATTTTGGATAAGGGGAGAAAAATGGGATTAAGGAGACTTAAGTGATACTTGGCTAAAAGATGAAAAAGACTTAATGATAATCCAACTTAATATGTGTGAAGCACGTGTTAAGGGGGAGCGTTTTTGATGAACAAAACACCTAAGGTACAAAACTTTTGATTTCAATATCACAAGTACCTTAGGTGATTTTCAATGATTTTTCACGGTGGCAATTCCTTCCCAAAACACGCTTAATTCACGACGGATGTGGTGACAAAAGGGTGGTAGGAATAGGTTTAGTCCAATGATTCATCAGAGCCGATGGAATCTTCCCAAGGACAACTCCCTAGATAGAATTAGAAGTCCTAGGAAAGATGGAGAAAGAATGTGAACGTAGCTGAATGCCGACCAAGTACTTAAGCTAGCACTGGAACAATCACAACAAGGTGCTAGTGATGACGTATTGGTAAGCATTGAAGGGGTTGAAGAATGAAAAAGAAATGTAAAGATAAAGGGTGTAAAGAAAGAAGCCCTCCTTACAACTTTAGGCAGAAACCGGGTCAATACATATGCTATTGAGGTCATTTTTGCTAATGATTCTCGGTATTGAAGAAAGACATCATGGACCCAGTGATGCAATGCACAACCCTTCCCAGCTAACTCAAATATCTCTCAAAAGGTATTTGTTTTAATCACACGGAGATCAACACGTTATCTATTGGTTTATTCACTCCGAATAGACTGGTATTGAAAAGGTGGCACTCCTCTCCAGCCATCGCTCACTAAATCAAAACGCACAATCGAGTCTAGAGCCAAGAGATCATCAAAAGTCTCATTAGGACACTTTTCATTTATTCCTTGCTTTCTCACACACTGTGAAAAGTAAGAGATTTTCATGAGTCCTACGCAATATTCCTGTAATATTGCCAGAACATCCAAGTAATACGTAAGTATTACAATGAAGATGGAAATCCTGCTTGAGCCAACATCAAACAAGCTCATGGTAGGTTACACGTGCGATTCTTTTAGAATCAATCTTGTGAAAAACTGGAAGGTAACAGTGGTTTAATTCTTAATTGAACTTAAACTCGTTCCAGGCCTCTTCGCATTATCATATGATCTTGCCAGAACACTCAGAGTGACTCTTTATTGACCACAGTGACGAGTGGAAATCCTTCTAGTGTCAACATCAAACAGCACTTGGTAGGTGACGTGCAAGATTCTTTATGAATTAAGCTCGTGACAACTGGAAAGCAACGATGGTGAAAATCTTAATTGAGATTCACTTGTTCCAGGTTTCATGAATTGACGGCTTTTAATCACAAGGATAATTTATCCAAGTGATTCACTCTTTATGTTCGCAGTCAGCTTTGGACGGTCGAATAAAGAGAACGGGTTTACCCGCGAAATCCTGTCAGGAAGTTACTTAATTGAAACTATCCGTCACGGGTACGATATCTAATATCGTTCAACGGTCTTCACCGACCGGAGGTAAAATGCTACCGAATTAGAATAAAATGTTCAAAGCCATTTTATTCGTGTCGTTGCTGTGTACCTGTTAAAGACGGTGGCGTTGCTGTGTACCTGTTGAAGACGGTGGCGTTGCTGAGTACCAGTGAAGACGGTGGTGTTGCGGTGTACCTGTAGAAGTCGTTCCCACATGCTTATGTCTTTCTGCATCAAAGTTTAACAAAAATTCAAGAAAGTACAAGATAAAGTCTTCCGCTGCACCAAACTCTGAAACTTTCGAGAATTCAACAAAAAGACATAAGTGTGTGGAACATGGAGTCACGAGAAGGCAAATTCACAAGAAAGGCAAAGATCGCACGTGCAAGGCCAAAAGAACATGTTCCAAGCAAAAAGGCTGATATCATTCAATGCATATTCACAAAAGAAAAGAAAAAGAAAGAAAAGAAGACTACGAGCTCAAGAACAGAATCTAACATGCTAGATTAGGACTTTGTAAACTTGGAGTGACCTCCCTTTGGGGGAGATTGTTGGAAATACGTTTTACGCATTTAGAAAGTCTCGGTCACTCCAACCATGTAGTTATAGGCTCGTAGTTAAGTTAAGTGTTATTTATTACATAGCCCGACCCATGAGCATGTTCATGGGCCGGAAGCCCAAGTCCTTTAAGGACTTGGTGTATTTAAACCTCTTTCCACCATGGAAAGAGGTGTTGGTTGTTTTATTTCTCACTTTTAATATACAAGTTTCTTTCACTTCTCTCTCTAACTTTCTCTCTCTAGAAAAACATCAACCCTCTTGATTCATAAAGATTATCATTGTTTCACAATGTCCAATTTGATTTGTTATTAAATTTCCCGTTTGTGTTTTACTTACAATAAGTATACTTGTGTTTAATTTATATATAATTTATATAAATTATTTCACGAAAATAAAATATAAATACTTTAGTAAATTTAATTTAAAGTCCCAAAAGTTTCCAATATTTACTAAATAGTTTTTAAGTTACAAGTTTTAGAAATGACGGTTTTAGTCCTTGTAGTTCAAAATTTATTCAAGTTTTACTAATTTAAATGGAATAAGGGTTTTAGGGTTTGTTTAAGTTTCGAATATATGCAAAACTAGTCCCTCCATATTTTATTAAGTAAAACTTTCGGATCTTAACACTTTTAGTACCCAGGGCTTGTAATACTTTCATGTTTTGGCAAGAATAGTCCTTCTAGTTATAATTATGTTTTATAAATTTCATTAAATGAAAGAAATAGTCCCTAGGGCTTCTAACTGTTTCGTCTTATTACATAATTAGTCCTTAGGGTTATAAAATGATATTTTAACTTTAGGAAACTTACAAAAATAGTCCTTAGGGTTTAATAAGTCACGGATGACATTTATTAAGCCCTAGACTTTCGGATATTTACAATACTAATCCTTGTACTTAATGGTTTATCAAAACAAGTTCCAAATGTCACGGTTTTAGTCCATAAGTTTTATAAATTGACATTTTTAGTCAAAAAGTTTTTATAAATTATATTTTTGTTATAAAACTTTATTTAAGTATTTAAAATACTAAGTGGGCTTATTAAATGGACCAAGAGAGCTAATAGGCTATCTAATGGGCCTAAATATATTTTAAGTCCACTAATAAACTAAGATTAGCTAAGTGGGCTTACAAGGCATTAAATAGGCCTAATGGGCTCTTGCATGTACACGGCTATATTGTATTGGGCTTACTAGGCCTATTCAAGTTTTGGGTTATTGTTGCATGGGCTTAAATAGTCCATTAACATTACTTAACCATTTATCTAGGTGTAGAATTTATGAATCCTTACAAGCTTATTATTGGTTTATAAAAATTTAGTCAAGATCTCTAAATAGAGAGTAAAAACCTACATCATGTTTTATTTTGTGTGTTTCAAATAAGATCCAAGTTAGTTACAAGTTGCATGTTAGTCATAAGCTTTAGAATGAGCTTATAACCCACGGCTATAATTATTTGTAGCATTTCAGGATAAAGTCCAAGCTTGTTATATGTGTGCATGTAAGTTAAAAGTCTCATAATGAGATCTAGTTTATTTACAAGTTTATAAGTGAACTATATAGCCCACAGCTATATTTAATGTTGGTGTTCCAAAATGAGATTAAGCTTTATATGTTTACAAATAATCTACAAGGTCAAAAAATAAGATCTAGACTTATTACGTGTTTACAAGTTCATCACAAGTTCAAAAATGAACCTGTTGGAAATACGATCTTACGTATTTAGGAAGATTCGGTCACTCCCGCAATTTATTAAGTAGTAGCTCGTAGTCTAGTTACTTTACATTAAGTAAACAAGGAAAGTCCTGGTCCATGTAATGTATGGCCGGCCCAAAAATTAAGCCCAAGTCCGTCTTGTGGGTTGGGTATAATAACCCTCTCCTTAGTTGGAGAGGGTGTGGTTCACTTATTATTTAACATAGTAAGAAGGTGTTTTCTTTCACTTTCTCTCTCTAAGTGTGTGTGTTCTCACCATCTTTCTATCTCTTTCTCTCTTTAAAACATAAGCAAGATTTACAATATCCTACAAATGGTATCAAGAGCCATGGGATGATTGTTTGGTTTTTGTGTTTGTGTTCTTGATTTTTGTGCCTTTTTTAATCTATATCATTTGTACCAATTTTTTTTTGTTTTTATGGTTTAATCTTAATACAAATCATCTACATACTTGTGGTAGTGATTTGGTATTGTTACTTTGGTGAAAAACACAAAATTTTTGGGTGTTTGGATAATTTTTTGGCTAAAAATATCGAATAGTTGTGTTTTATCCGAGAACAGTGGTACTTTTCTTTACATATTGCGATCGACTCCATCACAAAGTTTGAAGGGTTTCTTATTCCGATCGCAAAAGCCCAAGGGGTTTCTACATTGCGATCGTGTATTGCGATCACGCATTGCGATCACGTATTGCGATCACGCATTACGATCACGTATTGCGATCACGCATTGCAATCACGTATTGCGATCACGCATTGCCATCACGTATTGCGATCACACATTACGATCACACATTGCGATCACGTATTGCGATCACGCATTGCGATCACGTATTGCGATCACGTATTACGGTTGAACATTGTGGTCACATTGCGATCGAACATTGCGATCACATATTACGATCGAACACTGCGATCACATTCCGATCGAACATTGCGATCACATTCTGATCCAAGTATTCCGATAGCATTCCGATCCAAACATTGCGATAGCATTCTGATCCAAGTATTTCGATAGCATTCCGATCCAAGCATTGCGATAGTATTCCGATAGAGTGACAAGATTTCCAAGATTTTTCAAAAACGTGTTTTTGAAAATTTTTGTCTTGGAATTTTTGGTTCACCGAGAACATAATTTAGGGGATTCCAACATTATTTCTTGGCTTCTACACGCAACAACAAACACATTTACTTTCTCTCATTGTTCAATCTACGTTTGTAAATCTTAACTTATCGAAATGGAGTACACATCTCTTACGGATAAGTCCATCCTCTCGGGTACGGATAATCGTCCACCAATGTTGGTGAACACTATGTACGAGGATTGGACTTCCCGAATAGAACTTTACATGTTGAACAAAGATAATGGACATCTCATTTGGGCATCAGTGCTCAATGGACCTGTAGATTATGGTACTGTGACGGAAGGTACAGTTTATCATCCTCGCACAACGGGTGAATTGACCGGAGATATGAAGATTCAAGATAAGGTGATAAACAAGCTACAAACATCATTCTCCAAGCCCTTCCTCCAGATGTCT
Source organism: Glebionis coronaria (assembly GCA_025667525.1). Classification (NCBI taxonomy): domain Eukaryota; kingdom Viridiplantae; phylum Streptophyta; class Magnoliopsida; order Asterales; family Asteraceae; genus Glebionis; species Glebionis coronaria. The sequence goes on along the minus strand of CM046881.1, from coordinate 265,238,445 downwards.
ACAAACTCGTGAGTAAACATAAAATTGCCAAAGAGTTACGGGATAGAATTCATATTCTAATGCAATGCACCTCGTTAACTAAACAAGAGCGAGAGTGTAAGCTATATGATACGTTTGATAAGTTTTCCTAAGTTCCCGGGGAAACTCTAAATGATTACTATTTGAGATTCACTTTAGTGATGAATGAGCTCAATATCTATGGCATGGCAATTCCAACGTTTCAATTAAACACCAAGTATTTGAACATTCTTCCTTCTGAATGGAGTAAGTACGTGACGGCTGTTAAATTGGCTAAGGACTTGCATAACACCAATATGGATCAACTTCAAGTGTTTCTTCAACAAAATGAATGCCACGTGATCGAGGCTCGGTTGTCCACACCTCAAGTTCGTGATCCACTTGCCATGTATGCTTCTCAACAAATGACTCCCCAACAAAACTTGGCTTCTACTTATCAACAACCATCATACTTGCAGCAACCACCACACAACTATCAGCAACCAAAACAATCATTTTATAAACCATCAATGATGCCACATCAAGGATTTCAACAAAGTGTTCTTCCACAGCCTTTTCCACAACAACCATCTTATCAGGCATCCCCAACACAAGCTATCACTTCTCCAATGGTCTATACCCATCAGCAAGGATATTTTCCAATTGAAGCACCTCAAGCACAAGCCTTCTATTCCCATGAACTTCCACCACTTCAAGCACCGGTCTTTGCTCCAAATGATTCGCCAACTGATGTCTTGAACCATCTCACTGCCTACTTGTCAAAACTTATTGCAACTAGAGGATTTCCACCAACGAACAATCAGCTTCGCACTTCTCCAAATCCTCGCCAACAAGCCACTATTCAAGACGGTCAAGTAACGGTTCAATCCATTCAAGGAAGGCAAAATTCATATGGACCTAATCCAAGGATTGTGAACGCTCAAGTTGTTAACTCTCAAGCAAGTGGAAATGGAAGCCCTATTGGTCCTCAAAAGGTCGTGACTTGCTACAATTATCGAGGACAAGTCATATGGCTAGGCAATGCACTCAGCCAAAAAGGAGAAGGGATGCAACGTGGTTTCAGGAGAAGATGTATCTTGTCAATGCTCAATCTAAGGGAAATATTTTAGATTCAAAGGAATTAGCATTTCTAGCAGACCCAAGGGCACCAGATAATGAAGGCATTGCAGTCGTCTCTACTTTTAATGCAACATATCAAGCGGACGATCTTGACGCAAACGATTCGGATTGTGATGACATTCACTCAGCCTCAGCAGCTCTAGTTGCTAATCTCTCTCACTACGGTTCTGATGTCGTCAGTGAGGTACCAACTACATCGAATCTTGTTAATAATAACCCACATCAAGTTGGGCATGAAAATGAAAACCTCGAACAACATTCGGGAACTAGTAACTTAAATGGTGTAGTATCCATTCCTACACATTTGAGTGAACCTCAACAAAATGCTACGACGGATATGGAATCTTATGCTCAACATGATTTGGTAATGGTGACTAAACATATTATTGATGAAATGAATATGGCTATCCGACAAACCGTAGATACGAATACCACCCTAACAGATGAGCTTGCGTTGTATAAGTAAAAGGTCAATGTTTTTGAAAAGGTCCCTCAAGCAGAGAAAATAACTCTTTCTGAATTTGACCAATTTCGCTCTGAGAGGATAGAACACTAAAACGAAATAGAATCATTAAGAGCTAATCTTTCCAATGAATTAAAAGAAAAGGAGTCGGTTGTGAATGATTTTCAAAAACTTAAGATGGATTTTGAAACTCTCGAGTCTAAAAAGTTTGAATCGGAAATTAATGCTACCAAACTTCTTAAATTCAAGGAACAACAACTTTTAAAACAATACGCTTACACAGAAAATATTCGTCTTTTAACTATCATTTATAGAACTAGAACTTAAGCTTCTTCAAGATTTACCGCCTAATCTCGGTTATGTAAAACAAGCTCAGGAATATATTCCTTGTCTTTATGATGTGACCCTAATAGGCAAATCGAAAGAAGCACCTTATGTTCGTAGTGATGAGCAGACATAGTCACTTGCGGATGAAATTCGATCTAAAATGATTTCAAAATTTCATAAGATTGATTATGATAAGCATAATAAAGATCAGTTTGATAAAAAGACCCGTATTCGATTACAAAAGGAATTATCTCAATTATCAGCTTTTGTGCCCCTAAGTTTGTCAAATGAAAGCCTTCCTAGTACGTCTCCTACACTCGTCAAAAAGGATTTAACTAAGTTAATTCCACCGGTAAGTGAGGTGTCAAATAGCTTAAATGCGGTGCACCAACACTTTACCGATTTTGACAAGGTCATTTTGGAACGTACGACGGCTTTGGCCATAACGGAAGGTGAATGGAATTTTCAGCACACTAGAGTTGCGTTCTGAGATGAAATTGTTCCGTTTGTAAAGAATATTAAAGCTTGTCTTAGCAACATTGATCAAGATTTGCTTTTGGATATCGAAGAAGTTAGACGTGTTTTCAATGAAATGGATGATGCTTATGAAAACGGTTTACTTGAAAGAGAACGTATTTTATGCCAAAATGATCAGCTTCTGAAGCAAGTGATGTCACATGATATTGTTTCTGTCTGTGTAAATAATAGTGTTGATAATGATTCTATTGTGCATAATGTTGAATCTGTGGATAATATGGTAGATAGTATTTATCACAAATCTGACGCTGAATTTTTAAAGCTTCAAGATTCTAATACTTCGCTTTCAAAACGTTTTGATGAAATTCAAAAACATTGTTTTTCACTTGAATGTGAGAACCAATCTATTAAAGAGATTTTTGAAACGTCATTCGAAGGTGTTAATATTGATGCTCCAAATTTTATAAAGTATTTTCGATTGAATTTACAATCAAAACAGCGTCAGACAAGTGATAAGGTTGCTAAGTTATTGCCAATGGATTTAGAGAAATCTAAGGAGATGCATTGTGTGAACATAGTTGATGTGACAACCCTAGATTTTGGATTTGTCACTTTTGACTATTTGATGTTGATCATGTGCTTGGTGTGCGTTTATGTGTTATGTGTTCATATTTGAGACTTTATCATGATGTTAGACATTGTTTACGTAGTACATGGTACGTTATATGATGATGTGATGGGGTTGGTTCGTGCTCATGAGTTCACATGAATGTGTAAATCATGGTATAAGTTGGAAATGAAATGAAATGAAATGAGTTTAGAAATGAACTGCAGAAAAGTTCGGATAGCGTTTTTATAAGGTTTCGTTTACGTATCGTATGTTGTATGTATGTATTAAGTATATATAATATGGTTAGGATAAGTTTTATAGTTACTTTCTATACTTAGAAACTTTTAGAAATGAAGGCTAGTTCAAAAATCACGTAAAAAGTCGAAAAATTAGTAAAAGGGTGCCCGGTTTGGTCCCGAAAGTGTATAGGAGTATAAGTAAACATAAAATAGGAGAGGGGAGAGTGTAAATATGATAAAAAACAGAGGGGGGGTCGAATTTGTGGGTCCCATAGCTGAAGTTTTAAATATTAAATTAATAAAAATAAGATAATTACCATTTAAAAGTCCTAATTGGGCCTAAACTTGTCCAGAAGGTTACCAAGACCTATATAAACATCCCTAGACCCCTAAAAACGACTAATAACCCTAAATAAACCTAAAATCAGTCTAAATCTTCCATGGATATCAAGAGAAGTCGAAATTATGATTAGGGTTCATTAATTTTTCTTGTTTCAAGGTAAGTGATCAATTCAACCTTAATATAATTCATGTTTTTATTAATTAATCATAATTTTAATGTTAATTAACTATCATTGAGATGATTAGGGTTTTTATTTTTCTAGAAAATATAGTAATTAATATCCATTACTGATTTTAGGGTTTGTGTTAAGAATTTAGGAATAATAATGATGTTTAGAGGGTTAGTGCATAAAGGTGTAAAACAGTCTGAATTTTGGGGCTGTCTTGTGTCGACTGTTCCGGGCAGTAGGTTGCACATTTGGTCGAGTTTCTTTTTTTTAAAATTAAGTTCAGAGAGTCTACTTTTCAAAAATGCAAGGTTTGTCTAAAATGGAGTTCGGTAAGGTTGTCAAACAAGTTTTACAAAAACAGTGCGCTGTTCAGGAATAAATTTGGATTTCGGGAATTTGAGTCAAAACCTAACCAAACGGATGAGATAGCCAAAGATTTTTGATTTAGGAACTCTTTATAATGTATATAAAAGGACTGGAGGTTTTCAATAAAAGTTATGGTGTTTTGGTTGGGCTTTTGGTGTCAAACATTTAGCATGTACAGAAAATCAGTTTTGGTAAAAACGACTTTTGGCGTAGAGACTAAACGGAAGGGTTAAATGTGTAAGTAGGAAGTAAAATTGGTTTTTGGAGTTCTTAGATCATATAACAACATAAATCCAGTAGGGTATTAGCCATGTGTGGTGTTAAGTTCACTTCATGTGGTCGTTTAATGACTAGTAAATCGTACCGGGAAAAATTGAATTTTCACGTATAGAATAGCTTGTAGTGTGAGAACTAGATAGCGAGGATTGGGGGATTAGATTCATCTCCGTGTTTGTTAGTTAAATTGGGTGTTAGGACCTGAGCTAAGTGTGTTGTGTATGATTTTATAGGTTTGCAGGAGTGCTAGCTTGCTGTGCTATCAGGTGAGTTCATAGTCCCGTTTTGCTACGTTTTTAAATGTTTTTCCAGTATGGGATGGAGATGACACTTGCAATGTTCTTTAACATGATTTAGTACTATGTTTTAAAATTTGTGGACATACATGTGATATTGTGTGACTTGCGTGCTTATGTGTTCTCATATGTGCTTTGATATGTGTTCTGATATGTGAATCTTGATTGGGTTATGATTGGGATTGGTACGTAGATGTATGGGCGTCTATGGGACCAGTTGTGATGTGTGTGGAGCGTGGGGCATGATCCGTCCTGAGTTCTTGGTTCTGAGTTCTTGGTTCGTGGGACACGATCCGTCCTGAGTTCTTGGTTCGTGGGGCAGGATCCGTCCTGAGTACTTGTGCATCGTCTCTTCGGAGGCAAGATATCTCGACGGGGATATAGTTCATCTTCCACAGGTGGTGTGGGAAAGATCCGGATAGTGTGGTGTGTGTTCTTGTGTGTGTGACGGGATACTTCTTGATTGTTATAGTGTGCTTTATGAATTGTAGATGTGATCGGTACTTGGTTTAAGTTTTGTTGTGGATGCATGTAGCATGATTATCACATTATGGTCCATTACTATAAACTGTTTTTCTTCAATTTATTTACAACGAATGTCAAGGTTTCTTATGATGTTCTAGATAACTTAAACCTATGTTCTCACCAACTTTATGTTGACAGATTTTAGTGTCATTTTTCAGGTGAGGTAGTTGTGCAAGATGATGTTAGAAGTGGCTAGAGTATAGAGGCTGCTAGGATTGCATTAGGAGGAATCCCTTTCCTCTTAGATTTTATTTTGTCTTTTGATTTAATAAGTTGTTTGATACCTATATGTTTGATGTGTGTTATTTGAATGTCTTTGGTATGAGGTAGGCCTATTACCTACTTACCTATACGCCTACATTATTTGAGATATTGTCATGACATTGTGTCACCTTTTTATGACATTTCTATTTCATTTAGTTAACTCTATAGACACGCTATTGTTGTGATGATATCCATACGTCGCGCCCCATATTCCGCCATGGTGGGGTGTGACACTTGAGGCCGCGGAGATTTTTAAACTTGATCTAGATAATCGAGTTTCCAAGATTTTATCCAAAGTTGATAAATTAAAACAGAAAAATACACAACTCTTGGATTCAGTAAAGCCCACAGGTGCTCATATCACTGCACAAAATCAATCATTGATTGAACAACTGAATCAAAAGTCGGTGGAAATACCTGATTTAAGGGAACAAATTTGTGATAAAAATTTGGCTTTGGCTGAGTTAAATGACACAATTCGTACCCTAAAAGGTAAGAATGTTGTGGATAACGCAGCCAATGTCTCAGCATCGTCCTCTAGTGCAATCAATAGGAACCTTATTGTCGTCACACCACTTAACAAGGGCCCTAAGACTAAACCATCTCAACTATTGGTCATTAAAGATAAGGGAAAATCAAAACTAACGTCTAATATTCCTGTCTTGCATTCTACAGGAGTAAACACTACTACTAAGGCTCAAATATCTAAGCTTAAAAGATACTTGAAGAATGATAGGATCTTGCCCCCAGCTAGTAGTCAAGTGAAGAAGAAAGTAGAAGCCCACCCTAGGAATGTTATTTCTGTTTTGAATAAAAAGAATCATGTAGCTAAACCTAAAGGCTCTGTGGTTGTGTAGCGTTCTAAGCCTACTGTGAATTCTAATTTGAAATGTTGGAATTGAAATGAATGTATGTTTTCTAGTCGTCATGATTCTTGCCTTATTGACCATGTGAATGAGATGAATGCCCGGAAGCACAATTTAGAGTGGAACCCGACTGGGAAGGTGTTAACCGAAGTTGGATGGATGTGGCGTCCCACTGGTAGAACTTTCACTATAGTAGGAAATGCGTGCCCTTTAACTAGGATCACTCCCACTAAAGCGAAGAAAGCGTGCCCTTTAACTAGGAGTACCAAGGCTACCAAAACACAAGCGTGTCCTTTAACTAGGAACACCAACATTACTGTAGGAACCAAGTGCCCTTTAAATAGGTCTACTCCCACTGTAGTGCCCGCTAAAAATCCAAAACCTTAGAAAGTTGGAACAATAAAACCTGTTACTAAACTTAACATTAGAAAATGCTGGAAACCTAAGGCAAACACTCCGAAACCAATAGTTTCGAATGCATTGTCTACTGTTGTTGCTGAAAACAGGTGGTCCAAATTGTTCTCTTGTATTTGGACTCTGGTTGCTCCAAGCATATGACCGGAGATCGCTCTCAGCTCAGAAATTTCGTCGGCAAGTTTCTTGGTACGGTTCGATTCGGTAACGATCATATCACAAAAATAATGGGTTATGGTGAATATCATATTGGGAATGTTATAATTTCAAGAGTGTATTATGTGGAAAGACTCGGTCATAACTTATTTTCTGTGGGACAATTTTGTGATTCAAACCTAGAAGTGGCTTTTCGTGAGCATACCTGCTTCATTCGTAATTTTGAAGGGGTTGATTTATGGAAAGGTACTCGAGGGAATAATTTGTATACGTTGTCTCTACAAGACATGATGGCCGCTTCTCCAGTATGTCTTCTCTCCAAAGCATTGAAGACTAAACCATGGTTATGGCATCAAAGGTTATCTCATCTTAACTTTAACGCTATTAATCATTTGGCGAAAAACGAACTTGTTCGTGGTCTTCCTAAACTTAAATTTCACAAGGATCATTTGTGTTCCGCGTGTACAATGGGGAAGAGCACTAACAAATCATACAAACCCAAGACTGAACACACCAACCTAGAGAAACTTTATTTGTTACATATGGATCTTTGTGGGCCAATGCGCGTTGAAAGTCTTAGTGGTAAAAAGTACATCCTCGTTATGGTGGATGATTAATCTCAGTTTACATGAGTAAAATTTCTTGCAACAAAAGATGAGGCACCTAAAGTCATCATCGACTTTCTCAAGATGATTCAAGTGCGTCTCAACACTACTATCCGACCCATTCGTACAGATAATGGAACCGAATTTGTGAATCAAACCTTGCGTAAGTATTATGAAGAAGTTGGAATATCTCATGAAACATCCGTTGCTCGCACTCCACAACAAAACGGTGTCGTTGAAAGGCGAAATTACACACTTATGGAGGCTGCTCGAACGATGTTAATTTACGTAAAGGCTCCATTGTTTTTATGGGCAGAAGCAGTATCTACAGCAGTTTACACCTAAAATCGGTCACTAATTCCAAAACGCCATGGTAAAACACCATATGAGCTTCTACATGGAAAAGTACCAGATTTATCATATCTTCATGTATTTGGTTCTCTTTGCTATCCAAATAATGATGGTGACAATTTGGGAAAAATTCAACCAAAGGCTGATATTGGTATTTTCATTGGTTACGCGCCCGCAAAGAAAGCATACCGAATCTACAATCGTAATTCTCACAAGATCCTCGAAACTATGAATGTTGATTTTGATGAGCTGACATCAATGGCTTCTGAGCAAAGCAACTCTGAACCCGCACTTCATGAAATGGGACCCAGTAACATTAGCACTGGTCTTGTCCCAAACAACCCTACTTCATCATCATTTACACCACCTTCTAGGAATGAATGGGATACGTTGTTTCAACCGTTCTTTGATGAATTCTTTACTCCTCCAAGTGTTGTTGCTCCAGAACCTGTAGTAATAGCTCCAGTTACCGAAGTTGTCGCTCCAGCAAACGAAGCACAATCAGATACATCTACACCAACTATTTGTCAAGATATACCATCAACGAGTAATTCTCAACCAACACATGTATCAAGTACCCACGTCATGCTTATTGATGATGAAGAGGATGATGATAATGATCACGATTTGGAATTCGCTCAAATGCGTAAACTTCCATTCTTTGGTGTACCAATTCCCGACCCTAATCAAGCCGGGTCGTCCACCTCAGAGGAAGCTCCTAATACGGTCTACTCCAATCCACGGATTCGTGAACATGACAGCAAGTGGACAAAGGATCATCCTATAGATTCTATTATATGTGACCCTAATCGTCCGGTGTGGGTATCCACACGAAGTCAGTTACAAGAAAGTGCAATGTTTTGTCATTTTGATGTTTTTCGCACTGAAGTTGAACCTAAGACGTGGCAAGAAGCTTTTACTCAATTTTGTTAGATAGAAGCTATGTAAGAAGAACTTAATGAATTTATACGTCTTGATGTATGGGAACTTGTCCCATGCCCGGATCAAGTAAAGTTACTCACTTTGAAATGGGTTTACAAGGTGAAACTCGACGAGTTAGGTGGAATTTTGAAGAACAAAGCTCGACTAGTAGCTCGTGGATATAAGCAATTATTAGGCATCGACTTTATTGAATCCTTTGCACCCGTTGCCCGTTTGGAAGCTATTAGACTATTCCTCACTTATGCAGCCCACATGAATATGATCGTCTATCAGATGGATGTGAAGACGGCATTTCTCAATGGTGAAATCAAGTAAGAGGTCTATGTTCAACAGCCAGATGTTTTTGTGAATTCTAAATATCCTAATCACGTGTACAAGCTTAGAAGGCTCTTTATGGGTTGAAGCAAGCTCCACGCGTGTGGTATGATCTATTGTCACAATTCCTCATTACACAAGGCTTCGCTAAAGGCAAGGTGGATCCCACGCTGTTCATTTAGAAATGAGATAAAGATATGATTATGGTACAAATATATGTTGATGATATTATATTTGCAGCCTCGACCCAAACCTTATCCGATGAGTTTGGGACACTCATGTCTTCCAAGTTTAAGATGTCAATGATGGGCAAGGTGTCATTTTTCTTAGGACTTCAGATATCTCAGAGTCCCAGAGGCATCTTTATCAATCAATCCAAGTATGCCCTTGAATCGCTTAAGAAATATAAGATGGAATCTTGCGACCCCGTGGATACTCCAATGGTTGAACGAACTAAGATCGATGCAGATCCACATGGGATTGCCGTTGATCCAACACTTTATCGTGGAATGATCGGTACCCTTCTTTATATTACAGCTAGTCGACCCGACCTTCAGTTTGCCATATGTATGTGTGCTCGGTATCAAACTAGGCCTACTGAGTTACACTTAGCTACTGTTAAACGCATATTTCGGTATATTAAAGGAAGAGTAAATTACACCGTTCGTCCCTGTGGTATGCGTTGACCGACAAGGTTCGTCCCTTGACCAAAAAAAGTGCATCGGTCGTCCCTAAGTGGGAAACATTATTTATCGTTCGTCCCTCCCTTTTTACAACCCCACTAACGATAATTATACACCAATCTTCAAGGGGTATTCCTGTCTTTTCCATCCCACTTAACCTTCTTCTTTCACCTTCAAGTATAACACAAGTATAAAAACATAAACTCAGAAAAATCCATTAACCTTCCACCACCACCGACTGAAACCTTATCCTTCCACAATCGACTGAATTTGGATCTCCGACCATAACATAAACCTTATCACATGTCACCATTATATCCTTCCAATAATTAATAACATAAAGCACCACACCGACTTCCGATGAATCTTATTGACGAGGAGTGGATTAAATTGGGATCTTACTGTTTTTTGTTAGTTCAGAATCTGAACATTAAATACTAACCAAACATATATATACTTGTTTCCATAAAGCTATAGCTTTCAGCAGTTTAAATAAACTGAAACACTGATTTTTTAATCAGTTCCATACGCACCATATTAATACCCCATTCATTAGTTTCTCCTAAAAGCTGAAGAACTTTGCTGATTAATTTACCCAGATTATTCATCAGCTTCACCATACCCTGTTATTCTTTCATCCCACCTTTTTTATCCACTGGTTTTCTTTTTTTATCAGTTTAACACAAGATCAACCAAACCTTTCTTCGATTTTATTTACGCATCACAACCGCTAATGTTCATCAACATCATTCAATTATCACCAAAACCAGCACTCATCACCATAGTGGCATCCCGTCGATTCATATGTTTGCTCGAACACACCTCAATCAACAACAACTATCCCAACGAATAAATCCTATACCTCGGCAATATCACCGCATTTTTACCCATCTAGAAAACAAGCAATTGATCTTTAAAACTAACAGGATCCATTCATTTGGCCACGAGGAACATATCCAATGTTGCTTATTCGGTTTGTAATGTGGGTTTGTATCTTTTTTTTTAATCTGGATTTGGGTTTCGTTTTCTATAAAAAACATGATTGAGAGGATGGATTAGATCTGGTATATAGGTCGGTGTTGGTGATGTGTTTATGAAGATGACGGGAATATATGAAGTGGTTGATTTGGATTTTAGTGACCTGGATATCGATTTGGGGATTATTATGATTTGTATTTTTTTAACATGGTTTTTGGATCTGTGTTTTTGTGTGAATATGACGTGAATGATAAATCGGTGATGCATTTTTGTTGTGGGTTTTGGATAAGATTTAGGTGATGGTGTTAAAGATGAAAAAGTAGAGATAAGTAGGGAAGATGAAGTAGAGAGAGGTAGTAGGGGTGAGGAAAAGACGGCACTACCCTTTATGGATTTGAGCATAACATCAGTTAGTGGGGTTGTAAAAAGGGAGGGACGAACGATAAATAACGTTTCCCACTTAGGGACGACCGATGCACTTTTTTTGGTCAAGGGACGAACCTTGTCGGTCAACGCATACCACAGGGACGAACAGTGTAATTTACTCTTAAAGGAACCATTAATCAGGGACTTTGGTATTCGAAGGACTCTCCGATTGCACTTATGGCATATACAGATGCGGATCACGCGGGTTGTCAAGATACAAGGCGTAACATGAGTGGAACTTTGCAACTACTAGGAGATCGACTAATCAGCTGGGCATCAAAAAGGCAGAAAAGCGCTGCAATTTCAAGTACGGGGGCATAATACATAGCTATGTCCGGTTGCTGTGCTCAAATTCTTTGGATGATTTCACAATTAACCGACTATGGTCTAGGTTTCAACAAAACTTCGATGTACTACGACAACAAAAGTGCAATTGCCTTATGCTGCAAGAGCGTTCAGTTCTCCCGATCGAAGCATATTGACATCCGCTGCCACTTTATCAAGGAGCAAGTGTAAAATGGAGTGATCGAGCTTTACTTTATCCGATCTGAGTATCAATTGGCGGATATTTTCACGAAGGCTTTAGATCGCGCTCGAATGGAATTTTTTGCCGACAAGCTAGGATTGAGAACCTTCTCGCCCGAGACTCTAAAGGAATTGGCAGATGAAGTGAAAGAATAGTGGTGGTAAACTATTCTTCGTATCCTTGGTGATCATTCGTATATATTGTTTATATTTATTATCCACAAAAGCAAAATACAAAAATATAAAACCATATAAAAACCCTAAAAATTGAAAAATTTCTTAAAAATCCAAAAATATTTTTACTTTATTTTTCAAAGGCATGTCTTTTGGTAAGATAATATTTACGGCTTTAGATATGTTGATTAACATTGAAACGGCGCCATAAATAGAGTTCGTACAAAAGTTGTAAATATTTTAAAACATGCATATTTGGATTGTAGTTATTTCAGACTGCAACCCGATTTTCATATTCAAGTCAAGCATTTATTTTGAAAGCTATAGCTCAATAACGGGAATTAATTTTCTTGGGCATGGTTTACTTTAAAACCATGTAAGGGATTGTGTCTACTTTATAACACAATCTAACACGGATATATGTACGCATCAGTGCATTTATTTGTTACAACAAGAGAAATCTTGTTTTTATGAAGTTATCATCTCTACAAACCGAAGCTCTTTGCGATTGGTATCTACATACTAGACGATGCGACCACTCAAACGGCGACTACAACTCTTTCGATAGAACACGGGTCAACAATTGAGGGGGAGCAATTGTCAATCATTCAGAATCTTCGATATTGAAAGTGCCAGGCTCACTAATTGGTGTCAAGACAACAATAACAATCGTACATGTGGTGTCAAGAGATGACTTCAGACGTGACGAGGCGACAAACATTTTCCAATAGAAACCATTTGATCTTATCATATGATGTTCTCATCACTCAGGTCCAACCTTGTCAATACATTCTAATATGGTGAATATGTGAACATGTTACAAATCGGTATCATATCTCACAAATTGGTCTCATGAAGATAAAACGTCTTGCATTTTTTTCCCAAAACTTTTAAATCTTCCTTAAATCAATTGATATCAATAATATTGGTTGTGTTAATATTTTTAATATGAGGGAGAAAATGTGATTTAATGTGGGAAATTATCACAAATGGTTTGACTTAACGTGATAGCTCATCCCGACATGTGCGAAATGTTTTCGAATATCGTGGCATATGTTAAGGGGGAGCAAAATGGATTTGATATATCAAAATGGATTTCATGGTGATTTATACTTACCCACAACCCATTTAATTCACGACGATGAAGATTGTGGTGACATAAGGATGGTAGGATAGGTTAAGTCCAATTATTCTTTCAAAACCGGAGGAATCTTCCCAAGGACATTCCATAGCTAGAAATAGTAGTCCTTAGGAATGATGGAGAAAGTTTATGAACGTAGTTGAATGCCGACCAAGTACTTAAGTTAGCATTGGAACAATCACAACAAGGTTCTAGTTATGACGTATTGGTAAGCATTGAAGGGGTTGAAGAATGAAAAAGAATTGTAATGATAAATGGTGAAAAGAAAGAAACCCTCCTTACAACCTTAGGCAGAAACCGGGTCAACTCATTAGCTATTGAGATCATTTTTAATGATGTTCAATATTAAAGATAGACATCATGGACCCAATGATGCAATGCACAACCCATCCCAGCTAACTCAGATATCTCTCAAAAGGTATTTGTTTTAATCACACGGATACAACACATTATCTATCGATTTATTCACTCCGAATATATTGATATTGAAAAGGTGGCACTCCTCTCCAGCCTCTGATCACTAAAGATCCAAGATACACGATTGAGTCTAGATCCATTTGAGATCATCAAATATCTCATTTGGACACACTTCCATATTTCCTTGCTTCTTCAGACACTGTGAAAAGTAAGAAAGATATTAAGAGTCCTACGCAAAATCTTTATGATCTTGCCTGAACATCCGAGTAATACGAAAGTATTTACAATGAAGATGGAAATCCTTCTTGAGCTAACATTAAAAAGCTCATCGTAGGTGACTTATCTGATTCTTTATGAATCAAACTTGTGTGTAAAATCCATGATTTTACCATGATTTTTATGTAATGAAGTTTCACCTGTTAATCCTAGAACACATACTCACATGTGTATTCCTATAAGTTGAGTGTGAACTTGTTCATTTAGGTACTTATACCTTTACATTCACACTTGTTGTAAATAAGTTACATAGCTCAAACCTTGTACTTAAGACTAGGAGAACAAATGATAAAAATGTATAATCAATACTTGGCTATACACACAACACTAAATCAAAGTTGGAAAAACATGCTACATAGTGTATGTAGTCGTGTATGTGTGCAAGGGTGTATACCACAAATGTGACAATCTAACATTTTCAGGTAGTGAATTATTTTCTCGTATAATATTTTGAAACTTATTTTTGTGTTGGTTGATGAACTCACAATTTACGGATTTAAATTTGGGCTTACGTGCATAATTTAGCGTCCTTTACGACTAAACCGGAAACCTTAGGATTACGTATTTACGTTTTTGAACTCCGTTTTTGATGAGACAATTTTTATTAGATTCGTTTTGTGCCGTTGATTCATAATTTATAAAAACGTTTTTTGTAAGACGACCCGAGGGAACGCAAATCGAGGAAAATAGAATCGAGGAATACCCATAAATTAGCGGGATGGGACTAAATAATTTATCCCACCCCACTATACAAGGGACGGCCCAAACTAGACACCACATCAAAGATGTGGCATCTTTATAACTCTTAGCTTACAAGTGTAGGCTTAGCCTTACACTTAAGCTACCACTAACCACAAAACCACTAGCTAACTCATTCTTACCATTTCATACATGCAAAACTACTTTAAACTCTCTCCCACTCTCTACCCATTGCCGTCCCATAACACCACCATACACCACCATTTGATCTTTTCTAGCCACAAGATACTTGTTATCTAGCTATATTATGGAGTAACCTTGAAGCCTTGATTGCTTGGTGGCCATTTTAACAACAAAGGAGGTGATTTTCTTGTGTCCTAGGGCTAATTCCTCAACAAACGTTCTTGGTGTTTGATGATCTTGGAGATATATTTGGTGTTCATCAAGTTGTTGTCTTCCAAAAACAAGATATAATCTTGGTTGGTAAAGAAGATCATCCTTTCCATTTATCTTGTTATTTTTGTAAAGATCAAATGTATTTTCTTTCTTGTTGTATATGTATATGATGAATATATGATGATAAAAATGTTGTGTGGGGATCAAGTGTTGATAAATATGCTTAAAAAGATTAATAACCATAAGAAACAAGGCTAAAATCATGCTTAATTTGTTGGCTGTATAAAAACAGTAAGTAACCAAAACTTAAACTGATAAAATTGCATAGTGTAATCCATTTATAGTAAGTATAAGATGTCATACACATGTGAGAGTTTTCCATGCAATGGAATCATCAAAATGAGTGAGATATGATCAAAACAAAATGAGTGTGCTAATCTGAATAGTCTGTTTTATAGGGACTGTTAAGGATAGTTAAACATACAATGAGCAGTAGATATAACTACCTTATTTGTAACACCTAATATGAAGTTCATGCCATCCAAAAATGAGCTTCTAATTCATTGTAGAACTCTAGATATGATAAAAATGGTGAAGATGAAACTAAAAATCAGATTTTGAAGAATTAATGTTTAATACTATTATATAAGCACTCAAATTATATAGTATAAAATGTGAAATTAAAACCCACTGACTTATGAATTTCATTTCTATAAATATGTATAAGGTTAAATAAATGGACAATTTATAAAAATGATAGTTGAGTAATATTTATAAGTTATAAAAACTATAAATATGATTTTTACGACTTTTTCGGCTATTACCGTAAAATTAACGTTTTTCGCCAATTAAAACTTAGACGATCAAACCCGTCTAATGTAAAGTTTTTAAAAGTCATATACTGATATATAAGTATCTAATACAAGTAAAAACCGATAAAACCCTAACTATAGGACATACGGACATTAACGAGCTAAGTTAGCATATTGGACTAATAATTGGGCTAAATAAGTTAAACACTTATAAAAAGTACTTATTGGGCTTAACCCATTTGGGCCCAACATGTAAAGTACAATTACTGATAATACAAGTATAAAATGGATTAATACAAGTTAAAGAACTTATAATAAGCTTATTGGACTTAAAACATGTAAATAGGTAAAACTAGTAAACTAGTAAAAAGTTACCAATACATAAACACAAAAATGAGTAAACAAGGATATATAAACCCACTTGATCATAATCATATGTACAAAATCATCATATCTGTATTGTTATTTTGATAAAGTCATTGGAAAAAAGTCTAGACCGATTATTATTTATATAGGTTTCCGTGACTGAAGCACGCCCGTAGCCGATAATCCGCCTTTCATTATCAACGTGAGTTCATAGCCTCGCACTCTTTTAAATGTTTTATAAAATAATTTTTAAACCCGCGAGGGAGATAATATGCTAGTTTTTGATAAAAATAGACCACAAGTAGTCCCGATGGTATGCTTAATGATATGGACCCGAATGATGTTATGACCCTATAAACGAGATAAAATGGATTATTAGTAGTTAGGTTATGTCACTCAAAGTCCCATTAGCATGAATTGTGAACTACCGGGATTTGGTAGACGCTTATGCATATGATAGTACTATTTGGGGACGATCACCCCAGTTCGCGCCTTGACGGTTGATCCCCGTCGTACCACATTGATTGGTAAGCGAATTTATGTATGAGAAGATTTACATAGCCTGATTTTTGTGACGACACGCTAACTCAGATGGGCAAATTGTTTGTCGGGTTCGCGGCCCGTTGTTTTCATAGTAAGGTAACAATGTCATGCGGCTAATAATAATCCAAATGAATCAAATGTAATCCAATAACGATGCTAATAACGATAATAATATTACCTATAATGGTAATATTGAGGCTACGGTCTCATGGACGGTTTAAGATGTATGCTTGATTTATATATTGCCTGACTAGCAATACGAGGACTTACTTTTGATATTATACTTGTGTTCTGATTTCAACGATTGTTTTATATAACGGTTTTATTAAACTCTATGAATTCACTCGGCATTCGTTGATATGATTTTTGCATGTTTTATCTCAGGTGCTTGAAGGTAATCCAGATGGAGATCGACTCTGATGACCCACATAATATTAAAAATGTTCATTCGATCTATGTTTTGTAAACTTAATGACCTGAATAATTTGGGACCTGTTGTACACTTTAAAACTTTTTATCGAATGAATGTATGTTAAACCTTGTACAACCATTTTTATGTGTTGTCTATGATTGGAGTTATTGTGCTATCCCGTAACACTCTAAAAGACCCTTCCGCTATACCGATACAAAAATTGAGAGTGTTACAGTTTGGTACCAGAGCTCTCGTTATAGAGAACAAAAGATTTTAAAAACCAAGGTGTTGAACAAAACTTTTCAAAATCTTTTAACTATGAACATTTGAGAAAATATTGGAAAAATCTTTTGACTAAAACGGTGCCAAAGATCTTTGACGTTACCAACAAGCCCTATTGAGAAGATATATATTTTGATATATATAATTTAATTTATATATATGTATATATCGTGATTTCAGTATGTAATTGTTTAATAAGTATGTTATCTTAATACGAGATATATATAAATGCAGATTGTCATGGATGACCCTAATATTCCTGTAGAGAACCATGCTATTCCCGAACATAATGTAGATGATGATCCTTATTTAGACTTAGTAGATTATGATATGGATGATGAGGAGGAAACATTTGAGGATCCCGAGCCCGAGATAGGACTAGGAGATCAGATTGCCCCTCAGGTTGATATGATAGAGAATGAGATTGATAATGTTGATATTGAGAATGATGAAGAGATTGGGTTAGATAATATAGATGATGAGATTGACGACGAGTATGTTGAGGAGGATATAGGTATAGACGATGAGGTTGATGATGATGAGGAAGCCGAGCTTATTTACCCTTATGATGTTCTAGAGGGCGAGCCTTTACCCCCACCAGTTTATTTGTTTGATTCTAAGGTTGAGCTACCTAGGGATGAAATGTCTGAATCGTCTGAATCTTATTCTGAATCAGAGGAGGATGAGGATGATAATGCACCTGACGGTACTGATGGTATTGCTACTCGTAGACGTATGATAGGAGAGTCGTCTAGTGCTCGAGAGGCTACTCATATGGATGGTCTTGCACCATGGGCCTTGAGACGTGATTTAGATGCTTCCCATGTTAAGAGTAGTATGATAGAGATTGGATTAGGTGTTGTTCAGACTCATGTTGCTTATTTGGAGTCAAAGACTAAGGTTGGTGAGAAAGAGCGGGAATTGCTTAGTTTGGATTTGACTGATGTAGAGCGTGGTTTGAATGAGGCTTTTAGGAGGTTATCGGTGTTATAAAGTGGTGAGTTTGCTGCTATGAAGAAAAAGGTGAATTCCATGGAGATTCAGTTGAATGTAGCTCGTGCGATGCGTGAGAAAGCTGAGAAGGAGTTGAATATATATGTGGGTTGGAATAGTAGATTTTATGTTGACATGGTTGAAAGAGGAGTGATCCGTAAGCGCCCAGCTGAAGATGTGTATAGTGATCGTCTGACAAAGATACAGAAGACGATTGATGATGGACCATCTGGGGTTCTCAGTAGACCAGTCTGTGTTTAGTAGTGACCTTTGTATCTTTTGTACTTTTGTATATTTGACTAAACCGACTTGTTAGTAGTAGACTTGGCACGAATTTTGAGTATGTATAGTGCTAGAACTTTGATATGGGATGTAACTAAGACAATGCTTTTGTTTCAAATCGAATGAAATATGTATCTTGTCTTGAATTACATATTGTGCCTTATTTGTATCTTGATTATGAATTCAATCCATATTATATGAATCCCTTGTTGGGTGAATGCTTAATACTTTGAAATTGTGAAATTATAGAACTGTGCCGCCCAAGAAAGCTGTGACTGAGGATGATGTACGTAGGATTATTATGGAGCAAGTTACCGCATCTATGACTGAATTTATGGCAAATGCTAGAAATGAAGCTGGCGGTAGTGGAGCTGGCGGTATTGGAGCTGGCGGTAGTGGAGCTGGCGGTAGTGGAGCTAGCGGTAGTGGTATTGGCGGTACTAATGTGAATGTGAATGCTAATAATGTGAATGCTAATGCTAGTGGAAATGTAGGAGGACTTGGAACTAATGCACCTGAAGTTGGTGGTTGTACTTATGTGACGTTCATGAAGTGTGAACCTCTACCTTTTAATAGAACTGAAGGTGCTGTAGGATTAAGCCAGTGGATTGAGAAGATTGAGTCGGTGTTTCGGATTAGTAAGTGTAAGGAGGAAGATAAGGTGATTTTTGCTATGGCTACTCTTAAAGGTCGTGCGTTGACTTGGTGGAACGAGAGAATTGTGGGTATTGATGCTGCTAATGCTACTCCTTGGGCTGAAATTAAGAAGTGGATGACTTTGGAGTTCTGTCCCCGTAGTGTGATCATTAGGTTAGAACAAGAGTTGATTCATCTGAGAAAGAAAGGTGTGGACATTGATAGTTACACAAACCGATTCCATGAGTTGGCCTTGCTATGTCCTCGATTGGTGGAACCCGAAGAGATCCGAATTGAACAATATATTAAAGGGTTGACCAAGAATATCCGGGGGGCGTGACATTATCTAAACCACTGACCATTGATGATGCTGTTCGAATGGCTTACCAACTCATTGGACAGATAATTCAGGATAGGGAAGATGAAGCCCGTGTTGGTGAGAAAAGAAAGGGAGACGGTGATCGTGTAGATAGAGGTGATAATAGGAAGAATTTCAATCGCCGTCAGAACCAGAGAAAGGGGAATGCAAATGCTCTTACCAACAACACACCGCGCAACGATGATAGATGTCCTAAGTGTGGCAAAAAGAGGCATGCTGGCGACTGCTGGAAGTGCCGAAATTGTGGAAAGCTTGGACACAAGGTTGAAAGGTGTAAGAAGGGAACCATTTGCTTCAACTGTAATGAAGAAGGTCATAGGAAATCGGAATGCCCCAAGTTGAAAGCGATTGTACATGGAAGAAACCCCCAGGGTGGTGTCTATCAACTTGGAAAAATTGAGGTGAAGAAAGAGGATCCAAATGTCGTTACCGGTACGTTTTTACTCAACAATCATTATGTTGTTGCTTTATTTGATTCGGGTGCTGATAGGAGCTTTGTATCCACTAAATTTAGTGCCCTTATTGACATTGAACCTGTTGAGATAAATACCAGTTACGAGGTGGAATTGGCTGATGGTAAATTAGTGAAAACTAATAAGCTATTAGATGGATGCTCTCTAAATCTCTTGAACTATTCCTTTCCGATTGATTTGATGTTGATAGAATTAGGTAGTTTTGATATTATTATTGGTATGGATTGGTTGTCGTAGAATAATGATACTATTTTATGTGGAGAGAAGAAAGTTAAGATTCCTCTTAGGAATAGGACGTTAGTAATTGATGGTAATCGAGGTGAATCTCGTTTGAAAATCGTTTCATGTATTAAAGTCCAAAAGTACATCAGGAACGGTTGTGAGTTATTCTTAGCTCAAGTGACCGGGAATGAGTCTAGGGAGAAACGATTGGAAGATATTTGTGAATTTTCTGAGGTATTTCCTAAAGATTTACCCGGACTTCCACCGATAAGGCAAGTTGAGTTTCGAATCGATTTAATTCCTGGTGCTGCACCGGTGGCACGTGCGCCATACCGATTAGCCCCTTCTGAATTAAAGGAGTTATCTGAGCAACTTAAGGAGTTGTCTGATAAAGGTTTTATTCGACCGAGCTCGTCGCCTTGGGGAGCTCCAGTCTTGTTCGTTAAGAAGAAGGATGGATCTTTCCGTATGTGCATTGATTATAGGGAACTCAATAAGTTGACAATTAAAAATCGATATCCTTTACCTAGGATTGATGATTTGTTTGATCAACTACAATGATCTAGTGTGTATTCTAAGATAGATTTGCGGTCTGGATATCACCAACTTCGTGTCCGTGAAGAAGATATTCCTATAACTGCATTTAGAACTCGTTATGGACACTATGAATTTCAAGTAATGCCATTTGGGTTAACTAAGCACCTGCGGTTTTCATAGATTTAATGAATCGAGTGTGCAAGCCCTACTTGGATAAATTTGTGATTGTGTTTATTGACGATATTCTATTCTATTCTAAGAATGAAGATGGACATAGAGAACATTTAAGGATTATTTTGAATTTGTTAAAGGATGAAAAGTTGTATGCTAAGTTTTCGAAATGTGATTTCTGGTTAGATTCTGTGCAATTTCTTGGTCATGTGATTAACAAAGATGGAATTCATGTTGATCCTGCAAAGGTTGAAGCTATTAAGAATTGGTCTGCACCGACAACGCCAACGGAAGTGCGACAGTTCTTAGGATTGGCTGGCTATTATAGGCGGTCATTAAAGAATTTTATTTAATAGCTAAACCATTGACTAAGCTTACCCAGAAGGGTAAACCTTTCGTTTAGGGAAGTGATGAGGATGGATCATTTCAGACATTGAAGAAAAAATTATGTAGTGCGCCAATTTTATCATTACCCGACGGGAGTGAAGATTTTGTAGTGTATTGTGATGCATCTTTTAGAGGCTATGGAGCTGTTTTGATGCAGCGAGAAAAAGTGATAGCTTATGCTTCTAGGCAATTAAGGAAGAATGAGGAGAGTTATACTACTCATGATCTTGAGTTAGGAGCTGTAGTCTTTGCTCTTAGGTTGTGGAGACATTATCTGTATGGCACCAAGTGTACGGTATTCACCGATCACAAAAGCCTACAGTATATTCTTGAGCAGAAGGAATTGAACATGAGGCAACGAAGATGGATAGAATTGTTAAGTGATTATGATTGTCATATAAAATATCACCCAGGAAAAGCCAATGTTGTTGCCGATGCGTTAAGCAGGAAAGATAGAGAGCCTATCAGGGTACATTCTCTAGTCTTGACCGTGAAACAATAATTTGCCTGAGCAAATTAGAAATGCGCAAATAGAAGCCTGTAAGAAATAAAATTTTGTTAATGAAGGGTTCCGAGGAGAAGGAGATCCTTTAGAGGTTAGAGCTGATGGAGTGAAATGCTTAAGAGGTCGTATGTGGATACCTAAGTTTGGAAGCTTAAGAGATTTGATTATGTTATAATCCCATAAATCTAAGTATTCCATTCATCCGGGATCTGATAAGATGTACCATGATTTGAAGAAGTTGTACTAGTGGCCGAATATGAAAGCTGATATTACTATGTATGTTCTTCAATGATTGACTTGTGCTAGAGTTAAAGCGGAACATCAAAAGCCCTCAGGACTACTTCAACAGCCAAAGATTCCTGAATGGAAGTGGGAGCGAATTACGATGGACTTTATCACCAAGCTTCCTAGAACATCATCTGGAGATAACTCGATTTGGGTTATTGTCGACAGACTGACCAAATCAGCACACTTCATTCCGGTTAAAGAGCAGTTCTCACTGGAGAAGCTGACTCGTATATACCTTGAGAATGTTGTATGCAAGCATGGAGTGCCTGTATCGATCATTTCAGATCGAGATCCTAGATTCGCATCGAATTTTTGGAAATCTCTCCAAAGATCTTTGGGAAAGAATCTCGACATGAGCACTGCTTATCACCCCAGGACTGATGGGCAGAGTGAAAGGACGATACAAACACTAGAAGATATGTTGAGAGCTTGTGTGTTAGATTTTGGTAAGAATTGAGATAAACATTTGTCGTTAGTAGAGTTTTCGTATAACAATAGTTACCATTCTAGTATTAAGGCTGCACCGTTTGAAGCTTTGTATGGTAGGAACTGTAGATATCCTGTATGTTGGAGTGAAGTTGGGGATACCCAGCTCACAGGACCGGAATTGATCCGGGAGACTACGGAGATGATAGTTCAGATTAAGAATAGGTTGTTGACTGCCCGTAGTAGACAGAAAATTTACGCGGATGTGCGGCGGAAGCCGATGGAGTTTAAAGTGGGTGACCGAGTAATGTTGAAAGTATCGCCATGGAAAGGCGTTATAAGATTTGGAAAGCGAGGAAAATTGAATCCCCGTTATATTGGACCCTTTATGATTTTATGTAGAGTAGGTCCGGTGGCTTACAAACTAGAGTTACCCCCAGAACTTCATGGTGTTCACAACACATTCCATGTATCTAATCTGAAGAAATGTCTAGCAGTGAGTGATGAGAAAATTTTGTTGGATAAGGTTCGAATAGATGGAAAGTTGCATTTTATCGAAGAACCCGTAGAGGTTATGGATCGTGAGGTAAAGCAACTGAAACAAAGTAGGATACCTATTGTCAAGATCCGATGGAATTCAAAGCATGGACCGGAATATACTTGGGAACGAGAGGATGAAATGTGGAACAAATATCCGCACCTCTTCGATTTCAATAAGAAACGAACATTAAAAATGAAATGGATCACGAGGACGTTGATCCCTTTTAGGAGGAAAAGCTGTGACAATCTAACATTTTCAGGTAGTGAATTATTTTCTCGTATAATATTTTGAAACTTATTTTTGTGTTGGTTGATGAACTAACAATTTACGGATTTAAATTTTGGCTTACGTGCATAATTTAGCGTCCTTTACGACTAAACCGGAAACCTTAGGATTACGTATTTACATTTTTGAACTCCGTTTTTGATGAGACAATTTTTATTAGATTCATTTTGTGTCGCTGATTCATAATTTATAAAAACATTTTTCGTAAGACCACCCGAGGACACGCAAATCAAGGAAACTAGAATCAAAGAATACCCGTAAATTAGCGGGATGGGACAAAATAATTTATCCCACCCCACTATACAAGGGACGACCCAAACTAGACACCACATCAAAGATGTGGCATCTTTATAACTCTTAGCTTACAAGTGTAAGCTTAGCCTTACACTTAAGCTACCACTAACCACAAAACCACTAGCTAACTCATTCTTACCATTTCATACATGCAAAACTACTTCAAACTCTCTCCCACTCTCTACCCATTGCCGTCCCATAACACCACCATTTGATCTTTTCTAGCCACAAGATACTTGTTATCTATCTATATTATGGAGAAACCTTGAAGCCTTGATTGCTTGGTGGCCATTTTAACAACAAAGGAGGTGATTTGCTTGTGTCCTAGGGCTAATTTCTCAACAAACTTTCTTGGTGTTTGATGATCTTGGAGATATATTTGGTGTTCATCAAGTTGTTGTCTTCCAAAACAAGATATAATTTTAGTTGCTAAAGAAGATCATCCTTTCCATTTATCTTTTTATTTTTGTAAAGATCAAATGTATTTTCTTTCTTGTTGTATATGTATATGATGAATATATGATGATAAAAATGTTGTGTGGGGATCAAGTGTTGATAAATATGCTTAAAAAGATTAATAACCATAAGAAACAAGGCTAAAATCATGCTTAATTTGTTGGCTGTATAAAAACAGTAAGTAACAAAAACTTAAACTGATAACATTGCATGGTGTAATCCATTTACAGTAAGTATAAGATGTCATACACATGTGAGAGTTGGCCATGCAATGGAATCATCAAAATGAGTGAGATATTATCAAAACAAAATGAGTGTGCTAATCTGAATAGTTTGTTTTGTAGGGACTGTTAAGGATAGTTAAACATAAAATGAGCAGTAGCTATAACTAACTTATTAGTAGCACATAATATGAAGTTCATGCCATACAAAAATGAGCTTCTAATTCATTGTAGAACTCTAGATATGATAAAAATGGTGAAGATGAAACTAAAAATCAGATTTTGAAAAATTAATGTTTAATACTATTATATAAGCACTCAAATTATATAGTATAAAATGTGAAATTAAAACCCACTAACTTATGAATTTCATTTATATAAATATGTATAAGGTTAAATAAATGGACAATTTATAAAAATGATAGTTGAATAATATTTATAAGTTATAAAAACTATAAATATGATTTTTACGACTTTTTCGGCAATTACCGTAAAATTAACGTTTTTCGCCAATTAAAACTTAGACGATCAAACCCGTCTAATGTAAAGTTTTTAAAAGTCATATACTGATATATAAGTATCTAATACAAGTAAAAACCGATAAAACCTGAACTATAGGACATACGGACATTAACGAGCTAAGTTAGCATATTGGACTAATAATTGGGCTAAATAAGTTAAACACTTATAAAAAGTAATTATTGGGCTTAACCCATTTGGGACCAACATGTAAAGTATAATTACTGATAATACAAGTATAAAATGGATTAATACAAGTTAAAAAACTTATAATAAGCTTATTTGACTTAAAACATGTAAATAGGTAAAACTAGTAAACTAGTAAAAAGTTACCAATACATAAACACTAAAATGAGTAAACAAGGATATATAAACCCATTGATCATCATCATATGTACAAAATCATCATATGTATATTGTTATTTTGATAAACTCATTGGACAAAAGTCTAAGACCAATTATTATTTATATAGGTTTCTGTGACCGAAGCGCGCCCGTAGCCGATAATCCGCCTTTCATTATCAACGTGAGTTCATAGCCTCGCACTCTTTTAAATATTTTATAAAATGATTTGTAAACCCGCGAGGGAGATAACATGCTAGTTTTTGATAAAAATAGAACACAAGTAGTCCCGATGGTATGCTTAATGATATGGACTCGAATGATGCTATGACCCTATAAACGAGATAAAAAGGATTATTAGTAGTTAGGTTATGTCACTCAAAGTCCCATTAGCATGAATTGTGAACTACCGGGATTTGGTAGACGCTTATGCATATGATAGTACTATTTGGGGACGATCACCCCAGTTCGCGCCTTGACGGTTGATCCCCGTCGTACCACATTGATTGGTAAGCAAATTTATGTATGAGAAGATTTACATAGCGTGATTTTTGTGACGACACGCTAACTCAGATGGGCAAATTGTTTGTCGGGTTCGCGGCCCGTTGTTTTCATAGTAAGGTAACAATGTCATGCGGCTAATAATAATCCAAATGAATCAAATGTAATCCAATAACGATAATAATATTACCTATAATGGTAATATTGAGGCTACGGTCTCATGGACGGTTTAAGATGTTTGCTTGATTTATATATTGCCTGACTAGCAATACGAGGACTTACTTCTGATATTATACTTGTGTTCTGATTTCAACGATTTTTTATATAACGGTTTTATTAAAATCTATGAATTCACTCGGCATTCGCTGATATGATTTTTGCATGTTTTTATCTCAGGTGCTTGAAGGTAATCCGGATGGAGATCGACTCTGATGGCCCACATAATATTAAAAATGTTCATTCGATCTATGTTTTGTAAACTTAATGACCTGTATAATTTGGGACCTGTTGTACACTTTAAAACTTTTTATCGAATGAATGTATGTTAAACCTTTTACAACCATTTTTATGTGTTGTCTATGATTGGAGTTATTGTGCTATCCCGTAACACTCTAAAAGACCCTTCCGCTGTACCGATACGAAAATTGAGAGTGTTACAACAAACATGTTCTTAACTTCCTTGGACTAGCCCAAGACCTTACTCTTTATGTACTAGCCCAACATGAGCCCAAGCCAAAGCCTATTACCCTCCTTTTTGGCTAGCTAGACACGGAACCCCATATGTGGAAGAAGAAGGGTTGTCTTGGTTTTGGAAAAGCCAACACATGGCACAATGGTTCTTACCAAGGCAATCATGCCTTTTTGCCTTCACCCTTCTCTCTCCCTTTAAGCCAAAACACACACATACATTCTCTCAACCTCTCATGCAACCAAATCTCATTCTCTCTTCACCTTTCTCTCTCAAATCATTCGGCATTAAGCCATAATAATCCAAAGTTGTTCATTAAATCCACCAAGATCCTTGTCTCATCTTTACTACAAATCATTAGTAGTATCATTCCCTTGGATTCACTATAAACAAGCCCTAGCTAAGCCATCTAGGCCACGACTTGATTTATACATAGGGTTTTCTTCATCATTTTGAGTAGATCTCAAACCACCTTGTTCACCTAGATCATTTGTGGTACTTTTAGGCAAGAAAGGTATACATTACTTGTTCTTTCATTTCTTCATGCATGCATCATCATACATCAATAAACACAAGTAAGATAATATGTTAAAAATCAAGATTTGATGAAGCTATGACCATTATAGGTCACGACTTATTTATAAAAATCATGTTCATGATTTAAAAACCTTTTGATAAGGAAATTATGATTGGTATGTTATGTTTTAAACTTGATTTAAAAACCATATGAACATTTTGTAAATCAAAAAGTTGCATGAGTTACAAATCTTGTTTTATCGGAGTATGGTTAAACCAATAGTCATAGATCTCATAAAATGGATGTGTGTAACTTAAAAGTCTTGAAGACCATGACATTAAAGGTCACAGAATATATGGTTAATGTTTATGTGAGTCATGTGTTAAGTTTAAATGATGGAATATGAAATGATACATGTTAAAATGACTATTAAAAATCACAAATACAACTTATGTGTATAAATGTAGCCATGGGTTACATAAGATTTAAATGGATAAAATGTAAATGCATGTCATTATAAACCATAGATCTAATGGCAAAGGCTTGATACAAGGTTTTTGCTTGGGTTCTAGATTTGTCTCGGTATCTCCTCGAATTGATCTCGGCTCTAAGTGGAATGATTTGTTCTTGGTTAATAAAAAGGTGATGGTTTGTTTATCTAATTTAAACTAATAACAAGTAATTAAGTGTCGAAGAGTAAACTTAAAGCTTTAAAAGATTAAAGTAAGAAGACTAGTTTAAAAATAAATGCTTGAAAACTTAAAGGTAAGATTAGAAAAATACTTGGACAATGAATAAAACTAACACTTGAAAGCTTTGAAAAAACAAGAAATTAAACAAACAATTTACCCCAAATCGGAATATCACTAAAACAACTAAATCGGAAAGTATTCCGATCGGTTGATCGGAATATTTAGGAAAACTGCTGATCGGAATAAGGGACAAAGAGGTAATCGGAATAACCTTAAAATGGCAAATCAGAATAATAAAAAACTTAGTCTAACCGGAATATGTTGAAAAGGGGCAAATCGGAATAATGGAAACAGAGCTGATCGGAATACTTAAAAGTAAGCTACAATCGGAATAAACAAAAACACCTTAATCGGAATATGCCAAATGGGGCAAATCGGAAAAACCTAAACCCTTTTCCGATTACACGATCGGAATGAGGGTGATGTCTGCTCGGAATGTACAGATCGGAAAGGGGTTTATAACTCTTTCCGATATCCCTTTGATCCGAAATAAAAGCAAGGTGAATAAGCTATTCAATAAGCTACTACCCAAACTAGCTCGAATCCAATATTAAGCTGATCAAATAAGCACTAAAACAACTTTTCTAACTTTAAATAAGCAACCTTATAAATCAAATAATAAAAAGATGAACTTTTTTTTTGAAAACTTTAAAAAGTAAATAAGCTAAACAAACAAATAAGCCAATAAGCACAAGGATCTTAAAGCTTATTCGTGTAGAAACTTAAGGAAACATAAAAAGATAAACTTTTTAAGCACAAACACATTGATGAACAACACGGATCATAAGTATTATGCACCAAAAGTTAACTAAAATCAAGAAAAGTAGAATGAGATTAAAAGTTTAAAGCTTGAAACTAAACTTGATTAATTAAAAATAATACAAAGGTTTGATTTTGAAAGAGAAAAAGATGAAAACTAGTGAGAGAAAGTTGAGAACTTTCTCTCTCTAAAACTAGAGAGAATGAAATTCTAAAAACTACCTAAAAACTAAGTGTTCCAAATTTGTGAAGTAAAGTCCTATTTATAGGCATGTCTTGTGGGCTTTGTGAATGGGCTTGGTTTTGGGCTTCGTTTCTTCTTTCTTCTTTAGTCTTTACATTTCTTCTAAATAAACGTTTCCGACTTGGATTTGAGAAGTGTCGGTGAATAATTCCAACTCGTCTTATAATCTTTTGTTTAATGGACTCGAGTTCTTCGACATATATGAATCTTCCATCTTTGGCTCTATTCTTCGATAAATCTTAAATAGGCACAATGACTTCAAATCTTTTTCATCTCTTGGACAATAGACTTCGTCTTGAGTCTTTTTCCTCGATAAAACCCGTGCAATTCCATGTTTTCTTCAATATTCATCCGGTTGACTCTGAAAACACAATAAACACAAAAACCACGCATAATTCCAAACAATTGATATTAAATACGTGTCTTGGTCTTGTTTTAGCCAGAAATAAGTGGTAAAAGGATGGGTGTTTTCACACCTATCAAATTCCCTACACTTAACCATTGCCATGCCCTCATGCAATGCTTAGTGACAAAGCACATTTACACTTTTCTCATAATCAATCAACCTTGGCCTTATTAATATACTACTAAACAAAAATGAAAGTACTAAGAGAAATTAAAACTTTAAAGTAAACAAGAGGATAGAAAATAGCTACGTGGAAATAACTTGTAAAGAGATCGAGGACTTACATTAGGGCTTCGGTGCTGCGAAGATTTATCACCCTCAAGTTTCACGTTCCCCAAACTAAGCTTAAAAACGAGATCATTGTTATTATAAGTTAGCAATTCAAACACTTACACACATGGCTTAATTAAATGCTTAAACTCCCTTATTCCTAGGTGTATCTCTTATATTTTATTTTTGTCTTAGAATGATCATGAAGATGCATTTTTGGACTTATTTCGATAGTTTATTTAGGCTAAAAGCAAAGTAGGACGATTTGATCAATAGTTAGCTAAAGGATAAAATCTCTTAAAACTGCTTCTCGGGATATCAAAAAGTTCATATCTTGGCATAACTTGGTTCACGATTTGAGACCTTTCTCGGGACGATATTTGGCATGTACTTCATACTTTTTATCTTCGAGAGACGTTCTTGAGATAATGGTCTTCTCATCGTTAATAGAGTTTCTTCACTTGGAGACTTTTGAGGTGTACTCCAACTTTGTTGACCACGACTTCATGATTATTTCTTCAATCTCTAATTGGGATTTTGAGATACAACGATCCGCCTCCTTTTCGGACTTGGATCTATTTATCCTCATACCTTGTTAGGGTCTTTTCGGATAGACTTCTCCATGATCTTTATAGGAGTTGATTGCTTTTCGTCGTGAGTCTTGATCCTTCATATTGATTTTGGGAATAATGCTTTTCACATCACTTTTGGATCTTCAGCAATAAAATGGAATCCTCATGCCTTGTTAGGGCCTTTTCGGACTCGCCAATCTTCGCGCCCCGCTTCATAAGTTATGCCTTGGCTATGAACTCTTATCATTACCGAGCAACTTTTAAACGATCTTGGGCTAGAAGCTAAGTAACTTTTCAAATCGTACGACCTTACTTATTGCAGATAAATTATTAACAGTGATGGGAGAATAGGCAAATAATTACACCAAGTGAGCTTGCGCAAGAATACCGACTTATAATTGACTCTATCATTTCTCGTCCTCCACAATTTAAAATCTCAAATAATGAGACTCGTGGATGCTTAGCCTAATAAACCAATTAAGGTCTACATGGTTAAGGATACTAGCTAGAATAAACTTAGATAAGTCTATTCGGGTTGAGTCAAAATAAACGCAACGGGCCTAATATGTCAAAGATTTCTAAACTAGTTAAAACCATTTTATATAAATCTTTTGACTTTATTGCGGGATATATACATATGAAAGCAACGATAAAAAATTAAAAATTACGACTAAATGGCCAAAGTTAATTAAAAATTTGAAAAATGTTGAAAAAGATGATTTTCCGGTTAAATGAAGGCATTTTAATGGAAAAGTCCACTTAAAACTTCGATAGAAGTCCCCCCTACACTTAAGATAAACATTGTCCTCAATGTTTAAGCATGTGGGAAAAGTCTCCCCTACACTTATGACATTGTGCACGTTGGTTAACTCAAGTTAAGGAAGAGACGACTAAAGTGATCAATTTCAAATGTGAGTATGAAGAAAATTGAATCACGAAAGTTTGAGAGATAGAACCGGATTTCGGATAACACGGGAGCACGGTTCTTCAGAGATTCCAAGAGTGCACTTATCCCTGCAATCACATCACCACACAAAGACAAACACCTATACAGGTCCCCCTACACTTAGGAGGTAAAAACATAAAAGGATAGATACTCGGGCTGCCTCCCGAGGAGCGCTTGTTTTTGATAACCGAGTCACGAGCCTGACTCGACCCAAAATTAGTTCATGGGGAACGTGGTGAGGGATGGAATCATCTCATGAGAGATGTCCTCACCAAAGTACAGCTTCAGACGCTGGCCATTCACCTTGAAATTGGGCCCATTTGGCTGAGAAAGCTCAATGGTCCCATATGGAAAGACTTTGGCGACGGTGAATGGACCAGACCAGCGGCTCTTCAACTTGCCAGAGAAGATCTTCAACCGAGAGTTAAAAAGTAAGACTTGATCACCAACATGGAACTCTCGGTTCTTGATTTTTGCGTCATGAATGATCTTCGTCTTCTCCTTGTAGATCAGCGAGTTCTCATAAGCTTCATTCCTCAGTTCGTTGAGCTTGTTGAGTTGAATCTTGCGATGATCACCGGCTTTGTTGATGTCGAGGTTAGCCCACTTCAAGGCCCAGTGCGCCTTATGTTCCAGCTCGATGGGAAGGTGGCATGCTTTCCCGTACACAAGACGATAAGGTGTACAACCGATCGGGGTCTTATAAGCAGTACGGAAAGCCCACAGAGCATCATCTAACTTATCGGCCCACGCGGCACGATGCTCTCCCACAGTACGCTCCAAAATTCGCTTCAATCCACGGTTGGATATCTCGGCTTGCCCATCGGTTTGGGGATGATAGGCGGTGGAAAGATGGTGATTGACACCATACTTAGCCATAACTCTTGCAAATTGATCGTTGCAAAAATGAGTCCCGCGGTCACTGATAATAGCACGAGGAACGCCGAATCTAGCGAATGGCGATTTCAAAAAGTTACAAACCACCCTTTCATCATTAGTAGGTAAAGCTTTGGCTTCAACCCACTTGGAAACGTAGTCAACGGCTACAAGGATGTATTTTTTTCCTTTAGAGGAAGGGAATGGCCCCATAAAGTCGATACCCCAAACATCAAAGATTTCACATTCTTGTATGAAATTCTGACGCATCTCGTCTTTATGTGTGATCTTGCCTTGTTTTTGGCAAGCATCACAATGTTTAACCATCTCGTGAGCATCACGGTAAATGGTGGGCCAATAAAATCCCGATTCAAACACTTTTTTGGCCGTGTAGTTGGGACCAAAGTGACCACCGGTGGGTCCTTTATGGCAAGCGTCAAGGATTTCTAAAGCTGCCGGTCCATCAACACATCGACGAATAATCAAGTCAGCACATTGCTTGAATAGATACGGGTCATCTTAAAAGTAAGTCTTAATGTCGTTAAAGAACTTCTTCTTTTTCTGGGATGTTAACCCGTCAATGAGAATTCCACCCGCCAAGTAGTTTGCAATGTCCGCAAACCACGGGGTTTCATCAGAAGTCGAGTTGATAGACATTAAGGTCTCCAGTAGAAAAGAATCATTGATTTCTTTGTTCGGATGATCCCCCTGGTAAGGATCCTCAAGTCTACTGAGATGATCCGCGGCTAGGTTTTCAGCTCCTTTCTTATCGCGAATTTCGATTTTAAATTCTTGGAGTAGCAAAACCCAGCGAAGAAGTCCTGGTTTGGAATCTTGTTTAGTTAACAAGTACTTCAACGCGGAATGATCGGTGTAAACGATTGTGGTGGAAAGGACAAGATAGGGGCGAAATTTTTCAAAGGCATAGACGACAGCTAAAAGCTCTTTTTCGGTTGTCGTGTAATGCAATTGAGCCCCAGTCATTGTCTTGCTAGCGTAATGGATTGGTTGGAAGTGTTTATTCACTCTTTGGCCCAAAACCGATCCAATAGCAAAATCACTAGCATCGCACATCAACTCAAAGGGAAGCTCCCAATTAGGGGTAACTAAGACGGGTGCCTTAGTTAGCTTATCCTTAAGCAAGTTGAAGGCGTCAAGGCACTCCTTGGAAAAGATAAAAGGAGTATCTTTTTCCAAGAGGTGGGTCATCGGACGAGCGATTTGAGAAAAATCTTTGATGAATCGTCGGTAGAAGCCCGCATGACCAAGGAAACTTCTCACACCCTTCACGGTTGAAGGTGGAGGCAACTTAGCGATAACATCGACTTTAGCACGGTCCACTTCAAGACCGGCTTTGGAGATCTTGTGTCCTAGCACGATACCCTCTTTTACCATGAAATGACATTTTTCCCAATTAAGAACAAGGCGAGTGTCTTCACACCGCTTCAGCATACGTTCTAAATTGGCAAGGCAAGCAGAGAAAGAATCGCCATAAACCGAGAAATCATCCATGAATACTTCCATAGTGTCTTCCACCATGTCATGGAATATAGCCATCATACACCTTTGGAACGTCCCAGGAGCATTGCATAAACCAAAAGGCATACGTTTGTAAGCGAATGTTCCATAGGGAAATGTGAATGTGGTCTTTTCTTGGTCCTTGGGATCGATGGGAATTTGAAAATACCCGGAGAAACCGTCTAAAAAGCAGTAATAGTCATTACCAGCTAGACGTTCGAGCATTTGATCCATGAAGGGAAGAGGAAAGTGGTCTTTTCTTGTGGCATCATTGAGCTTGCGATAATCAATACTAACTCTCCACCCAGTAACGAGACGAGTGGGAATCAACTCGTTGTGTTCATTAGAAACAACAGTTATTCCGCCCTTCTTGGGCACACATTGGACGGGACTTACCCACGGCGAATCCGAAATAGGGTAAATCAAGCCGGCATCTAGAAGTTTGATAACCTCTTGTTTGATGACGTCATGAATACGAGGATTAACCCTTCTTTGGCTCTGGATTGCGGGTTTAAAGTCATGTTCCATGAGAATCTTGTGAGTACAAAAGTTTGGATCAATTCCGCGGATGTCGGAAATTTTCCAAACAATTGCCTTCTTATGATCTTTAAGCACGGCGATGAGGCGAGATTTCTCTTCTTCTTTAAAGTCCTTCGCAATGACGACGGGCGACTTCTTATCTTCTTCAAGGAACACGTACTCGAGATGGGACGGTAACTCTTTAAGTTCTAAATCCGGAGGATTTTCGATGGGAGGTGTTTTCAAAGTCGGAGCATCGATAGCAATAACCGTGGGAGATGGTGGAGAAAGATTGTCTTCTTTGAGAAGGTTTTCAAAGAAATGCATGTCTTCATCCCAATCGGTGGGAGAATCATCATTTGCTAAGTTCACATCTCCCATGGTGGCTTCAAGATATTTCCAAAAGAAATCACTTTCTCCAAATAGAGTCAGTGATGGATCAATAGAGGAAACGGCCTCAACATTGGGAAGAGAGGTAGGAATATTTTTACAAGCATCAATAAAGTGTTCTTCACAAGCCTCATCCAGAACGTCAATACATTTAACACTCTCGTATGAATAAGGTTGTTTAGACAACTTTCCCATGTTGAAGACGATTTTATCGTCACCCACTCTCATGATAAGCTCACCGGCTTCAACATCGATGAGAGTGCGACCGGTCCTCAATAATGGACGACCAACGATCAATGGCACACGAGGGTCCATGTCGTAGTCAACGACTACGAAATCGGATGGAAAAGTGAATTTTTCGACTCCTACAAAGACGTCTTCGGCTATCCCCACTGGATAAGCAACCGTACGGTTAGCTAATTCCAAAGTCATTTTGGTGGGGACTAGCTCAGGGAGAGATAATTGCTTCCAAACGCTTAGAGGCATTAGATTAATACTCGCACCTAGATCGGCTAGGGCCATGCAATTCTCTACTCCCGGGAAGTTGCAAGGGATTAAGAAACGACCCGGATCACCAAGCTTGGTTGGCAATTTCCTTAAGAGCACTACAGAGCAATTCTCATTAAGTTGGGTGTTAGCAATATCAAGAAGCTTTTCCTTGTCACTCAGAAGATCTTTGAACATTTTTGCGTACTTAGGCATGTGAGCGAGAGCCTCAGCGAAGGAGATGTTAAAATTCAATTGTTTAAACATTTTAAGAAAGTTAGAAACCTGAATATCATCCTTGCTTTTGAGCTTCTCTTTCCTCAACCTTGATGGATAAGGTATATCGGAAGAAGAGGAAGGATTTGGAAGAATAGGATCACTCATATCCTTGGGTGGAGGAGGGGTAGAAGTAAGAGGCGGAGAAATTGGGAAGTAGAAAGATGAGGAATAGGAGCAGGTGACTCGTTCTCCTTAGTCACAAACACCGGTGGAGGTATAGGAAGCTCGGGTTCCTTGGTACCTTTGCCACTGCGAGTGGTGATTGCTTTCATCTCCCCTCTTGGATTCGCAACGGTGTTACTCGGAAGAGTACCCGAAGAAGAGGGTTGATTACCTTGGAAGAAACTAGCCATCATGTTATTTAAGTCATTCGTTTGACTATCCAAAGTGTTTCTCATGTCAGCTCTCAGATCGTTCCCTTGTTTTACCAGGTCTGCTTTCAAGTTGCGCACTTCCTGTTGGAGATTGTCCACGATCACATCATTAGTCCTCACGTAGGTTCCAATGTCTTGGTGTAATGCGGTGGGTTGGTTGGAAGGAGCATTGTATGCGGGTGGTTGATAAGCAGGTTGCAGGTAAACTTGGTTGTTTCTTTGAGGTGGATTTTGTTGTTTGTGAGGTGGTATGTATGGTCCACGAGATTGTTGTTGTTGTTGAGGAAGGCGGTTGAGGTTTTGTTGTTGGTTTGGGTTTTTAGGAGTAAAACCGGGTGGTGAGAGATAGTTGTTGGAGCGGTAGCTAAGCAGATTGCGGTCACCTTGAGGACGAGCTTGATAAGCGGGTTGAGGATAGGTACCGTATGCTGCATTCACATTCTCAGAAGGGTAGTATTGGGTGGCAGTACAAGTGGTGTAAGAGTGAGGACCCCCTCATATCTCACATGGTTGGCTAACAGCATTGACTTGAGCGTCTTTAGCGTTTTTAGCGTTGATGCTGTTGGTGTTGCTGGCGGTTTGGGTAGCAAGCAATTCAAGAAGCGCAGTGATTTTGTCAATTCGCTTGTCGCTGTCACTAGTACTAGCACTAGCGACATTGGTCCGCACACTCTTGGTTTGCACACGAGACTTATTCTCAATGATATCCCAAGCAGCATTGGAAGTCTTAGCCAAAAGATTACCCCCCGAGGCACTGTTTAGTGAATCTTGTTCATTCATGCTTATACCATTATAAAAAGTGTTAATTTGGTGCACTTTGGTAAAACCATGTTGTGGGCATTTTCTTAAAAGATCTTTGAAACGGTCCCAAGATTCACTAAACGACTCATCGTACTTTTGTTCAAAATTGATAATTTCATTCCGCAAAGCGGTGGTACGAGAGGGTGGGAAAAAGTAGTTGATAAACTTGGTCTCCAAATCCGTCCACGTAAGAATACTCTGTGGCGGTTCCTTAGCAAGCCAATGCCGGTCTTGTCCCTCTAAAGAAAAGGGAAAAAGTTGTAAACAGATTACCTCTTGTGGAACACCATTGAATTTAACCGTATTCGTGAGTTGCAGGAATCTCTTGATGTGGTCATGTGTATAACACCCCCACAATTGTTATGCGCAGCGGAACTACAACAATAGGTGCTACACAGTATTCTTTGCACACAAGATATATCAAACGACGCTAAAAAGACGTCGACTTAAAATTTCAACATTTAAAATTGTTAGATAATACATGTCCACAGTTTTTCCAACCCCAAATAGTGCACAGAGTTTAGCGTTTCGGTCCCCATGAATCTCAACCCCAAAAACTTCAGTTTTACAACCACATGACATTAAACATAAAAATTGTTTAAGTAGAAAAGGAGGGAAAAACAAGCGGACACCAAGCCGATCACACAACATCCATCCCATGCATGCTCCATCCTACTGCTCAGCGGTTACCTGAAATACATGCCAAAAATTTGGTCAACGAAAACGTTGAGTGGAATTCATAGGTTTTTCAATCCATTTGAACGTATATATAATAAAAACCATTCGTGATCATTTATAGTCTTGTCGATCAAACAAACTATAATCAGGATACTGACAATTGTGTTTAAGCTCATGACACTAATCCGTTAACTCAATCACCCGCGTAAATATACCGGCATGATTCAGATGAAACCAGTGCCCCTTCTAAAGGCATCAGTTGCAATTATACCTTATTTCTCATACAAAATAATCTACCGCAGAACTTACTATAAGTACAGCTTCTCGGCTAGCATTGGGTCGTTAACCCCGTAGTACTACAAATTGCATAAGCGGCTATTTCCCCCTTCGCAAGGGCAAGACAGTAGTTAATAGTTCATGAATTTAGGGACTTTTGCAACTTTGGTACTCAACACAATTTCTAAGGCAACTTTCGGGTCTAACAATCATTCATGATATACGTTCCTTTTAAAAACTAGCATGCATTTCCCTCGCGGGTAAAACAATTTGAAATAATATAAGCGAGGCTATAAATTCACACCTTAGATATTAAGTAGTCGGTAGTTCGAGGAGTGATCACTGACGATGAAACGGATGCCCGGGTAAATCAACACCTATCACACATAACGCGTAATGAGTAATCTAATTTAAATACTTACGGTACTGTATAAAGTACATATATATAAGTCACTTAGGACAAATATAACTCACGCCAAAAACAAAAACAACAAGTATCATTCATTTTATACCATTCATGCTTATAACCTACGTTGTCCATTTTTACACGTTCTCGCCGGTACTTGACTAAAGTACGGGCTGTTTTACCTTATTAAACCATGCTTATAAAATTTGACAAAATTTCCAAAAATCCTATATGACCTGTAGATAACATGTTTTTAAGTCCAACAAAAGTTTTCACTTTTACGACCCGTCACGCAACTCATTTCCACGACTACATTTTACGGGCTGAAATTGCGCTTCGACCAATTTTGACCACTTTGACCTATATGAAAAATACCTTTGACTTCCTTGACTCATAAGTCAACATATAGACTCATTTGTACAGGTTAGGGACCAAGTTTTGACCCTTGATCATTCACCAAATTATACTTGTGACCCTCGGGATTTGACTAAAACTTTGCACAAATCCGGATTGTGAAAGTCCTCGTCTCCCGGTACCCGATCTTTAAAATGTCATAACTTTTAGCTCGTTTTGAGTCACGGGCTCTACCTTATACCAAATTAAAGCTAGAAAAACCCTCTATCACTATATTTAGTTTTCAAGACCTGGAACAAAAATCATTTTTCCAAAATAGACCAAATGTTTCTGCCTAAAAATGACCATACCAAAATCATGCTTAGACTCGATTCCAAGACTTCTAACCAACACTAAACATCATCCTAAGCCTTCCCAAACATATCCTAACATCAAACTTCCATCCTACCCCTATTGATCAACCAATCTCAATATCAAAAATCAAAGAAAATAGACATGCAAGTAATAAAACCTATATGAATCTTTCTAAAACAACAAACCAAACACAAATATAACATGCAATTTCAACAACCACCATGGCTCCCCAAACACCCCCTTTGCCGTGGGGTTTGGGTGACCAAATCACCACAACCAAATTAATTTTGGTGGGTTTTCATGGTGTTTATACTTCCATAACACTAAATATCAACATGCATTAGCTCAATTAGCCACAAAAACGAATTTGGATCATATGAAAAATCTTGAAAAAATTTTTATCAATGCATGTTGGATTTGATTACATGAATAGGTGGGTAATGACCAAACTAAGCGTGGTCTAACCTTAGATTTTTGAAAAATCAAGTAGAAAAGATTTTTGGTGGATTTTTGTTTGAGTTGGGTGTGCCGTGGGTTTGAGAGAGACAAGGAGGGAGTGTGTTTGATTTTTCTTTGTAAATTTTGTATGTGTTTAAGTGTTTGTTCACTTTGGCCCTTTTTGATGGTTAGGAGGGACCTTTGTGCAATTTTGGGCTTCTTTTGTCCTTAAATAGAAAACGACCTCAAAACTTTGCGGGTTTGACTCATTTGTCAATTTTGAAAATTTTACGGGAGTCGGAAATCTTCCCGAACGCTCCAAAATATTTTTGGGACACTTTAAATGTACTTGGAAGGCTATAAAACTCACACGACTCAACTTAACACGAATCGTAAATAAAATTCTCGAAAAATTACATTATTGATAAATCGTCAAAAATTATATAAAATTGGGCATCTCTCGGGATCGTAATCGTCATCGTCCTTCTCAAAACGTCAAACGTAAAAATTATAACCTCGAACATCGGCTTTAACCAAAATACTTATAATTATAGAAATTAAATCTTATTAAAAATTTCAAAAATTAGCGTAATTTAGGGTATCGTTAATGACCTCGATTCTAGGGTGTCACATCCACCCCTCCTTCAAGAGAGCGACGTCCCGGCGCTCGCCTCTTCTTGGACTCACATTTCGTCTATTGGAACAGATGAGGATACCTTTCCTTGAAAAAGTCCTCACGTTCCCAGGTGTATTCCGGTCCACGCTTAGAATTCCATCGGACCTTCACAATGGGAATCCTACTATGCTTCAACCGCTTGACCTCCCGGTCCATAATTTCCACAGGTTCTTCCACAAAGTGCATTTTGTCGTCTAGTCGAATCTCGTCCAAAGGAATCACCAATTCCTTGTCCGCCAAACTCTTCTTCAGGTTCGATACGTGAAACGTGTCATGAATAGCACTAAGCTCGGTCGGCAATTCTAGCTTGTACGCTACTGGTCCAATTCGTTCAACGATCTTAAACGGTCCAATATACCTCGGACTCAACTTTCCTTTCTTTCCAAAACGAATTACACCCTTCCACGGCGATACCTTGAGCATAACCATATCTCCAACTTCAAACTCCAACGGTTTCCTTCGGTTATCGGCATAACTCTTCTGTCGGCTTCTCGCAGCAAGTAGTCGGTTCTTGATCTGCACGATCTTCTCTGTCGTTTCTAATACCATTTCGGGTCCAGTCAATTGACTTTCCCCTACTTCACTCCAACACACAGGCGATCTACACTTCCTTCCATACAATGCTTCGAACGGTGCCGCTTTGATACTCGCATGATAACTATTATTGTACGAAAATTCCAC
Organism: Glebionis coronaria; assembly: GCA_025667525.1. Classification (NCBI taxonomy): domain Eukaryota; kingdom Viridiplantae; phylum Streptophyta; class Magnoliopsida; order Asterales; family Asteraceae; genus Glebionis; species Glebionis coronaria. The sequence continues at coordinate 265,198,456 of CM046881.1, read as the reverse complement.
TAGAGGCAAGTGGCGTTCCCAACTTCCTCCAAAATCAATCACGCACGCTCGGAGCATGTCCTCCATCGTTTGAATCGTTCGCTCACTCTGGCCGTCAGTTTCCGGGTGATAAGCCGTGCTTAAACTCAGTTCAGTGCCCATCGCACGTTGAAGCGATTTCCAAAATTCCGACGTAAATCTACTGTCACGATCCGAAATGATCGATAACGGCACTCCATGTCTACAGACGATCTCTTTCACGTACACGCTGGCGAGTTTTTCCATGCTGTCCGTCTTCTTCATAGGTAAGAAATGAGCAGATTTCGTCAACCTGTCCACAATTACCCATATCATATCGCTTCCACTAGGAGTCCTAGGTAAACCCGTCACAAAATCCATTGCGATTTTCTCCCATTTCCATTCTGGGATTTCCGGTTGTACCAACAATCCAGATGGTTTCTTATGTTCTGCCTGAACCTTCGCGCAAGTCAAACACTTACTGACGTAACGAGCAATATCTGCCTTCATATTCGGCCACCAATAGACTTTCTTCAGGTCGTGGTACATCTTATCCGATCCAGGATGTATCGAATACTTCGACTTATGCGACTCATTCATAACCAATTCTCGAACTCCAGGCTTTCCTTCCTCAGATGGACACAATGGTAACCAAATCCGATTCTCAAAATATCTTAGTCCGTCTGACCTAATCACGAAAAGAGGTTTCAACATTCGTCCCAAATTCTCGGCTTCAACATTCCCTTTCATCAATCCTCTCTCCTGAGCCTTCAGTATGGTTTCGGTTAAGTCAACGCTCTCACTCATCACTAAAGCTCTAACCCTCAAAGGTTTCTCCCGTTCTTTCCTACTCAATGCATCCGCTACAACATTCGCCTTCCCAGGGTGATAGCGAATTTCACAGTCGTAATCACTCAATAGTTCAACCCATCGTCTTTGTCGCATATTCAACTCCTTTTGATCTAAAATGTGCTGCAAACTCTTGTGATCAGTGAATACAACACACTTTGTACCATACAGATAGTGTCTCCACAGCTTCAACGCAAAAACTACCGCTCCTAATTCCAAATCGTGCGTCGTGTAGTTCTCCTCGTTCTTCCTTAATTGCCTCGACGCGTAAGCTATCACCTTCTCACGTTGCATTAACACTGCTCCGTAACCCTTACGAGACGCATCACAATACACTACGAAGTCTTCGATTCCTTCAGGCAATGATAAAATCGGCGCGGAACATAACTTATCCTTGAGCGTTTCGAAAGCAAGCTCTTCCTCATTTCCCCATTCATACACCCTATTCTTCTCGGTAAGCCGCGTCAATGGTTTCGCAATCAACGAAAATCCTTCAATAAACCGTCGATAATACCCAGCTAAACCCAAAAATTGTCGAACTTCAGTCGGCGTCGTCGGTGCTGACCATTCCCTGATCGCTTCGATCTTAGCAGGATCTACACGAACTCCTTCCTTATCAATCACATGACCTAGAAACTGCACTGATTCCAACCAAAACTCACACTTAGAGAATTTTGCATACAGCTTCTCCTTCCTTAACAACTCCAAAATCTTTCTCAGGTGCTTCTCGTGCTCCTCCTTACTCTTAGAGTAAATAAGTATGTCGTCGATGAAAACAATAACAAACTTATCTAGATACGGCTTGCACACGCGATTCATAAGATCCATGAATACAGCAGGCGCGTTTGTCAACCCAAACGGCATCACTCGAAATTCAAAGTGTCCATACCGCGTACGAAAGGCAGTTACAGGAATATCCTCCTCTCTTACACGCAGTTGATGATACCCTGATCTTAAATCGATCTTTGAGTATACACTGGAACAGATCAATTACAAGGTTCAATTAAGTCGATTTTAAAAGCGTAGTTTCCTAACTTCAAGGTACACCCTTTCAGTATAGAATTCGTACTAACAATTTTTCCATCGGCTAATTCAACATTATAACTAGTCGTTAACAACACCGGTTCCCTATCGATATGACGACTAAATCTAACGTCTACAAAACTCTTGTCGGAGCCAGAATCAAATAAAATACTAGCATAACAAGCGTCTAGCAAAAACGTACCGGTAACCACATTGGGACCTTGTGGTTTATCAGCAGTTCCCACTTGATACACAGCTGCCGCATTATTTCCTCCCAGTCTGTTCCCTGCCTTCGGGCAATTTGCTTGCACATGCCCCCTTTCTCCACAGCTATAACATCCTCTCATCCTGATAGCATTAGCCCCAGTGGCTACTCCTCCCGTTCGACAACTAGCAGTCCTATGACCCGCCTTTCCACATTTGCCGCATGCCTGCGGGCAGTTTCCAACATGATACAAGTTGCACTTTCCACAATGGGGGTTCACTTTCACACCTCTAGGGTTCGTCACGGCCCTCATCCCTTCGTTCCTTCTCTGATTAAACTGCTGATTACGGTTCGGCCCTTGGTTGTTTCGATTTCCTCCTCGGTTCTGGCCTTGGGATTGATTACTTTGTGCCGCTTCCCATTTCCTTTTGTTGCCTTCAGCAATGTAGTTCTGCTTGTCCTGAAGCTTAACGTCCATCAAAGCGTGTGCCATTTGAACCGCTTCGTCAAACGTTCCAGGTTTCGACGAAGTTGTTTCACCTTTGATGTTGCTAGATAAACCCTTAATATACTGCTTCATTTTCTTGGCGTCATTGGCAAATATGTCCGGACACAAAAGACTTAACTCATTGAATCTCCTGGTGTAAGCAGCTATATCGTTGTTTCTTAAGGTCAAGTGTCTCAGTTCGTCCTCCAATTGCCCCAATTCCTCCTCTGGGCAAAACTTCTTGGTCAACAAAGCTTTGGTCGCATTCCACGTTCTCGCATTTGCCACAGCCAATCCCACCGTAGCTACCTGGGTGTTCCACCAGCTTAACGCATCATCCAGAAATGTAGCTGCTGCAAACTTTACTTTATCCGCCTCTGCACAACCACTGATTTCAAACGTACTCTCAACTTTTTCCAACCATCGCCTAAGTTCTAGGGCTCCACCCGATCCACGGAACTGCGTAGGACCGCACTTCATAAAGCTTGAATAGGTACACACTCTTGGGACTGGTTGTCTCCCCGCGTTCCTTCCTGGATCCTGATTTCTCCCAGCTCGGTCTGCTTGCAGCGCATTAGCTATCGCTTCCTGAATCATGTTGTTAACACGATCGGCAGTCAACTTTGGAGGCATTGTTTTATCGAATATCTCTTTCTGCAAGACAAGAAAAATAGAAAAACAATGTAAGTATTCATATCAAGTTTCCCAGACATAAAATACATACAACGACACATCACTACGGAGTTACTAATATTCATCAATTCACACCACAAAAGATCAAATTTAAGACATATCACAGATCATGAAAGGTAACATAGATTGTATTGATAGTTAACCAAAATCGTGACAAGTAATGCCACTACAATCATTCACCACAAAACATCAAGTACTTGAGTTTCTCGTCATAATACCATCATACAAAGGTCTAAAATAGTTCTATTACAATGATCAAAGAAAAATACAAAACAAGTAACTAGGCATGTGGTGATCCACACTGCCTCTTGGATGGCGGCTCGTCGTCGTCTTCCTCGGTTTCCTCATCACTCACGTCCTCGTCCACATCATCCACTTTTCCCTTTCCTTTCTCATCTGGCCCACAGTCTGTTTCCTTTCTCGTCCCTGATGTGGATCCATGCTCAATCGCTACTTGATTTCCCACCGAAATACAAGCATCTCCAGTAGGCGGCTGAACCATGAAGTCATTCGCCTCCATCTCCACATCGTCCACGAATCTCCAATCCGGGGGCAATGAATCCCTCACACGATGCTCCCAACTCTGCATCCTCGACAACCTCATCTGATCTTCCCTCACACGGTCAAGACTAGCACTTAAATTTGCAACCATTGATTTCAAACTATTGATGGCACTTGTGTTCATCATCCCATCATACGCAATCCTTGAAGTCCTTTCCAACAATCTTTCGTCCGCCTTGTCATTCTCGTCGAATCTACTGACCACCCTTGATTCCACTACATACCTCATGCACATTGATCCTTCCAAACCTCTCACAGTCCGTCGCACGTCATGATAATTCCTCGGTCCGGGACAGCAAATTCTTGGGATGCCTTGATGAAGAGAATTTGCGCTCATTGCACCTTCGGCTCTTCTGGGAATATCTGGTACACCAACCAGATGGGAAGTACGCATAGGCGTGGGACAAGTAGTTCTCCTTGAGTCGGGGTCCTGGGCTCGTACATCGTTACCGTTATCGTTGGGCGGTACCTCGGCCATTCCTGCAGTAACAGCGAATTTCGGAGGGTACATAAGTAATTATACAATAATTATAAATATATGCATGCAAATGCAATGCAAAGGTGGTACATATGCCCGAAATGTAATAATATGATGCTCATGCATGATAAATATGAAAATTACGATGTCGGATATTTCACGTAAAATTTAACGTCTACATATAGTAATTCCATACTTATATAATAATTACCCACTTATATACTTTACTCAAAAGTATACGTCAAATGCCATAAATACAACAATAAATCTTACCGGAGCCATGCAGGATAGTTGTGTGTGCTTGGACCCTTTCTTACGACACCAAAAGTTATAGTTTAGGATTTTTAAAAACGACCTAGTTCTCTATAACTCGTGGCTCTGATACCAATCTATAACACCCCCACAATTGTTATGCGCAGCGGAACTACAACAATGGGTGCTACACAGTATTCTTTGCACACAAGATATATCAAACGACGCTAAAAAGACGTCGACTTAAAATTTCAACATTTAAAATTGTTAGATAATACATGTCCACAGTTTTTCCAACCCCAAATAGTGCACAGAGTTTAGCGTTTCGGTCCCCATGAATCTCAACCCCAAAAACTTCAGTTTTACAACCACATGACATTAAACATAAAAATTGTTTAAGTAGAAAAGGAGGGAAAAACAAGCGGACACCAAGCCGATCACACAACATCCATCCCATGCATGCTCCATCCTACTGCTCAGCGGTTACCTGAAATACATGCCAAAAATTTGGTCAACGAAAACGTTGAGTGGAATTCATAGGTTTTTCAATCCATTTGAACGTATATATAATAAAAACCATTCGTGATCATTTATAGTCTTGTCGATCAAACAAACTATAATCAGGATACTGACAATTGTGTTTAAGCTCATGACACTAATCCGTTAACTCAATCACCCGCGTAAATATACCGGCATGATTCAGATGAAACCAGTGCCCCTTCTAAAGGCATCAGTTGCAATTATACCTTATTTCTCATACAAAATAATCTACCGCAGAACTTACTATAAGTACAGCTTCTCGGCTAGCATTGGGTCGTTAACCCCGTAGTACTACAAATTGCATAAGTGGCTATTTCCCCCTTCGCAAGGGCAAGACAATAGTTAATAGTTCATGAATTTAGGGACTTTTGCAACTTTGGTACTCAACACAATTTCTAAGGCAACTTTCGGGTCTAACAATCATTCATGATATACGTTCCTTTTAAAAACTAGCATGCATTTCCCTCGCGGGTAAAACAATTTGAAATAATATAAGCGAGGCTATAAATTCACACCTTAGATATTAAGTAGTCGGTAGTTCGAGGAGTGATCACTGACGATGAAACGGATGCCCGGGTAAATCAACACCTATCACACATAACGCGTAATGAGTAATCTCATTTAAATACTTACGGTACTGTATAAAGTACATATATATAAGTCACTTAGGACAAATATAACTCACGCCAAAAACAAAAACAACAAGTATCATTCATTTTATACCATTCATGCTTATAACCTACGTTGTCCATTTTTACACGTTCTCGCCGGTACTTGACTAAAGTACGGGCTGTTTTACCTTATTAAACCATGCTTATAAAATTTGACAAAATTTCCAAAAATCCTATATGACCTGTAGATAACATGTTTTTAAGTCCAACAAAAGTTTTCACTTTTACGACCCGTCACGCAACTCATTTCCACGACTACATTTTACGGGCTGAAATTGCGCTTCGACCAATTTTGACCACTTTGACCTATATGAAAAATACCTTTGACTTCCTTGACTCATAAGTCAACATATAGACTCATTTGTACAGGTTAGGGACCAAGTTTTGACCCTTGATCATTCACCAAATTATACTTGTGACCCTCGGGATTTGACTAAAACTTTGCACAAATCCGGATTGTGAAAGTCCTCGTCTCCCGGTACCCGATCTTTAAAATGTCATAACTTTTAGCTCGTTTTGAGTCACGGGCTCTACCTTATACCAAATTAAAGATAGAAAAACCCTCTATCACTATATTTAGTTTTCAAGACCTGGAACAAAAATCATTTTTCCAAAATAGACCAAATGTTTCTGCCTAAAAATGACCATACCAAAATCATGCTTAGACTCGATTCCAAGACTTCTAACCAACACTAAACATCATCCTAAGCCTTCCCAAACATATCCTAACATCAAACTTCCATCCTACCCCTATTGATCAACCAATCTCAATATCAAAAATCAAAGAAAATAGACATGCAAGTAATAAAACCTATATGAATCTTTCTAAAACAACAAACCAAACACAAATATAACATGCAATTTCAACAACCACCATGGCTCCCCAAACACCCCCTTTGCCGTGGGGTTTGGGTGACCAAATCACCACAACCAAATTAATTTTGGTGGGTTTTCATGGTGTTTATACTTCCATAACACTAAATATCAACATGCATTAGCTCAATTAGCCACAAAAACGAATTTGGATCATATGAAAAATCTTGAAAAATTTTTTATCAATGCATGTTGGATTTGATTACATGAATAGGTGGGTAATGACCAAACTAAGCGTGGTCTAACCTTAGATTTTTGAAAAATCAAGTAGAAAAGATTTTTGGTGGATTTTTGTTTGAGTTGGGTGTGCCGTGGGTTTGAGAGAGACAAGGAGGGAGTGTGTTTGATTTTTCTTTGTAAATTTTGTATGTGTTTAAGTGTTTGTTCACTTTGGCCCTTTTTGATGGTTAGGAGGGACCTTTGTGCAATTTTGGGCTTCTTTTGTCCTTAAATAGAAAACGACCTCAAAACTTTGCGGGTTTGACTCATTTGTCAATTTTGAAAATTTTACGGGAGTCGGAAATCTTCCCGAACGCTCCAAAATATTTTTGGGACACTTTAAATGTACTTGGAAGGCTATAAAACTCACACGACTCAACTTAACACGAATCGTAAATAAAATTCTCGAAAAATTACATTATTGATAAATCGTCAAAAATTATATAAAATTGGGCATCTCTCGGGATCGTAATCGTCATCGTCCTTCTCAAAACGTCAAACGTAAAAATTATAACCTCGAACATCGGCTTTAACCAAAATACTTATAATTATAGAAATTAAATCTTATTAAAAATTTCAAAAATTAGCGTAATTTAGGGTATCGTTAATGACCTCGATTCTAGGGTGTCACAATGTGGATCATCAATGGTACGCCCCAAGAATGGTTGAGCAGAGACCATCTGGATAAAGCCGGATTTGAGCTCAAAGTTGTTGGCTGCAAACGCGGGTATGACAATTGGATCATTGTTGCCATCTACATGTGCTTGCAGAAGTTCAATCATCAGGCGATTTTCTGGTAGAGGCTCATTGTTGTTGTTATTACTGTTGTTGAGCGGTGGGTTGTTATTGTTGTTGTTATTATTGTTGTGAGGTGGGTTATTGTTGTTGTTTTGTACACCGGCCATGTCTAAGTCTTCGAGAGGCTCGGGCTCTTGATAAGACGTTGATCGTGTACACATGCACCTGCAAAAGAACTAACAAAGCAAAAACAAAGCAAAAATATTTTTGGTTTTTATGTTTTTTAATATTTAGGATTTTTGAAAATTTTATATTTTTAGGGTTTTTTGAAAATTTTTATGAAAAAGTAACGTTCAAGGTGAACGGAGCCCAAAATCCAAGTTCTCACAAAAAAAACTGTTGATCTTAATGAGAAGAGCCGGCAGCGGCGCCATTTGATACAAGGTTTTTGCTTGGGTTCTAGATTTGTCTCGGTATCTCCTCGAATTGATCTCGGCTCTAAGTGGAATGATTTTTTCTTGGTTAATAAAAAGGTGATGGTTTATGTATCTTATTTAAACTAATAACAAGTAATTAAGTGTCGAAGAGTAAACTTAAAGCTTTAAAAGATTAAAGTAAGAAGACTAGTTTAAAAATAAATGCTTGAAAACTTAAAGGTAAGATTAGAAAAATACTTGGACAATGAATAAAACTAACACTTGAAAGCTTTGCAAAAACAAGAAATTAAACAAACAATTTACCCCAAATCGGAATAATACTAAAACAACCAAATCGAAAAGTATTCCGATCGATTGATCGGAATATTTAGGAAAACTGCTGATCGGAATAAGGGACAAAGAGTTAATCGGAATAACCTTAAAATGGCAAATCGGAATAATCAAAAACTTAGTCTAATCGGAATATGTTGAAAAGGGGTAAATCGGAATAATGGAAACAGAGCTGATCGGAATACTTAAAAGTAAGCTACAATCGGAATAAACAAAAACACCTTAATCGGAATATGCCAAATGGGGCAAATCGGAAAAACCTAAACCCTTTTCCGATCACACAATCGGAATGAGGGTGATGTCTGCTCGGAATGTACAGATCGGAAAGGGGTTTATAACCCTTTCCGATATCCCTTTGATCCGAAATAAAAGCAAGGTGAATAAGCTATTCAATAAGCTACTACCCAAACTAGCTCGAATCCAATATTAAGCTGATCAAATAAGCACTAAAAACAACTTTTCTAACTTTAAATAAGCAACCTTATAAATCAAATAATAAAAAGATGAACTTTTTTTTGAAAACTTTAAAAAGTAAATAAGCTAAACCAACAAATAAGCCAATAAGCACAAGGATCTTAAAGCTTATTCGTGTAGAAACTTAAGGAAACATAAAAAGATTAACTTTTTAAGCACAAACACATTGATGAACAACACGGATCATAAGTATTATGCACCAAAAGTTAACTAAAATCAAGAAAAGTAGAATGAGATTAAAAGTTTAAAGCTTCAAACTAAACTTGATTAATTAAAAATAATACAAAGGTTTGATCTTGAAAGAGAAAAAGATGAAAACTAGTGAGAGAAAGTTGAGAACTTTCTCTCTCTAAAACTAGAGAGAATGAAATTCTAAAAACTACCTAAAAACTAAGTGTTCCAAATTTGTGAAGTAAAGTCCTATTTATAGGCATGTCTTGTGGGCTTTGTGAATTGGCTTGGTTTTGGGCTTCTTTTCTTCTTTCTTCTTTAGTCTTTACGTTTCTTCTAAATAAACGTTTCCGACTTGGATTTGAGAAGTGTCAGTGAATAATTCCAACTCGTCTTATAATCTTTTGTTTAATGGACTCGAGTTCTTCGACATATATGAATCTTCCATCTTTGGCTCTATTCTTCGATAAATCTTCAAATAGGCACAATGACTTCAAATGTTTTGCATCTCTTGGACAATAGACTTCGTCTTGAGTCTTTTTCCTCGATAAAACCCGTGCAATCCCATGTTTTCTTCAATATTCGACCGGTTGACTCTGAAAACACAATAAACACAAAAACCACGCATAATTCCAAACAAATGATATTAAATACGTGTCTTGGTCTTGTTTTAGCCAGAAGTAAGTGGTAAAAGGATGGGTGTTTTCACACCTATCAAGGCTAACTTGAATATGTTAAACATAAAACAAGATTATCAGAACCTTGGGAAGAGGCAATATAGCCGTGAGCTATATGTCGTCTCCTTGGAAAAATAGTAACCTTGGAAACATGCATGTAAACTAGATAATCATGATTGTATTTTTAAATAATTACAAGACTTAGAAACTAGATATAGTGTTCATCTTGGAAGTACCAAGATCTAAAATATAGCCGTGAGCTATATAAGAATGTACATGGATTTATGTTTATTTTTTAGGTCTAAACATAGTTTAGATCTTATTATGAACTTGTGATTTATTTTCTTGATGTGTACATAGTGAGATCTAATTTTGTAACACATATAAACTACATGCAACCTTAATATGGGACTTGATCTATCCTAATATGCTATAACTAATGTAGGCCGTGAGTTATAAGCTCCTATTAGGGCTTATGACTTACTTGTAACCTTATGACACACCTAGATCTAATTTAGTATAACACATAAAATGAATTTTTTTTATTCATCTATTTAGATTGAAAACTAAATATTAATAAGCATAGAAAGCTTATATTAATAGTCTAAGTAAAAACTTATATAAAATGAAAAGTAGTGTTAATGGACAATTTAAGCCCATGAAAAGTTAACCTAAAACTTAAATGGACCTAATAAACCCATTTCATAAATTATAGTAATTTAAATGGACTTAAGATCACAATTAGGCCCATTTAACAAATTAAAGGACTTAAAAATGTATTAAGCCCAATAGATGATTTAAAGGCTCACATAAATAAATTAGTGAACATGAAATATATTTAAGCCCACTAAAATAGCCCATTTGATGTTTAGCCCATTTAATGAGCCCATATAAAGTTTAAATATTAAAATGAAAGTTTTTATAATAAAATATAACTTATAAAAACTTTTTGGATGAAAATGACAATTTATACAACTTAAGGACAAAAACCGTAACTTATGAAACTAGTTTTAATAAACTAGTAAGCACAAGAACTGAAAATGTAAATATCCAAAAGTCTAGGGTTTAATAATTATTTTCTGTGGCAATTTAAACCCTAGGGACCATTTTGGGAAGTTATTAAAAGTTATTTTGTTATTTTAAAACCCTAAGGACCATTTTGGCAATAATCCGAAACTATAAGAAGCCCTAGGGATTGTTTTGTCATTTTAGCGAAGTTACAAAACCTAGATAATACTAGAGGGACTAAATCTGCCATAAGCTGAAACTATAACAAGCCCTAGGTGCTAAATATGTAAAATCCGAAAGTTATACTTGTTTAAAAATATAAAGGGACTAGTTTTTCCATATTCTGAAACATTTCCAAGCCCTAACCCTAAAATCTATTTTAATTATACTAAAACATAATTAAAATACTTAGACCACAAGAATTAAAGTATAAATTCTTAAGTTTAAATTTTTTTTTAAATAATTCTTGGGAACTTTAAAGTTAAACAAAATATTTTGTATATAAAATATTTATATTTACATTAGGAAATAATTGTATAAACAATTATGAATATGTATGGTTAATACATGTACTTATATACTTTCAGGAAATAAAATTTATGAGAACGTTAATTAAATTAAATATTACTACGTAAATATGTTATAAGTAAAACTCCTTATGTTTACTTAAATATAGAACATGGTTATGAAATTTAACGGGATGTTATTGATACAAATATATTATAATCACAGATTAATATTTTTAAGTAAAACATTTTCTTTTATGTTTACTTAATGTAGAACTTAATTGTAAAATTGAATGATTACTATAAATACATGTATGCTAACTAATATTAATAGTTAAACATTTGATGTGAACTTAGAAATGAAACTTGTATAAATAAGTTAAATGAATATTGATGCTTATTGATGCAACTTGAACTATGGTTATTTAAAAAAATACCATAGTATGAATGAACTGAATAAAATCTGTATAAGCATACATATATGTTCTTTGTACTATCTATTAAGACTGTACTATCTGATTAGGCATAACTTTGGTGTGAGCTTTATTTGGATACCCGTGTTAAACAAGCAATTGCCTACTCCCAGGTGAGCTTACAATCCCATTTAAACTTTGATTAAACTTCCCCTTTTTGAAAAGAAAATATGCAAACATATATTGGACATGACTGGATTGTATAAACTGGATTATGATTGCTTACTATTTAAACTGTTAAATTGTTGTAAATCGCCCGAATGTTATAAATAGATCTATTAGGGACTGACCATCCCCGTCTGGGTGAGTCATGCTCACTGTGCCTTGGCCGGGACAACAGACGTATACCATGTTGGAACAAGAATGGGTGTCTTTTTGTAAGACACTACGTCTTCATCTGTTGAGGACTATGGGGTTAAGCTTCAGTTTCTAATAATAAACAAATGTTATTTACATTTTAGTAAGAATGCTTTGTGCATTATTACTTCTATGATTGTTATATGTCCGAACTAATTAATTGTTAAAATCTGTAAATTTACCAACTTTATGTTGACCCGTTAGTATGTTTTGCACATGAATATGAAGTTTGTACGTGGTGTGTGCATGGTCTCCAGCATCCTAGAAATCTACATCATAGGACTGGTCAGGGGTTCTATTTGGGAAACAAAAACAATCACCTACTGTCTTGTTTAAGACAATTTTTATTTATTTGTTTAAATAAACATGTAATCTGATTTGACTAACTTTTTATCTTATGCTCTATGGACTATATGCTATCGATCCACCCTTGTGACATCTCCGGAGATATTTTCCGCATATTTTGACCCTACCCGGGGTGTCACAGAGAATGGTATCAGAGCATTAGTTATAGAGAACCAGATAAATTTTTAAATAAAATAAAAATAAAATGATTTTGCTTTTATTTAAAACTGGACTATATCTTATAAAACTCTTTATGGGATTTTATTTTGGGACCGTCTTAGTTAATCATATAGATCTTAGGGCATTTTATACTATGTGAACTAATTGTATATATATATATATATATATATATATATATATATATATATATATATATATATATATATATATATATATATATATATATATATATATATATATATATATATATATATATATATATATATATATATATATATATATGTTTACTACACTTGATTATTAATACTGTTTAGTAAGGTATTGCTATATGTCAGACGTGCTAAAATTGAAAATTTTACACTATATAGTAAAATACTGAAATGCGAATATGAGTAATATTAAACTAAATTTCACACTTACTAACTGGTAAATGAACTACTTACATGATAGTACATATATATGTATAAGTATAAATATTTGTAACCTTAAAACATTCTTATAATTGTTTAAAAAGGGGATATATTTCATAAATCATGTAATCTAGATAATATTGTTCTTTGTTTGTAAGCTTATACTCACTTCAAACTTAAAATGATATTATTTCAGAGCATCATGACTCCGCCTACTGCATCTAGGACCCTTCTACCCAGAGTAGCTCCTGCTCCAGTTGTCTGTTCATCCCCACGATCGACGCAGTGTGGATGGTTGTCAGCCTCGGATTCAGAGGATGACCCAGCCACCGAAGCTGTACTCCTAGAGGACCTATTTTATGTCTCAGCATCAGCCACACCGGCCCCAAACTCTATGGAAGAGGACCGGGTCCCTTCTAGCATACCATCTTCCATGACTCTGTCCTTCTCATCAGGTTATTTCTCCGGACCCACACCCGTCTCCACTTATGAGACCGGGGAAGGCTCCGGGGCAGGACATGTCGATCCCATCCAGGCCCAGATCTCCGCATTGGATGCACGCCATGAGCGAGAGATATCCGACCTCCAGAGCCAGTTGACAGTCAGTCAACAGAGCCATGCTGTCACCTATCAGCGTATCGACACTCTTTTCCGCACTAGGAGGGAAGACTTCCAGACTGCCAAGGGCATCCAGGCTAGAACGGACGAGGCACTAAAGTGGTTACTGGATGAGAACTACCGCCTCCACCAGCGCATCCAGGTCATGGAAGGTCTGCAGCATCAGACCTGTCGACGTACAGTCGGTATTAGGCCCGGCCCAATAGGCCCGCGACCCACACAAACCTAAGTTATCCTTCAAGAAACCCTAGCACTATATAAACAAGGGTAGGGGCCTCATTCTACGACAGGTTTTCTCTCTTAACCACACCTCTTATACAATGTACCGACCGAATACTAACTTGACCGTCGGAGGTGGACCCCAGGGCTCCGGCCTCGGGTCCATGTCTAACCGGTTTACCTTTGTTTGCAGCATTACTCAGGACCGGGGAAGACGATTAACGGCCCAGGAGAGTCGTCGAACCGGCCTAGACAAACTATGCTTCAACAAGTTGGCGCCATCCGTGGGACCCCGACAAAACCATGTTTCGTGTTCCCATGAAAAGCAAAAATCAGCCTCGACAATCGGTAACTCGTAAACCTCTGTATTTTTGTTTTTCGCTCTCTTTCATATATAGAAGCTTGAATCTGCTGATATTACGAATAGGGATAATGCTAATCAAGTCTTATAAATGTCTACAATGATAATTATGGATCATATGAGATACCATATGACTATTTAACTTATTCACAGATCTATGTCAGCGTAGACATCACTATTTATTTTTTATTTATCTTTTCTTTTTGATGTTACATACGAACATCCATTACGAATATATATTTGCATATCAATGGTGAATGTCATGCGATCCAAAGCATGTTAATTCTACGCGGAGATGGTGAATCAGTTAGGCATTTTCTTCACTTGCCTTTACTATACTGTAACTTTTTTGGTAGATGTTATGATGCGCCAGTACTTCTTATCATATCTACTGTATAAATTAATAATTTATGTGACATAAAAAAAAGGATTGTAAAAAAAATGCTATATTGGTTGGTCATATGAATCTCTACAAAATCCTTTGACTTATAACATGCTCTTAGTACTATATTCTCTTTCAAATTGGCAAACACTTTTTATAAAACGCATATTGGCATAATAATGCGCTATCTTCTGATGAGATAGCTCTAATATATTCGCTTCAATATTTGCCATGACAAATCTGAACAATATTTTAAATTAGTACATTTTTGATAATATCATCTACTTTTAATGAACGATAATATGTATATATATTTTTTAAAAGATGTATTACATATACGTTTTTTATTTTGATTATTATATTTTATGTATAAGTTACGGTCCGGCCTACTAATATTATGTCGCGGCCCGACCGTTTTATCCACGGTTATTATGCGTTCCTTTGCGTTAATCCGCACGTCCAGAAATATTATTTATATTAATAATATTACACGATCTTTTAAACTTATACAAAGATATTTTTAATATCTTATTTTTTTTAAAAAGGTAACAAGATATTTACATATATCTTTTAAATTCAAAAATATTATCGATATTTTTTGTGTTAATAAAAGATATTGTCCATATCTTTTAAATTGGCAAATAGATATTACATGTATCTTTTGATTTGGTTACTATATTTTCCGTATAAATTGCGATCCGACCTACTAATACCATGTGGCAACTCGCCTTTTCCGTCTGTGGTTATGGTCCATCCATCCGCACTCGTTTGCAGATTCATCTATTATTACATATAATAATATATTTTATTTTTTATCTGTGGTTATGGTACGTCCATCCGCGCTAGTTCGTACATTCGAACATCTTCAGCCTACGGGCGTACATGTACACATCGTTCCCAGGTGGAATAAGAGGATTGAGTGAACCTAATAATTCAACTTGTCGTGTAAGAGGGTTGCAAATCCAACGACCACGGATCATGTATCCTTGTTAGACACCTTGCTATCAAGACGTTGTAGTAAGTTACGCAAACCACATGACTCGTGATGGACTTGCAAAAGACACAATGTGCACGTTTAACAACATTTTGTCAAAAATTTGACCGTCCTTATGGTAAATGCGGTACGCCGCACGTAGAGGCATAGCTCATCCCATAAGTTAGTTAAGATATGTCTATGTGACAATTCGCGGTTATGGCAAGACCCATCCGCGTTGGTTCGCACGTTCGAACCCAATTTCTATCTTTCATACGCGGCTATGGTACGTCCATTCGCGCTGGTCTACACGACCGTAATTTTTTGAATACTTGATTAAGTTTAATACTACTAATCGAGTATAGCACCATTAAACTTGGGGGGCTACCAGGGTATACTAATACCACTATTTTCGTGCATGACACGCAAATATCTTTGGATATATTCCTTTGCCGCAGAAGTTCGCCTTCTGTCAGTTTATACCTTAATCATGGAAGTATCTCTTCCATTGGCTTATTCCTTCGCCGCGGAAGTACTCCTTCCGCGCGCTTCTTCCTTCGCCGCGGAAGTAATCCTTCCACGTGCTTCTTATTTTCGCCGTGGAAGTATCTCTTCCACGTACTCATTATCTTCGTCGTGGAAGTATCTCTTCCACGTGCTTATTATCTTCACCGTAGAAGTATCTCTTCCACGTGCTTATTATCTTCACCGTGGAAGTAATTCTTCCACTGGCGTATTATCTTTGCCGTGGAAGTATCTCTTCCACGTGCTCATTATCTTTGCCGTGGAAGTATCTCTTCCACGTGCTCATTATCCTTCGCCGTGGAAGTATCTCTTCCACGTGCTCATTGTCTTCGTCGTGGAAGTACTCCTTCCACTTGCTCATTATCCTTCGCCGTGGAAGTATCTCTTCCACGTACTTATTGTCTTCACCGTGGAAGTACTCCTTCCTCTGGCTTATTGGCTTTGCAGTGGGAGTACTTCTTCCACTGGCGCATTATCTTGGCCGTGGAAGTACTCCTTCCATTGGCTCATTATCATTCATCGCGGAAGTACTCCTTCTGTTGGCTTGCTGTATTCGCCGCGTAAGTACGTCTTTCGCTGGCTCGTTATTCATGTCGCGGAAGTACGTCTTCCGTTGGCTCATATATTTGCTGAGGAAGTACGTCTTCCGTGAAGAATTTCTTTGCCCGACCATTTGAGTGATTTTTCCAAAGTTGATATTGTTTGACCGTAATTAGACGGAGTCTGATCAACTACTTTTTTAGGTCGGGAAAAGACGTTTGGAAAATCATTGTCAAATGTTGTGGCCGCAAGACGGATATAATATCCGCATAAACATGCCACAGAAGTACGTCTTCTGTTGGCCTTAAGACGAATGAAATATTCGCGCTATGCTGCATCATTAGTGGGTATATGATGTACGCCTTCCAATGTTCACGATGCAGCATACGGGTTCCACCTCCACCTTCACAAAAACTTCTTTCCATCCCAACGTTAGAGATGAACAAGAATTCAACCATGCCAAATGCCAGTGTTACCCCGTCTATAGAAACACGTTTTCTTCTTACGGGGTCATTACCGTCTAATCACGGAAACTAAGCATTCGAGCACAACCACCCGTATTACGTATACATGTTTTCCCATTTCTTTCGACGAGGATATGCTTACAAGTAGCGGATATGGTGTAAAGTCTAGTAACCTCGGTGACAACCTCGCATACTAGACTGGGGGGGGGATATGATGGCATATAGTGGCTATGCTCACTATTCACAATCCTAGCCCATCATCTTTTCGCTAAAAGTAGCCCATTACGAGTGGAGCCATATGTTACGGACGACCCACGAGGATGTCCTAGCAGCAAGCCGCACGCGGTTGTTTAGTGAGCATGATACACGAATGAGTCTAGCATAAAATAATCATGGACCATATCATACTAGACTGGGGGACATGTCGACGTACAGTCGGTATTAGGCCCGGCCCAATAGGCCCGCGGCCCACACAAACCTAACTTATCCTTCAAGAAACCCTAGCACTATATAAACAAGGGTAGGGGTCTCATTCTACAACATGTTTTCTCTCTTAGCCACACCTCTTATACAATGTATCGACCGAATACTAACTTGACCGTCGGAGGTGGACCCCGGGGCTCCGGCCTCGGGTCCACGTCTAACCGGTTTACCTTTGTTTGTAGCATTACTCAGGACCGGGGAAGACGATTAACGGCCTAGGAGAGTCGTCGAACCGGCCTAGCCAAACTATGCTTCAACAGACCCATGCTGCTCTTGCTACTCAGGAGCAATCCTTGTCCATCTTCTTTGATCTTGCCACTTTCCGGCATGATGGGGTTACTGGGGAGATGAATTATCTCCGAGGGGTCGTCGATAGGCTCCGGAACCAGCTACTGTCTACACTCCGTACGCTCAAGGAGAGCCGAACGACAGTTCGGAATTTGTGGAACACCAGGAGGAATTCTGCAACCCTACCAGCTCCATCTGCACCATCAGCCCCGGCATCATCTAGTGGACCATCCAGGCAGGATTAGCATAGACGTACTAGACTTCCTGTACGTCATGATAAGCTCACTGGTTGCATCCCGGATATCATGACATAGGGCCTTTGTACTTTTATCTATTTGTTAAGATTTTGTGATGTAATCCCGTACTTTATCCTTTCTTTCTTTTGGGACATGTAACTTTGGGATATGATGTTTTTAAAGACTGTGTGTATCATTACTTTGGATTAGGCCCGACCGGCCTATGACTTAGCTTGTGTTATGCTAAGATGACTGTTAAATTTCTCATAGAAATAACATGTAATCACTCTCTTTATTATATCTGCTGTGCAATGTATTATATTATGAGATCTTAACAGGTTGTCCAAATTTGTTATGAAATCAGTGCATAAGTTTCTTTGTGCAAATAATATAAAAACTGTACTAATGTTTGAACTAATAATCTCATTTTGTATATGATTATAGACAAATGGTGATTAAGAGGTCAAATACCAATAATGCAACCACTTCCAATGTCGACAATGCTGAATCCCCAGAAGCTACACGAAATGTCACTGCCGCGCAACTGCGGGAAATGATAAGTGAAGGCCTCACAGTAGCTATGGCAGCCAGAGGAGCTAACCCAAATACAAACAATGATCCAAACTCCGACGCCCGCAGAAACAACACCAACAGGGGTTGCTCTTACCCCGACATCTTGAAATGTAAACCCTCATACTACCGAGGTAAAGAAGGAGTTGTTGAATTGATGCAGTGGTTTGAAAGACTAGAGACAGTCTTCCGCATCAGTGGTTGTGCTGACGAGAACAGAGTTAAGTTTTCCACGTGCACCCTACTTGAGAGTGCCCTTACCTGGTGGAACTCTGTGGTCGCTATCCTCGGACATGACGCCGCTTATGCTCTCACTTGGGCCAACCTCAAGGAAAGAATGACTGAAAAGTACTGTCCCAGAGGAGAAATGAAGAAGTTGGAAGTCGAGCTGTGGGATCTCAAGTGTAAGAACCATGATATCATTTGGTACAAACAAAGGTTTCAAGAGTTAAGCTTGATGTGCACCAGAATGTTTACTCTAAGGAGTGACAAGATTGAGAAGTATGTCAGCGGACTCTCTAACAACATTCATGACAGTGTGCTAGCTTCACGACCCACCACTATTGAAGGTGCCATGGAATTTGCGACTGAGCTGATCAACAAACGAGCTCACAATCTGTCCGAGAGGCAAACGGACAATAAGAGGAAATCCGATGAAAACTCTCGTAGCCAGCACCAACAGCCTCCCAAAAATCAAAACGTCGGGCAAGCAGATGACACTACCTCCACAACCCGCACCAAGAGCTACATAGGGACAAAACCCAAGTGTCCAAAATGCAACTACCATCATGTTGCTGGAGGACAATGTCAAGGATGCTACAAATGCGGCCAACAAGGCCACTTTACTCGCGAGTGTCCAACCAATGTTGCTACCCCAGGTCGACCCAACACCACTCCTGGAAATAGCAACAGGGGCAAGTCCAACGCACGAGGGAGTGGAAGTGGGCAACAAGGAAACCGAAACCCCACTGGCGGGAGCAGTGGCGGGCCAAAGAAAGCTGTGGTATGTTACGAATGTGGGACCCCTGGGCACGTGAGACCTGATTGTCCCAAGAGGGCCAACCAGAAGAAGGATGACAAGGGAGCTCCTTCGCAAGTTAATATGTCTGGCAATGCCCCAACAAACCCGGGCTCCAACATCGCACCTGGTATGTTTTTTTTTATGTACATCTATCTTGTCTGATACATGTGTAGACCAAAGCCCTACAATTGCTAAATTTAGTAAGGTAATGTGAATCCCCCCCGACAGTTCTAGACTCCTATTATATTATGGAATAGTCGACGGAAAAGTTAGGGTAGTTAAACACCATCATCAGAGGTTGTTCCTTAAAAACTTTCCGAATCAACCGTTTTACACCAAACAGATCCTAGAAAGCCTTGATAACTTTGATAGCGTTCTTAGCACAAATTGGCTAGCAAGTAACATGCAATTATCCCTTATAGCCAAAAATGGGTTGGTACACCTTGGTGAGATGAAACCTTGATTATACTAGGGAGCCATAACCCCGGTATAGTTAGCACTAGATAACACTAGATTTAGTGTCATCTCTAGCACCAACGGGCTAAAGAATATATGGTCCGAGTGTGACCCGTTTCCCTAACCCGTTTCTTCCCTGCCTAACCCTGAAGGACACACCCAACCAACAATGGGTGTATTTGTAGGGTTACTTCCGCCACCTTGACAACCCTAAAACTTGAAAGGCACACCCAACTCACAACGGGTGTAATTTGTAGGGCTACGTTCGGCATCCCCCGTAAGGAGATGATGAATGTCCTATGCTTTTGGACATTCCTCTTTTCTCTTCGGGTCCAATTAGTTCGAAAATACCATCATCCACTAGATGCTGGGAGATTAGAATTCCACTCTTTAGAAGTCAAAATTTATACAAAAATTTTGAACTAGTAATAATGAATGCATGACCCTTGTTGCGACACCCTGCAAGGCGCGCACTTCTTTATTCATGGTATCTTCTTTTATTTCCACCATTTGAGGTACTTCTTTTCTGCGCCCCTCTCACTCAGCCTCACGGCGAAGGAAGCAGATTCCTTGCAACCTCTTACGCAAACGCCATCGACAACAGTCTTAACCTCCTTGTTGGGTAGAAACTTTAGTACTATTAACCGAGGTTGCAGAAATCGCTAAGCATTACTGAGGCGGTTGGCCATTTTCGAGGCGGAATTCGTCTAGGCGGATTTGAATTTTATGCATAAAAAATTATAAATAATACGTATAACATGACAAAATACTTTTAATTTCTAATAATTCAAAGTCCACATAGCTTGAAGTTGCAAAATAGACAAATAAACATAACAATTTAAGGACTTAAAACTTCAAACGTGACATACAGTTCAGTTGGTTCCAATTCTCGAGAAAAATCCGTTACTTTATGTTAACAATCATAGGTTTATTTGATTTTAAGATGTTATGTTAAAATAAATATGGAAATCATATATTATAAAGAAAATTCTTAATTTTTTGTAAAAAAATATTATTTTTGTTGACTTTCTTTGACTTTTTGACCGCCTAGCTCCGCTTAGGCGCCGCCTAACACCAACTAGGCGGATGTTTGGCCGCCTTTTGACTTTTCCGCCTAGCTTGACCGCCTAGCCATAAATCGAGGCGGAGTATGACCGCCTAGCGCCTAGGCGGCTGCCTAGCCCGCTTTTTACAACACTGCCATTAACTTATGTTTGTACCTCGCTCCCTGAGGTAAAGATCGCGAGTCTCTTCTTAAAGCTGCTAATATGGGAAGGGTTAAAGATAAACATGTTTTTCTACCTTCAACCCCCAATTTTACATCCATGGGTATGGAGATATAACTTGTATCTCACCCATGAACAGGATGTAGAATTAGTGTGTCCCTGGATTCCCCAGCGGATAAACCAAGCTGACACGTCCTCCTCATATCAGAAATCATTTGCAATGGATTTGCCCTCCTAACCAAATCCACAGCGTTAATAGTCCTCTCCCAGATCCGGGAAAAGTACGACTACAACACCCATTGGGAAATTCCTCGCCTACCCATCCACAATAGCAGTCTTCTTTACTACTCAATCGGATGTATAGTACGATCCGGATAAAGATCTCTTTGCATTCCTCGCCTACCCATCCACAACAACAGTCTCCTTTACTGCTCAATCGGATGTATAGTGCGATCCGGATAAAGATCTATTTGCATTCCTCGCCTACCCATCCACAGCAGCAGTCTCCTTTACTGCTCAATCGGATGTATAGTGCGATCCGGATAAAGATCTCTTTACATTCCTCGCCTACCTATCTACAGCAGTAGTCTCCTTTACTTCTCAATCAGATGTATAGTGCGATCCGGATAAAGATCTCTTTACATTCTCTTCTGTTCACCTATAATGACGGAAGCTTCCATAAATGCCTGATTAGGCGTATAAGAATAACCTAGGTGTGGACCACTTCGCGTTGTGCCGCCATCCATACCTGAGAGAGAACCTGAAACAAATCATGTATTTAGAACATCTCTTACTTAAAAGATAACTAGGTTTTTAGTAGCTTTGAGGACAAAGCTAAAATAACGGCGTGGTGCTGTAAAATCCATGATTTTACCATGATTTTTATGTAATGAAGTTTCACCTGTTAATCCTAGAACACATACTCACATGTGTATTCCTATAAGTTGAGTGTTAACTTGTTCATTTAGATACTTATACCTTTACATTCACACTTGTTGTAAATAAGTTACATAGCTCAAACCTTGTACTTAAGACTAGGAGAACAAATGATAAAAATGTATAATCAATACTTGGCTATACACACAACACTAAATCAAAGTTGGAAAAACATGCTACATAGTGTATGTAGTCGTGTATGTGTGCAAGGGTGTATACCACAAACATGTTCTTAACTTACTTGGACTAGCCCAAGACCTTACTCTTTATGTACTAGCCCAACATGAGCCCAAGCCAAAGCCCATTACCCTCCTTTTTGGCTAGCTAGACACGGCACCCCATATGTGGAAGAAGAAGGGTTGTATTGGTGTTGGAAAACCCAACACATGGCACAATGGTTCTTACCAAGGCAATCATGCCTTTTTGCGTTCACCCTTCTCTCTCCCTTTAAGCCGAAACACAAACATACATTCTCTCAACCTCTCATGCAACCAAATCTCATTCTCTCTTCACCTTTATCTCTCAAATCATTCGACATTAAGCCACAATAATCCAAAGTTGTTCATTAAATCCACCAAGATCCTTGTCTCATCTTTACTACAAATCATTAGTAGTATCATTCCCTTGGATTCACTATAAACAAGCCCTAGCTAAGCCATCTAGGCCACGGCTTGATTTATACATAGGGTTTTCTTCATCATTTTGAGTAGATCTCAAACCACCTTGTTCACCTAGATCATTTGTGGTACTTTTAGGCAAGAAAGGTATACATTACTTGTTCTTTCATTTCTTCATGCATGCATCATCATACATCTATAAACACAAGTAAGATAATATGCTAAAAATCAAGATTTGATGAAGCTATGACCATTATAGGTCACGGATTATTTATAAAAATCATGTTCACGATTTAAAAACCTTTTGATAAGGAACTTATGATTGGTATGTTATGTTTTAAACTTGATTTAAAAACCATATGAAACATTTTGTAAATCAAAAAGTTGCATGAGTTACAAATCTTGTTTTATGGGACTATGGTTAAACCAATAGTCATAGATCTCATAAAATGGATGTGTGTAACTTAAAAGTCTTGAAGACCATGACCTTAAAGGTCACGGCATATATGGTTAATGTTTATATGAGTCATTTGTTAAGTTTAAATGATGGAATATGAAACGATACATGTTAAAATGACTATTAAAAATCACAAATACAACTTATGTGTATAAATGTAGCCGTGGTTACATAAGTTTTAAATTGATAAAATGTACATGCATGTCATTATAAACCATAGATCTAATGGCAAAGGCTAACTTGAATATGTTAAGCATAAAACAAGATTATGGGAACCTTGGGAAGAGGCAATATAGCCGTGAGCTATATGTGGTCTCCTTGGAAAATAGTAACCTTGGAAACATGCATGTAAACTAGATAATCATGATTGTATTTTTAAATAATTACAAGACTTAAAAACTAGATATAGTGTTCATCTTGGAAGTACCAAGATCTAAAATATAGCCGTGAGCTATATAAGAATGTACATGGATTTATGTTTGATTTTTAGGTCAAGACATAGTTTAGATCTTATTATGAACTTGTGATTTATTTTCTTGATGTGTACATAGTGAGATCTAATTTTGTAACACATATAAACTACATACAACCTTAATATGGGACTTGATCTATCCTAATATTCTATAACTAATGTAGGCCGTGAGTTATAAGCTCCTATTAGGGCTTATGACTTACTTGTAACCTTATGACACACCTAGATCTAATTTGGTATAACACATAAAATGAACATTTTTTTATTCATCTATTTAGATTGAAGACTAAATATTAATAAGCATAATAAGCTTATATTAATATTCTAAGTAAAAACTTATATTAAATGAAAAATAGTGTTAATGGACTATTTATGTAACACCCCCAAATTTATACAACTCAGTACAGCGGAAGACTAGTTGGTGTTACGGGATAGCACATTACTCACATCATAGACAACGCATAGAAATCGCGTTGTTTAATAATAAATCATTTCCATTCATAAATATCAAAGATACATAGGTCCCAAGTCATATTATTTCATACAAAGTTTTATAAAGTATTTGAATGGAAAATATAGTTTAGGTGCGGGCCATGAATTCTTGTCGTCTTCCCGAGAATTACCTTCAAGTACCTGAGATAAAACATGTTAAAAGAAAAGGTCAGCGATAACGCCGAGTGAATTCATAGAGTTTAATAAATTTCATCAATATAATATCAGTATAAAAGTATTACTGAAAATCATTTTGTGCAAATCGTTTTAATAGGCCATAAAATAGCCAAAGTCATTTTATACAAATCCTTATCGAAAATCATAATATAGGCATTTGCCTAAAAAAATCATTATACGAGCCAATGTCGTAAAAACATCATACAATACGTCTTATGACGTTGTATAAAATCAAATAAAAACCGTTATATGAATATGGTTATGAAAACCAAAACACAAACATAATATCATTAGTATGACCCTGTATTGCTAGTCAGGCAATACATCGTAATTCGGAGCGTCTATTAGTATTTCGTTAATTCAGATAATCATAAGCCGCATGACATTGTTACCTTACTAAACCAACAACGGGTAGCTAACCCGATACCAATTTTTGCCCATCTAAAGTAGCGTGTCGTCACAAAGGTCACGCTATGGAAATCTTCTCATACATTAATTCTCTTACCAATCAATGTGGCACGACGGGGATCAACCGTCAAGGCGCGAACTGGGGTGATCGTCCCCAAATAGTACTATTAAATGCATAAGCGTCTACCAAATCCCGGTAGTTCACATTCATGCTAATGGGACTTTTAGTGACATAACCTAACTTTAATAATCCATTTAATTTCATCTATCGGGTCCTTTAATCATTTATCGGGTCATACAATCGGGTCATTCATTCATTCGGGTCCAAATCAATAAACAAATAATCGGGACAAATGGTGTCCTTTTTAATAAAAACTAACATGTTATCTCCCTCGCGGGTTTATAAAAAATTTATAAAAACATTTAAAAGAGTGCGAGGCTATGAACTCACGTTGATATGGGAAGGCGGGTGATCGGCAATTCGGACGTACGGTACGTGCTTCAATCATGGAAACCTAGACAAATAATACTCGGTCTTAGACGTTTGTCCAATGACTTTATAAAAATAACAATTATGTATACATATGATGATTATATATATATATGATGATCAAGTGGGTTTACATGTTCTCGTTTACTCATTTTAGTGTTATATGTCGATAGCTTTTACACTAGTTTACTAGTTTTACCCATTTACGTGTCTTAAGTCCAATAAGCTTATTATAAGTTATTTAACTATTTTAATCCATTTTGTACTTATATTATCAGTACATACACTTTCAAGTTGGGCCCAAATGGGTTAAGCCCAATAGATTCTTTTTACAAGTTTTTATCCTATTTAGTCCATTTATTAGTCCAATATGTTTATTTAACTTGTTAATGTCTGTATGCCCTATAGTTCGGGTTTTATTGGTTTTTACTTGTTATACATGTCTATATATCAGTATATAAGTTTTATAAAGTTTTCATTAGACGGGTCCAACCATCTAAGTTTTATTTAACAAAAACGTTAATTTTACGGCAATAGCCGAAAAAGTCGTAAAAATCATGTTTATAGTTTTTATTACTTATAAACATTATTTCACCACCATTTATATAATTTATCCATTTGATTAACCTTTTATATATATTTATATAAATAAGTTTTATAAGTTAGTGGGTTTTTATTTTACATTTTATATATTAAAATGTGAGTGCTTATATAATAGTATTATTCTTTAATTTCCAAAAATCTGATTTTTAACTTCATCTTCACCAAAACTTCCATATCTTGAGTTCTATATGGAGATAGAAGCTCAAATTTTTATCACATAAACTGCATGATATTTTCTACATTTAACTCTTCTATAGCTACTGTTGAATCATCTTCTAAATATTTTCTAAAAATCGTCCAAAACAGTAACCTCAGATTTATACCTTAAACTTGTTTTGATCATATCTCACTCATTACAATGATTCCATTGCATGGCCAACTCTCACATGTGTACAAGACCCATAGCTTACTGTAAATGGATTCTACTTCATCATTTTATCAGTTTACCATAAGGTTCTTTACTGTTTTATACAGCCATGTAAATTAATCAAGATTTTAACCTTGTTTCTTATAGTTTTTCACCTTTTTGATCATGTTTATCAACACCAAATACCCACATAACATTTTTATCATCATATAATCATCATAAACATATACAATAGGAAATAAAATACATGTTTACATAATCAAAATAACAATAAGTTGAGGAGGACAATCTTTATACCACCATGATGATGTAGGTTGTGATCAAAACATGGATTTTGATGGAGAAACTTGTGCATAGCCAAGACCATCTTCAAGACCACCAATCTTCATAAACTCCTTGTGGAAAATCAGACCCAAGACACCATGAATACTCCTCCTTGGATGTTATAAGTTGCACCAATCTTCATCTTTTTGAATGGAGATTAACATATGTTGATTATAACATATGTTTATGTTTAAAATTTGTATGAAAGGGGTGTTTTGGTGGAGATGAGGGACGGCCAAAATGAGTGTGAGAGAGAGAGGAGAGTTATTTTTGCATGTTGTAAATGAGAGTGTGTGGTTTTGCTAATGGTTTTGAGTTGTTGTAGGCTTACTTTGTAAGCAAAGTTGACAAGTGTTAATCTTAGCTAACAAAATGTGGTGTGGTGGTGTTGTGTGGCTTATTTAGGCCGGTTTTGAGTGGGGGTGGGACAAGTGTCCCACTTGTCTCATCCCCATTTATTTACGGGTACTCCTCGATTCTCGTTTCCTCGATTTGCGTGCCCTCGGGTCGTTTTACGAAAAACGTTTTTATAAATTATGAATCACCGTCACAAAACGAATCCAATAAAAATTGTCTCATCAAAAACGGAGTTCGAAAACGTAAATACGTAATCCTAAGGTTTCCGGTTTAGTCGTAAAGGACGTTAAAATAAAATCATAAGTCCTAATCTCTTCTCGTAAATTTGTGAGTTTGTGAACCAACACAAATTTAAAACTCCAAAATAATATTCTCAGATAAATTTATTTTCTGAAATGTCGGACTGTCACCAAAGACGGTGTATGTAAACCTAAGCACGTAACGTAGAATCCTCCGGTTTAAACGTAGTCGATGCTACTTCAAGACGTAAATCCAAATTTCTTCCCAAAAATAAGTGAGTTCATATTGAAACATTAAAATAATATTTTCAAATAATATTTGAGAATAAAATATCAATCGTAAATTGACGGATTGTCACAGCATTTACCCCTAAACAGGATCTTTGTCCTCAAAGATCATCTTACCTTACTACTCGCTTCTTATGGAGTTAAAGCCATGTGGGAATTTCCTCCACATTCGGTCTTTTCTCACAAGTGCAATTCGTTAGAATACGCGAGTTTCATCAAACATAACTACGGGAATAAGATCAGGCTTAATGTTGACTTACTTTCTCTATCCATGATGTTCACGGGTTTCTGATGAATGCAACTTTTCGCCGATCTAAACTCTACTAAGAATAATCAGATTCTCACTTGATAGATATTCCATCAAGTTCGATATACGAAACATAATTCACGCAGTCTTAGAAGTCCTAGGGTAGATCCAGCTTATATGCCTTTCAATCCCAACTTTTACATCATTTCAATGGTCCCATACAACGGGAACTTATATCCCATGATTTGTCAGATCATGAATTCATTTTTCCAAGGTTAAAAATTGTGGCATAACTTCGCTACCCGTTTGGCACTTCAAGATCTACATTTCACATTCACATAACCTCCTGCCCGCTATCGGCAGTCAATAATCAAATCCTAATTTCAACAATCATTTCAGATCTCGCGGGTCGAATATTTTGAAAGGTTAGGTTCACCATCATAGAAAACCTTAAACCTAAAAGACATGTCCAACTCACAATGGGTGTATGTCGGGTGTCTTTTTCTCAACTCCTGCTTACAGATGCTCTAATATAGATTCTAACAAGATTCGATCTTAATCCTAATACGATGATCATCAATGGTAATCGTTCCAAGGGAAAGCGATTATACGATTTATTACCCAAGGTCGATCATTCAAACATAAAACAACACTTATATTACTCTGTATCGTTACTTTACCTCGTCCCTTCGATTTGGGATGGTACATAGTACTCTCATCAAGGTTCGTTCTCAATGATTTCTGAGCAAATCTCAAGAAATTCGATGCGAAGCGAGGATCTTGATAAAGATGTTCGATACAGGCACACTATGTTTACATAACTCTTTTGCATTTATCATTAACGGGAATGATATTAGAAGATTTGGTCAGTCTGTCGACGATGACCCAAATCGAATCAAATTCAGATGATGACCTTTGCAATAGCTAGACGTTTACTAATGTATGAGGCGATGTCTGCCTTCATAATTGCCATTAGTACAACTTCTTCAGACAAAGATACTTTTAGTCATAAAATGACATACATATAATACTTATACTTACAAATTCCAACAAAACTATATCTCACAATCCTCCATATTTAGACAATCACATGTGGTCTTTAAAATATTTAACGCCATTGGCTTCTCAAATCTGTTGGTTCACATTAGCCGTGAAACCCTTCACTATTTATATTATCCTTTTTACAAACATCGTTTATTTTTATATTGCTCGGCAATTTATTTTGCACGTTCATTATTAAGAAATATATCATAATTGGTTCTTTATCCTTTTTATATAATGTGTCAGTATCTACACTCAGTTTTTCAGATAAATAATTATCATGCCCACAATTTACTCAGATATTCTTTCTATATTATGCGTTAGAAATTACGTTCACTTTCCTCATGAAATAAATATCATAACCGTATTTATTCAAAATTCTTTCTTCACATTTTCTCTGTTTTAGTTTCGTCTCATCTATCATTTTTATCAATTTTTCTCAATCCGACGTTTAAAGCGTCGATAATTATTTTAATTAATTAAATAATTATTAGTTAATTTTTATGAAGCGTAAACGTAAAAGTTTTAAATTTCTTAGTTCGACCAAATATATAAAATGTTCAAAAATAAATTTGAATTTAATTAACATGATTTTTGTTGATTTATCGAAAATAATTAATAAGATTCGTAAATGTTCGAGAAACCTTTGTTTATATTTTGGTCAAAATTTTCTTAGTTGAAAAGCAAAATGTATCGTTTCAAATTTCAAGTCATGGTTTAAATGATTTTCTCAATCCTTCTTAAGTTATCTGGAGGTATACACAAACATTTACCCCTAAACAGAAGTTTAGTTAAATGGTTTGTGTATAAGGGAATAATCCCTTAAAATCCTTTGTTAAAACATTTGTCAAATCATATTTCCATTTCTTTTTGGTAAAATCCAATGTCTTAAAAGGGCTCTTAATTTTTGAAGAGTCTATATGCATACATCTTACCATTATTAATCCAACGGTTATTTTATGTAAAGGATTAAGTTTTTAATCCCTAAGCGTTAATGGTTCTAATCTTTGAAAAGTCAATATAGCTTCTATTATCTATTAATCACATGGTTAAATCATGTAAAGATTCAAGTCTTTAGTCTTATGTTAAATATTTAAGGCACCATTTTTAATTGTTCGGCCAATTCAGGGCAATCTATAAATAATTATT
Organism: Glebionis coronaria; assembly: GCA_025667525.1. Taxonomy (NCBI): domain Eukaryota; kingdom Viridiplantae; phylum Streptophyta; class Magnoliopsida; order Asterales; family Asteraceae; genus Glebionis; species Glebionis coronaria. Next base: position 265,168,476 of record CM046881.1, on the reverse strand, counting down.
AACTCATTATTATTCGTATTAACAAACAAATAGTCCTTAATGATCACGAGCATGAATTTATCAATTACAGCCTACACACGTGATTCACCAAATTTATGAATGCTACATGTGTATTAGTTAATCCAAACGTCATCACGTGAAACTCATAACGTTCATTACAAGTACCGGATGAGGTGATTGGAATAGATAATCTCTTTCGCAGATACGAAGTTGATGATAACCATGCTATGGATCAAATCTGCTAGAACCTTGTAAATGATCGAACAATTCTTCCATTTCGAGTTATGGATATCTTTTTTGATTGTCAATTTACTCAGTCACAGTAATCTATAAATATAAGGAAAGATAACACCATAGCTCTTCAGGATGACAGGCTTGGTATAATAAAATCTTTCTCCGACAACTTTCTCAGTTGTACGGTAATTCCTTTAATTTAGATAGTGCTGACGTACAGTGTACAAGCCACAGGTGCAGCACCGGGAATATAATCAATACCAAATTCTACTTGCTTTAATAGCAAAAGTCTAGGTAATTCATCAATAAATACCTCCTAAAGTTTCAGATAAGATAAACATCTTTTAATAAATACATATTAGGTTCCTTCTAGATTATAATATCTATAACTAATTCACAACCATTCACGGTATAATTTCAAGTCTAAATGCAGGATAAAATCATCCATCAAGAATTATTTAGATCACTTTTGATAATCAACATCTTATCTTTTAGGGAAATTCTATTCGAGTTCCCATCAATTAAGACAATGTCGTCATGTCATAATCAATCAATCCATTCTACTGGCACTATCAACCTTCCAGTTTTATTGCCGTTGATAAGATGTGAACTTCTCAAAAGACTAATAATAACTTATAATCCTTCACAAATTCAAGGATATATGGAGACATAACTACTATTAAAAGAGTAAGGTCAACGCATAATCTATGAGAGAGAATTTCAAATCAGATACAGACGAAAAAATTTAACGAATATGAATATATCCCATGTTTTCATAATTTGAGTACGCATTCGAAAGCTCCTCGGAAATAAAATCAAAAGAAATGATAGGAATGTCGATACATCCGGTCGGGTATCAACACTCGGTAATCAGATACCTTCCCTAAGAATCTCACTACGGGAGAATTGGACAAGAAAGAATTGTCAATTGTCAAATAAGACAATTTCCACAGATGAGTAATTTCGATTCAGAAGAATAGATGCTACAGGCACATATGTAGGTGTCCCTATCACTATGTCCTTATTTTTCACTTCTTGCAGACCTCATAAAATTTATTCTTTCACAATCTTCAAAGAAAATATAGTGTTTATTAATCAGTTTTATGGTGACTACTAATCAGTCTTGCATAGTCCATTCCAAATTGTAGGTAGGCGCGCAACTATATACAATTTCAAGATTAACGATGCAATACTCAGTTCGTCAAAATTTTATCATCATGTTTATAATAAAAACATTTTCATGCTTAATTCTTAAATAAGAATCAAAAATTAATTTACAAAGATTTTCTTTGTTATGAAAACAATAAGGTTTTCCAAAGTATTTTATAAACAACTTCATTCAAATAACAATCACTTATAAATCTCACTATGAATAATCCTTATAGTGACGAAAATTTAATTTTTTTTTTCTCAATGGACATGGCTTTATCTTATAAAAACAATGAGTGATCTGCAAAAGAGTGATGAAAGCTTGTTTGCCAAGAATTAACTACGATATAATAGGAAATGAGCTTAGCCAAATAATCATGAGGTTCATGACTTCGATGGCACTCAGGATTACAAAGAGAATAATCCACAACGTAACTCAATTCGAGATGAGTACTTGTTCAATGGCTGCATCACTAATGCGAACCTTAGGATGAAGCAATAAAGGATAGATAACATCGATACATGTAGAATTTAGCAATCAAAGGTAGTCTTTTCATTAATCACAAACAAGTCAAATTGTACCGTAACACATTACGTGTCACTATGTCATGCAATTCTCAGAACTCATCCTACCAACTGATGTCACAGTTAAGTTAGGGATTTTTAAAAGATACCACAATGAATACTAATCTACAAGAGTCATTAGGTGTCCCACCTGTCCCGGAAGATCCATCGGTCCCAATTCAGAAGAAGATTTCTTCAATTTATTTGTTGGACACTGGGCATCCTCATAATTGGACAGTGGTCTAAGAACAACCCTTAACACGAATCAACAATCAATTAAAACCTTATAATTTAATCACAAAACTTAACGACTTCTATTAATAATCTCATATTCCATATGGGTTAAATTTTACTTTATCCAAGTTTCAACCAATTTTATACTCAATTCGATATCCTATCTCAATCTCCAATACTTTCAATCTTATTCTTCGGCCTTGTAAAGGCAATACAATCTCAATATGAATCAACACTTAATTTCCAATCCTATATCTCCTTTATCAATAATTATCAAATGAGTCACTAGTATGAAATGACTTGATCATTCAACTAGACTTCTCGGAAAGGTACTAGTGGCATGAAGCTTTTGGGTAATGGTTCCAATGACAGCCTCAAGTGCAACATTCACCCTTTCGATTTCAAATTTAAGAATTGGATGACAACGAATCAGATGACACCTTTCCATGTGGTAACGTTTTGTCAAACTCCACTCTATAAGGAAAGATCGTCATGACATCGATATCAGATTTAATTTCGCCAATTCTTCTTCAATATCACAATCAACTAATATCTACATTTCTACGAATATCAACCATTTGTTGGGATCATAAACATCCACAACTCGGTTTAGATCTAGGATAGCTAGAATTCCTACGAGAATAGCTTAGATTAATTTACTAGGGGATTTAGTGTTTATTGTGACAATCGACGTCGTATAAATACCTCGTATAAATATCAAAATAATCATCAAACAATCATGTAATAAAATTACATCATATATATATAATCCGAGTTATATATATATTAAAATAACACTTCTCAGTCTTGGCCTTGTCGGTAACTCGGGAATTCTTCGGCACCGTTATAGTCAAAAGATTTTTAGACATTTTTAGAAAAATGTTTTTAGTAAAAAGATTTTGAAATGTTTTATTCAAAACCTTTGGTTTTAAAAATCTTTCGTTCTCTATAACGAGAGCTCTGATACCAAACTGTAACACCCCCAAATTTATACAACTCAGTACAGCGGAAGACTAGTTGGTGTTACGGGATAGCACATTACTCACATCATAGACAACGCATAGAAATCGCGTCGTTTAATAATAAATCATTTCCATTCATAAATATCAAAGATACATAGGTCCCAAGTCATATTATTTCATACAAAGTTTTACAAAGTATTTGAATGGAAAATATAGTTTAGGTGCGGGCCATGAATTCTTGTCGTCTTCCCGAGAATTACCTTCAAGTACCTGAGATAAAACATGTTAAAAGAAAAGGTCAGCGATAACGCCGAGTGAATTCATAGAGTTTAATAAATTTCATCAATATAATATCAGTATAAAAGTATTACTGAAAATCATTTTGTGCAAATCGTTTTAATAGGCCATAAAATAGCCAAAGTCATTTTATACAAATCCTTATCGAAATCATAATATAGGCATTTGCCTAAAAAAATCATTATACGAGCCAATGTCGTAAAAACATCATACAATACGTCTTATGACGTTGTATAAAATCAAATAAAAACCGTTATATGAATATGGTTATGAAAACCAAAACACAAACATAATATCATTAGTATGACCCTGTATTGCTAGTCAGGCAATACATCGTAATTCGGAGCGTCTATTAGTATTTCGTTAATTCGGATTATCATAAGCCGCATGACATTGTTACCTTACTAAACCAACAACGGGTAGCTAACCCGATACCAATTTTTGCCCATCTAAAGTAGCGTGTCATCACAAAGGTCACGCTATGGAAATCTTCTCATACATTAATTCGCTTACCAATCAATGTGGCACGACGGGGATCAACCGTCAAGGCGCGAACTGGGGTGATCGTCCCCAAATAGTACTATTAAATGCATAAGCGTCTACCAAATCCCGGTAGTTCACAATTCATGCTAATGGGACTTTTAGTGACATAACCTAACTTTCATAATCCATTTAATTTCATCTATCGGGTCCTTTAATCATTTATCGGGTCATACAATCGGGTCATTCATTCATTCGGGTCCAAATCAATAAACAAATAATCGGGACAAATGGTGTCCTTTTTAATAAAAACTAACATGTTATCTCCCTCGCGGGTTTATAAAAAATTTATAAAAACATTTAAAAGAGTGCGAGGCTATGAACTCACGTTGATATGGGAAGGCGGGTGATCGGCAATTCGGACGTACGGTACGTGCTTCAATCACGGAAACCTAGACAAATAATACTCGGTCTTAGACGTTTGTCCAATGACTTTATAAAAATAACAATTATGTATACATATGATGATTATATATATATATGATGATCAAGTGGGTTTACATGTTCTCGTTTACTCATTTTAGTGTTATATGTCGATAGCTTTTACACTAGTTTACTAGTTTTACCCATTTACGTGTCTTAAGTCCAATAAGCTTATTATAAGTTATTTAACTTATTTTAATCCATTTTGTACTTATATTATCAGTACATACACTTTCAAGTTGGGCCCAAATGGGTTAAGCCCAATAGATTCTTTTTACAAGTTTTTATCCTATTTAGTCCATTTATTAGTCCAATATGTTTATTTAACTTGTTAATGTCCGTATGCCCTATAGTTCGGGTTTTATCGGTTTTTACTTGTTATACATGTCTATATATCAGTATATAAGTTTTATAAAGTTTTAATTAGACGGGTCCAACCATCTAAGTTTTATCTAACAAAAACGTTAATTTTACGGCAATAGCCGAAAAAGTCGTAAAAATCATGTTTATAGTTTTTATTACTTATAAACATTATTTCACCACCATTTATATAATTTATCCATTTGATTAACCTTTTATATATATTTATATAAATAAATTTTATAAGTTAGTGAGTTTTTATTTTACATTTTATATATTAAAATGTGAGTGCTTATATAATAGTATTATTCTTTAATTTCAAAAAATCTGATTTTTAACTTCATCTTCACCAAAACTGCCATATCTAGAGTTCTATATGGAGATAGAAGCTCAAATTTTTATCACATAAACTACATGATATGTGCTACATTTAACTGTTCTATAGATACTGTTCAATCATCTTCTAAATTTTTTCTAAAAATCGTCCAAAACAGTAACCTCAGATTTATACCTTAAACTTGTTTTGATCATATCTCACTCATTACAATGATTCCATTGCATGGCCAACTCTCACATGTGTACAAGACCCATAACTTACTGTAAATGGATTCTACTTCATCATTTTATCAGTTTACCATATGGTTCTTTACTGTTTTATACAGCCATGTAAATTAATCAAGATTTTAACCTTGTTTCTTATAGTTTTTCACCTTTTTGATCATGTTTATCAACACCAAATCCCCACATAACATTTTTATCATCATATAATCATCATAAACATATACAATAGGAAATAAAATACATGTTTACATAATCAAAATAACAAAAAGTTGAGGAGGACAATCTTTATACCACCATGATGATGTAGGTTGTGATCAAAACATGGATTTTGATGGAGAAACTTGTGCATAGCCAAGACCATCTTCAAGACCACCAATCTTCATAAACTCCTTGTGGAAAATCAGCCCCAAGACACCATGAATGCTCCTCCTTGGATGTTATAAGTTGCACCAATCTTCATCTTTTTGAATGGAGATTAACATATGTTGATTATAACATATGTTTATGTTTAAACTTTGTATGAAAGGGGTGTTTTGGTGGAGATGAGGGACGGCCAAAATGAGTGTGAGAGAGAGAGGAGAGTTGTTTTTGCATGTTGTAAATGAGAGTGTGTGGTTTTGCTAATGGTTTTGAGTTGTTGTAGGCTTACTTTGTAAGCAAAGTTGACAAGTGTTAATCTTAGCTAACAAAATGTGGTGTGGTGGTGTTGTGTGGCTTATTTAGTCCGATTTTGAGTGGGGGTGGGACAAGTGTCCCACTTGTCTCATCCCCATTTATTTACGGGTACTCCTCGATTCTCGTTTCCTCGATTTGCGTGCCCTCGGGTCGTTTTACGAAAAACGTTTTTATAAATTATGAATCACCGTCACAAAACGAATCCAATAAAAATTGTCTCATCAAAAACGGAGTTCGAAAACATAAATACGTAATCCTAAGGTTTCCGGTTTAGTCGTAAAGGACGTTAAAATAAAATCATAAGTCCTAATCTCTTCTCGTAAATTTGTGAGTTTGTGAACCAACACAAATTTAAAACTCCAAAATAATATTCTCAAATAAATTTATTTTCTGAAATGTCGGACTGTCACCAAAGACGGTGTATGTAAACGTAAGCACGTAACGTAGAATCCTCCGGTTTAAACGTATTCGATGCTACTTCAAGACGTAAATCCAAATTTCTTCCCAAAAATAAGTGAGTTCATATTGTAACATTAAAATAATATTTGAGAATAATATTTGAGAATAAATATCAATCGTAAATTGACGGATTGTCACAGTTTAAACCCATGAAAAGTTAACCTAAAACTTAAATGGACCTAATAAACCCATTTCATAAATTATAGTAATTTAAATGGACTTAAGATCACAATTAGGCCCATTTAACAAATTAAAGGACTTAAAAATGTATTAAGCCCAGTAGATGATTTAAAGGCTCACATAAATAAATTAGTGAACATGAAATATATTTAGGCCTACTAAAATAGCCCATTTGATGTTTAGCCCATTTAATGAGCCCATATAAAGTTTAAATGTTAAAATGAAAGTTTTTATAATAAAATATAACTTATAAAAACTTTTTGGATAAAAATGACAATTTATACAACTTAAGGACAAAAATCATAACTTATGAAACTTGTTTTGATAAACTAGTAAGCACAAGGACTGAAAATGTAAATATCCAAAAGTCTAGGGTTTAATAATTATTTTCCGTGGCAATTTAAACCCTAAGGACCATTTTGGGAAGTTATTAAAAGTTATTTTGTTATTCTAAAACCCTAAGGACCATACTGGCAATAATCCGAAACTATAAGAAGCCCTAGGGGCTGTTTTGTCATTTTAGCGAAGTTACAAAACCTAGATAATACTAGAGGGACTAAATCTGCCATAAGCCGAAACTAAAACAAGCCCTAGGTGCTAAATATGTAAAATCCGTAAGTTATACTTGTTTAAAAATATAAAGGGACTAGTTTTGCCATATTCCGAAACATTTCCAAGCCCTAACCCTAAAATCTATTTTAGTTATAATAAAACATAATTAAAATACTTAGACTACAAGAATTAAAGTATAAATTCTTAAGTTTAAATAATTCATGGGAACTTTAAAGTTAAACAAAATATTTTGTATATAAAATATTTATATTTACATTAGGAAATAATTGTATAAACAATTATGAATATGTATGGTTAATACATGTACTTATATACTTTTAGGAAACAAAATTTATGAGAACGCTAATTAAATTAAATATTACTATGTAAATATGTTATAAGTAAAACTCCTTATGTTTACTTAAATATAGAACATGGTTATGAAATTTAACGGGATTTTATTGATACAAGTACTATAATCACAAATTAATATTTTTAAGTAAAACATTTTCTTTTATGTTTACTTAAATGTAGAACTTAATTGTAAAGTTGAATGATTACTATAAATACATGTATTCTAACTAATATTAATAGTTAAACATTTGATGTGAACTTAGAAATGAAACTTATATAACTAATTTAAATGAATATTGATGCTTATTGATGCTACTTGAACTATGGTTATTTAAATAAGTACCATAGTATGAATGAACTGAATAAAATCTGTATAAGCATACATATATGTTCTTTGTACTATCTATTAAGACTGTACTATCTGATTAGGCATAACTTTGGTGTGAGCTTTATTTGGATACCCGTGTTAAACAAGCAATTGACTACTCCCAGGTGAGTTTACAGTCCCATTTAAACTTTGATAAAACTTTCGCTTTTGGGAAAGAAAATATGCAAACATATATTGGACATGACTGGATTGTATAAACTGGATTATGATTGCTTACTATTGAAACTGTTAAATTGTTGTTAATCGCCCGAAGGTTATAAATAGATCTATTAGGGATTGACCATCCCCGTCTGGGTGAGTCATGCTAACTGTGCCTTGGCTGGGACAACAGACGTATACCATGTTGGAACATGAATGGGTGTCTTTTTGTAAGACACTACGTCCTCATCTGTTGAGGACTATTTGGTTAAGCTTCAGTTTCGAATAATAAACAAATGTTATTTACATTTTAGTAAGAATGCTTTGTGCATTATTACTTCTATGATTATTATATGTCCAAACTAATTAATTGTTAAAATCTGTAAATTCACCAACTTTATGTTGACCCGTTAGTATGTTTCGCACATGAATATGAAGTTAGTACGTGGTGTGTGCATGGTCTCCAGCATCTTAGAAATCTGCATCATAGGACTTGTCAAGGGTTCTATTTGGGAAACAAAAACAATCACCTACTGTCTTGTTTAAGACAATTTTTATTTATTTGTTTAAATAAACATGTAATCTGATTTGAATAACTTTTTATCTTATGCTCTATGGATTATATGCTATCGATCCACCGTTGTGACATCTCCCGAGATATTTTCCGCATATTTTGACCCTACCCGGGGTGTCACATTGTGATAACTGGAAAGCAACAGTTGTTTAATTCTTAACTGAATTCAAACACGTTCTAGGCCTCTATGCAATGTCTTAGTGATCTTGTCAGAACACTCTGAGTGACACCTTAGGGTTCACAGTGATGAGTGGAAATCCTTCTAGTGTTAACCTCAAACAACACTTGGTAGGTAACTTGCAAGATTCAATATGAATCGAGCTCGTGACAACTGGAAAGCAACGATGGTATGATTCTTTAATGAATCAAACTTGTTCCAGGAATTGGAATTGACGGCTTCAATCATGAGGATAACTTTATCCAAATGATTCACTCTTTACGTTCGCAGTCAGCTTTGGACGGTCGAGTAAAGAGAACGGGTTTACCCGCGAAATCTTGTCAAGGAGATTTTTAATTAAATCTACCTGTCACAAGTACGATATTTTATATATCGTCCAACGGTTTTCACCGACCAGAGGTAAAATGCTAACGAATTAGAATGAAATGTTCAAATCCATTTCGCTCGTGTCTACGTATGTTACTACATTTGAAGACAGTGGCGTTGTGGAGTTCGAGATGAAGTCGTCCCTGCATGCTTATACTTTTTTCACTTAATACTTCAACAAATTCAAGAAAGCCTAAAAGTCAAGTCTTCCGCTGTATCAAACTCTGAAGCTTTCAAGAATTATGAAGGTATAAGTATGTGGGACATGAAGTCACGAAGAGGCGAATATCACAAGTGATGGATGCACAAGAACAAGGCAAGAGATTAATGCTCAAGATTGATATCAAAGATCACATCAACATATTCACCAGAAAATAAAAAGAAAAGAAAGACGAAGACTACGAGCTCAAGACAAGCGTAATATGCGAGGTTTATTTTATTGTTGTAACTTGGGTATCGCCCTTGTTTGGAGTGACCTCCCTTAGGGGGAGATGGTTGGAAATACGTTTTTACGTATTTTGGAAGATTCGGTCACTCCGGAAATATATTAAGTAGTAGCTCGTAGTCTAGTTACTTTACATTAAGTAAACAAGGAAAGGACCGGTCCATGTAATGTATGGCCGGCCCAAAAAGTAAGCCCAAGCCCGTCTTGTGGGTTGGGTATATAAACCCTCTCCTTAGTTGGAGAGGGTGTGGTTCACTTATTATTTCACATAGTAAGAAGGTGTTTCTCTCACTTTCTATCTCTAAGTGTGTGTGTTCTCACCATCTTTCTATCTCGTTCTCCCTTTAAAACATAAGCAAGATTTACAATATCCTACAGAACCATATAGCCCACGGCTATATTTATTTTCCATGTTTTTTCATTATAAGATCTATGTTTATTACATGATTATAAGTTAAGTTAAAGTCTAAACATGAGATCTTGGTTTATCATAAGCTTGCATGTTCATCAAAAATCCAACCATGAGGTTTATAGCCCACAGCTATAATTATTTACATAGAATGTTTTCATGATTTTTATTAGGTCATGATACATAGATAATCACATATTCCTTCATTAAAAACTTGTTACACAAATCCTTGGTGTGTATAAAAGTAAGCCATGACCTTTAAGGTCATGGTTTTTCTAGTTTGTGAGTTATACAAGATTACTCATGAGATTTATGTTTATAAGTTAACCAAAAATCCAAAAGTAGAACCTATAGCTCACGGCTATAAATAAATCCATAGAATTGTTTTTATGATTTTTACCATGTTTAATATAAGTAAATAATCATATGTTCCTTACCAATAATTTTTATACATGTCTTATGACATATCAAAAATATGCCGTGACCTATATAGGTCATGGTTTCACAAATCTTGTTTTTTAAACAAGTTCTTCATATGTGTTTGTCAAGTGAATGATTATGCATGCAAAGAAAATATAAGTAAATGAAGAAAAGTAAGATTAGTGATACCTTCTAGTTAATGTTACCAAGGAAAGATTAAGAGACTAAGAAGATTTATGCTTAAATCTTGAAGATGATGAAACCCTAAAACAAATCCAAGCCGTGACCTAGATTGGTTCGGCTAGGGTTTATCTTGGTTGTTTATGGATTTCAAGTTGGTAGAGATACTACTAAATGATTAGGAGTAAAGAGGATGAAGACAAGACTAATGTTTTAGATGGATTTGGGTATTCAATCCGTATGATTGAGAGAGATGAGATTGAGAGAGATAGTTGATATTGGTTTTGCATGTATATTGAGTATATGAATGGATATAGGCGACTAGAGGGAGAGAGAAGGGTGGGGGACAAGATCTCTCTTGGGAGGATCCTTTACGACATGTGTTATGTGCTTTGGCAAAAACAAGACACCTATTGCTCTTCTCCATTTTTCCGTGTGAAGGTGATCAAAGAAAGGCATAAGTTGCCAAGTGTGACCTTCTAAGTTGTGTGGGTTGAAGCAAGGAGGGTATTGTAGTCATTTCCCAAGTTTATATGAAAATGTATGCATGTACTCATGCACATACACGACTAGACTTGGGCATGGGGTAGAAATGTTTTAAATTTTTGTTAAGTGTTGTGCATTTTATTATTTGTCCATGCTTAATTACAAGGTATGTACCATATATTTATTTATAAAAGATATGTAAGTACATATACACATAATGTCAAGCCCACACATTTTATAGAAATATAATACATGAGAAGATGTTCTAGCATTATTGGGTACAAAGTTTTTATTATTTATCATGGTAAAATCATGGATTTTACAAAAGTTTTTGCTGACTAGCTGTGAATGAGTAAAGTGCTTCACTTTCTTGAGGTAAGACATCATTTGATTCCTTAGTTGACCTGTAGTTGGAGGCTTAAATCTCTCTAATCTTCTTTTTCTCTGCAAAGAACCTTTGTTGTTCTCTAACTAGGTCATCAGTCAACCTTGCTTTTTCTTCATCATCATAAGCATTTCTCTCTTCAGCTATCATTGATTCAGCTATAAGTTCACTTGCTTTAATTTTAGCTTGAATTCTATCATACTCCTTTGCATATAATTCTTGATGTATCTTTTTTGCTTCAAGCTGCTGTTGCTTAGCTTCAAGTTCTTCTTGTTGCTGTTCTTTATGAATCCTTGCTTGAAGTCTATAAGTAGCTTCTTCATCATGTTCAATTTGACGAAATGTATCCATGACTTTGTTGATATCATCATCTGAATCACTTTCACCTTCTAACTCAGACTGCAATGTCTTCTTGCCCTTATCCTTTGGGTCAATCATAGGTAACTTCTTAACTAACATTCAAGATCTCCTATCTTCATCTTCATTAGATTTTTGACCTGGCTTTTGTAGTGGGCTGAGAAGTTTGCACTTTCTTGCCTTTGTCTTGAACTTGGCTGGCATGATTTAATAGTTGTGTCTTCCTTTCCTCTTCTGCTAACCTAGCCTTTTCAGCTGAGTTCTTTTCTTTAAGATCAAGCAAAATTTGTGCTAAGGTCTCATCCTCTCCAAATGGTGGAGTAGAACTAACTTCAGAAGTTGGTAGTGAAGATCTTTGACCAGCAGTACCTGCACCTAGAGCGGTACTTGCATGTAGCTTGACGGTACTTGGGTCTTCAGCAGTATTTACTTCACCAGTGGTAGATACACTTCTTTCACCTATCACCAAGGTATCTTCAGATACCTTATCTTTCTCAAAAGCTGTCTTTTCAATCTCCAGTTCTTCTGTCTTGTCAGACCCATCATTCTTCTTTGAAGTTAACTATACTTGGGTTGACTGTAATTGTGGAGTTGTAGCAGCAGTACATGTTTGATCTATCTGCTCAAGCTTCTCATAGAATATATCCCAATTGGCTTCTTGGAATGTTTGTTCCTGTGGTGGTGGTGATTGTGATTGTGGTTGCTTAATACCCACATCTTCTTCAGCAATTGATGGGTTCTGCGGGTGATTTGTGTAACACCCCATTTGTTAAGATGGAATGCTATAGTGTATTATGGCGTGCCATTAAAGCATGAAAGGAAATGTCTAAACATTTATGACCATAAAAAGGAAATACCGGAATCAAACATCGGTAGTCCAAGTAACTCCCACACAAGCAAATATAAGTACTGTAAATGAAAGGACTAAACAATGTCCAAAATGAAGTAAAGTATGATAAAGTAGGAATAAAATGCATAAAGTAACGAAGGCTGGATAACTTCCATCCAATTGCACATACTCTTGAGATCCTACTTGTGACCTTGGGTACCTGCCGTTTGGGAACATGAAAAAGTAGACGGCTGAGCATAACGCTCAGTGCACGGATATACAATAAATCATGGAAGACATAGCATATAAAAGCATAGAAAGAGCATGAAGCATGAATAGCAGCGGAAATGAATAAGTCATGGGAAAACCTAGGCATATAACATGTTTTACTGATTTTAGTTCTGAAAATATAGCTTATGTTTACTTGTAAAATCTTTATTAGTTTAATGTACCAAAATAGCCAATATAGGTCATGAGGTCAACAACGTGCATGAATACATAGAGGGGTGACCACGTCATGCAATTAGAGGGGCTGCCTTTAAGTATACTGGTCTGGGTAGGATGGATCAGCTCCTTGTGAAGGATGCAAGGCACACACCACATTCACCATGAAATCTTGACTAAAACATGTAACTAGGATGCACCCATACGCCCCACATGATAACATAATAAATATAATGGCAAAATAACTGAAAGGGACGCCACGAGCTATCACTCCGCCGTGGTGAAGTAATATTCCGTTTTTAGTGTAGTTGTCTTCTCAGCTCGATTCGAATTGATATAACGTTTTTAAGCTTGACTTGACTGTTTTTGGTTGTAAAAATCTTGATTGGTAATCTAGTTCTAATTAGCACAAAGCATTCAAAAAGGTAAAAATATTATCTAGCTACGTATACGTACTATACTAAAACATAATGCAATTACAACATTTAAATGCACAAAAATATAAAACGAGAAATCAAACTAATATAAAATTCTATTATTATGACTCTAAAATTATTTCTATTCTAAATTGGCAAAAGTAATTACGGGTTAAAATGTTTAATGGCTTACTAACTCTACTACTACTCTAAAAGTCCTATTTTTATAAAATGAAAATACAACTGATAATACAATTCAGGCCTAAAAGATATGTAAGCCCAACTGACAAGTTCTAGCAGGCCTCAAAAAATCATAACGTGACTAAAAATTCTCAGCGAAATTTTGCATTCGTTTTATTCAAGGAAACAATCTATACTCCTATTATATGAATATCACGAATAAACCTGTCACTATCCTACTTTTTAGACGAAATCTTAGCTAAGGAAAATTCAAACTATTCTATCTTAGCTTGATTTACTGAAATTAGTTGACTTAAATTTGCAAAAACTTTATCAGTCAATTTTATTCTATTCCTATTTGACTTGTAAATTTTGACCTACCAATTTACATTGAGTTAAACTTGAATTATCTAAAACCAACTTTAAATGTACAAGTGACGTCTACAACTATCAGACTAAAGAAACACAAACAACTCCTGATCCAAAAAAACAATTACAGCTATAATGCAAAAATTAATATTCAAAGCAACAAGAATCAACTAATTATACCTATAACAGAGAATGAGCGTTAAACAAGTAGCAATTTCGACACACAGCAACCAATTTTACACTACTTCTACATATTATACTGTAACTTGCAGAAAATTTAAACGATGCGCTTGACCTGTTACATCCAGGCCAGCCCGTTGATGTTGAAGCGCGGCGCTGAGCCGGCTTATAACTGGTACCGAAAACGAAATTACGCCTAAAAACTGGAACTGAAACAACTGCCTTCTACCACCATACGGCAAATCCAAAACCTGTAAAACTGAAATCGAGCAAAGAAAAAACTAGACAAGATCTCTCGATTCTGAAACCTGCATAAACTTGAACAAGCGAAACACTAATCGTGGATTAAGCTAACAAACAAACCTAATGGAATTCAACCTCTACTGATACTCAAATTGAGTACTATGAGATGAAACAATAATATCTACTGTTATTTGTCTATCTAGTCTGTTAAAAAAAATTCATCTACTGTTACTTATCTAATAAAACTTTTCATTACACCTTTTCATTAGCAATCATAAACTTCATTACACCTAAGCTACAAAATTGAAAGGCTCGTTTAATTGAACTAATACTAGCTCTACAATAGCTCCTAGATTACTCCTATACCAACTGAATCAATATGAAAAGCTTCTAAAACTTTAAAACCTACTCATAACGTGAACACTTTACTAATTCTCAATATACTCAAATCCAAAAAAACTCAAAGATTCGCTGGCAAATTCTTACAATCTTACAAACCACGTTTACAAACTACCAAACCTTTCTTAATCGTAACAGGTTTGAAATATCATTTAAACAATTCTTCAAACTATAACAGTAACGTAGAGTAGTTAAAACAGAATGAAGAAAATGATTTCAAAAGAAGAAAACTTAAGCTTTCATTAATGGTGGAAGAAGAAAACGGTTACAAACTACTTAACTGAAAAGAAACGGAATTCGTTACAAGATTTAGAACTAACTAACTATCTACTCCTAACTACTATGTGTGTGAAATCTACACCTATCTAACCGAATGTAAATGATGGACTCGTCTTCTATATATAGCCGTCTGGAGAGGGTGGGTGACGTGGTTGATCCAATCATTGAATGACACGTGGAAAATACGAGGATACTCGTTCTTCATCTTCAATCTTGAATTTGGGGCTTTCTTTGTCCTTGACTTTTGATCGAATTAAACCATATCATCGTGTAGAGGAGAATGAGATGAACATCTTCTCTTCTTTAATCTTTGGCTGAAAACCCTTGGATCATTCATGTTTTTCGTTTGCAGGTTTGGGAGGTGAAAAAGATATAAACCGACTCTTTCTCTCTCTTCTCTTGGAGAAGAAGACGCAGAGTGTTATGTTTTGTGAGTGTTGACCGGTCTTGGTCAATGAACCAAGATATATATGAAAAGTTTAATTAACTTTTCATTTAATTCTCTTTTGGTCCTTCCAATTTTTTCCTTTCTTTTCAAAAATGTATAAAGCTTTTAAGTAATATCTTTTCCATCCTTTATCTTTGTCAAAAGTTACAACTTGAGCCCTCGATCTTTGATAATATTGGCAAATAAAGTCCTCAAAAGCATCTTTCGTCTTTTTCTTCGTATTTTCTTCAAATAAATCCTTGAAAGCTCGTGTTTTGTCTCAAATGTACCTATATACCTGAAAATACACAAACACCAAATACACGCGTAATTCTGATAATTAACAGTCTAATATAATGTATTTGACAGTGTTTTTAGTGGTTTATGGATCATAATTGATGAGTGTTTTCACACTTATCAACTCCCCTCCACTTGACCATTGCCATGTCCTCATGCAATGCAGCATTTTAAAGCTCTAAAGTTACACTTTTCTCATAATTAACCCACCTTGGCCATTATGGAATGCATCTACACTACTCTACACTATATGATGCATGATTTTGAATATTTACAATGCAATGCAAAGAAAACAATTCTATTAATATATTTTTGGATTTTTCATAAATGGTTTGATGGAAATAACTCATAAAGAAATCAATGACTTGGATTAGGGCTTGGGTACCATGAACATTTATCACCCTCAAGTTTCACTTTCCCCATACCAAGCTAATAAATGGGATCATTGCATTCACAAGTAAAAAGTGCATCAACTTATTCATGACAATTAAATGTGGAACCGGTTATTAATTGAGCAAATTGCTTGTGGGCAAATTTGTCATTATTAAAGTGTGAAATATAAGAAATGTAAAATCCAAAAATAAGGAAGCACGGTTTTAATCCTAAGTAATCTTTTCATCCATTACTTGAAAAACCGCTCACAATTAATACAAGTCCGTATTAAGAGTAATAAGTCATTCGCCTTATGTGTAAAATCCTCATGTCATGCTTTCATAAGTAGCTACACACTCGCTAAGGAAAGGAAAATAAACTCACGCAATAATTTACATCCGCATCTTTTTGAGATTTTGGATCTTCAACCCCGCAACCCGTCAAGGTAATATTGGATTGGAGCAATCTATTGAATCCCCGCAACCCGTCAAGGTAATATTGGAACTCAATAGTCACTATAATTAACACCACACTGCCCCTCTTGGGAGTCTTGCATTATTTTTTTTTTTTTCTTTTTCTTTTTCTTTTTTCTCTAGCCACTCATTTTTTTTCATAAGCCGCTCTTATTTTTCTTTATTCCTCACCAAGAAATTTGAAAAGAAGAAAAGGAAAAACACCCGCTAAATATGGAGCATGACATAAGTCTAGTACACATAAAACGTGCTAACTTAGAATCTTAAGACGTACTCATATCAACCATAAATGATTAGCCAAAAATGCATAAGAGATTACAAACCAATTAAAACCGTACTTGATTATTTATTAACAATTATATACATGCGAAGAAAGTAGAGGTAGAGAAGAGAAGGGTTTAGCCACAAATAATTGCCATGAAGTCTATCTAGCCCTTTTACACTTGCTTCAACTCTATCATTTCCCATTCTCCACAAATTTAAAATTTCAAAGAATGAAATTGGTGGAAGCTTAGCCTAATAGACCAATGAAGGACTACATGGTTAAGGATACTAGCTAGAGATTGCTAAAATAAGCAAACTCGGGTTGAGTCAAAATATCCATGGCGGGCCTAATATGTCAAAGAAGTCTAAATTTGTTAAAACCATGTTTTATTATATTTTTCTCTTTTAATATATTTTTTTTTATGAAAAATAAAAGAAGAAATATATACAATGCAAATGTGTTATGCAAAATGAAAAATGATTGATGCAAAAATCATGAATGCATATTTTTGTTGGCCAAAGTAGATCAAAAATTTGAAAAATGTTCGAAAAATCAATTTTCCAAATTATCATGAAGTTAAGGCAATGGTCTAGGTAAGGTCACTTCGATAGAAGTCTCCCCTACACTTAAGATAAACATTGTCCTCAATGTTTAAGAGTATTGGAGTAAACTCCCCTACACTTATGACATTGATAACCTTGCTTAACCCAAGTTAAGGAAGAGACAACTAAAGGGTATTCATTTTAAGCACAAGTGTTTTGAATATCACAATAGCAAAAACTAATCGAAGTGAACCAGATACACGGGCCTCCTCCATAAGCTCCAAGCATGAAATGAGAGAGAGCAACCCTTGAAACAAAACACGAAAAGACGAAGAAAGGCACCCCTCCACTTCAACTCTACTATAACATCCTTTTAATTAAACTTAACCTATTGAAAATCTACTCTACGTTTTCTAACCTAGTTATTCAATGCTAAGGGTGAAAAGTCATGCCCATAAAGGGAAACCTCGAAGAAAGTCCACCAGGATCAAATACATGATTTTCATCCCAATAATAGCTCAATCCCAAGGTGGGAATCACAAACCAGGGTAAAATAGTCGAGGTTCCCTTAAGCAAACAATGGTCACAATGAAAGGTATGATAAGCAGGTAAGGATCCCATTTTTCTAAAGAATTCTCCTTTTATAGCAGATAGCTCAAAAATATTTATACCAGGATCAAAAACCATTTCCTT
Source organism: Glebionis coronaria (assembly GCA_025667525.1). Lineage (NCBI taxonomy): Eukaryota > Viridiplantae > Streptophyta > Magnoliopsida > Asterales > Asteraceae > Glebionis > Glebionis coronaria. Next base: position 265,150,198 of record CM046881.1, on the reverse strand, counting down.
TTGGGGAAAATGACAAGTCAAATAAGTGTTTCCTTTAGAAGACTCCCCCTTATAAAAATTCACATCATTAGACACCGAAGGTTGAAAAAGAGGTGTTAAAACACAAGTAGTATGAACCTTCAGGTCTTCCTTTTCTTTTCCTTTTGAAAAATTTTCATTAAGGTCCAAATAGGGATAAAAGTCATCATCTAAGTCCAAAGTAGGAGAGTCGTCCTCATCCAAACTCAATGAAGAGACAAATGAATCATTGGAATCATGGGAAAACTCATCCTCAAGAGGAAAGTAGGTATCTAGAAACTTGTCTAAATCCTCATCAAAAGTAATATCCTCTACAGTAATATCACTCTCTAAAGGTTGAGGATCCTCCTCAAGAATAACCAAATCCACCGGCGGATAGGTAGGACAATAAGAGTCAATATGAGGCTCAAGTATAGGAGGATCACTCGTAGAGATGATATGAGTCATAGACCTTAAGGGTATAGAAAGCTCATCACTATAATCATCATCAACTTCCTCATTGTCATTGAAAAGTGGGTTATCAAGTGATGTTTGAAAAATAGGGTTTGAATAAATCACAAAATCATAAATGTTAAACTCTTGAGTTTCAAAAACATTCAATGAGGAAGTAATGGAGGCTATGGTCTCAACATGGGAAATCTCATAATTCCCACTTTGACAAGTTTCATGAAAGTATTCATGACAAACTTCATCAAGAATATCATTGTTATTCATCCCTACATCATCACTAGGATTTACCGCCTCGTCAAGAACATCAATATGATTAACGGTTTCATAACCTTGAGGTTTCTTAATGACTTTTCCCATCTTAAACGCAACTTTCTCATCCTCAACTCTCATAATCAATTCTCCTTCCGCCACATCAATAAGAGTACGACCCGTCCTCAAGAAAGGTCTACCAACAATAAGAGGAACTCGCGGGTCCATATCATAATCAACCACTACAAAGTCGGCTGGAAAGGTAAACTTATCCACACCTACAAACACATCCTCCGCAATACCTACAGGGTAAGCTATGGTACGATTGGCTAACTCAAGGGTCATCCTAGTTGGAGTGAGCTCAGGAAGAGAGAGTTTTTGCCAAACCGATAAAGGCATGAGATTTATGCTTGCCCCTAAATCCGCCAATGCCATGCAATTTTCCACCCCAGGAAAATTACAAGGGATCAAAAAGCGCCCTGGATCTCCAAGTTTTGTAGGTAAGGTTTTTAGCAACACGGCGGAACAATTTTCATTAAGAGATGTATTAGGCAAGTCCACCAATTTTTCCTTGTTGGAAAGTAAATCCTTGAACATCTTAGCAAACTTTGGCATATATGCAAGAGCTTCTGCAAAGGAGATGTTTATGTTAAGTTGCTTGAACATCCTCAAAAAATTGGAGACTTGTATATCATCCTTGTTTTTCAATTTGTCCTTTCTCAATCTTGAAGGGTAAGGAAGGTTTGGTTTTGGTGTAGGTGGGATAGGTGTTGTAGTAGAAGATTTTTCTTTGTTAGCTTCTTCATTGGGAGTTGTGGAAGGTAAAGGAGAAGTGGGAATAGGTTGAGAAGGTATGTTGGATTGGATAGGAGCATTTGGAGATGGTGAAGTAGATGTAAAAGGCTTGTCACAAGTAGGAACACAAGTGGGTTGAACAATAGGAGGTTTAGGAGGTGAAGGATCCTTTGTTGTCTTTCCACTTCTTGTTGTAATAGCATTGACATTTGCCCTTGGGTTTGCTTGTGTGTTAGATGGTGAAGCTCCTTGTTGTCTTTGATTGAATGCCATCAAAAGTTTATTAGTTTGGTCATTCATTTTCTTCTCCATAGCTTGGAACTTCCTTTCATTCTCTTGATTCATTTTTTGCAAGAGATCCATTGTGTTATACTCTTGTGGCACATGACTTTGAAAACCTTGAGGTTGGAAAGGTGGAGGTTGAGCATTAAATCCTTGATTTGGTAGATAAAAGGTATTTCCTTGATGTTGAAAGGTGTTGGGTGCTTTGTAATTGTTCCCTTGGTAAGCATAACACTCCCCTTGATAGCCTTGAACTTTATCACATTGTTGGTAGGAATGGGGACCTCCACAAGTCTCACATGAAAGAGCAATAGTATTCACATCATTGGTGGAATTCTTGTTCAAAAAGAGTTCACAAAATTTCATGAGTGTGTTGGTCATAGTATCAAGCTTTTGAGAGATCATTTTTTCTATTTGAGGAGTAACACTTTCTTGCACCACATGGACTTTCTCATCAAATTGTGTGTTAGCTTGCACCATCGATTTGTTCTCAATAATGTCCCAAGCTTCTTGAAAAGATTTGGAGAAAATATTTCCACCCGCGGAAGATTTGAGTGAATCTTGGTGGTATGGTCTTAATCCATCATAGAAAGTGTTGATTTGGTGAACCTCATTGAATCCATGATTTGGACATTTCCTCAATAACTCCTTGAAATCCTCCCAAGCCTCACTAAATGTTTGATCATTCCTTTGTTGAAAACCAATAATTAATTTTCTCAAAGCCGTCGTTCTTGATGGAGGAAAGAACTGGTTCAAAAACTTCTTCCTTAAATCCTCCCAAGTGAAGATGCTCTTAGATGGTTGCCTATCATACCAATTTCTAGCAAGACCCTCTAAGGAGAATGGGAATAGGAGCATCTTAATGGCATCAGGAGGGACCCCATCATACTTAAGTGTATTGCAAAGTAACAAGAACCTCTTAATATGGTCGTGGGGGTCATCTATGGGTCTCCCTAAGAAAGGGCTAGAAGAAACCAAAGTTATCATGCGTGTATTAAGCTCAAAAGTCTGTGCGGTTATTTCAGGTATGACGATGGCGTCGGCATTTGCCTCTACTTTCGATTGGAGAATCTCCATAAGAGGACGTTGATCCATGGCTACAAAATGGTCGAATGTATATACAAGAAATGACGTCTAAAAGCTTCCTCGGGAAAGGAAGTGATACACCAAAGGTGGTATGTTTACACGTGTGCGAGTACACGTGTAAGTAAACACGAGGAATGAGGGAGTAGCCCTCGGTCGACTTTGAAAAGAATAAGATTATCCTCTTCGAGTTTCGATATGAAATATCCACAAGAAAGTATATATATAATTACTACTTGGGTGCAAGACCTCCAATTAAGCCTTCCTTCTTAGAATACGCACTAGTGAACGGGGGGTTAGGTGGCGCGAAGCACTTAAGTACCTATTAACCCTTAGACGGCATTTTATAGCACGTCGCCTATCTATTCACTTTGTAGTTTGTATTCTTCGAATTATTGCCAATTGGAAGTATTTATTTATTCTTGCTTTATTTTGTTTGATCGATACGCATGTCAAGGACCGGAACGCCCCTCAACACGGTGTATTGCCTCGGCAATACTTATGGAGATAGGTAACTTGGTTGTTTTTATACTTATACGTATCTACATATAATAATATATAAAAAATATTTATGTATTTATTTGTTTTTTTAATAAAAATACTATATCTACGTAAAAAGCGATAAAAACGAATAATATATATTTTTGGGTGTAATCTTTTAGGAAAAAGATTACTTTTTGGATTTTTTATTTTTTTGGTTCAATTCTTTAGGAAAAGAATTGATTTTGTGATTTTTTATTTTTTTTGTATTTTTATCTTTTTGATTTTTTTTTTTATGTTTTTGATTTATAATACGTAAAAATAACGTTCACAAAGTGAACGGATCCCAAAATCCAATCGTCTCACTCGAAATTGTTAATCGTCACGAAAAGAACCGGCAGCGGCGCCATTTAATATTCCGTTTTTAGTGTAGTTGTCTTCTCAGCTCGATTCGAATTGATATAACGTTTTTAAGCTTGACTTGACTGTTTTTGGTTGTAAAAATCTTGATTGGTAATCTAGTTCTAATTAGCACAAAGCATTCAAAAAGGTAAAAATATTATCTAGCTACGTATACGTACTATACTAAAACATAATGCAATTACAACATTTAAATGCACAAAAATATAAAACGAGAAATTAAACTAATATAAAATTCTATTATTATGACTCTAAAATTATTTCTATTCTAAATTGGCAAAAGTAATTACGGGTTAAAATGTTTAATGGCTTACTAACTCTACTACTACTCTAAAAGTCCTATTTTTATAAAATGAAAATACAACTGATAATACAATTCAGGCCTAAAAGATATGTAAGCCCAACTGACAAGTTCTAGCAGGCCTCAAAAAATCATAACGTGACTAAAAATTCTCAGCGAAATTTTGCATTCGTTTTATTCAAGGAAACAATCTATACTCCTATTATATGAATATCACGAATAAACCTGTCACTATCCTACTTTTTAGACGAAATCTTAGCTAAGGAAAATTCAAACTATTCTATCTTAGCTTGATTTACTGAAATTAGTTGACTTAAATTTGCAAAAACTTTATCAGTCAATTTTATTCTATTCCTATTTGACTTGTAAATTTTGACCTACCAATTTACATTGAGTTAAACTTGAATTATCTAAAACCAACTTTAAATGTACAAGTGACGTCTACAACTATCAGACTAAAGAAACACAAACAACTCCTGATCCAAAAAAACAATTACAGCTATAATGCAAAAATTAATATTCAAAGCAACAAGAATCAACTAATTATACCTATAACAGAGAATGAGCGTTAAACAAGTAGCAATTTCGACACACAGCAACCAATTTTACACTACTTCTACATATTATACTGTAACTTGCAGAAAATTTAAACGATGCGCTTGACCTGTTACATCCAGGCCAGCCCGTTGATGTTGAAGCGCGGCGCTGAGCCGGCTTATAACTGGTACCGAAAACGAAATTACGCCTAAAAACTGGAACTGAAACAACTGCCTTCTACCACCATACGGCAAATCCAAAACCTGTAAAACTGAAATCGAGCAAAGAAAAAACTAGACAAGATCTCTCGATTCTGAAACCTGCATAAACTTGAACAAGCGAAACACTAATCGTGGATTAAGCTAACAAACAAACCTAATGGAATTCAACCTCTACTGATACTCAAATTGAGTACTATGAGATGAAACAATAATATCTACTGTTATTTGTCTATCTAGTCTGTTAAAAAAAATTCATCTACTGTTACTTATCTAATAAAACTTTTCATTACACCTTCTCATTAGCAATCATAAACTTCATTACACCTAAGCTACAAAATTGAAAGGCTCGTTTAATTGAACTAATACTAGCTCTACAATAGCTCCTAGATTACTCCTATACCAACTGAATCAATATGAAAAGCTTCTAAAACTTTAAAACCTACTCATAACGTGAACACTTTACTAATTCTCAATATACTCAAATCCAAAAAAACTCAAAGATTCGCTGGCAAATTCTTACAATCTTACAAACCACGTTTACAAACTACCAAACCTTTCTTAATCGTAACAGGTTTGAAATATCATTTAAACAATTCTTCAAACTATAACAGTAACGTAGAGTAGTTAAAACAGAATGAAGAAAATGATTTCAAAAGAAGAAAACTTAAGCTTTCATTAATGGTGGAAGAAGAAAACGGTTACAAACTACTTAACTGAAAAGAAACGGAATTCGTTACAAGATTTAGAACTAACTAACTATCTACTCCTAACTACTATGTGTGTGAAATCTACACCTATCTAACCGAATGTAAATGATGGACTCGTCTTCTATATATAGCCGTCTGGAGAGGGTGGGTGACGTGGTTGATCCAATCATTGAATGACACGTGGAAAATACGAGGATACTCGTTCTTCATCTTCAATCTTGAATTTGGGGCTTTCTTTGTCCTTGACTTTTGATCGAATTAAACCATATCATCGTGTAGAGGAGAATGAGATGAACATCTTCTCTTCTTTAATCTTTGGCTGAAAACCCTTGGATCATTCATGTTTTTCGTTTGCAGGTTTGGGAGGTGAAAAAGATATAAACCGACTCTTTCTCTCTCTTCTCTTGGAGAAGAAGACGCAGAGTGTTATGTTTTGTGAGTGTTGACCGGTCTTGGTCAATGAACCAAGATATATATGAAAAGTTTAATTAACTTTTCATTTAATTCTCTTTTGGTCCTTCCAATTTTTTCCTTTCTTTTCAAAAATGTATAAAGCTTTTAAGTAATATCTTTTCCATCCTTTATCTTTGTCAAAAGTTACAACTTGAGCCCTCGATCTTTGATAATATTGGCAAATAAAGTCCTCAAAAGCATCTTTCGTCTTTTTCTTCGTCTTTTCTTCAAATAAATCCTTGAAAGCTCGTGTTTTGTCTCAAATGTACCTATATACCTGAAAATACACAAACACCAAATACACGCGTAATTCTGATAATTAACAGTCTAATATAATGTATTTGACAGTGTTTTTAGTGGTTTATGGATCATAATTGATGAGTGTTTTCACACTTATCAACTCCCCTCCACTTGACCATTGCCATGTCCTCATGCAATGCAGCATTTTAAAGCTCTAAAGTTACACTTTTCTCATAATTAACCCACCTTGGCCATTATGGAATGCATCTACACTACTCTACACTATATGATGCATGATTTTGAATATTTACAATGCAATGCAAAGAAAACAATTCTATTAATATATTTTTGGATTTTTCATAAATGGTTTGATGGAAATAACTCATAAAGAAATCAATGACTTGGATTAGGGCTTGGGTACCATGAACATTTATCACCCTCAAGTTTCACTTTCCCCATACCAAGCTAATAAATGGGATCATTGCATTCACAAGTAAAAAGTGCATCAACTTATTCATGACAATTAAATGTGGAACCGGTTATTAATTGAGCAAATTGCTTGTGGGCAAATTTGTCATTATTAAAGTGTGAAATATAAGAAATGTAAAATCCAAAAATAAGGAAGCACGGTTTTAATCCTAAGTAATCTTTTCATCCATTACTTGAAAAACCGCTCACAATTAATACAAGTCCGTATTAAGAGTAATAAGTCATTCGCCTTATGTGTAAAATCCTCATGTCATGCTTTCATAAGTAGCTACACACTCGCTAAGGAAAGGAAAATAAACTCACGCAATAATTTACATCCGCATCTTTTTGAGATTTTGGATCTTCAACCCCGCAACCCGTCAAGGTAATATTGGATTGGAGCAATCTATTGAATCCCCGCAACCCGTCAAGGTAATATTGGAACTCAATAGTCACTATAATTAACACCACACTGCCCCTCTTGGGAGTCTTGCATTATTATTATTTTTTTTTCTTTTTCTTTTTCTTTTTTCTCTAGCCACTCATTTTTTTTCATAAGCCGCTCTTATTTTTCTTTATTCCTCACCAAGAAATTTGAAAAGAAGAAAAGGAAAAACACCCGCTAAATATGGAGCATGACATAAGTCTAGTACACATAAAACGTGCTAACTTAGAATCTTAAGACGTACTCATATCAACCATAAATGATTAGCCAAAAATGCATAAGAGATTACAAACCAATTAAAACCGTACTTGATTATTTATTAACAATTATATACATGCGAAGAAAGTAGAGGTAGAGAAGAGAAGGGTTTAGCCACAAATAATTGCCATGAAGTCTATCTAGCCCTTTTACACTTGCTTCAACTCTATCATTTCCCATTCTCCACAAATTTAAAATTTCAAAGAATGAAATTGGTGGAAGCTTAGCCTAATAGACCAATGAAGGACTACATGGTTAAGGATACTAGCTAGAGATTGCTAAAATAAGCAAACTCGGGTTGAGTCAAAATATCCATGGCGGGCCTAATATGTCAAAGAAGTCTAAATGAAGGAAGAGAATCGGAAAATAGTTAGCTGCATACGGGAAATCCTAATGAAGGAAGAGAATCGTCCTTACTGAAGGACGGGAATCTATACCTTATGTCCAGTAGAAACTAACGAAACAATGAAGAACTATTCCGCCTTGACGGATAATACTACATAGGAAACATGGACGTGTATAAGTTATCCGAATTACATGTGTTTTACTGGTTCTGAGTGTTCTTAGCTTATTATACGTGTTCTGTCATGTTTTACTGTTTTACTATGTATTCTATAGTTATTCTGATGTTCTGTTAAGTATTATTCATGTATTAGTGTATTATAATACTTATATTATAATACTAAGTAACTTTCTAAAAATAACAGGTTTCTATAAATAGTAAGTTTCCAAAAATAAAAAGTTTCTAAAAATAGTAAGTTTCCATAATTAGAAATAAGCTGGATTATAAATAATAATTAAAGTTTAATTAGTATAATACAAGTCATGGTTGAATCTTATTAATTAAATAACTGGTTAATTTAATTAACTATACGTTATGCGAATTTAATTAAAATACATGTTTTAATTAAATTAAGCGAGTTAAGTACTTTAGGTTATACATGAATTAAATAATAAATTAATTAGCCTAAAGTTTAATATAACATGACTTATTAAAATAGTTTTTTATAAAAACCCGAATCCCGAGCCCGTGTTCTAAATAGGCAGAACCAAATAAGCTATACAAAAGTCCCACCGAGACCTTGGAGGGGTCCCGGTTGACACGAATTAAATCTAACCAACATGTAAACATACCCCAACCTAATGTCGGGGTCCCTTTGGTCTCGGGTCCGAACAACAAAAACCAACCGAGCCCCATTGTGGTCTCGGTGGTGCCTTGGTGCACACAAACCGAAAAATAAACACACCTCGACCTTCGATCGGGGTTTCTTGCCTGCGTCTGAGCCACAACCAACCAAGACGAGCCCCTTGGGGGGTCTCGGTGGTGGTGAATAAAACAAGCCGAGCACCCCTTTGGGGTCTCGGTTGTCTCGGCCGATCCAAACCACACGCAAACCAAACCCCGTGACAATTAATTAATTATTCCGACATGGTTTTTATTACTAGTTCTTGATTAATTAATTAAAACATGAAAATCATAAGAAATTAAATATAATGAAAAGAATTTTGATTCTACCAACGTGTGTAGAAAGAATAGATGATCACGAACAATTAACAAGCAACAAAAATTGTCCGGTTTTGCCTCTTGTTGTGGTGTAGCTGGTGGCACAAGGAGACAAGAGAGAGAGAGAGAGAGCCAAAATTTTATAAAACCTAAAATTAGTGAAAAGTGATTTCCCTGATGATTTATTAAAAGTGATCTTGGGCTAAAAGCCCACCTGGGCCTCCTCTCTTTGTCTACCCGCGGGTATGGGGCCTACCAAGGGTAAACCCGTAGCTTTTCGTGTGTTAAATAATTAATCGTGTATGCTTGTGATTTAATGTTCGTGATTTTGGTATTCGTGATCATGTCACATTTATAATATTCATGATTGTTTATTATTTATTGTCGTGACACGTGTATTAATATTATAAATGGAAAGTTTAAATTTTATCATGTTTTCATAAGTTACTGTTCACGTGTACTGTTCATAGGTTTTTAATGCGGGTTTTACAACTCTTCCCCTCTAAAAGAACAATTCGTCCTCAAATTGGAAAAACGTAAAATGAAAGAAAACATACCCGAATTAGAACTGGAAATGAGGGTAAGAAGTCCGTATAGACTCCTCCGTCTCCCAAGTGGCTTCCCGCTCAAGATGATCCCTCCAGAGGATTTTGACGAAAAGGATCGTCTTCCCCCGCATAACACGATCTTGTCGCTCGAGAACCCTCTCTGGCTCTTTGATGTATGAAAGATCCTCTCGAATTTGTTCAAGCGTATACTGAACAATGTTATCTGGATAATAATTGTATCCTTTGAGTAAGGACACATGGAACATGTTGTGAACGTGTGATAGCTGAGGCGGTAACGCTAAACGATATGACACTTCACCAACGCGTTCTACAAAGTCGAATGGTCCGATGAAGCGAGGACCGAGCTTCCCTCTGATTCCAAAACGTTTAACTCCCCGTGCAGGTGATGCCTTGAGGAAAACATGATCACCTACGTTGAAAGATACATCCCTACGACGTTTATCAGCATAGCTCTTTTGACGAGCACGAGCTTCCTGAATCTTCGCCTTGGCGATGGCGACCTTCTCATTTGTCACCTCAATCATCTATGGTCCCTCAATCAATCGTTCGGCCACCTGATCCCAGCAGATTGGGGTACGACACTTCCTGCCATAAAACATCTAAAAAGGTGCACATTTGATGCTGGCGTGCCAGCTGTTGTTGTATGCAAACTCCACTAAACAGATATACTCATCCCAGTTTCATGCCCACTCTAGAGCACACGCTCGCAACATATTGTCTGAATGGTGCGTACTGACTGTCCGTTGGTCTGAGGATGAAAGGCAGTGCTGAGCTTGAGTTTGGTGTCCCAAGCTTTCTGCAAACTCTGCCAGAAACGTGATGTAAAACGGGGATCTCTGTCAGAGATAATTTCTGATGGAGTACCGTGTAGTCTCATGATCTCCTTCTGAAAAGTATCTGCCAATTTGCTGACCGGATGTTCCTTGCGGATTTGTAGAAAATGTGCAGATTTGGTTAATCTATTCACAATAACCCAGATGGCATCGTTCTTCTTCTGAGTCACAGGAAGACCAGTAACAAAATCCATGGTGATTTTGTCCCACTTCCATGTTAGAATATCTAATGGTTGTAGTAAACCACTAGCTCTCTAGTGTTCGATCTTAACCTGCTGGCAGATCATACACTTAGAAACGAAGGTGGCAACATCCTGTTTCATACCACTCTACCAAAAGTGTTGTTTGATATCGTGGTACATCTTGGTGGAACCAAGATGTATGTTAAATGGAGAGCTGTGAATTTCAATCACTTTTCACAGCTTCCATGAGTGTAGAGTCATCAGGAACACTAGTCTATTGCACTGCCATAAGATACCATCGTCATCAACACGAAACTCCGCCTGTTGATTAAGGTTCTGAATGATAGCCCAAATCTCACCATCATCTTTCTGAGCTTCTTTGATCCTAGAATGTAAGTCTGGTTCTACTCTAATATTCGCCCAGTATCCATGTCGTCCTTGTACAAAAAACTCCATGTCAGTCATCTCCATGTCACGAATAATCTCTTTAGCAATCCATATGCCAGCAATCATACCCGATCTTTTGCTTAAAGCATCTGCCACCACATTCGCCTTACCATGATGGAGTAGCTCTAACCATTTTCTCTGTCTCATGTTTAGTTCCTTCTGGGTGAATATGTACTTGAGACTCTTGTGATCTGTGAAGATGTCACATGATTCACCATACAAATAATGCCTCCAGATCTTCAATGCGAACACAACTGCTACAAGCTCCAAATCATGCGTAGGATAGTTTTCTTCATAAGGTTTCAACTGTCGTAATGCGTATGCAATAACTTTCCCATGTTGCATGAGAACACAGCCTAGACCCTTTCCTAAAGCGTCACTATAGATCTGAAATCCACCTGAGCCAGATGGGAGAGTAAGAATAGGTGCAGTCACTAACTTCTTCTTAAGGTCTTCAAAGCTCTTCTCTCGTTCCTCGGTCCAGACGAATTTCTCACCCTTTCTCATCAGCTTAGTCAACGGTAAGGCCAGTCTTGAAAAGTTCTCAACAAACCTGCGGTAGTAGCCAGCTAAACCCAGAAAACTTCTGACCTCGGTTGCAGATGTAGGTCCCGGCCATTTGGTGATACCTTCAACCTTTGAAGGATCCATGGTGATCCCCTCTCTGATACAATATGGCCTAAGAATGTCACCTTGCTTAACCAAAATTCGCACTTGGAGAATTTGGCATACAACTGCTTTTGATGAAGAATCTGCAAGACTATACGAAGACGTTCCTCATGTTCCTCCTTGGATTTGGAGAAAATTAGAATGTCATCGATGAAGACAATCACGAACTTGTCCAGTAATTCATGGAAGACACGATTCATCAAATCCATGAACACTGCTGGGGCATTTGTGAGTCCGAAAGGCATGACTACGAATTCGTAGTGTCCATAGCGTATACGGAAAGCAGTCTTGGAGATGTCCTGCTCTTTTACCCGTAACTGATGGTAGCCAAACCTCAGATCGATCTTTGAGAAATACTTAGAGCCTTGAAGTTGATCGAAAAGGTCATCAATACGCGGCAAATTCCTGATCGTGATCTTGTTCAGCTGACGATAGTCTATACACAAACGCATGATGTCGTCTTTCTTCTTCACGAATAGTACCGGGGCACCCCATGGTGACGCACTGGGACGAATGAAGCCTCGCTCCAAAAGTTCTTGCAGCTGATCATTTAATTCCTTAAGCTTAATGGGAGCCATATGATAAGGAGCCTTGGAAATTGGTTCTGCTCCTGGAATGAGCTCAATTTCAAACTCGACTTCACGAACAGGTGGTATGCCTGGAAGTTCCTCTAGAAATACGTCAGGAAATTCTAACACTATAGGCTGATCTTGGATTGATGGAGACTCGGCAGAGATGTCATGGATATTGGCTATGAAGCCCTGACAGCCGTGTGCTAGCAATGCACACGCCTCCATGGACGAGATAATTTGTACAGACCTCCCTGGCAAAAAACAATGGTGTATGTACTCTGGAGATTTAACATCACCGAAGATAACCCGATAAGTGTGGCAGTCTATAGTTTCCTGGTGTTTGGATAACCAGTCTATGCCCAAAATCAAGTCAAAATCGCACATGTCCAAAGGCAGTGCGTCTACTCTGTGGATTCTATCGTCAAATTCTAGGGGAAGATCTCTATACACCTGAGTGATTCATATAGAGTCCCTAAGTGGCGTGGAAATGCATACGACATTTTCTAATGGCATCGGGGAAATCCTAACGCGTACAGCAAAAGCAGTGGACATTACTAAATGTGTCGCTCCAGTATCAAACAAAACATATGCTGCCAGGCCATTCATAAAGAGATTTCCAATGATGGTACTTGAGGTCTTGTTTGCCTGATCTCTAGTAACACGCGACAAGAAGTAGGAGGTGGCTTGGTGTCGGCGTGTCAAGAGGTGCCTTCTATCTCACCTTGGCGACAATCCTTCTGTTGATGGCCTTGTTGGACACACTTGAAACAACCACTAGTACCTCGGCGGCAAACACCAGAATGTCTGCACGAACAAGTAGGACAGATAGGATGCGTGAATCCTCCAACAGGCGCCCTTGCTAACTGTGAGCCTGTTTGGAATTACATGCATGAGACATGATCATGAAACATAAGCATGATTACATAGAAGGTTAAATTGATTACCAGATGAAGCAGAACGGTTAGGCTGCGAACCTCTACGGTCCTGGTCCGTTCCGTTGCCATTGCTCTTGAATGCGAGCATTGAAAAGATAGAATGATGAAACATACGTAGTTTCATAATAAAGAAGGTAAATGTAGGGACCTACTGTTGTTGGCATTAGTAAAGTAACTATCATTACCGCTACGCCTATCTGAAGCAGAACGATCATTGGATTGACCGTTTCCCTTGGAGGACTGTTGCTGAGTAACCGGAGGCTTCCGGTCCTCAGTCTTCTGTCTGAAATGAAAAATTGAACAAAGGATGATATAAACATGAAAATATTGTAAGGAAATGAATGTTTACATTTTGTGATTGAAGATACCTCTTCACTGTGCGGTCATCACCAAACTCCTCTCGTTCCTGGAGCATCTCGAGCTCACGAGCTGCATCGGCCACTTGTGCCACTATAGTGAAAGTAGCACATACCAAGTTGTTGGCGACCGAAGTGCGAAGTTGTTGGGACTTAGAGATCTTGAGTTGATATGACAAAACAAGATGAAGGACTTAATAATAAATAGGTAGCTTTGTAAGTAAGCTAGGGTTGTGATGTAACCCTAGTACCTCTATTATATAAACAGGGTTAGGTACACATGGTTATTCACTCATTCATATACAATGTAAACCATAGGTATGTGTGTGTTACTCCTGACATCAAGCCTATAAGGCACCAGGAGCAGTTAGTAGTTTATTAATAGTAATCATTTCATTAGTGAAAGCCTTGTTCTTGGTTATGATTGTCTTAATTATTATTCCGCTGTGAATGTTACAAGCATGATCATGATATCCCAGATGAGTCTAGATCCTAAGTCTCAACAAGTGGTATCAGAGCTTGTTGGCTCTCGATATGGTTGATCTACAAGGTTTTCACATGTTAGTGTTATTTTTCTGTTTTTATAAAATAAAGTTGTTGATCTAGGGTTTTTCCCAACAAACCCTAAATGATGGTTGATGCTGTTCATATGATGTTGTTGTTGGTGTTGCTACTGGTTGATCATACTGGTTTTGGGGAGTTGATTCTTGAATCAACAATGAACCCCGTATGATCATGATGGATGTTTCAGAATGAAACCCTAATTCTTGATCACGTTCTTGTTGCTATTACTATGATGGTGATTGTTCCAGCTTTGGTGAGTTGATTCTTGAATCAACGATGAACCCTAAAATGATCTTGGTTGGTGAATGATTTTATGGCTACTATAACAAACAAAATGCTTGATCAAGATTCGTCTTGGCTGTTAGGCTTTTTAATTTATAAACCCTAGATGTGTTCCAGAAAGGCTGCATGAAGTTGGAGGGGACCAGGAGTAAAGCTATAAGCATCATGGCTGATCAAGGTCTTCACGTGATGTTTTAAGCAGCCAGTGAGAAAGACACGTAGCAAAAATTTCTTTATTCATACTTATGAATAAAAGATATGTTCACATGTGTATTGATGCAAAGAAAGAGACATGAGCTGTGGTCCATGGTTTTACGTTTCACATGGCAAATAGTACATGTCGTGTACTTGTCTTGTAGGGCTCAAGAAGAAAGTCACGTGACAATGGTGCATCACTTTCGGCTTATTCTTGTTTCCTGATTATATGGTGTGATACGTAAGGAGTGAGTTATACTCGACATGATTTTTAGCACAAATATGGTATGTGTTTTCTCACCTTTCATTATTCTGTTTAATTCATAAACGTGTGCTATAAATGGAAGATGTATGTTCCGTAATTTATGGGAGTTTGGTAAGTATGAATATTAAAACATGGAAATAATTTTGGCAACATATTGTGGGTCTTGATATGATAGAGAATAGACGAAAACGTGTGATGATTTGATTTCTAAGATATCGAGATTATTTCTATATTTGTTAATGTGGGAAGCACGTGATTGATGGAAATAAATATGGAATCCGAAAGTTTTGTTAAGTTGTATATTGAACATGGGATTGACACATGCATCTTGAACGTAAATTCGAGGTGATATGGATAAAGTCAAAGTCTACACGTTTACATTATTATATGAGTTATGTGATATGGGCTTCAGACTTAAAATGCGTAAAGCACTCGTGCATTCTATTATTCTATTAGGTTTTCGTGACAGGTCAGTGATAGTTTTGTGATAGATTGGAGTGTCACTAAACTATTGGAGGAAATTTGTTTGAATGACTGCAGTTTTTAGCGACAGTATTTGTGGCAACAATAGCGACAGCCTTAGCGACAGGTGGTGACAGAAGAAAAAAAAGGGTTTTGAGATGCTACTGGTAGGTGTTCGTTCTTCCTACTGGTGAGCTATGGTTCCTACTGGTTTCAAATATTCATGTTGGTTGTGTTCTTGTTTCCTCCTAGTAATATTAGTCGGTTTCTACTGGTCCGTACCACTGGTTTGTTCCTACTGGTGGGTTATATTCCTGCTAACTTCAGAAGGGGATGGTTCCTGCTGGCTTGTTGTATACTAACTTTGCTTTGGCCGGTTTTGGTTCCGTCTAGTCAAGTAAGATTGCTACTACTTTGATTTAGTGACTAGTCTGATGTCACTACTGTTACTAGAGGAAGAGTTCTCAGCCATCATCATTTCGTTGGGGCGAGTCATTGAAGAAGACATTTTCTTATCACTTATTTTATGTTGGGTTGATTTTCAAAGTTTTTGTGTTCTTATCATATCTTAAAAGGGAATGCGGACCCATTATAAGGTAACTTGCTTGGTTTGTATGGTGACGAAGACTTGACATATCTAGCGAAGGGGTACGATCTATTTTCATAGTGCTCTATACGTACATTTGCTATCACTTGAAGGAGTTACGTTATTGTGCTCAGTGTTTCATTTATTTGAGGATTTTGTTCATGCTCGACGTCACGTGGTTAGTGCAAGACATAAGACACAAGTTTGGGAGATTCCACTTCTTCATCAAATTCGTTATACTTTATTTTCTTCATCAGTGATCACTCCATGGAACCTACTGGATTTGACATGCACTTCCTAAGGGGAAGACGATCCCTGTTGAGTTGATGTGACAAAAAGGGGAAGAATGCATGGATCAAGGGGAAGCTTAGCCTTCTTTTATATTAGCTTCAGGGGAAGCTTGTGCTAATTGGTTTTGTCAAATCAACTAGGGGAAGATTGTTGGGACTTAGAGATCTTGAGTTGATATGACAAAACAAGATGAAGGACTTAATAATAAATAGGTATCTTTGTAAGTAAGCTAGGGTTGTGATGTAACCCTAGTACCTCTATTATATAAAGAGGGTTAGGCACACATGGTTAATCACTCATTCATATACAATGTAAACCATAGGTGTGTGTGTTACTCCTGGCTTCAAGCCTATAAGGCACCAGGAGCAGTTAGTAGTTTATTAATAGTAATCATTTCATTAGTGAAAGCCTTGTTCTTAGTTATGATTGTCTTAATTATTATTCTGTTGTGCATGTTACAATCATGATCATGATATCCCAGATGAGTCTACATTCTAAGACTTAATAGAAGTGCCCATCGAAACTTCTCATCTTGCTCTGCAGCAGTGCCAGCTGCTGCTCCTAGAAAACAAGCCAAACGGAGCAAACCTCTGCATAAATTCATTGTTGTTCTCACCAGCAACTTGACAAATGTTGTGATAGTCTCTCTTGAGCTTCTCCTGCTCGGCATGTGGAAAGTATTGGCTAAGGAGGAGCTCCTTAAACTGGTCCCATGAATTATCACCACCGTTGGACTGCCTAACTGACTTCCACAACTGCAGCACATCACCTTCAAACTTATAGCAAGCCAATCTTGCTTTGAAAACACCATCACAACCCATTGCATCGAATATCTTCTCGATGTGAGAAATCCAAGCTTCAGCCTCGTTGGGGCTGTCAGTCTGCTCAAACGAACGGGGTCGTTGTTTGTTGAATCGCTCCAACCAAGTCATGAGGGTAACAGGTGGAGGAGGTGGAGTGTTGGAAATACGTTTTACGTATTAGAATGGATCGTTCACTCCAAAAATAGTCTAAGTAATAGCTCGTAGTTTAGTTTTACTAATATTAAGAAAACAAGACTAAGCCTAGCCTACAACTTGTGTAGGCTGGCCCAACTTGTAAGCCCAAGCCCATCTTATGGGCTTGGGTATATAAACCCTCTCCTTAGATGGAGAGGGTGGTGGTTTCATTCATTTTTACACATAGTTATTCACTTTCTCTCTCTAGAAGTGTGTGTCAAATCATCTATCTTTCTATCTCTTTCTCTCTCTAAACATAAGCTAGATTTACAATATCTTACAAATGGTATCAAGAGCCATGGGATGATTGTATTGTTTATGTGTTTGTGTTCTTGATTTTAGTAGATTTTGATCTATTAAACCCACGTCCAAAATTCTTTTGTGTTTTTTTTATGGTTTTTTCTTGATACAAATCTTCTACATAGTTGTGGTAGAGATTTGGTATATTTACTTTGGCTAAAAACACACATTTTTTGGGTGTTTGGATCAATTTTTGGCTTAAAATCTCGAATTTGGTGTGTTTTGTCCGAGAAAAGTGGGAATATTGTACACTGTTGTACTATTGCGACAAAAGTGCCTGAGTTTCCCATCGCAAAGCTTAAGGGTTTATATATTGCGATCCATATTGTGATTCACATTGCGATTGGTGTCCATTTGTGATATTGCGATCCATATTGCGATTCACATTGCGATTGGTGTTCATTTGTGATATTGTGATCCATATTGCGATTCACATTGCGATTGGTGTTCATTTGTGATATTGCGATCAATATTCCGACCCACATTGCGACAGAACTTGTTTTTGTGCATTGCGATAGAGATTCAACTAGACATTGCGACAGCTTAGTATATTGCGACAGTATATTGCGATAGGATTATTGCAATAGGATTATTGCGATAGGAATTATTGCGATAGGGATTATTGCGATAGGCTGAGACATTGCGACAAAACTCTTTTTGGGCATTGCGATAGGCTGAGACATTAGTGGATTTTAACATTATTTCTTGACTTCAACACACAACAACAAACACATTTACTTTCTCTCATTGTTCGACCAAAGTTCGTAAATCTTAACTTATCGAAATGGAGTACACATCTCTTACGGATAAGTCCATCCTCTCGGGTACGGATAATCATCCACCAATGTTTGAGAAGACTATGTACGAGGATTGGACTTCCCGAATGGAACTTTACATGTTGAACAAAGAGAATGGACATCTCATTTGGGCATCGGTGCTCAATGGACCATTAGATTATGGTACTCTGACGGAAGGTACAGTTACTCGTCCTCGCACAACGGGTGAATTGATCGGAGATATGAAGATTCAAGACAAATGTGATAAGTACGCTACAAACATCAGCAAACATAAAGTTGTCAAAGAGTTATGGGATAGAATTTGTGTTCTAATGCAAGGCACCTCGTTAACTAAAAAAGAACGAGAGTGTAAGCTTTATGATACATTTCATAAGTTTGCCTATGTTCCCGGGGAGACTCTCAATGATTGCTATTTGAGATTTACTCTCTTGTTGAATGAGCTCAATATTTATGGCATGGAAATTCCTACGTTTCAATTAAACACCAAATATTTGAACATCCTTCCTTCAGAATGGCTTAAGTACGTGACGGCTGTTAAATTGGCTAAGGACTTGCATAACACAAATGTGGATCAACTTTAAGCTTTTCTTCAACAACACGAATGCCATGTGATCGAGGCTCGGTTGTCTACACCATAAGTTCATGATCCACTTTCCATGTATGCTTCTCAACAAATGACCCCCCCCCCCCAACAAAACATGGCACTTATCAACAGCAATCATACTTGCAGCAGCAACCACAACACACATATCAGCAACCACAACAACCATCTTATCAACCACTGATGATGCCACAACAAGCATATCAACAAATTGTTCTTCCATAACCTTATCCACAGCTACCAACACATCAGGCATCACCCTCACAAGCTAACACTTCTCCTACGGGCTATACTCCTCAACACGGATATTATCCAATTGAAGCACCACAAGCACAAGCCTTCTATTCCAATGAACTTCCACCAATTCAACCACCAGTCTTTAATCCAAATGATACGCCTACTGATGTCTTAAACCAACTCACTGCCTACTTGTCAAAACTTGTTGCTTCTTGAGGTTTTCCACCAACGAACAATCAGCTTTGCACCTCTTCAAATCCTCGACAACAAGCCACTGTTCAAGATGGTCAAGTGACGGTGCAACCCATTCAGGGAAGGCAAAATTCATATGGAACTCGTACAAGGACCGTGAATGCTCAAGCTGTGAATTCTCAAGCTAATGCAAATGGAAGCACTGTTGGTCCACAAAAGGTTGTGACTTGCTACAATTGTAGAGGACAAGGTCATATGGCTAGGGAATGCACTCAGCCAAAAAGGAGAAGGGATGTAACGTGGTTTCGTGAAAAGAATTATTTGGTCGATGCTCAGTCTAAGGGAAAGATTTTGGATTCAGAAGAGTTAGCATTTCTTGCAGACCCAGGGGAAGCAGACAATGAAGGCATTGCAGTCGTTTCCACTTCTAATGCAGCTTATCAAGCAGATGATCTTGATGCATATGATTCGGATTGTGATGACATTCACTCAGCCCAAGTTGCACTCGTTGCTAATCTCTCTCACTACGGTTCTGATGTCGTCAGTGAGGTACCAACTACATCTAATAATGTTCATGATAATCCATATCATGTTGAGCATGACAATAACAACCTTGAACAGCATTCGGGAACTAGTAACTCAAATGATATGGTGTTCAATCCAACACATTTGAGTGAACCTCAACCAAATGCTACGACGGGTATGGAATCTTATGATCAACGTGATTTGGTAATGGTGCCTAAACATATTATTGATAACATGAATGTGGCTGTTCGACAAACCATAGATATGAATGCCAAACTAACCGCTGAGCTTGCGCTGTATAAGAAAAGTTCAAAACTTTTGAAATGGTCCCTCAAGCAGAGAAAATAACGTGTTCTAAATTTGACCAATTTCGTTTTGAAAAGATTGAACACTTAAAATAAATAGAATCAGTAAAAGCTAATTCTTTCCAATGAATTAAAAGCAAAAGTGTCAGTTGTCAATGAATTTCAGAAACTTAAAATGGATTTCGAAACTCTCGAGTCTAAAAATTTTGAATCGGAAATTAATGCTACCAAACTTCTTAAATTCAAAGAACAACAGCTTCTAAAACAATACGCTTCCACATAAAAGGTTCATCTTTTAACTAAATCATTTAAAGAACTCGAACTTAAGCGTCTTCAAGATTTACCACCTAATCTCGGTTATGCAAAACAAGCTCAGGAATATATATTCCTTGTCTTTATGATGTGACCCTAATTGGCAAATCGAAAGAAGCACCTTATGTTCGTAGTACTGAGGAGACACAGTCACTTGCGGAAGAAACTCAATCTAAAATGCTTTCAAAATTCTATAAGCTTGATTATGATAAGCATAATAAAAATCAATTTTCTAAAAAGACTCGCATTCGCTTACAAAAGGAATTAGCTCAATTATCAACCTTTGTGCCCCAAAGTTTGTCAACGGAAAACCTTCCTAGTACGTCTCCTACACTTGTCAAAACGGATTTAACTAAGTTAATTCCACCGGTAAGTAAGGTGTCCGTTAGCTTAAATACGGTGCACCAACACTTAGCCGGTTTTGACAAGGTCATTGTGGAACGTACGACGGCTTCGGCCATAACGAAAGGTGAATGGAATTTTGAGCACACTAGAGCTACGTTCCGAGACGAAATTGTTCTATTTTTAAACAATATTAAAGCTTGTCTTAGTAATATTGATCAATAATTTCTTTTGGAAATAGAATAAGTTAGACGTGTTTTCAATGAAATGGATGATGTTTATGAAAACAGTTTACTTGAAATAAAACGAGTTTCACGCCAAAATGATCAGCTTCTGAAGCAAGTGATGTCTCATGATATAGTGTCCATCTGTGTGAATAAAAGTGTTGCTAATGATTCTATTGTGCATAATGTTGAATCTGTGGATAATGTGGTAGATAGTACTTGTCACGAATCTGACGCTGAATTTTTAAAGCTTCAAGATTCATATTCTTCGCTTTCAAAACGTTTTGATAAGATTCAAACACATTGTATTTTGCTTTAATGCAAGCAACAATTTATTCAAGAAATCTTTGAAACGTCATTCGAAGTTGTTAATATCGATGATGCAAATTTTCAAAAGAATTTTCAATTGAATTTACAATCAATACAGTGTCAGCCAAGTGACCAGGTTGCTAAATCATCGCCGATAGACATAGAGAAATCTAAGTAGATTAACTGTGTGAATGTACTTGAGGCCGCTGAGAACTTTAAACTTGATCTAGATAATCGAGTTTCCAAGATTTTGTCCAAAGTTGATAACTTAAAACAGAAAAATACATGACTCTTTGATTCAGTAAAGCCCGCACGTGCTAATACCACTGCACAGAATCAATCATTGATTGAACAATTGAATCGAAAGTCGGTGGAAATATCTGATTTGAGGGAATAAATTTGTGATAAAAATCTGGCATTGACTGAGTTAAAGGAAACACTTCGCACCCTAAAAGGTAAGAATGTTGTGGATAACGCAGCCACTGTCACAACACCGTCCTCTAGTGCCATCAAAACGAACCTCATCACCGTCACACCATTTAACAAGGGCCCTAGGACTAAACCAACTCAAACATTGGTCACTAAAGATAAGGCAAAATCAAAACCAGCTTCTAATATTCCTGTGTTGCCTTCAACAGGAGTAAGCACCACTACTAAGGCTCAAAGATCTAAGCTTAAAAGAAACAAGAAGAATGATAGGATCTTGCCCCCATCTAGTAGTCAAGTGAAGAAGAAAGTAGAAGCCCATCCTAGGAATGTTATTTCTGTTTTGAATAAAAAGAATCATGTAGCTAAACCTAAAGGCTCTGCGGTTGTGCAGCGTTCTAAGCCTAATGTGAATTCTAATTTGAAATGTTGGAATTGCAATGAATCTATGTTTTCTAGTCGTCATGATTCTTGCCTTATTGACCATGTGAATGAGATGAAGGCCCAGAAAAATGGTTTAGAATGGAAACCGACTGGGAAAGTGTTACCCCAAGTTGGTTGGATGTGGCGCCCCACTGGTAGAACTTTCACTATAGTAGGAAATGCGTGCCCTTTAACTAGGATCACTCCCACTACAGCGAAGAAAGCGTGCCCTTTAATTAGGAGTACCAAGGCTACCAAAACAAGCGTGTCCTTTAACTAGGAACACCAACACTATTGTAGGAACAAAGTGCCCTTTAAATAGGTCTACTCCCACTGTAGTGCCCGATGATATTCCAAAACCTCAGAAAGTTGGAACAATAAAACCTGTTAGTGGTAAAACTCACACTAGAAAACACAGGAAATATAAGGGTCACACAAATGTTAGCAATCCTAATAATATTATATATGTATCTGCTAACACTCCGGAACCAATAGTTTCCAACGCAATGTCTACTGTTGTTGTTGAAAACAGGTAGTCCAAATTGTTCTCTGGTATTTGGAGTCTGGTTGCTCTTAACATATGACCGGGGATCGCTCTCAGCTCAGAAATTTCGTCAGCAAGTTTCTTGGTACGGTTCGATTTGGAAATGATCACATTGCAAAGATAATGGGTTACGGTGAATATCATATTGGGAATGTTATTATTTCAAGAGTGTATTATGTGGAAGGTCTCGGTCACAACCTATTTTCTGTGAGACAGTTTTGTGATGCAAACCTAGAAGTTGCTTTTCGAGAGCATACCCGCTTCATTCGTAATTTGGAAGGGGTTGATTTATTGAAAGGTACTCGAGGGAATAATTTGTATACTTTGTCTCTACAAGATATGATGGCCGCATCTCCCGTATGTCTTCTCTCCAAAGCATCGAAGACTAAGTCATGGTTATGGCATCAACGATTATCTCATCTTAACTTTGACGCTATTAATAATTTGGCAAAAAACGAACTTGTTCATGGTCTTCCTAAACTTACATTTCACAAGGACCATTTGTGTTCCGCGTGTACAATGAGGAAAAGCACTAAGAAATCATACAAACCCAAGACTGAAGACACCAACCAAGAGAAACTTTATTTGTTGCATATGGATCTTTGTGGACCAATGCGTGTTGAAAGTCTTAGTGGTAAAAGGTACATCCTCGTCACTGTCGATAATTATTCTCAGTTTATATGGGTGAAATTTCTTACTACAAAAAATGAGGAACCTAAATTCATCATCGGATTTCTCAAGATGATTCAAGTGTGTCTCAACACTACCGTCCGACGCATTCGTACAGATAATGGAACTGAATTTGTGAAACAAATCTTACGTGATTATTATGAAGAAGTTGGCATATCTCATGAAACATCCGTTGCTCGCACTCCACAACAAAACGGTGTTGTTGAAAGGCCAAATCGCACACTTATGGAAGCTGCTCGAACGACGTTAATTTACGCAAAGGCTCCATTGTTTTATGGGCAGAAACAGTATCTATAGCAGTTTTCACCCAAAACTGGTCACTAATTCGTAAACGTCATGGTAAAACACCTTATGAGCTTCTACATGGAAAAGTACCAGATTTATCATATCTTCATGTATTTGGTTCTCTTTGCTATCAAAATAATGATGGTGACAATTTGGGAAAACTTCAACCAAAGGCTGATATTGGTATTTTCATTGGTTATGCACCCACAAAAAAGGCATACCGAATCTACAATTGTAATTCTCGTAAGATCCTCGAAACTATGAATGTTGATTTTGATGAGCTGAAAGCAATGGCTTCTGAGCAAAGCAACTCTGAACCCGCACTTCATGAAATGGGACTCAGTAACATTAGTTCTGGTCTTGTCTCAAACAACCCTACTTCATCATCATTTACACCACCTTCTAGGACTGAATGTGATACGTTGTTTCAACCGTTCTTTGATGAATTCTTTACTCCTCCAAGTATTGATGCTCCAGAACCTGAGGTAATAGCTCCGGTTACCGAAGCTGACGCTCCAGCAACCGAAGCACAATCAGATACGTCTGCACCTACAATTGCTCAAGATATAACTTCAACTAGTAATTCTCAACCAACACCCGAATCAAATACCTATGACACACCTATTGATGATGAAGAGGATGATGATGATCACGATTTGGAATTCGCTCAAATGCGTGAACTTCCATTCTTTGGTGTACCTATTCCCGACCATAATCAAGTCGTGTCGTCCACCTCAAAGGAAGCTCCTACAACGGTCTACTCCAATCCACGGATTCGTGAACATGACAGCAAGTGGACAAAGGATCATCCTATATATTCTATTATTGGGGACCCTAATCGTCCGGTATCTACACGAAGTCAGTTACATGTAAATGCAATGTTTTGTCATTTTGATGCTTTTCTCACTGAAGTTGAACCTAAGACATGGCAAGAAGCTTTTACTCGATCCTGTTGGATAGAAGCTATGCAAGAAGAACTTAATGAATTTATACGTCTTGAAGTATGGGAACTTGTCCCATGCCCAGATCAAGTGCAGTTACTCACTTTGAAAAGGGTTTACAAGGTGAAACTCGACGAGTTAGGCGGAATATTGAAGAACAAAGCTCGACTAGTAGCTCGTGGATACAAACCATTTGACTATTCCTTGCTTATGCAGCCCACATGAATATGATCGTCTATCAGATGGGTGTGAAGACGGCATTTCTCAATGGTGAAATCAAGGAAGAGGTCTATGTTCAACAGCCAGATGGTTTTGTGAATCCTAAATATCATAATCATGTGTACAAGCTTAAGAAGGCTCTCTATGGGTTGAAGCAAGATCCACGCGTATGGTATGATCTATTGTCACAATTCCTCATTACGCAAGGCTTCGCTAAAGGCAAGGTGGATCCCACTATGTTCATTTAGAAACGAGGTAAAGATATAATTATGGTACAAATATATGTTGATGATATTATATTTGCTGCCTCGACCCAAACCTTATCCGATGAGTTTGGGACACTCATGTCTTCCAAGTTTAAGATGTCAATGATGGGCAAGGTATCATTCTTCTTAGGACTTCAGATATCTCAGAGTCCTAGAGGCATCTTTATCAATCAATCCAAGTATGCCCTTGAATCGCTTAAGAAATATAAGATAGAATCTTGTGACCCCGTGGATACTCCAATGGTGGAACGAACTAAGCTTGATGCAGATCCACATGGAGTTGCCGTTGATCCGACACTTTATCAGGTAATAATTGGTACCCTTCTGTATATTACAGCTAGTCGACCCGACCTTCAGTTTGCTATCTGTATGTGTGCTCGGTATCAAACTAGGCCTACTGAGTTACACTTAGCTACTGTTAAACAGATCTTTCGGTATCTTAAAGGAACCATTCATAGAGGACTTTGGTATTCGAAGGACTCTTTGATTGCACTTATGGCATATGAAGATGCGGATCACGCGGGTTGTCAAGATACAAGGCGTAGCACGAGTGAAACTTTGCAACTACTAGGAGATCGACTAATCAGTTGGGCATCAAAAAGGCAGAAAAGCGCTACAATTTCAAGTACGGAAGCAGAATACATAGCTATGTCCGGTTGTTGTGCTCAGATTCTTTGGATGAGATCACAATTAACCGACTATGGACTAGGTTTTAACAAAAATCCGATGTACTGTGACAACAAGAGTGCAATTGCCTTATGCAGCAACAATGTTCAATTCTCTCGGTCGAAGCATATTGACATTCGCTACCATTTTATCAAGGAGCAAGTGGAAAATGGAGTGATAGAGCTTTACTTTGTCCGATCTGAGTATCAATTGGCAGATATTTTCACGAAGGCTTTAGATCGCGCTCGAATGGAATTTTTGGCCGACAAGCTAGGATTGAGAACTTTCTCGCCCGAGACTCTAAAGGAATTGGGAGATGAAGCGAAAGATTAGTGGTGGTAAACTATTCTCAATATCCTTGGTGATCTTCTGTATATATTGTTTATTTTTTATCCACAAAAGCAAATTACAAAAATATAAAACTATATAAAAACCATAAAAATTGAAAAATTCAGAAAAGTCCAAAAATATTTTTACTTTATTTTTCAAAGGCATGTCTTTTGGTACGATAATATTTACGGCCTTCGAAATGTCGATTAATATTGACACGACGCCATAAATAGAGTTCGTACAAAAGTTGTAAATATTTCATAAAACATGCCCATATGGCTTGTAGTTATTTCAGACTGCAACCCGTTTTTCATATTAAACTCAAGTATTTCTTATGAAAGCTTTGGCTCTCAACGGGAATTAATTTTCTCGGGCAAGGTTTACTTTAGAACCTTATAAGGGATCAAGTTTACTTTATAACTTGGTCTGACACAAATATATGTACGCTTTAGTGCATTTATTTGTTATAATAAGAGAAATCTTGTTTTTATGAAGTTACCATCTCTACAACCATAGGAATCTACAATTGGTATCTACATACTCGACGATGCGACTACTCAAACGACGACTACAGCTCTTTCAATAGAACACGGGTCAACAATTTAGGGGGAGCAACTGTTAAGCATTTAGAATCTTTGATGCTGAAAGTGCCAAGTTCATAAGTTGGTGTCAAGACAACAATACCAATCGTACATGTGGTGTCAAGAGATGACTTTAGACGTGACGAGGCGACCAACATTTGCCGACAAGAACCATTTGATCTTATCATATGATGTTCTCATCAATCAGGTCCAATCTTGTCAATTTATCCTAATATGGTAAATATGTGATCATGTTACAAATCGGTATCATTTCTCACAAATTGGTTTCATGAAGATTAAAAGGACTTGCATTTTTCTTCCCAAAACCTTTGTTAAAACTTCATTAAATCAATTGATATTAAAAACATCGATTGGGTTAATATTTTTAATATGGGGGAGAAAATGTGATTTAATATGGGAAATTATCACAAATGGTTTGACTTAACGTGATGGCTCATCCCGACATGTGCGAAATGTTTTCGAATATCGTGGCATATGTTAAGGTGGAGCAAAATGGATTTGCTATACCAAATGGATTTCATGGTGACATATAATTACCCTAAACCCATTTATTTCACGAAGATGAAGATTGTGGTGATATAAGGATGGTAGGATAGGTTAAGTCCAATGATTCTTCCAAAACTAGAGTAATCTTCCCAAGGACATTCCATAGCTAGAAATAGTAGTCCTTAGGAATGATGGAGAAGATTGTGAACGTAGCTGAATGCCGACCAAGTACTTAAGTTAGCACTGGAACAATCACAACAAGGTGCTAGTTATGACGTATTGGTAAGCATTGAAGGGGTTGAAGAATGAAAAAGAATTGTAAAGATAAAGGGTCTAAAGAAAGAAGCCCTCCTTACAACCTTAGGCAAAAACCGGATCAACACATATGCTATTGAGATCATTTTAATGATGCTTGATATTAAAGATAGACATCATGGACCCAGTGATGCAATGCACATCCTGTGCATGCAGTTCCAAATCACCCAGTCCTTCTCAACCCCTTCTATAGTAGGAGGATTTGCTTCAAATGCTCCCTTCAGAATCTTCCACAGATCATCTATGTCTTCTCTATCAAGAGTTTGAAATAATGCATCTAGACCTAAAAATGTCTGTGTAGTGTTGTCAGCCCTAGTAAGTTTCCACCAGGACATCTTTCCATGCTCATGTACTGCATATTCCACTATAGCATACTTCTTCCCAAACCACTTGGTGCAATATCATCATTTTCTTCCAACACCAAATGCTTATCAATTTCATCATTGGAAGGTTGCTCATTTTCCTTAGTAACTGTACCAATATTTTCCATCCTCTTCAATCTTTTCGCTGCTCTTTGTGAATTAAGAACAGATCTTTCATTTGCTACTGAGGATACACCTGTTTGGAAAGTTGTACCTGCTGGGGATGATGCACCTGCTTGTGTTGTTTCCACTGCCTTAGAAGATTCACCTGCTTCTCATTCTACCTTTCTTTTTCTAGCCTCCCTGGCTTTCTTTACCATTACAGCTTGCCTCTTTATGTACTCAACGTCTTTAGGAGTACCTATACCAATGAGACCTTCAACATTGGTCTCCCTTAGTACTGGTTGGGCTTCCTTCTCTATCTCATCAAAGGTCATACCCTTGAGGTGAGCATCAGTCCACCTCTTGTGTCTTTTAAGCATAACCTTGTAATATGACAGCCTTCCTTTTTCAGATTTCAAGTACTTTTCTTTCTGAATCTGCAATACTCTTCTTTTCGAGAACTCCTTTTGATAATTAAAGATCAGAAGAGTCAATTCGTACCTTTCCTTTAAGGAAGCATGTACTAATTCATTATCCTATTGTGCAAGAAACTCCTTGACGTTTAGAACCCTGTCATCTAGCTTCCTATGCATTATCTCTATCTGCTTTAGCATCTCTCTTGGCTTCATTTGTACTGGTTCCTGTTTTGAGAGATTTCACTTTGAAACATTCAGTTGTGCCTCCTTTTTTCTTTCCTGTTACATATGTACCTCTTCTTCTTGCAATTTCTGAGCTACATATTCATCATATTCTGTCTGAGCTCTTATCTCTTTAGGAGTTCTGCGTTTGTAATTCCTCTTGGGCTGTTCAATCATTATCCCTTTCCCTTTATCTTTTGGATCTACTGCTGGTGTTTCTTTAGGAGCAGTCTTACCAATTTGTATCCCTTCTGAGCTGGTTGCCTCCTTTTCTTCCTAGCAAATGTTTGAGAAATATGTTTAGCAGGGGGGATACTTACAGCAGGGGGATCAACATTAGCAGGGAAACTTTTGTAGACGCAGGGGCTTCTTCTTGAACACCCATATTTAACGATTCTTGGGCCACATCTTTTGTTGCACTCCCCTTTTCACTACCTCTTTCTTCACTGGCCACCTTCTGTCTTTCCAGATTATGTTCACCAGGAAATGAATGCCGTTCTACTGACTCGTCTGTTTTAGGAACATCCTCCCCTTTGGAAGCATCCTCATCTGTTGTTAGCACTAACAGTGGCTTTCTCCTCCCCTCAAGCTTAGCAACCCTGGATTCTAAGGTAGTAATCACCAGGCCTTGCTGTTTGACAGTTTGTACAAGTTGTGCATTTTTCTCTTTCAAGCTGATGCACATTTCCGTCAATTCAATTCTGGATAAAGGTTTCAGTCTGATCTCAACCCTAGGAAAAGATTGCTCTCCTCTTTGTGTATCACTGAGTGAGGAAGTGGACTTACCTATGGTGTCACTGTCTTGCTCATCCCTTGAGGATGAGTCAGTAGTGGCAGCCAAATCCCCAGGTTGATCCATACCCATGGATGCTCTCCTCTCTGCATCTGATGAAGATTCACTAGGCGAGGGAGACCTAGCAAACCTAGCTTTGGTTCTCCTTTCTTTTTTTGGATTAACAGTGGGTAGAGAACTGGCAGGGGAATCATCAGTTGTGGCAGGGGAATTGATAGGTGTGTAAACACCCATCTTTTTCTACCACTTAACTACAATAATAACCGGACCAAAACGTGTATTTTATGTCTTTTATGTCGGAATTATGCGTGGTTTGTGTTTTTGTTGTGATTTAGGATGAAAAGGTGAAAAATGGATAAAACACGGACATTCACGGGCATTTATGGACTTTTATTGAAGAAAAGGATGAAAGACGAAGTCAAGAAGTCAACAGTGCAAAAAGAACGGAAGTCCACGACCAATTCTGAAGATTTATCGAAGAAAAAGTCAAAAGACGGAAGTTTATCAAAAGCCGAAGAATTCAAGTCTAATTTATTGAAGAAATTAAAGACGAGTTCAAAGAAATCCCGAAGCTAAAAGTCCTTTAAGTCTATATTTAATGAAGATAAAAGAAAGAGGGACTTAATCTTGCAATTAAGAAGAAGATTAAAGAAGGAGGGACTAAGTATGCAATTAAGGAAGCTTCCTAAGCAAGCTTTAGTCTCCCCTATAAATAGACTAGATTAGTTATCATTTCACTCTTGTTGGCTAAGTGTGACAATTAGCTCTTCCACCATTTTAAATACTTGTCATTTACATTAATTGTCAATTTAATTACCTTGTCTTGCACCTTAAATTCATTTAATTTCAAGTAAGTTTCCTTTTAATTATTGTCAATCTTTACTTTATCTTGTCAATCTCTTATCTACCTTTCTTATTCTTTGATTTGTGGTGTTTATGTTCATGTTCATGCTTTTATTTTGATCCAAAGTGTTTTTGATTATTATGGTTAAAGTTGTTTAATTTCATGTTTTTGATTGTTTGTTGATGCTTATTTGTTTGATCGTTACTGTTTTTTATTAATCCGTGTGTTTGATTTAGCTTACTTTTTGTTTATATCTGCTGGTACTCATCTTCCTTGTTCTTCGGAAGAGTTTTGCTTGTTTCTGATCTTCCCAGATTTAGTTCCGGACCAAGGAAAGGATTGAGGCTTCATTCGGAAGTCAAAACTTCCGAACCAAGGTTTCATTCGGAAGTCTGAAACTTCCGAACCAAGGTTGTTCATTCGGAACTCAAAAAGTTCCGAATCAAGGAAACTCATTCGGAACTTCAAAAGTTCCGAATAAAGGAGCCTCATTCGGAACTTCAAAAGTTCCGAACCAAACTTGTTCATTCGGAAGTCAAAACTTTATTCGGAAAGTTCCGAACCAAGGAGTGACCAAAGACTTCCGAATCAAGGCAACAAGTGAGAGTTCCGAATCAGCAAGTTCCGAACGAAGCATTGTTTTGGATAAGTGACATATTCAGACAAGTTTGTTCCGGATCAAGGATTTTGGTAATATTCCAAGTGAAGAAGAATCATTTCAACCAAAGGTGACATTTAGGACGAGTGATTGTTCCAAACGAAGGTTTATTCCGAATGAGCTGTATTCAGGTTCTTATTAGCTTTTATCTTTAATTTTTATCTTCAAGCTTTATTTTTCTTGCCTTTTTATTTAATTGCACTTTTAGATTATTTGCCTTAGTTTTAGTCGCACTTTAAGTTTGCCTTAGATAGAATTAAGTTTACATCATTTTACTTTAGTGCCCTTTAATTTTAGTCACGTTTTAAAATACTCGTACTTTACTTCAATTAGACTTAGATTTACTTTAAGAGCACTTGTACTTTTAAGTCTTTGCATTTAAATTTAAAATCACCCAAAAATATTCTTTTTCACCAAGTTCAACTAAGTCACGCATAGGAGCCTAGATCAATTCGTTAAGATACCGAGAACAACAATTGAACCTAGAAAAATCTAGTTATCAGGAATCAGATGGTTTGTGTTTGGCTACTTTGGATTTAGTTGCTTCTCGTTTGATTTGTTTCATCATGATGGGAGTGAGTGGGACAGCCCTGCTAGAAAATTGTGGAGAGGGTGCAGCAAGGGTGGTAAACAATTTGGTAGTATGGGAGTTGGCTGTGAAATGGGTTTTGTATCTAATAGGACCATGTTGACTCATACCTAACAAAAGTTGTATAAACCTTTGATACATATAAAACATAGAACTGCTTGTAACATTTGTGAAATGTGTTTTGTATCTAATAGGACCATTCCTTTAAAAATCATTTGATAAAAACAATACTTTCGCCTTGTTGCTAAGCATATCAGGGCAGAAGCAACTTCACTTCCAAATTCATTAAAAGCAGTAGTTTTTGGTGACAAACATTGAAAAATTGTATGAATCAAATATTTCCAATGGGGGGCAAACAGACCTTTAGCAAATTTTCATTTTTGGTTTTCAGAAAGAGTGTACCCCAAGTTTTCAAGACCCTCAAAAATATCAGCTTCAGGCAAGGTAACCACCCCATCCTCATCATCTAAAATGAGCTTGTCTCGGATGGAGGCAGATCTAATCACCTTGGGATGGCCATCAACCTTGATTCTAAGTGTTACCTCTCCATCCACTATTTCAGTCATGGAATTAGACCAAAATTCTTGGATGTGTGAGTTGTATATCCTTGGACTGATGACAAGAGCTTCCCTAAAATAACTAGACTTCAGGTAAGCCACTACATCTGAGAATTCAACTGTTTCATCAGATAGAATTGCAATTTGATTATGATTAGGAGAAATTTTTAGAGACATTATAGACGTTTGAAGAGTTTGAAGGTTTATAATTTGCAAAGAGAGGTGGGATATGATTGACTGAATAAGTTAGGCCTGCTGGTTAAAGGAATTGAGTTTATATAGACAAACTAGAAACCTGTGATTGGACCAAATTTTCAAATTGGAGAAAAATCAGGAGTAAATCTTGCTAAGAAAGATAAAGATTTGAAATAAGTAAAAATAGGTTACCAATCCACGAAGTAATGGCCTTAAATATCTTTTGAAAATAATAAAATATTCCTTAACTAAA
Source organism: Glebionis coronaria (assembly GCA_025667525.1). Classification (NCBI taxonomy): domain Eukaryota; kingdom Viridiplantae; phylum Streptophyta; class Magnoliopsida; order Asterales; family Asteraceae; genus Glebionis; species Glebionis coronaria. The sequence continues at coordinate 265,117,753 of CM046881.1, read as the reverse complement.
AACTTAACAAGCAGGCCCAACGGCTATAAGCAAGGTAACGGTATTGTCGGTCAACGGTTAAACAGGGTAATGTTTGCAAAGCAAGGGTATCAAAAATAAAAGCAGTGGAAACTTTCCAAAGGGTATTAGATTAACCTGAATAAGTCCATGCTAACCAGCACTGTCCTAATGCATAGACTTGCATAAGCAAGCCAGATACATAGGACTCTAGAGTCCTCCAGTCAGCAAAGTCTCAAACAGAAAAGTCCATACACAAGTAGCCTTGCACCAGGTCAACACAAAAAGATAGATACCCAGGTATCCCACCCAACCAATTCTTTCATATGGTCAACTGGTCTTGGAAACATCCATTCAAAGACTCCATTTTGTACAACAAATTGCACAGTAAAGAATTTTGAATGCATGTCACAGTGCCTCAAGGTCTAAGGAGTCCACCTTTCCTTGCAGCAAGCCTTCACTGTCACAAAGCCCCCACTCACCTGTGGGTATGATCTAGAACCATACATGAGCATCATATGGATGCCCTGAACCCTAAAGGTGTGACCTAACCTCCCCTGAAACATAGAGCATATACCTGATTCTCCCATAATATAGTATGCTCCATTGGGATCTCTACATTGTTAGTCTAAAACCACATATAACCACTTATAAAAAGAACAAACCCAAACAAGGGAAATCTCCTTAGTAGGGGGATTAACCCTAGCATGGGAATCGTTGTTCAAAAGCAATGAAAGGAAGAATGATGGAAAAAGTGACTAACATATTTACAACAACATCAATAATATAATCCTGAATACACAAGACAGACCAGACATCGAATTTAGGGAGTGACCATTCCAATACTTGCAACCAAGTACTGAAACCTCCCTATGTTAAAAGCTTTTGTCAAAAGATTAACAACATTAAGTTCTGTGTCAATTGCATCTGGGACAATTAATTCTTTTTCAAAACAATATCTAATAAAATGATGTCTGATTTCAATATGTTTAGTCTTAGTGTGAAAAACAGGATTTTTAACAATACAGATTGTGTTGTTGTCGTCAATAAAAATCTTGGTTTTAAGAAATTGATACCCATAATCAAGCAACTGATTCTGAGTCCAAAGAACTTGCCCACAGCATGCAGCAGCTTCTACATATTCAACTTCAGTTGTGGAAGTTGCCAGAATAGTTTGCTCTTTACACTGCCAAGATATAAGCCTACTTCCCAAGAACTGACATCCACCTATAGTAGACTTCCTATGATTGTTGTCACTAGCATAATCACTATCTGAATAGGCCACAAGCTCAAATGATGACTCCTTAGGATACCAAAGTCCTAAAGTGGGATAACACTTTAGATACCTAAAAATTCTCTTAACAGCAAAGAGATGACATTATGTTGGATTTATTGAGTCTTAGGATCTAGACTCATCTGGGATATCATGATCATGATTGTAAATGCACAGCGGAATAACAAAGAACACAATCATAACCAAGAACAAGGCTTTCACTAATAAAGATTACTATTAATAATGCTACTAACTACTACTTTTGGTGCCTTATAGGCTTGACACCAGGAGGAACCTACACACACCTATGGTTTACATTGTTTGTGAATGAGTGAATAACCATGTGTGCCTAACCCTCTTTATATACTAGAGGTACTAGGGTTACATCACAACCCTAGCTTACTATAGAAGCTAATATATTACTACTAGGTCCTTCATCTTGTTTTGTCATATGAACTCAAGATCTCTAATCCCAACAATCTTTCCCTAGTTGATTTGACAAAACCAGTAAGCACAAGCTTCCCCTGAAGCTAATATAGATGAAGGCTAAGCTTCCCCTTGATCCATGCATTCTTCCCCTTTTTGTCACATCAACTCAAAAGGGATCATCTTCCCCTTAAGAAGCGCATGTCGAATCCAGTAGGCTCCATGGAGAGATCACTTATGAAGAAAATCAAGTATAACGAATTTGATGAAGAAGTGGAATCTCCCAAAATTATGTCTTATATCTTGCACTAACCACATGACGTTGAGCTCGAACAAAATCCTCAAATAAATGAGACACTGAGCACAATAACGTAACCCCTTCAAGTGATAGCATATGTACGTATAGAGCACTATGAAAATAGATCGCACCCCTTCGCTAGATGTGCCAAGTCTTCGTCACCATACAAACTAAGCAAGTTATCTTAAAAGGTGCTCCCTTCCTTTTAAGATATGATAAGAACACAAAACCTGTGAAAATCAACTACAACATAAAATAAGTGATAATCAAATGTCTTCTTCAATGAATCTCCCCAATGAAATGATGATGGTTGAGAACTCCTCCTCTAGTAACAGTAGTGACATCAGACTAGTCACTAAATCAGAGTAGTAGCAATCTTACTTGACTAGTAGGAACCAAAACCGGCCAAAGAAAAGTTAGTATACAACAAGCCAGCAGAGACCAACTCCTTCTGAAGTCAAGTAGGAACAAACCAGTGATACGGACCAGTAGGAACCGACTAATATTATTAGGAGGAACCAAGAACACAACCAACATGAATATATGAGACCAGTGGGAACCATAGCTCACCAGTAGGAACGACCAGCAATAACGAAAACCTACCAGTAGCATCTCAAACCACCTCTCTCTTTTTTCTCTTTTTTTCTTTTTTTTCCTTTTTTTTTCTTTTTTTTTCTCTTTTTTTTTTCATTTTTAAATTTTTTTTTAAAAATATTCTGTCACGACCTGTTGCTAAAACTATTTGCTAATACCAAACGATCCATCCTTCCATTACTTCTAGCGACATCACGTCTGTCCCGAATCTGTTGCTGTATAGTTGCTCACCTGGATGTATGAAAAATGAATATGGACGATACACTTGTAGCCCATATATTAGAAAATTCATCCCAAAGTCATATAGAAGCCCATAATCAAAACGTGGACAGCCTACCATAAGTAGCAATCAAAAGATAATTTGGAACCTGCCAAACATTTCGCATCCCATCTTTCTCCTTAAATCACATAAGACGTGTGCCAAAGAGATATTTTCTCATATTGTTCCCAAGAAATCAGGAAGATATGATAACATAGAATTCCGGCATTATAGCAATCCAATAGCCATCACATGTTTTAATAAAAATCCTACGTCAAAAAGATGTGAATGAATAGGTAATCCCTAGAAGTCAAGCATTGACCATATTAAAGTGTGTATATTATTCCCACGTTTTTGTCCATAAAATCAGGGATATCAAGATATTTACACACGTCTTGTACTTTATCATAACCCACATATCACGTCCAAATATAGGAGATAAACTAAGATCTGTCATAACTGCCCCACACGTTTTTATTCAATGACTGTAGCAAACAAATATTTTTCACTCAAAATTTACGTATCCTCCATAAATTACGGAGGTCATCACACGTTTTGTTTATTGTCAGCCCACATATCACGTACATATCCCTTAAATCACGTAGGACATTTAACAGTTTCCATTAATTAATAACTCATACTAGTAAACGTGATCAATCCTGCTCATAACTGTTTTGTATTATAATCTGCTTCCAAAACAACCACTTATCCATACCCAAATTTGACTACCATTCCTCAAAAGTCTGAATATGCCACGTGCACAAAGAAAGCAAATAATACTAACCTGTGGGACCATATTGCATTCTCATGAACAGATATGTAGAAATCACTTGAAATTGTTTTGATCAGAAGTACGTGACCCATAAAGACAGGTGAACAATATCATACGAAAAAGACAAAGGATTGTGTAACCTTACTAGCTCATCACGTGGACCACCATTCTGACTGTCTTCACGTTCTCTTGTCTTGAACCCTAATCGATTCATGTATTTAGAACCAATCATAAAACATGAATTTCTCAGTTCTTCGTCCCAAACAGCAAGAATTATTAGTTGATCTAGGGTGTCATGGAGTCAGAAACCCTAAACCAAAATTTTTCTATAAAATCATCATGGCAGCCAGAAACATCAATCACCTTAGATCATACTAAGGTTCATCGTTGATTCAAGAATAAACTCACCAAAACTAGTATAATCGCCATCATTCCAACAGCAGCAACATCAAAGTAACAGCAGCAGCATCAAATGAATTTATCTAGGGTTTGTTGGGGAAAACCCTAGATCAAGAGGATGACTAGTTATCAAAAACAGAAAATAACATGAAAACCTTGTAGATCAACCAGATCGAGAGCCAACAAGCTCTGATACCACTTGTTGAGTCTTAGGATCTAGACTCATCTGGGATATCATGATCATGATTGTAAATGCACAGTGGAATAACAGAGAACACAATCATAACCAAGAACAAGGCTTTCACTAATAAAGATTACTATTAATAATACTACTAACTACTACTTCTGGTGCCTTATAGGCTTGACACCAGGAGGAACGCACACACACCTATGGTTTACATTGTTTGTGAATGAGTGAATAACCATGTGTGCCTAACTCTCTTTATATACTAGAGGTACTAGGGTTACATCACAACCCTAGTTTACTATAGAAGCTAATATATTACTACTAGGTCCTTCATCTTGTTTTGTCATATCAACTCAAGATCTCTAAGTCCCAACATGATTCACTTGGTATCTTGCACATAAGCAGACTGCAAACATGATGTCAGGTCTTGAAGCTGTAAGGTACATGAGAGATCCAATCATGGACCTATAGGTTCTGACCTCAATAGGCTTGCCAGGGCCATCTCTTCCCCAAGGATTATCTTTATCTATAGGAGTGGAGACTTTCTTTCCTTCACACATTCCAAACTTCTTCACAATTTCAGCAACATATTTATCCTATGAGATAAAGATCCCATCTTTCCTTTTCTGAACTTGTAACCCTAAGAAAAAGTTGAGTTCACCCATGGCACTCATTTGGAATTTATCCTACATCAATTTGGCAAACTCTTTGCTAAGCGGATTGTTTATGGATCCAAAGATGATGTCATCCACATACACTTGCACTAAAATAAAGTCCCCCTTGTGTTTCTTGATAAACAGGGTCTGGTCAATCTTCCCCCTGTTGAAGCCATTTTCCAACAGATACTTAGAGAGGGTCCCATACCAGGCCCTAGGGGCTTGATGAAGCCCATACATAGCTTTCTTCACATTGTAAACCTTGTTTGGATGTTCTGGATCTTCAAAACCTTTAGGTTGCATCACATAGCCCTCCTTATCAATAGTGCCATTAAGAAGGCACTCTTAACATCCATCTGATAGACTGTTAAGTCCATGAAAGAAGTAGAGGCCAGGAATAATCTGATGGCTTCAATTCTGGCAACTGGGGCAAAGACTTCATCATAATCAATACCTTCTTCCTGAGTATACCCTTGAGCTACCAATCTTGCTTTGTTTCTGACCATAATACCTCTCTCATCCTTTTTGTTCCTGAGCACCCATTTTGTCCCAATGGGTCTTACCTATTTTGGACAATCCACCAGAATCCACACTTCTTGAATATCAAATTATAGGAGCTCTTCCTGCATGGCCTCAACCCAACTTGGATCATTCAATGCTTGAAAGATCTTCTTAGGTTCTTGGGAAAAAAATGCAGCAAAGAGGCAGCATTCCATATTATCATGATTAAATTTCATGGTAATGTTTGCAATAAAGTTGTGCTCTTTTGCTTGATACCTTGTTTGCCCGGGGGTCCCAAGATCTCCTATAATCTGTGATGGAGGATGATCCTTGTTGACTTTGTAGGTTGGGTGCTTGTCAACAATAACCTCATATTCCAGGTTGTTCATATCAGCTTCTATTGGGCTATCATGATTTGGGAAAAGATCTTCAAGGTAGTTTCCCAAAGAGACAGCATCGGTTAGTGAAGGAGTTGTATGAAAGTCTGATGAGCTTTGACCTCCATGTCTAAGTATTCTGCTTCCACTGCTTGATAAAGTGATAGGTGAAGAAAAGAGTGTGGTTTCTCTTTCTTCATCATTAGCATCATTCATCACTGGTTCTTCAACAGTAGGGGATACATATGGTCCAGCAGGGGAATCCATGATTCTGCTGCTTTCAGACATTCCACTTCTATCAGGATTTGGCTTAGCAGGGGAAGAAAATGGATGTGCATTCCTTTGAGAGAGGTCTTCCTCCTTGTCCATCCCTGTAACAACATCATCAGCAGGAAACAATAAAGGTACAGTCATGTACCTCATGGGTGGATTCTCCACAGCAGGTGGTTCTTTTGTACCTAAAATATTAGTATTATCCAAAGCAACAAGCACATAATTCATTGATTTAGAAAGAATTTCAATGTCAAAGAACCAAGCAGGACCTGTTTGTACATCTTCAGGATTGTCTTCAAGAAAATCTATATGGAGATTTTCTGTCACTTTGCTTGTCTTCTTATAAAAGACCCTATATCCATTGTTGTTCAATGAGTAACCTACAAAATACCCATCATCCCCCTTTTCATTGAATTTACCTAAATTGTCAATTGTGTTCAGAATGATCACATGACATCCAAATGGTCTGAAAAAGTCAATCACGGGGGTCTGCCATTGAACAGCTGATAATGGGTCTTATTGCGTGCCTTTACCACCAAGGCCCTATTTTGAACATAACAAGCAGTGCTAACAGCTTCAGCCCAAAATATCACTGGAAGCTTAGAATCAGACAACATAGTTCTTGCAGCTTCTATCAGTGTTCTATTCCTTCTTTCTGCAACACCATTTTGTTGTGGTGTCCTGCCTATGCTGTATTCCCTTATAATGCATTTGTTGGTGCAAAAAGTATCAAACTCCTTGTTTCTGAACTCACCACCATTGTCTGATCTGATGGCACTACCTTCATGCTTTTGGAAAGTTCAATCTGAGTAATAAAATCCTTGAGTACACCTGCTGTGTCACTCTTCTCAAACAGAAAGAAAGTCCATGTGAATCTTGAAAAGTCATCACTGATCACTAGGCGGTACCATTTCTTCATTATGATTGCCACAGAAGTAGGACCAAAGAGATCCATATGCAGTAATTTCAATGGCTTGTTGGTGGACTGAACTGTTTTGGATTTACAAGAGGCTCTATGCTGCTTTCCCTTCAGACAAGCAACACAAGTATGATCATTAGCAAAGGTCTTTGAATGAAGACCATGAACAAGGTTAAACTTAACCAACTTGTTCATATTTTTGAAGTTCATATGACCAAGTCTTCTATTCCATTTCTTGCATTCATCTACTGAGGCTTTGGTAATGAAACAATTCTCATTGTCTTGAAGAGAGATGTCCTTTAAATCAATGGTGTACATGTTCTTCTGTCTTGGTGTTCTTAGTACAATTGGAGTGTTTGGTGGTAAAACAAACTCCTTTCCTAACACCAAGCACTCAGTATCAGCGAATAGGACAAAATTCTTGTTGTCAGTCATTTGGGACACACTGAAGAGATTGTATTTCAGCTCCTTTACCAGGTAGACATTATCAAATGTCATGCCATTGGTAACAATGGTTCATTTTCCTGTGATTGTCCCATGCCCATCTCCAAATGAGACACCATCATTATCATGCAAGGGCACAAAATTTGACAGATAAGATTTATGCCCACTCATGCTCCTCGAACATCCACTATCCCAGTAAGCCTTATCATTCCTGGTCTGCTTAGTCACCTGCAAAAAGAAAAACAATTTAGTTTCTCTTGGGGACCCAAGCTATTACTGACTTGGATCTACCTCGGGTATCAATGTATGATAACTTCTCAAAGTCTAAAGATACACCATTGGGTTGAGCACCCTTTTTGGGTGCCCATACCCAACGAGCTGAGGCTTTCATAGCTTTTCCCCATCTATGCATGTTCCTAGAGTGCAAAATTTTGCCAGCAGGGGATACCCTGAACTTAGCAGGGGAATCCCTATGCTTAGCAGAGGATCTTTTGTTTTGGCCCTTATAGGTGCGTTGGTAAGGTCTATGGCCAGATGTACATGTAATATGAGGTGCTGGTTTGGTCACATTAACTACCATTCTTAGTGCTGGAACCACATACTTGTCATAAACCTTATTTCTCAAAGCAGGGGGAACATATTTAGCAGGGGAAAAAGGTTTTGCCCCTGCATTCAATAGAATGGCTTGTGGTTGCATTTCCTTTAAAGGATTTGCAGCCACTGTTCCCATGGATGCTTGACAATCTTGATAGGTATGATCAATGCTGCCACAAGTGAAACAAGGTTTGGTGTTTTTCACAAAGTCCTTTCCCAATTGAAGGGACTTTTGATCATTACAGTTCCTTTGGTTGCCCCTATCCACATTTCTTTTATTAGGTCTATACATACCTGCATATTTGATGATTGGCTTGAGAGTCTTGGGACTAGTTGGTGCTGAGTCAGATCTATTAGAGGTTCTGGATGAACTACTTTTAGTGCTGGAATCACTTCCAAACATTCCTTCTTTTGAGAAAAGAACAGGGTTATCTATTTTCCACTGTTTCAAAGCAATTTGTTCTTTTTCAAAATCCCTAACAGCACTAGTTTTTACTAGAGGTTCCTCTGTCTCTAGATTCTTTGGTATGTTGGAATTTAGGTCAAATTCAATGTCCTCCTGCTTTTTGAAACAAGGGAGACCAGTCCAAGAAAGATCTTTCCTGGGAATGGGTCCATGTATATTAGCAGGTGGTGGTGGAATTGTAGCATGTTTATTTTTGACTCAAAATCCTGTTTTATCTCTTGGAGATTGTCCAATTTCAACTGCCTTAGTGAGATCTTTAGAGGCTTTTCCAAAATTTTCAACTGTTTGATCATCTATCTTTTTGTTAGATCTAAAGCCTTCTACTTTAACAGTTAATTCCTTGATGGAATCATCTTTTTCCCTAGCATCTCTTTCTAATATGCCAATGTGATCTCTATAATCATTTTCTCTTTGTTTATATTCTCTTATGGTGGACTCTAATTGCTCTAAAGCACGTTTAGAGTTATCTAACTCATTCTCAACATTTATGCATTTAACTTTTAACTCTCTGGTTTGGTTATTTAATGATTCAGTGTTTTTTTCTACATTCTTTGGTGCAGTAAGAATCATCATATACCTCATTATCTGAGCTAGATGTGGACATTGCCATAAGAGAAAACTCCTTCTCTTCCTCCTCAGCACCCAAAGCATGGTTTCTTTCCACACTATCTGTCATAGAGCTCCAGTCCCATCTGGTTCCATCTATCCCTTGCACAACAACCATGGCCTTAACTTCAGAATCATCATCCCTGCTTTCCCTCCTATAGCTGCTACCATTCTTTGGACCCCTGCACTCCCTTGCAAAGTATCCTTTCTTGCCACAATTGTAGCACTCCACCTTTTACTTGTCAAACCCAGCCACATCAGAACGATTGATGGAAATATTTTCCCCATATTTCTTGTAGAATCTATTAGCCCTCATACTGAGTAGAGCCATGTTCCACTTAATATCCATCTCCTCTATTCCTTGCTTACTGATTTGATTCAGATCATCATGTAGCACAGTAGAGCCCTGAGATCCTTGTGATGCAATGAAAGCACAAGCAGTATCAAGGATAAATGTTGCAGGCCTCTCTTCATCACTTGATGGTCCTGACCTTGAAGCAGAGGAATGTGTAGCAGGGGAAACCTCAATTCCACTGCCTTTAGACATTCCACTGTTATGAGAAATAAAGGCCATATTAGCAGGGGAATCAACAGTCCCACTTGAGTTAGTACGAATGGTTCCTGATGCCTTCATCTCATTGACCACAGGCTCAAAGACCTTCAGATTGTTGTAGATGTCATCAATGTTTTTATCATCAACATCATCTCTGTTTTGCAAAATGGATTTGTAAACAAACCATTCTTTCTGCAGACTATTAAGGAATCTTGCATTGATTTGTTCAGTAGGCACTTCTTTGTCAAAGAATTCCAGTTGAGCCACAAGATCTTGAAGCCTGTTGTAGATGGAGCCTATTGATTCATCACCTTTTACTTTAAAGGAAGCAAATTGATCTATCATCTAATTCTTATTTTTCTTCTTGGTGGCTTCATTGCCTCCAAAGGTTTTTCTAATAGCTTCCCAGAGATCCTTAGCTGTCCTATTCTTCCTAAACCTTAACTGATATCTATCAGGTAGAGTTAACAATAAAGAACTGTGACCTCTGACATCATGCCTTCTTGCCTGGATCTCCTTGTCTGCAAGAGCAACAGACTTGGTTTTATCACTTTTGTGGGTTTCACCCAATTCTACCTTATCTTTGTTCTTATCTTCAATTGGTACTGTCTTGGTGAACTGATTACAAAACTCTATGATCTCCCTAGAACATAGTGTTCCATCTTGAGATATTACTGAACCCTGAATTCCCATAGTTCAAAGTTTTCAGGATCCAGAATAGGTAGTTTGAGAGAATTGTTGTTTGAGGATGAATGAGAATCTGAAGACATGGTTGATGTTGGTTGTAAGGAATGTTTTTGTAACACCCCATTTGTTACGATGGAATGCTATAGTGTATTATGGTGTGTCATCAAAGCATGCAAGGAAATGTTTAAACATTTATGACCATAAAAGGAAATACCAGAATCAAACATCGGTAGTCCAAGTAACTCCCACACAAGCAAATATAAGTACTGGAAATGAAAGGACTAAAAAATGTCTAAAATGAAGTAAAGTATGATAAAGTAGGAACGAAATGCATAAAGTAATGAAGGCTGGATAGCTTCCATCCGAATGCACATACTCTTGAGATCCTACTTGCGACCTTGGGTACTTACCGTTTGGGAACATGGAAAAGTAGATGGCTGAGCATAAGGCTCAGTGCACGTATATACAATAAAGCATGGAAGACATAGCATATGAAAGCATAATGAGAGCATAAATCATGAATAGCAGCAGAAATGAAAAAGTCCTGGGATACCTAGGCATATAACATGTTTTACTGATTTTAGTTATGAAAATATGGCTTTTGTTTACTTATAAAATATGTATTAGTTTAATGTACCAAAATAGCCAATATAGGTGATGAGGTCAACAACGTGCATGAATACATAGAAGGGTGACCTCGTCATGCAATCAGAGGGGCTGCCTCTAATTATACTGGTCTGGGTAGGAGGGATCAGCTCCTTGTGAAGGATGCAAGGCACACACCACATTCACCATGAAATACTGACTGGAACATGTAACTAGGATGCACCCATACGCCCCACATGATAACATAATAAATATAATGGCCAAATAACTGGAAGGGACGCCACGAGCTATCACTCTGCCGTGGTGAAGTCAAAACACTAGTGCCTCTAGTGTTATGGTTATGGTACCTCCATAACTAGGTGAAACTGGTCATACATGTATATGGCTAAGGTAAACTAATATAACATAAGCATTTAATCTGTAACTACTGGGAAAATAGTTGGCTGCATACGGGAAATCCTAATAAAGGAAGAGATTGTTCTTACTGAAGGACGGGGATCCGTACCTTATGTCCAGTAGAAGCTAATGAAACGATCAAGAACTATTCCTCCTTGACGGATAATACTACATAGGAAACATGGACGTGTATAAGTTATCTGAATTACATGTGTTTTACTGGTTCTGAGTGTTCATAGCTTATTATACATATTCTATCATGTTTTACTGTGTTACTGTCTATTCTGTAGTTATTCCGATGTTCTGTTAAGTATTGTTCATGTATTAGTGTATTATAATACTTGTATTGTAATACTAAGTAACTTTCTAAAAATAGCAGGTTTCTATTAATAGTAAGTTTCCAAAAATAGAAAGTTCCCAAAGATAGTAAGTTCCCATAATTAGAAATAAGCTGGATTATAAATAATAATTAAAGTTCAATTAGTACAATACAAGTCATGGTTATAGATTATTAATTAAATAACTGGTTAATTTAATTACACTATATGTTAAATGAATTTAATTAAAATACATGTTTTAATTAAATTAAGCTAGTTAAATACTTTAGGTTATACATGAATTAATTAATAAGTTAATTATCCTAAAGTTTAATATAACATGACTTATTAAAATAGTTTTTATAAAAACCCAAATCCCGTGCCCGTGTTCTAAATAAGCCGAACCAAATAAGCTATACAAAAGTCACACCGAGACCTTGGAGGGGTCTCGGTTGACACGAATTAAATATAACCACTATGTACACATACCCCGACCTAATGTCGGGGTCCCTTTCGTCTCGGGTCCGAACAACAAAAACCAACCGAGCCCCTAGGGGTCTCGGTGGTGCCTTGGTAACCGAACAAGCAACCACACCCCGACCCTTGGTCGGGGGTTCCTTGCTGTGTCCGAGCCACAACAAACCAAGCCGAGAGTCATGCGACTCTCGGTGGTGGTGTTAAACGCAAGCCGAGCACCCCTTTGGGGTATCGGTTGTCTCGGCCGAACCACAACCACACCAAACCAAACCCGAAAACATGATTTAATTAATCTGTCACATGTTTTATCCTTGTTCTTGATGATTAATTAAATAAACATAGAATTAATTAAGAATTAATTGAAAAAGAGAAAGGTTTGATTTATACTGAATGCGTGGAAAGAAAAAGAGAGTGATCACGAACACAAAACAAATCACAAAATTCGTCCAGTTCTTCCTTCTTGCTTGTTGTAGCCGGTGGCACCAAGAGAGACAAAGGGAGAGAGCACCAAATTTTGTAAACCTAAATTATGAGAAAAACAAATCTCCTGATGTTTTATTAAAAGTGGTGTTGGGCCAAAAGGCCTACTTGGCCTCCCTTCTCTTGTCTTGTCTGTGGCATGTGGGGCCCACTAGGGGTAACCTGTAGCTTTTCATGTGTTATATAATTAGTCGTGTATGCTTGTGATTTAGTGTTCGTGATCTTAGTATTCGTGATCATGTCACATTTATAATATTCATGATTGTTCGTTATTTAATGTCGTGACACATGTATTAATATTATTTATGGAAAGTTTAAAATTTATCATATTTTCATGTGTGTACTGTTCATGTGTACTTGATTGTGGTAAAAATACACCTCTTGTGAAAAAGGCGTAAAAGCGGTAAGTATTAAGTGATGATTTAGGAAAATCAACCACTAATGACCCGATTAAGTTCGTTTCCCAAAGAGGTATATGTGTGTGTGACTAAAATATAATGATATTTGAGATTAATATTTGAAAGAAGGGGATGAGAAAATAGAATGACGAAGACGTGAAAATTATTAGTACGACGACTAAAATAAAAACCGTAAAAAGTGACAAAATAAAAAGAAATTCTAAAAAATCCCAAAAAATTACCAAAAATCAAATTAAACAAACTAAGAGTTAATAAATGATCAAAACTTTTTCAAACCTTTTAATTAATTAAATATTAATTTTTAAATGCTAATTAAAGCCCTAAAAATCAAAATAATTATTAAAAAGCCCAAATAAAGATTTTTCACTTTGTAAACCTCTAATATGACTAAATAAGAATAAAAACTATTTTTATGAATTTTTAAACTAATTAAAACTATTTAAAATGATTAAAAACTATTAAAAACTTAAAATAATTCTAGAAATTAGAAAAATGATGATAAAATTAATCTAAGAGTTGCAAAAATCCTATTTTAATGTATTAAACCTAAAAAAAATATAAAAAGAGCAAAAATGTGAAATTTAAAATTTAATAATAAAATAATATTAAAATAATATTAAAAATCTAAAAATTCTAAAAAATTCTAAAAACTTGCAAACTAGTTTATTTTAACCTAAATAAACTGAAAATGAAAGTAAAATTGCCAATACCCCTAATGGGCTAAAATAGAAAACAGTCCAATCTAATGGGCTTTTTGGCCAAAAAACTTCAACTAAGCCCAAATGACTAGAAAAATACCTATCTGACTCAAAATTTAATTCTAAACACAAAAGTCTGAAGGCCCAAAAGCTGGTTTTGAGCTTATCATAGCTTAAAAGGTCAACAACTTATCCTTATTGGGCGAATAAGCCCATTAAGCAATAAGCCAATGCCATAAGCTCTAATTTAACAAACAACCTTCTTAAGATGCCTAAGAGATCTGTGAAAAGTAGTTTTGAAAAAGCAAACCAAATAAGCCAGAAATAAGCAAAGCAAAAATTCACTAAAGGACAAAATAGTCGGGTTAGAGTTCTAGGATGTTTCAAAAGTTGATTCTTTTTTGTAAAAGCTCGCAAATAGCTTAACTAAGAATAATAAATCATAAAATTCACAAAAAGTCAAGTAGAATAAGCTGTAGGAGCAAATAAGCTGGCTGAAAAAGAAAAATAAGCTAGTTTCCTAACAAAAGCTTAACCAATTGACTTGTAACTTTCCAGATGTGATATTAAGCTAAGAAAAATGACACCTATTACAAAATCCAAGTTGTTGCATATACCAATAAGCAGTTCTCAAAAATAAGCCAAAATGTGCTTATTTGACCAAAAGTCAAAGTCCACCAAAATTAACCAAATGCTCAGGGATTGTTTGTAGGCTTGTTTTAAACAATTTTTGTGAAGAACTCAAGGTAGTGTCCTTGTGAATCAAGTGGTCAGTTGACCAAATGACAACAGATTTTGGACAAATAAGGCTAATAAGCCAGTTAGCTTATAAGCACTCAAATAAGCAAACCAAATAGCCAAATTGTCTCACAAGCAGCACAAAAATAAGTTCCAAGCAACAAACAAGTAGGGCATACACTAGATAACAAAATGCAAGGCAAAATTGAGGTGGTCACTTTGCTGATGCAAATGACCACTTCAGCCAACTTTGATAAGCTCTAGCACCCACAATAAGCCACCAAATTCAACAAACAGATACTACACAGATTGCTTATCACCTAAACTCTTCCCAAACCAGATTTCAGACCTTAGATCCAATAAACAAAGATTTTATTGGATCTGATGTGTTTGACCAAATTCAAACCAATTTTATCAGATTTTACCAAAACTTCAAAAACCTTTTCCAAACCTCTTGATACTTAACCAATGACCAAAACTTGTTGCATATGACTTGTTTAGACTCCCCAAGCCCTAAGAACCTAGGGCACAAGGCCACAAGGCCTTATGATCCCAAAAATCCAAATAGCCTTGTTTTAGTACTTTTTCAAACAAACTTTTTATTCAATCAAGCAACCTACTGATTTTATGGTTCAATTACCTCAACTAGGTGACAACTAACAGATAACAACAATAAAACACAAAGCACAAACACAAGAATAACAAATCACATGGCAAACTTCATATCAGACATAAACATGAAAGTTTTTAGAGGAAACATAAAAAGAGCTTATACCTACCCCCCACGACTTCGTAGAGGGATTAGCTATGCTCCTTGGACCACTCTCAACAACTAGAGAGTGACCAAGGTCCTTGAACAAAGGAGATGATATGTGCCTTGGTTGATGGTTCAAATTAGAACCTCAAGGGCTTGATTTCTTCAACACAAGCAGCAAACAACCTATCCAAAGGTTGATAAACCTTCACTAGCTTGGTGTCAACAAGCTTGCAAGGGCTTATAGCTTTTGGATAAGGGTTAATACAAAATAAATAACCAAAACAGATGACTGATTTCAAGGTTTTTTCAAACTTGAAATCCTTACCAAACATAAACGTGCTTTAACCACAAGATCAAAGCACCTTTATAACATCAAATGGAACTTAGAATTACCCTTAAACAACACCAACTTTCAAAAACATAAAAAGGAATTACAGTTTTCTTAAAATACCAACTTTTATAAATGTTAAAAAGGAATTAGAATGTTTAAAGAGTAAAACTAGAACAAGGCTCTCTCACAGGTTGAGGAGTCCTTATATAGGCCACAAGGGCTGAGTTTACAATGAAAAACCTAGCTACAAAGTCCCTAAAATGCCCCTTGAATCTTCTAGACGAATTTTGTTTATGAGATGTTTAAATGCATCCAAATTGTTCATTTTAGCTTTGTGGCCAAGTAATGAGTGTGGGCTGTTGATTTGGCCACGTGTCATTCCTTGTAGAGGAAGTTGGATTGTGATTGGTTGACGTGTGAATGGGTGGGGTCCTTTGGTGAGTGGAGATTGGGGTTTTTGGTGTGGGATAGGTTTTAGGGTGTGTGAATCAAATGTGTGCCTGGGTAATTTGTTTTTACCCTTTATTTTAAGTGAGATAGTAACTGCGTTCATGGGTGAATAGTAACTAGCTTTGATCCGTTTTTTGTGGAATGGGATTGTGTTTGGCGCATTTCTCATTTGAATGTTTCAATTGCACATCTTTGCCACTTGTCTTTTGGTGAAAGTGGTAAAACGTGTTTATTCAGCCAACAAACTCATTTCCTTTGTTATTTAAGTTCCAATCTTCACACTTTTGCGCAAAAACTTTGGCAAAAGGTTTTCAAGGGTTGTTTTTGCCATTTTTGCATAGTTTGAGGACTAATCTTGGACATTCTTGATCTTCAAAGGTCTTTAATGTATCTTTGACTTCATGAGGGACCATTGTTGACAATTTAGAATTGTTAAGGGACTAAACTATCCAAATCTTTAAAGTTGAAGGACCTTTTTGTAATTTTGACAAACTTAAGGGACCAAACTTGTAACTATGAATATACAAGGATATTAAGTTTCATTTCCTCATAAATGAGGGATCAATCTTGTACATCTTCAAATCTTCAAGGGTTTTTCTTTGAGAAATCCATAACTAGGGCCCGGTTCTTTGTACGGCTTCGTGTCTCGTGTCCGTTTTTCCTTGTTTCTTGTGATCTTTTGTCTTTTCACGATATCCATACCAAAAACACACAAGTAAACAAATACAAGCATATATATGGTAATTTTATGACATTTTATGCATTTAAAGCCCGAAAAGAAAGATGAGATCATGTATAAATGCCATCTCATCACTCCCCCATACTAAGCCATTGTCGTGCCCTCACGTAATGCTAGAATAAAGTATCTAAGCATCACCAAAATTCAATTTTATTAACCTTTATTGAAAAGTAAAAGACTTGCAACAATACTACTAAGATGTGTAAAGACATAATGTATGATTTTTATCACGTGTGTGACTTTTAGGGTCAATGAATAGAAACAAGTAAATGTCCCATAGAGTAAATTTCGTCATCCTTGATTTTCATACATTTCATGCTAAGTGCAAAAACGAGATCATTGTTGGTACAAGTCACAATGCTAACACTACTCATACGGCCAAATTGTGTAATACTTTTTCTTCCTGCAATCCTAGTTATTATGAAAGGAAATGGGTTTCTAGAATTTTTTAGCTACTTGTCATGGATCACAAGTGATTCCTATTGACTTATTTGAGTATTTATTAGTCTGAAAGTAAAGTAGCACGATTTAATCGATAGATAGCCGAAGGACAAAATCTTTTAAAACGGCTTCTCGATTATCTCCTTAAGTTCATATCTTGACATAACTCGTTTCACGATTTGAGACCTTTCTCGGACCGATATTTGGCATGTACTTCATACTTCAAATCTTGGGAAGACGTTGTTGAAATTATGGTCTTCTCTTCATATTTTGGAATTTCTTCACTTGACGTTTTTTGAGATATTCTTCATACTTGGACCACGACTTCATCATTTTTCTTCAATCTTTATTTTGGATTTTGATATACAACGATCCGCCTCCTTTTCGGACTTGGATATATTTATCCTCATACCTTGTAAGGGTCTTTTTGGATAGACTTTCTCCATGATCTTTAGGGGAGTGATTGCTTTTCGTCGTGTGTCTCGATCCTTCACATTGATTTTGGAATAATGATACTTCACATCATCTTGGATCTTTAGCAACAAAATAGAGCTCCTCATGCCTTGTTAGGGCCTTTTTGGATCTTCACCAATCTTCGCATCCCGCTTCAATAAGTTATGCCTTGGCTATGAACTTTATTCAACCCCGAGCAACTTTTAAACGATCTTGTGCTAGAAGCTAAGTAACCTTTCAAATCGTACGACCTTACTTATTGCAATTATTTTTATTCGTAATGCATTGATCTTATGGGAGAAAAAGCCACAATTAAAACATATGAGTTTTTGAAAGAACATTTTCATGTTCAATGTTTAGCATGATCACTTGTCTAACTCTATCATTTCTCGTTCTTCACTATTTAAAGACCTATAATTAAAGAGACTCGTGAATACTTAGCCATGCAAGTCAAAATTAAGCAAAATTTGGATTAGCTTTCATTAAGACTATATCAAATCGAAGTTTTGGGTTTTCAAGCCACCTATAGGATCTTGCACTTTCTTGGACTTTTTCATGTTTAGAGAATGAATTTTATAGTTCCCTTGATAAGTGACTTTCTAGGATCAATTATAGGAACTTGCGAAAAGTTCTTGTTCTTAACCCAAATGAGCTAAGACTTTCGTGTTTTAAGGTTCCCTATATAAAAGTCTAGCAAAACTTTATTCGAGCGTGTTAAGGAATGTAAAGGGCTCCAAATGCCCATCAAGTCAAAAATTAGCTCTTATTCTACCCATCGTAAAATATACATTCATGTCTTAAAAACACTTATTAAAACTAAGAAAAATTTTAAAATTTGGCCATTTTTAGCCTTATTAGCAACAAAATAAAACAAAACGTTGAAAGTTGGAAAACGTGAGGGCGTAGCAAAGCAAGTATCTATTCACCCCCCATACTAAAATTAAACATTGTCCTCAATGTTTCGAGTCTAAAGGTGGAGCACCCCCATACTAGAGACGAAGAATCGAATGCTTAGGATCTAGTATGGAAAGGGTGATCAACAATATATCTAAAGCCGTTTATGAATTATGATAAAAGATAATTGTTAGAACAATAAAGGATATGTCATGGATTCGTGAAAAACTACTTTAAGCAAACGATGGAAGCTCACAGAAACGAACACCAGAGTCTTCAATCGTTGTGATGATGATGATCTAGATAGCACATTCACAAACAACCACGAGACAACGAGTTGGAAGGGCACAAATCCCCTCTCATTATTTATTAGAAAGCATAAAAGGATAAGCATGGGATCTCCCCCACGAGGCACCTCGTTTTTGATTACCGAGTCATGAGCTCGAATCGATCCCCTCAAAATGTGAACATTTAGGCAAAATCATGGTATGGTCAATTTTTGATGGGGCTTACATGATAAATAAGGCCCAAAAAGCAACCGGTATTAAGGACTAAGTCCTTTAATGATGCAAAATACCGGGATCGAAGATGGCGTCTTCGTTTTCATTGGATAAACAAATCAACGCCACTTCAACACGTGCCATAAACTCAAAGAGTATGAAGAAAAGAGATGAGAAGTATAAGGGTGGGACAATTGGTAAGACAAACTTTTGAGCTACTCGAGGTAGACTCGCACCAAGCAAATAGATATAGTTTCCATTTATTGCATCGGTAGAAGACCGAGATTTCCCTTTACATGAAATTCTGGGATCGAATATCTCGTCCTCGGTGGAAAAGGATGAGGGAACATAAGGGGCTTCCCCCATACTAAAACCACACAAAGAATCGTCAAAAGGAGTAGACGAGCTTGTAGCACTCTAAACACGTGGTGAAGACGGAGTTAGATTTGTAGAAAAATCTTTTAAATCAACTTTAAAATCTTTTCCTTTTTTATCTTTTAAACTCTCCTTATGAAAACCGTTTCGATTATGTCGAAAATATTTGGTGTTTCTAAGATGATGTTAGTCACACTAAAAATTCTCACATTTGAAAACCGTTTTGGTGGTGGTAAGTTCTCAAAACGTTTATCGACAAAGAAAACCTTCCCATCGGGGTCAACGTATTCGTCATCCGAAAGATCTTCCGTAGAAACCGACAACTTATCAACACTTTTCAAGAACGAATGTTCGAGGTGAGGCGAAGGATTTTTCATTTCAAGGATTGACGGTTTCTTCTTTGTAGGTTTCATACTCATAACCTCCACCGGCGGAGGAAATGGTAAATCGTTTTTGTTGACATTTCCTAAAACTCTTGGTGAAAATTCTTTGCAAACGACATTGGTTGAATCACCATGGTTTAAAGTAGCAATAGAATATACATGAGAAAGTTTGGAGTTTTGTGTTGCATTGATGACAAGTTCTTCTTCATTGAAACGAAGGGTGATTTTTCGAGCATGAACATCAATAAGTGCTCTCGATGTATCCAAAAATGAACGACCCAAAATGCGAGGAACTTTTCGATTGATAGGAATGTCTACAACGATAAAGTCAACGGGATAGTAAAACTTTCCAACTTTGACGAAGACGTCCTCGGCTACTCCACATGCTAAAATCGTAGAATGATCGGCCATCTCGATAGACATGTTTGAAGGAGTAAGAGCCGGAAGCGAAAGCGATTTGAAAAACTCAAGAGGCGTTAAATTGATACTAGCACCAAGATCGGCCAAGGCGTAGCATTCCTCCATATCTTGAATTGCACACGGAATCAAAAATTTATCGGGATCACCGACTTTTTGAGGTATGCGGCTAAGAAAAACCGATGAACAACTAGACGATTGTTGTAACTTCTCTTTGTTGTTTAGCATACTTTTGAAGTTTGCGGCGAATCGAGGCATCATGATTAAAGCATCGGCAAAACTTATGTTAAAATGTATATCACGAAACATTTTCATAAATAGCTCAAACTGATAATTATTCTGTTCTTGTGCCTTTTCCTTGTCACGTCTCGAAGGGTAAGGCAAGGGTGGTGTGGGTTGGACATTAGGCAACGACCTTGGAATCTCGGGTTCCATGATTGGTATTGGTTCAACCGTAGGTGTGGTATGAGCGGTACTTATTGGGCTTGTAATATGCTCCTTTTCGACCATCACCTCGGGCTCTTTCTCGATTTCCTTCCCCGTAGAAGTACTTGGACGAGAGATTGGTTCTTTGAAAGTTTTACCACTACGTGTAGTAATAACCTTCATTTCTCCCTTCGGGTTTGAAATGGTATCACTAGGAAGACCACCCGAGGAAGAGGGTTTACACATGATTGCTTCAAATATTTTTGCCATACGGTCTTCAAATTTTGATTGCCTAGCATCCGCTTTTAACAATTCTTGCTTAATCTCATGTTGTCCTTGTTCCATCTTTTGTTGACTTTGTTGAAGACGTTGAACGTTTCCTTCCATTTTATTAGCATGAGTCTTAAGTTCATTAGCAAGTTCGTTTTTAAGCTCGTTTTTCAACTCGGGTCTTAAGCTAATCATTTCACGTTGCATATTATGAAATTTAGCATCATTTGCCTTAGCATAATGCAAAAATTCTCCTTGAAGATTTTTGGTGTGGTCATTTTGAAAACCTTGTGTAGTAGTTTGAAAATCACGGTTTTGGTTTAGATTTGCAACTTGTCCATTCCCACTTTGATAACTCCCCTTGTTGTAGTTACGTGAATTGCCTTGATAACCACCATTTTGATTGTTGTTTCGATAGTTGGTAGCATTTTTATTTGGTGGAGCTTGATTTGGGTGGGAACCTTCGCCGTTTTGGTTGTAAGTTCTCGTTGCTACGTAAGCACTCGAAGTGTTACCACTGGCGGTAATGCACTCGGAAAGATCATGAGCTCCACCACAAGATAAACAACTCTTTTCAACCGCTTTAACCGATACGGAATTCAAAGCATGTTGTGCTTTCCAATGTGTCATAAGCGTCGAAAACCTATCGAAAAACCAATTTTCCTCATTTGCTTCATCATGTAAGGCATTCATGTTACGAGACGATGACGATGACGAACCCATATTGGCAACACTCGGTGTGTTACGAGGGTTGTAAACCTTAGATCTATTCTCGATAATATTTAAAGCTTCATCGGTCGTTTTGCACAAAAAAGTACCACCCGCGGCGGCATTCAAATAAACTCGTTCATGATCATTAAGCCCATTATAAAAGTATCAATTTGATGCAATTCTGAAAAATCATGGTGTGGACATTCATGTAACATTTCCTTAAATCGTTCCCATGCCATTGAAAAACTTTCATTACTTCGTTGTGTAAACCTTGAAATCTCATTTTTCAAATGTGTTGTTTTAGATGGTGGAAAAAATTGGTTCACAAACTTAGAAACGAGATCATTCCATGTCAAAATCGAATTTGGCGGTTCTTTCTCGAGCCAAATTTTAGCGGGTCCATCTAACGAGTATGGAAACAACATCATCTTAATGGCATTGTGTGGAACATCCTTAAACTTGCTAGTTGCGGTGAGACGATTAAAATTCCTTATGTGGTAACGCGGGTTATCTTTTTCATGACCTCTAAACTTATTTGCTTGCAACATCAACATTAAACCCGTCTTAATCTCGAAATTCTCCGCAAGGATGGCGGGAATCACAATAGCTTCTCCAAAACCCTCGGTGGGTGCTTGAAGCAACTCCATCATAATACGATTAGCCATGGCGACTATTGGTTCTACAACGGGTTCGACAATTGGAGTTTGTTCTTCAATCAATGGCTCTTGATTTCCTTGACTTTGACGACGTTTACGAGCTCGTTTTGCTTGATTACGAGTTAGCATAAACTTGACGAAGAATGGGACGTGAGCAAAGAAGATTCTTTTTGGGTGTTTTGTGGATTTTTTATTTTTTTTGTGTTTTTATTGTTTTTAATTTTTTTGGATTTTGTGTATCTTCGTAGACAACAATCTACCAAATCTCTCCTCGAATCAAACTCTTGATTAAAGAAGCCTCAAAAGAATGAAAACGATCACGTGGAGTGAAGGCCTTCGAATGACTTTAAAACTTTGGTGAAAACCAAATTGTTCAAGTGGGTTTAATCACAAAGAAAACCAAGCAAATATATATGATACGTAATAATACTTTGGGTGGCAAAACCCTCGATTAGCTTTCAATCTCAAAATACTCACAAGCAAGCGGGGAAACGAGGCGGCGCGAAGCACTTAAGAGCCTTTTTCCTTAGGGTACGTTTTATAATACCCGCCTTATACCCACCTTATAGTTTGTATTTTTCAAAATCGAGCTTCACGAAAGTATTTATCTATTTTTGCCTTTTTCTTTTTGTTTGAGATTCGAATACAATAATTAGGAGATCAAATCCCAATTAAGGTTGTGTCTGCACACTTTTGGAGATATTTTGATTTTGTTGTGATACTTAATACAATAGAGTAATAATAATTTCACAAGAAAAACGAAAAAACCGATAATACGTATTAGTAGAGTTCTACTAATACAAATACTATTTATGGTTAATATTAAAACAAAAAGACAAATTAATCACGACAAACCTCCCCGGCAGCGACGCCAAAATAATTGTGGTAAAAATACACCTCTTGTGAAAAAGGCGTAAAAGCGGTAAGTATTAAGTGATGATTTAGAAAAATCAACCACTAATGACCCGATTAAGTTCGTTTCCCAAGGAGGTATATGTGTGTGACTAAAATGTAATGATATTTGAGATTAATATTTGAAAGAAGGGGATGAGAAAATAGAATGACAAAGACGTGAAAATTATTACTACGACGACTAAAATAAAAACCGTAAAAAGTGACAAAATAAAAATAAATTCTAAAAATTCCCAAAAAATTACGAAAAATCAAATTAAACAAACTAAGAGTTTATAAATGATCAAAACTTTTTCAAACCTTTTAATTAATTAAATATTAATTTTTAAATGCTAATTAAAGCCCTAAAAATCAAAATAATTATTAAAAAGCCCAAATAAATAATTTTCACTTTGTAAACCTTTAAAATGACTAAATAAGAATAAAAACTATTTTTATGAATTTTTAAACTAATTAAAACTATTTAAAATGAATAAAAACTATTAAAAACTTAAAATAATTCTGAAAATTAGAAAAATGATGATAAAATTAATCTAAGAGTTGCAAAATTCCTATTTTAATGTATTAAACCTAAGAGAAATATAAAAAGTGCAAAAATGTGAAATTTAAAATTTATAATAAAATAATATTAAAATAATATTAGAAATCCAAAAATTATAAAAATTTAAAAAACTTGCAAACTAGTTTATTTTAAGCTAAATAAACAGAAAATGAAAGTAAAATTACCAAAATACCCCTAATGGGCCCCCAAATGGGTTAAAATAGAAAACAGTCCAATCAAATGAGCTTTTTGGCCAAAAAACTTCAACTAAGCCCAAATGACCTGAAAAAGCCCTATCTGACTCAAAATTTAATTCTAAACACAAAAGTCTGAAGGCCCAAAAGCTGGTTTTGAGCTTATCACAACTTATCCTTATTGGGCCAATAAGCCCATTAAGCAATAAGCCAATGCCATAAGCTCTAATTTAACACACAACCTAGTGTTGAGATTCCTAAGAGATCTGTGAAAAGAAATTTTGAAAAAGCAAACCAAATAAGCCAGAAATAAGCAAAGCAAAATTTCACTAAAGGACAAAATAGTCGGGTTAGTGTTCTAGGATGTTTCAGAAGCTGATTCTTTTTGCAAAAGCTCAGAAATAGCTTAACTAAGAATAATTAATCATAAAATTCATAAAAAGCCAAGTAGAATAAGCTGTAGGAGCAAATAAGTTGGCTGAAAAAGCAAAATAAGCTATCAAAATGATTGTAGTAAAAATACACCTCTTGTGAAAAAGGCGTAAAAGCGGTAAGTATTAAGTGATGATTTAGGAAAATCAGCCACTAATGACCCGATTAAGTTCATTTCCCAAGGAGGTATGTGTGTGACTAAAATATAATGATATTTGAGATTAATATTTGAAAGAAGGGGATGAGATAATAGAATGACGAAGACGTGAAAATTATTAGTACGACGACTAAAATAAAAACCGTAAAAAGTGACAAAATAAGTGATGATTTAGGAAAATCAACCACTAATTAACTAAATATTAACTTTTAAATGCTAATTAAAGCCGTAAAAATCAAAATAATTATTAAAAAGCCCAAATAAAGATTTTTCACTTTTTAAACCTCTAAAATGACTAAATAAGAATAAAAACTATTTTTATGAGTTTTTAAACTGATTAAAACTATTTAAAATGATTAAAAACTATTAAAAACTTAAAATAATTCTAGAAATTAGAAAATAGATGATAAAATTAATCTAAGAGTTGCAAAAATCCTATTTTGAAGTATTAAACCTAAGAAAAATATAAAAAGTGCAAAAATGTGAAATTCAAAATTTAATAATAAAATAATATTAAAATAATACTAAAAATTCAAAAATTCTAAAAAGTTCTAAAAACCTGCAAACTAGTTAATTTTAACCTAAATAAACAGAAATGAAAGTAAAATTACCAAAATACCCCTAATGGGCCCCCAAATGGGCTAAAATAGAAAACAGTCCAATCTAATGGGCTTTTTGGCCAAAAAACTTCAACTAAGCCCAAATGACCTGAAAAAGCCCTATCTAACTCAAAATTTTATTCTAAACACAAAAGTCTGAAGGCCCAAAAGCTGGTTTTGAGCTAATCACAGCTAAAAAGGTCAACAACTTATCCTTATTGGGCCAATAAGCCCATTAAGCAATAAGCCAATGCCATAAGCTCTAATTTAACACACAACCTAGTTTTGAGATGCCTAAGAGATCTGTGAAAAGAAATTTTTAAAAAGCAAACCAAATAAGCCAGAAATAAGCAAAGCAAAATTTCACTAAAGGATAAAATAGTCGGGTTAGAGTTCTAGGATGTTTCAGAAGCTGATTCTTTTTGCAAAAGCTCACAAATAGCTTAACTAAGATTAATGAATCATAAAATTCACAAAAATCCAAGTAGAATAAGTTGTAGGAGGAAATGAGCTGGCTGAAAAAGCAAAATAAGCTAGTTTCCTAGCAAAAGCTTAACCAATTGACTTGTAACTTTCCAGATTTGATATTAAGCTGAGAAAAATGACACCTATTACAAAAGCCAAGTTGTTGCATGTACCAATAAGCAGTTCTAAAAAATAAGCCAAAATGTGCTCATTTGACAAAAAGTCAAAGTCGACCAAAATTAACCAAATGCTCAGGGATTGTTTGAGGCTTGTTTTAAGCAATTGTTGTGAATAAATCAAGGTAGAGTCCTTGTGAATCAAGTGGTCAGTTGACCAAATGACAACAGATTTTGGACAAATAAGGCTAATAAGCCAGTTAGCTTATAAGCACTCTAATAAGAAAACCAAATAGCCAAATTGTCTCACAAGCAACACAAAAATAAGTTCCAAGTCACAAACAAGCAGGGCATACACTAGATAACGAAATGCAAGACAAAATTGAGGTGGTCACTTTGCTGATGCAAATGACCACTTCAGCCAACTTTGATAAGCTCTAGCACCCACAATAAGCCACCAAATTCAACAAACAGATACTGCACAGATTGCTTATCACCTAAACTTTTCCCAAACCAGATTTCAGACCTTAGATCCAACAAACAAAGATTTTATTGGATCTGATGTGTTTGACCAAATTCAAACCAATTTTATCAGATTTTACCAAAACTTAAAAAACCTTTTCCAAACCTCTTGATACTTAACCAATGACCAAAAATTGTTGCATATGACTTGTTTAGACTCCCCAAGCCCTAAGAACCAAGGGCAAAAGGCCACAAGCCCTTATGATCCCAAAATCTAAACAACCTTGTTTTAGTACTTTTTCAAACAAACTTTGTATTCCATCAAACAACCTACTGATTTTAAGGTTCAATTACCTCAACTAGGTGACAACTAATGGATAACAACTATAAAACACAAAGCACAAACACAAGAACAACAAATCACATGGCAAAGTTCATATCAAACATAAACATGAAATTTCTTAGAGGAAACTTAAAAAGAGCTTATAGTTATCCCCCACAACTTCCTAGAGGGATCAGCTATGCTCCTTGGACCACTCTCGACAACTAGAGAGTGACCAAGGTCCTTGAACAAAGAAGATGATATGTGCCTTGGTTGATGGTTCAAAGCAGAACCTCAAGTCTTGATTTCTTCAACACAAGCAGCAAACAACCTATCCAAAGGTTGATAAACCTTCACTAGCTTGGTGTCAACAAGCTTGCAAGGGCTTATAGCTTTTGGATAAGGGTTAGTACAAAATAAATAACCAAAATAGATGACTGATTTCAAGGTTTTTTCAAACTTGAAATCCTTACCAAACATAAACGTGCTTTAACCACAAGATCAAAGCACCTTTATAACATCAAATGGAACTCAGAATTACCCTTAAACAACACAAACTTTCAAAAACATAAAAAGGAATTACAATTTTCTTAAAATACCAACTTTTATTTAAAAAGGAATTACAATGTTTAAAGAGTAAAAGTGGAACAAGGCTCTCTCATAGGTTGAGGAGTCCTTATATAGGCCACAAGGGCTGAGATTACAATGAAAACCCTAGCTACAAAGTCCCTAATATGCCTCTTGAATCTTCTAGACGAATTTTGTTTATGATCTGTTTAAATGCATCCAAATCGTTCATTTTAGCTTTGTGGCCAAGTAATGAGTGTGGGTTGTTGATTTGGCCACGTGTCATTCCTTGTAGAGGAAGTTGGATTGTGATTGGTTGACGTGTGAATGGGTGGGGTCCTTTGGTGCGTAGAGATTGGGGTTTTTGGTGTGGGATAGGTTTTAGGGTGTGTGAATCAAATGTGTGCCTGGGTAATTTGTTTTTACCCTTTGTTTTAACTGATATAGTAACTGGGTTCATGGGTGAATAGTAACTAGCTTTGATCCGTTTTTTGTGGAATGGGATTGTGTTTGGCGCATTTCTTATTTGAATGTTTCAATTGCACAGCTTTGCCCCTTGTCTTTTGGTGAAAGTGGTAAAACGTGTTTATTCAGCCAACAAACTCATTTCCTTTGTTATTTAAGTTCTAATCTTCACACTTTTGCCCCAAAACATTGGCAAAAGGTTTTCAAGGGTTGTTTTTGCCATTTTTGCATAGTTTGAGGATTGATCTTGGACATTCTTGATCTTCAAAGGTCTTTAATGTATCTTTGACTTCATGAGGGACCATTGTTGACAATTTAGAATTGTTGAGGGACTAAACTTTCCAAATCTTCAAAGTTGAAGGACCTTTTTGTAATTTTGACAAACTTAAGGGACCAAACTTGTAATTATGAATATAAAAGGGTATTAAGTGTCATTTCATCATAAACGAGGGATCAATCTTGTACATCTTCAAATCTCCAAGGGTTTTTCTTTGAGAAATCCATAACTAGGGCCCGGTTCTTTGTACGGCTTCATTTCTCGTGTCCGTTTTTCCTTGTTTCTTGTAATCTTTTGTCTTTTTCACGATATCCATACCTAAAACACACAAGTAAACAAATACAAGCATATATATGGTAGTTTTATGAAATTGTATGCATTTAAAGCTGATAGGTGTATAAACACCCATCCTTTTTACCACTTAACTACAATAATAACCAAGCAAAAACGTGTATTTTATGTCGTAAATGTCAGAATTATGTGTGGTTTGTGTTTTTGTTGTGATTTAGTACGAAAATGTGAAAATGGGAGAAAACACGGGCTTTCACGGGCTTTTATCGAAGAAAAAGACAAAAGACGAAGTCAAGAAATCAAGAGTGCAAAAAGAACGGAAGTCCAAGACCAATTCTGAAGATTTATCGAAGAAAAAGTCAAAAGACGGAAGTTTACTAAAAGTCGAAGAACTCAAGTCTAATTTATTGAAAAAATTACAAGACGAGTTTATTAATCCCGAGACAAAAGTCGAAGAATTAAGAAGACAAGGACTTAATGATAATTAAAGAAAGAAGAAAGAGAGGAGGAAACTTCCTTCCACTAACCCCTCTTCCCCTATAAATAGATCATTAGTGATTTCATTTGTTTTTGTTAGCTAATTTGACACATTAGTCTTTCCACTTTAATTTCATGTCATTTTAATTAATTGTCAATTTACATTCTTTATCTTGCACCTTAATTTCTAAAATTCCAAGTAAGTCTTTTGTTGTTTAATCCTTTCTTTAATCAAGTAATTTTTATTAATCTCTCCTTCTACCTTTCTTGTTTTGCTTAATCTTTGTGCTTATCATCTTATTGTCATGCTTATTTGATTACTTGTTATGTTTTTATGTTTTTGATCTTGTTAGCTTATTGATTTTATAGCTTATTGTGTTTTTGTTAAATTTAATCAAGTGCTTATTAGTTAATTTTTATAAAAAGTTGAATTTTAATATTTTTAACATTTAGTTTTCTTAAAAGTTTTTAAATTTTGGTTTAATAGCTTTTTCTGAAAAGTGTTTTGGTTAAGTTTTTAGATTAGTGCTTATTTGTGATTAGCTTATTTCTAGCTTATTTGCAATTTTCCTTGGATTCGGATCCCTTAGCCTACAAACCCTCTTATTCCGGATAAGGGTGTTTACCCTTTTTCCCGGATAAGACCACGGTAAAACACCTCATTGCGGATAAGCCTCAAAGCTCCTTTTTCCGGATAAGGGTGCTTACCTTTTTTCCGGATAAGCCTAAGTAAGTTATTCCGGATAAGGTTGACTTGCGTTTTGCGGATAGGGTGACAGTCGATTCTGGATAACGAATTAAGATTTATTCCGGATAACTTTTAGGTAGTTTTTTCGGATAAGTGGGAAGACTTGGATTTCGGATAAGCGTAATCTTTGATTCCGGATAAGAGCGCCGAGGTGTATTCCGGATAAGAGCATTAGCCAGGATTGCGGATAAGTGACATATTCGTTTCTCGGATAAGATTTAGGATTAGTTTTTCCGGATAAGCTAGATTAGACAGATTCCGAATAAGTCCTGTTTTTGGATAGTTTTCTAGTTATTGCTTCTCTCGCCTTTTTCCTTAGTCGCACTAAGTTTACTTGCCTTAGATTCATTTTAAGCTTGCCTTAGTTTAAATTTGCCTTTAGGATAGGTTTAAGTTTGCGTTATTTACTTTTAGTGTCTTTTAATTTTTCGTCGCGCTTTAAATTCTTGTCATTTATTTTCAATTAGATTTAGATTTATTTACCTGCCTTTTATTTTAAAGTTTTGCACTTTCCTTTTACTACAACGACAAATATTTTTCTTAACCAAAAACAATTGAGTCACACTTTGAACCAGTAATCAATTCGATTAGACCACTTCAACGAACTTCAATTTTTATACCAGTTAAAAGCCTCGTATTAAATGGCGCCGCTGCCGGCTCTTTTCGTAAAGATTAACGGTTTTCTGTGAGAGACGCATTGCTTTTTGGGATCCGTTCATTCGTAAGCGTTATTTTCTTGCTTAAAAATTTTCAAAAATCCATAAAAATTAAATAATGTTAAAAATCCATAAAAATTAAAAAATTTCAAAAATCCAAAAAGATTTTATTTTCTTTATAGTGTATATATATTCTCTTTGTGTTTGGTATTGTTTTCTTTTGCTTTTGCAGGTGTATGCGTACTAGATCTTCTACTTATCCAGAGCCCGAGACTCGTGAAGATTTAGCTATGGCAGGTGTGAACAACAACAATAATCCACCGCACCTCAACAATAACAACAACAATGTTCTTCCACAGCCCGATCTTCAGACAATGGAGGAGCTTTGTCAACCCACAATGTTTGGACGAGGAGGACCGATTGCGCCAATGCAAATCACGACTCCGGAGTTTTCGTTGAAGCATCACATGATACAACAAGTGAAAACTAATCCATTCCGCGGATTACCTGATGATGATGCCAACAAGCACCTCGACAAATTCATTACTATTACTCATAGCATGAAGTTGCCCGGTGCTACTATGGATGTTCTTCGCCTTCAACTCTTTCCACATACTTTATCACACCACGCCGAAAAATGGTTTGATCGTCTTCCAAAGAATTCAATTCATACTTGGGATGACATGACTCAACGCTTTTTGTCGCGCTACTTTAAACCATCCATGGTCAGGAGCCTTCGAAATCAAATCAGTGGTTTCATGCAAGAACCCGATGAATCTCTCTTTGATGCTTGGGAAAGATATAATGTTTTGATCGATCGATGTCCAAACCACAACATGCTTCCCGTGACGTTGATTGATACTTTCTACAACGGTTTGACTTTTCGTGATCGTGATACGATTAATGCAGCCGCCGGTGGCACATTTATGAAAAGAAGACCCGAGGAGTGTAGAGAGCTTATTGAGAACATGACTACTCATCACAAAAACTGGGATTCCTCCGCATCTTCAAGGAACAACCCGAGAGTCAATGTTTCTTTTACTTCAATAAACCCCGACATGACCGAATTCACCCGCATGATGGCCGAAATGAACAAAAGTATCTTGCTCATCGCTTCAAACCAACAACAACAAGTTAAAGCGGTAGCACCTTCTTGTGAGACATGTGGCGGTCCTCACTCATAAACTGATTGTCCTTCTACTCAAGGCAATCCAGAAAACGTGTATGCGGCTTATGGTAATTATTCACCGAAAAATTCCCAAGCCCGACCTCAAGGGGATCGAAATTTGCTAAGTTTCCTGTCCAACAACTATCATTCACCCTGTTTTTCTCCTCAAAACCAAAATCCCAACAACAACTACACTAGAAGCAACCAAATCCCACCTAGAGATTCTAATCCTTTTCACCCACCCGCTCAACAAGCCCCACCCATCAATCAAGATGTTGAAGCTTTAATGAGAACCCAAGGAGAGCAAATCAAGAACTACAACGCCAAATTATCAATTTGAAAGGGGATATCACTTAGCAAGGGAATGACATAAGATCCGAGCTTCGAAATGATATACAATCCTCCTTCAGCAATCAAACGAATAATTTGAAGAATATGCTGGCTAGTTTCTTACCAACCACTCAACCCTCTACTTCGGGTTCTCTACCTTCAAACACCGTCACCAACCCGAGAGCGGATGTGAGTGCTATTACTACCTGTAGTGGAGCTACTTTAGTAGGACCATCTATCCCACCCCCAGTAACACCATCTACACCTCCTCCACAACCATTTATCCCACCCCAGTAACACCATCTACACCTCCACCTACCCTACCTTCACCTTCTACACCTCTACCACCAAACCCCAGCATTCCTTACCATTCTCGACTCAACAAGGCTATAATTTTGACTAAGAATGACATTCAAGTCTCTAACTTTTTGGAAAAGATATCCGGAATGAAAATCACCTTTACCCTTGTTGAAGCTCTTGCCCAAATGCCGCAATTTGTCAAGATGTTTAAGGAATTTCTTAGTAAGAAGGAGAAGATGGTCGAGTTTGTTAATACTCGCTTGAATGAAAACTGCTCTGCAATCCTTCTTAAAGAACTTCCGAAAAAACTTGGAGATCCCGGTTGATTTGTGCTACCTTGTACTTTTAACCAAACCGACAAATTTACTGCCTTAGCCGATCTCGGGGCAAGTATAAATTTGATGCCTTTCAGCGTTTGGAAAAAGTTATCATTGCCCAACCTTACACCCACCAAGATGACTCTTGAGCTAGCCAATCGCATTCTCGCTTACCCCGTTGGTATTGCCGAAGATGTGTTCATTAAAGTTGGAACATTCACTTTTCCGGTCGACTTTGTCGTTGTTGATTATGAAATGGATCCTCGTATTCCGTTAATACTTGGACGCCCATTTTTGAGAATCGGTAGAGCTTTAATTGATGTGGATAAATGTGAACTCATCTTAAGAGCCGGGGATGATGCACAAGTTTTTGAAATGGGGAAGCTTACAAGCAAATCCTATGGAAGAGAATCAGCGAATATGATTAATGTGCTCGATGATTTTGTCATCTACAACAATCCTCTATTCGATTCTTGCAATGATAATCCACTGTTTCAAGATGATGTGGATGATTCTCTCTCCAATTTGGAACCTTCACCCATATATGATTCTCCAACGGTCTATGATGCTTATGATGATGATTTTAGCTCCGATGGAGATGATTATGATGCTTTTACTTCTGAGTATCCCGACATGCCCACGTATGATGATTTTGATGAGCCCGATACTCTTTCGAGTGATTCTTCTCATGATGAAGATCCTCCGCCATCAATGCTTGATCCTACTTTGGACGATTACTCATTTGAGGAAGATTTTGCTACTTTTCTCAATACATACTTCCCTCATGAGAGTGATTCTCCTCCTTTGGACTTTGATGATTATGGTTTTCATCCTTCTACGGATTTGAAGAAAATTCTTTCAAAGGAGAATAAACCGGACGACACCAACATCCGCAGCACGTATGTTTTGACACCTCTTTGTCCACCTTCTGAGGACGAGGTTGTGCATTTTCTTAGCGGATGTTCTTCAAATTCTACTGAGCCTGAGTGCTATTTTCCCCTAAAGAAAAAGGTGTTCGACCCTGGTATTGCACTTTTCAAGCCATCTCAGTATCCATCTAATGAAATAAAAGGAAAGATTTTTGGACCTATTGAAGATATGCTTGCACCTTAATATTTCGTTTTTTAGTGTAGTTGTCTCTCGGTCTTATCGAATTGATATAACGTTTTCTAGATAGACTTAATTGTTTTTGGTGGAAAAAATTGAATGGTATCTATGTCTAATTCGCAATTAACAAGCAAAAATGTAAAAATACTATATACGTACAATACGTACTAATCTAAAATATTTTGCAATTACGACATTTAAATGCACAAAAATATAAAACGAGAAATTAAACTAATATAAAATTCTACTATTATGACTCTAAAATTATTTCTATTCTAAATTGGCAAAAGTAATTACGGGCTAAAATGTTTAATGGCTTACAAACTCTACTACTACTCTAAAAGTCCTATTTTTATAAAATGAAAATACAACTGATAATACAATTCAGGCCTAAAAGATATGTAAGCCCAACTGACAAGTTCTAGCAGGCCTAAAAAAAAACATAACGTAACTAAAAATTCTTAGCTAATTATTGCATTCATTTTATTCAGGGAAACAATTTATACTCCTATTATATGAATATCACGAATAAACCTGTCACTATCTGATAACTCGAATTTAGTTAAGACAATTGTTCTTTGATGTGTGTCTAATCGAATTGATCTAGGTTCTATGTGCGACTCAGCTGTCTTTGGTAAAACAAAAATGTGTCGTTGTAGTATACTAAATGTGCAAAACAATTAAAGTAAAAGTTGTTAAAGTAAAATGGCGTTGAATTAAATCGCGTGAATCTAAATGGCGATAAATTAAATCTAAGTCTAATTAAACGAAAGGGTGCAATTTTAAAACTTTGAAAAGTAAAATAATTAAATGACTAAAAGCTAAAAGCGTGACGAGAATTAAAATTGACAAAGTATTAAAATGTAAACTAAGAAAAATAAACAAAGTTAAATAGAGAAAAACAATGCTAAATCGGAATATATTCCGATTAGACCTCGTTGGAATATCAAACCAAACCTGTCGAAATATTGAATAAACCCCTGATCGGAATAACTGGCACTTATACTGATCGGAATATATTAGACTCCCCAGTCGGAATGTTTCCTTACCTCTGATCGGAATATAGTAGAAACCCTGGTCGGAATGCTGATCGGAACCCTAAGATAAGAATATCCAAACAAGCACCTCAATCGGAATGAGGACTAGACCCCTAATCGGAATGCTGTCACACTTTAAAAACTTAAAAATAAACACGATAAGCTATATAAATCAATGATCTAATACGATCAAAAGCATAAAAACACAATCTTTAATCAAATAAGCAAGATAATGAACACATAAACATAAAGATCAAGCAAGAAAGAAAGGTAGAATGAGAGATTTTGACAAGAAAAGTAAAAGTGCAATAAAGATAGAATTAACTTACTTGAAAATTAAAGTGCAAGACAAGGTAATTAAAGGTGCAAGTAATTAAAGGTGCAAGGTAATTAAATGTGTATAAAAGTAAAGGTGGAAGAACTAGTGTCACTCTAGCCAACAAAAACTAATGAAATGAAAATGAGAAGTATTTATAGGAGATTAGGAAGGTGTTTAGAGGAAGCTTCCTCCTCTCCTTCCTTTCTACTTAATTGCACCATTAAGTCCTTCCCTTCTTAATCTTTTGTTAATCTTGGACTTTAATGACTTATGGCACGGGATTTCTTTAAACTCGTCTTTTAATTCTTCAATAAAATAGACTTGAGTTCTTCGGCTTTTGATAAACTTCCGTCTTTTGACTTTTCATTCGATAAATCTTCAGAATTGGTCTTGGACTTCCGTTCTTTTTGCACTCTTGACTTCTTGACTTCATCTTTCATCTTTTTTTCAATAAAAGCCCGTAAATGCCGTGTTTTCTCCACTTTTCACAATTTCGTCCTAAATCACAACAAAAACACAAACCACGCATAATTCCGACATAAAAGACATAAAATACACGTTTTGGCTCGGTTATTATTGTAATTAAGTGGTAAAAAGGATGGGTGTTTACACACCTATCAAATCCCCTACACTTTACCATTGCAATGTCCTCATGCAATGCATTAGTTACAAAGCACGTTTACATTTTTCATCAAAATCAATCCATATTGGCCTTTATTAACGAGATAGAAAATTACAAACATTCAAAGTAGAGAAATAAAAAACATACCTTGGGTTTTGGAAATGTTATGAATGATCATCATCCTCAAGTTTTCACATTCTCCAAACCAAGCTTAAAAACGAGATCATTGTTATTATAAGTTAGTAAACTAACACGAACTCATGTGGGCCAATTATTCACTTAGACTCCCTTATTCCTAGGTGTATCTCTTATATTTTATTGTTGTCTTGAATGATCACGAGGATGCATTTTTGACTTATTTTGATAGTTACTTAGTCCGAAAATAAAGGGAACGATTTAATCAATAGTTAGCTAAAGGACAAAATCTTTTAAAACTGCTTCTCGGGACCTCATAAAGTTCATATCTTGGCATAACTCGCTTCGCGATTTGAGACCTTTCTCGGACCGATATTTGGCAGCGACTTCATACTTCAAACCTGGAGAGACGTTCATGAAATAATGGTCTTCTCTTCACAATGGAATTTCTTCACTTGAAGTTTGAGAGATTCATACTTGGACCACGACTTCTTCATTTTTCTCCAATCTTTATTTTGGACTTTGATATACAACGATCCGCCTCCTTTTATGAATTGGATCTATTTATCCTCATACCTTGCTAGGGTCTTTTTGGATACACTTCTCCATGACTTTTGGGGAGTTTTTGCTTTTCGTCGTGTGTCTCGATCCTTCATATTGATTTTCGATAAATGATTCTTCACATCACTTTGGATCTTTAGCAACAAAATATAGCCCTCATGCCTTGTTAGGGCCTTTTCGGACTCGCCAATCTTCGCATCCCGCTTCGATAAGTTATGCCTTGGCTATGAACTCTAATCCATACCGAGCAACTTTTAAACGATCTTGGGCTAGAAGCTAAGTAACTTTTCAAATCGTACAACCTTATTTAATGCAGATAAATTTATTAACAGGCGATGGGAGAATAGGCTTATAATTAACTCACATAAATTCCCGAAAGAATACTGAACTTATAATTGGCTCTATCATCTCTCGTTCTCCACAGTTTAAAATCTCAAGGAATGAGACTCGTGGATGCTTAGCCAATTAAGTCAAAGTTTTGGGTTTTCGAGTCGCCTATAGGATCTTGCAAACTCTTAGACTTTTTCAAGTTTAGAAATCGCGTTTTAAAGTTCCCTTGATAAACGACTCTCTAGGATCAATTATAGGAACTTGTGAAAAGTTCTTGTTCTTAACCCGTGAGAGTTAAGACTTTCGCGTTTTATAGCTCCCTATATAAAAGCCTAGCAAAACTTGACTTAAACATGTTAAGGATACTAGCTAGAGTAACTTAGATAAGTAAACTCGGGTTGAGTCAAAAGATTCACAACGTTTGAAAATTAAAACCACTTTATTAAACAATTATTCTAATAAGGAAAGAAAATAACTATACAAAGGGCAAAACTAATAGGCCAAAATAGATCAAAAATTTTGAAAAATGTCGAAAAATAGATTTTCCGGTTAAAATGAGGACAAATACAAGGAAAAGGCCACTTAACTTCGATAGAAGTCCCCCGTACACTTATCATAAACATTGTCCTCAATGTTTAAGCATGTGGGAGTAAACCCCCCAACACTTAGGCCATTGTGCACTTTGTTTAAATCTTGCTAAGAAAGAGACAACTAAAGAGATTCCTATTTTAATATTGAGAAAATATAAAATAGTGAATCGAAAAGAGTTTAGGATAGAACCAGGAAGAAGTGGACACGGAATCACGGGTCGTCAAGAATCATCAAGAGTGGATCATTGAGCGCTCGAATCCCGGATTAAGAAGTGAGGAGAGGAAAGCAAACCAACGGGTCTCCCCCCTAAACTTATGATAAAGGAAGCGAAAAGATAGATGCATGGGTTGCCTCCCAATAAGCGCTTGGTTTTTGATTACCGAGTCGTGAGCCTGACTCGACCTTGATCATCATAGGAAGAAGCATGAAACACATCCACCAGGATCAAAGACATAGTTTTCGTCCAACAATAAGCACAAGCTTAAGGCGAACAAGGCAAGCCAAAGAAGAGTAGGCAAGGTTCCCTTAAGCAGTGATGGAGCACGGTGGAAGCAAGGGTGAAGTGGTGCAAGCATGTCTTCAATAATTCCAAAGATTTTTCCTTTTATTTCATCAGGTGGATACTGAGATGGCTGCAAAATATCAATACCGGGGTCGAACACCTTTTCCTTTAAGGGAAAATAGCACTCAGGCTCAGCAGAATGGGAAGAAGATCCGCGAAGAAGCACAACCTCGTCCTCAGAAGGGGGACAAAGAGGTGTTAACTCATACGTGCTGCGGATATTGGTGTCGACCGGTTTCTTCTCCTTAGAAAGAATGTTCTTCAAATCCAAAGTAGGATCAAGACGATAATCTTCAAAGTCCAAAGGAGGAGCATCACTCTCATGAGGGAAGTAAGTGTTGAGAAACATAGAGAAGTCTTCCTCAAATGAGTAATCGTCCAAAGTAGGATCGAGTGATGGCGGAGGATCTTCATCATGTGAAGAATCGCTCGAAAGAGTATTAGCCTCATAGAAATCATCATATGTGGGCAGCTCGGAATACTCAGAAGTAAGGTCATCATAATCATCCGAATCTGAGCTAGAATCATCATCATCATAAGCATCAAAGACCGGTGGCGAATCATAAATGGGAGAAGGTTCCAAAGTAGAGCGAGAATCATCCACATCATCATGAAAAAGTGGATTATCAATGCAAGATTCGAATAGAGGATTGTTGTAGATGGTAAAGTCATCAAGCACATTAATCATATTCACTGATTCGCGGCCTCCAAAGGTTGTACTTGTAAGCTTCCCCATTTTGAAAACTTGTGCATCATCCCCGACTCTTAAGATTAACTCACCTTCGGCCACATCCACTAAAGCTCGTCCGGTTCTCAAGAATGGCCGACCAAGTATTAAAGGAATACGAGGGTCTATTTCATAATCAACGACGACAAAATCGACCGGGAAAGTAAATGTGCCAACTTTGATGAACACGTCTTTGGCTATACCAACGGGGTAAGCGAGAGTGCGATTAGCAAGTTCAAGAGTCATCTTTGTTGTAGTAAGGTCGGGTAATGATAGTGTTTTCCAAACACTCAAAGGCATAAGATTAATACTAGCCCCGAGATCAGCAAGGGCAATAAATTCTTCAGTTTTGTTGAAAACGCAAGGCAACACAAAACGACCGGGATCTCCAAGCTTTTCTGGAAGTTCTTTAAGAATAACCGCATAGCAGTTTTCATTTAAGCGTGTGTTGGCGAGTTCAATAAGCTTCTCCTTCTTGTTAAGCAATTCCTTAAATGCTTTAACAAATTTGGGCATGTGGACAAGTGCTTCAAGAAAGCTAATGTTGAAGTTCATTTGAGAGATCATCTTCACATAGCGTGAAACTTCAGCGTCATCCTTGGTTAGCATTTTGGTCTTGCCTAAACGAGAGGGATAAGGGATATTGGGTTTGGGTGGTGAAGGTGCAGGTGTAGGTAAAGGTTGAGATGTTGAAGGTTCCTTCCTAGATACATCGTTATGGTGAGGCGGAGACGGTAATGGTGCACTAATACTAGGTGTAGGAGGAGTAGGGATAAATGGTGGTGGGGGAGGTGTAGATGATGGGGGCGGGATTGGTGGATCGACAATGGTAATTCCACTACGAGTAGTAATAGCACTCACATTTGCTCGCGGATTGGTGACGGTGTTTGAAGGTAGAGAACTCGAAGAAGAAGGTTGGGCGGCGGGCAAGAAACTAGCAAGCATATTCTTCAAATCATTGGTTTGATTGCTGAAGGAGGATTGAATATTATCTCGAAGCTCGGATCTTATCTCATTCCCTTGCTTTGTGATATCTCCTTTAAGATTTATAATTTGGCTCTGTAGATTCTTGATTTGCTCACCTTGGGTTCTCATGATGGTTTCAACATCGTGGTTAATGGGTGGGGTTTGTTGGGCGGGTAGGTGATAAGGATTAGAAGCTCTTGGTGGGATTTGGTTGCTTCTAGTGTAGTTGTTGGCGGGGTTTTGGTTTTGAGGAGAAAAATCGGGTGAAAGGTAGTTGTTGGACCGGTAGCTCAGCAGATTTCTATCCCCTTGTTGTCGAGCTTGGTAATTTTCCGGTGAATAATTACCATAAGCTGCATACACATTTTCTGGATTTCCTCGTGTAGAAGGACAATCGGTGTATGAGTGAGGACCGCCGCATGTTTCACAAGGATTAGCAACCGCTTTAACTTGTTGTTGTTGTTGGTTTGAAGCGAGAAGTGTGATACTTTTGCTCATTTCAGTCATCATGCGGGTGAGTTCGGTCATATCAGGGTTTGCTGAAGTGGAAGAAACATTGACTCTCGAGTTGTTCCTTGGAGAAGCAGAGGAATCCCAGTTTTTGTGGTGAGTAGTCATGTTCTCAATAAGCTCTCTACACTCCTCGGGTCTCCTTTTCATAAATGTGCCACCGACGGCTGCATTAATCGTATCACGATCTCGAAAAGTCAAACCGTTGTAGAAAGTATCTATTAAGGTCACAGGGAGCATGTTGTGGTTTGGACAACAATCAATCAAGACATTATATCTTTCCCAAGCATCAAAAAGAGATTCATCAGGATCTTGCATGAAACCGCTGATTTGATTGCGAAGGCTCGTGACCATGGATGGTGGAAAGTAGCGCGACAAAAAGCGTTGAGTCATGTCATCTCAAGTGTGAATTGAATTCTTCGGGAGACGATCAAACCATTTCTCGGCATGATGCGATAAAGTATGTGGGAAGAGTTGTAGGCGAAGAACATCCATTGTGGCACCAGGCAACTTCATGCTTTGGGTGATTGTAATGAACTTGTCGAGGTGTTTGTTGGCATCATCATCAGGCATTCCGGCGAATGGATTAGTTTGCACTTGCTGAATCATGTGGTGCTTCAACGAAAACTCCGGAGCGTTGATTTGCATCGGCGCAATCGGTCCTCCTCGTCCAAACATGGTAGGTTGACAAAGCTCCTCCATTGTCTTAAGATCGGGCTGTGGAAGAACATTGTTGTTATTATTGAGGTGCGGTGGATTATTGTTGTTAACACCTGACATAGCTAAATCTTCTTGAGTTTCGGGCTCTTGATAATTAGAAGATCTAGTACGCATACACCTGAAAATGCAAAAGAAAAAGAAACCAAACACAAAGACAATATATATACACAATAAAGATAAAATCTTTTTGGATTTTTGAAATTTTAATTTTTATGGATTTTTATCAATTTTTAATTTTTATGGTTTTTTTTGAAAATTTTTGTGCAAGAAAATAACGCTCACAAGTGAACGGATCCCAAAAAGCAACGCGTCTCTCACAGAAAACCGTTA
The DNA here is from genome assembly GCA_025667525.1 of Glebionis coronaria. NCBI lineage: Eukaryota > Viridiplantae > Streptophyta > Magnoliopsida > Asterales > Asteraceae > Glebionis > Glebionis coronaria. Next base: position 265,077,225 of record CM046881.1, on the reverse strand, counting down.
ATCTTTACGAAAAGAGCCGGCAGCGGCGCCATTTGATACATGGCTTTTGACACCCTGTATAAAAATTAAGTTCGTTGTTGTAGTCTAATCGAATTGATCTAGGTTCTATGTGCGACTCAGCTGTCTTTGGTAAAACAAAAATGTGTCGTTGTAGTATATTAAATGTGCAAAACAATTAAAGTAAAAGTTGTTAAAGTAAAATGGCGTTGAATTAAATCGCGTTAATCTAAATGGCGAGAAATTAAATCTAAGTCTAATTAAACGAAAGGGTGCAATATTTAAAACTTTGAAAAGTAAAATAATTAAATGACTAAAAGCTAAAAGCGTGACGAGAATTAAAATTGACAAAGTATTAAAATGTAAACTATGAAAAATAAACAAAGTTAAATAGAGAAAAACAATGCCAAATCGGAATATATTCCGATTAGACCTCGTTGGAATATCAAACCAAACCTGTCGGAATATTGAATAAACCCCTGATCGGAATAACTGGCACTTATACTGATCGGAATATATTAGACTCCCCAGTCGGAATGTTTCCTTACCTCTGATCAGAATATAGTAGAAACCCTGGTCGGAATGTTGATCGGAACCCTAAGATCGGAATATCCAAACAAGCACCTCAATCGGAATGAGGATTAGACCCCCAATCGGAATGCTGTCACACTTACCTGATCGGAATGCCCAATAATCACACTGATCGGAATACCAAAGCCTCCTCGTCGGAATGTTATTAGAACTCAAATCGGAAAGCTGTCACTCTTACTGATCGGAATACCAACACAATCCTTCAGATCGGAATATCGAACACTTCCCAATCGGAAAGTTGTAAACCCTTTTCCGACCAAGCAAGGAACACTGGTCGGAATATATAAACCCTTTTCCGATCTGTAAGATCGGAATACGGAGAAAGAAATGCAAAATAAGCTAGAAAAATAAGCTATAAATCTAATAAGCACAAGACGAAAATCCTAAGGCAAACCATATAAGAAAAAGCTACTAAACTGAAATTTAAAGACTTTTAAAATACGAAATGAATAAGCTTTACGAAAAACAACTTTTATATAAAAATAACTTTTATAAAACCTTTAAAAACTTAAAAATAAACACGATAAGCTATAGAAATCAATGATCTAACACGATCAAAATCATAAAAACACAATCTTTAATCAAATAAGCAAGATAATGAACACATAAACATAAAGATCAAGCAAGAAAGAAAGGTAGAATGAGAGATTTTGACAAGAAAAGTAAAAGTGCAATAAAGATAGAATTAACTTACTTGAAAATTAAAGTGCAAGACAAGGTAATTAAAGGTGCAAGTAATTAAAGGTGCAAGGTAATTAAATGTGCATAAAAGTAAAGGTGGAAGAACTAGTGTCACTCTAGCCAACAAAAACTAATGAAATAAAAATGAGAAGTATTTATAGGAGATTAGGAAGGTGTTTAGAGGAAGCTTCCTCCTCTCCTTCCTTTCTTCTTAATTGCACCATTAAGTCCTTCCCTTCTTAATCTTTTGTTAATCTTAGACTTTAATGACTTATGGCACGGGATTTCTTTAAACTCGTCTTTTAATTCTTCAATAAAATAGACTTGAGTTCTTCGGATTTTGATAAACTTCCGTCTTTTGACTTTTCCTTCGATAATCTTCAGAATTGGTCTTGGACTTCCGTTCTTTTTGCACTCTTGACTTCTTGACTTCATGTTTCATCTTTTTCTTCAATAAAAGCCCGTAAATGCCGTGTTTTCTCCACTTTTCACAATTTCGTCCTAAATCACAACAAAAACACAAACCACGCATAATTCCGACATAAAAGACATAAAATACACGTTTTGGCACGGTTATTATTGTAATTAAGTGGTAAAAAGGATGGGTGTTTACACACCTATCATTATCCTACTTTTTAGACGAAATCTTAGCTCAGGAAAATTCAAACTATTCTATCTCAGCTTGATTTACTGAAATTAGTTGACTTAAATTTGCAAAAACATTATCAGTCAATTTTATTCTATTCCTATTTGACTTGTAAAGTTTGACCTACCAATTTACATTGAGTTAAACTTGAATTATCTAAAACCAACTTTAAATGTACAAGTGACGTCTACAACTGACAGACTAAAGAAACACAAACAGCTCCTGATCCAAAAAACCAATTACAGCTATAATGCAAAAATTAATATTCAAAGCAACAAGAATCAACTAATTATACCTATAACAGAGAATGAGCGTTAAAAAAGTAGCAATTTCGACACACAGCAACCAATTTTACACTACTTCTACATATTATACTACAACGTGCAGAAAATTTAAAAGATGCGCTTGACCTTCGTCTTCCAGGCCAAGTCCTTTGATGTCGAAGCGGAGCGCTGAGCTCTCTTAAAACCAAACAAACCTACAATTTTCTGATCTACACGTCTATCGATGAGGCTACTGCTGAACTCGAACTAATTATCGAACAAAGAGCAACTTGTGATCCTGTAAATATAAACACCTGCAAAACAGAATACTTGCAAAACAGAATTCTTGCAAAACTGAAACAATTTCATGAACAGTAGATTATCACTATAAGCTAAACCAGCTTATTCAAGAAAAGTAATCCTGAAAATTCCTATCTAAACTCATAAAACTAAATCATCTCGTTAACAAATCTACTTCTATCAAACTTCACTAAAAATAACTGTTTCAAACTATCCTGCTAAACTGGACGAATTACTTCGATTGAAAATAGTGTGTAAACCAAATCAGTAACTAATAATAGTCTAATAGCGATTAAACCACTCGCTTAGGTAATAGTAGAAAACGCTAGACGAAATTAAAGAAAACTGTATAAAGAAAAGATATGACTACAAGATTATCAACAAATCATAACAAAAAATGGATTAGATTATCAGAAATAATTGATGTATTACATGAATGTAGAAAAGCTTTATCTTCTATTAATGGTTGAAAGTTTATTCGGTACAACTGAAATCTGAAAATCTTTAACAGATTCGAACGAAAATGAACAAGATTAACTAATTACTAACTACTCCTACTCATCTAACTAACTAGGTGAAACTACACCTATGCTAACCGTCTTCAAATGGGGTCTTGATCTTGTATTTATAGGCGTTGAAGAGAAGGAGTAGAAGTGCTAATGACGTGCAACTTCCAATTAAATCTTGCCACGTGTTTAATATGATGATCTTGATTCGTTCTTCATTCTTCATCATTGGGGATTTCTTCATTACTCCATCTTGATCTAATTAAGTATCATCTTCTTGTAGAGGAGATCAAGAGGAACATCTTTGTAGTTATAAGCTTTGCTTGAAAACCTGTTTACTTTCCTTGAAATTCGGTTGTAGGTTTATGGTGGTGAAGAAAAGAAAGTATGAGGCGTCTGTTTATCTTTTTCTCTCTCTTCGTTTGGAGAAGAAGAGACGTGTATGGGGTGTGTTGTTTTGACCGGCTTGGTCAATGACCAAGTAATATAAACTTTCCACTAGTTTTTTCTCTTTGGTCCCTCATCTTCTTTCTTTAATCAAAAGTCTTTTACACTTTGAAATCAAGTTTCTTTATCATCCTTTATCTTGTAGAAATTGCAACTTAAGTCCTCGATCTTTGAAAACTTGGCAGATAAGGTCCTTGAAAGCATCTTTCGTCTTTTTCTTCGTCTTTTGATCAAATAAGTCCTTGAAACCGCGTGATTGCTCAAAAATGTATCTTTTTACCTGAAAACACATGAAACGCAAATACCAACATAATTCTGATATTTTTAGTTAAATATTATGTATTTGACTGTGTTTTGAGTGGTTTTTTGGATCATTATTGATGAGTGTTTTCACACTTATCAACTCCCCTCCACTTGACCATTGCAATGACCTCATGCAATGCAGTATTTCAAAGCTCTAAAGTGCACTTTTCTCATAATTAACCAACCATGGCCATTTTATGATTTAATAAACTATATTATGCTATATGATGAATGGTTTTGAATATTTACAATGCAATGCAAGGAAAACAATTTTATTTATATATCTTTGGTTTTTCTTGAAATAGCTTTGATGGAAATAACTCATAAAAAAATCAATGACTTAAGTTAGGGCTTTGGTACCATGGACACTTATCACCCTCAAGTTTCACTTTCCCCATACCAAGCTTAAAAATAGGATCATTGTATTCACAAGTAAAAAGTGCATCAACTTATTTATGACAATTAAATGTGGAACCGGTTATTATTTGAGCAAATTTCTTGAAGGCAAATTTGTCATTATTTGAAGCGTGAAAAATAAGAAATGCAAAATCCAAAAATAAGGAAGCACGGTTTAAATCCTAAGTAATCCTCTCATCCATTACTTGAAAAACCGCTCATAATTAATATAAGTCCGTTTCAAGAGTAATAAGTCATTCGCCTTATGTGTAAAATCCCCATGTCATGCATTAATAAGTAGCTACACACTCGTTAAGGAAAGAAAAATAAAACTCACGCAATAATTTACATCCGCCATCTTTTTGAGACTTTGGATCTTCAACCCCGCAACTCGTCAAGGCAATATTGGATTGGAGCGATCTATTGAATCCCCGCAACCCGTCAAGGTAATATTGGAACTCAATAGTCACTATAATTAACACCACACTGCCCCTCTTGGGAGTCTTGTATAATTTTTTTTTATTTTTTTTTCTTTTTCTTTTTTCTAGCCACTCATTTTTTTCATAAGCCGCTCTTATTTTTCTTTATTCCTCACAAAGAAAGTTAAAAAGAATAAAAGGAAAAACACCCGCTAAATATTAAGCATGACATAAATCTAATACACATAAAACGTTCTAACTTAGAATCTTAAGACGTACTTATATCAACCATGAATGATTAGACAAAAATGCATAAGAGACTACAAACCGATTAAAACCGTTCTTGATTATTTATTAACATATATACATGCGAAGAAAATAGAGGTAAAGAAGAGAAGGGTTTAGCCACAAGTAATTATCATGAAGTTTATCTAGCCCTTTTATACTTGCTTAAACTCTATCATTTCCCATTCTCCACAAATTTAAAATCTCAAATAATGAGACTGGTGGATGCTTAGCCTAACAGAACAATTAAGGACTACATGGTTAAGGATACTAGCTAGAGAATGATTGATAAGCAAACTTGGGTTGAGTCAAAATATCCATGGCGGGCCTAATATGTCAAAGAAGTCTAAATTTGTTAAACCATGTTTTTATTATTTTTTTTCCTTTTTATATCTTTTTGATGAAAAATAAAAGAAAAGATAATGCAAATGTGTTATGCAAATGAAAAATGATTGATGCAAAAATTATGAATGCATATTTTTGGTGGCCAAAGTAAATCAAAAATTTGAAAAATGTTTGAAAAATTAATTTTCCAAATATCATGAAGTTAAGGCAATGGTCTAGGTAAGGTCACTTCGATAGAAGTCTCCCCTACACTTAAGATAAACATTGTCCTTAATGTTTAAGAGTATTGGAGTGAACTCCCCTACACTTATTACATTGATTACTTTGCTTAACCCAAGTTAAGGAAGAGACAACTAAAGGATATTCATTTAAAGCACAAGTGTTTAATATCACGATAGCAAAAACTAATCGAAGTGAACCAGATACACGGGCCTCCTCCATAAGCTCCAAGCATGAAACGTGAGAGAGCAACCCTTGAAACAAACACGAAAAGACGAAGAAAGGCCACCCCTCCACTTCAACTCTACTATAACATCATCTTAATTAAACCTAACCTATTGAAAATCTACTCTACATTTTTCTAACCTAGTTATTCAATGCTTGAGTTTTTTTAACCCTAAGTCGCTAGCTCGACTCGGCCCCGAATTAGGTTGTCCTTGGGGAAACCATCATGGAGAATAAAATATATCCACTTTGAAGCACATCTCACATGATACACTCAAACTAAGCACGTTGCCATTTACTATAAGATTTACAATATCCGCCTCGATAAATGGAACGGTCCAACGTGTCTCAAGTTTGTCCAACATACGAAATCTCTCAAATATGAAGCACACCAGGATCAAATACAAAGTTTCCATCTCGACAAGTGAACAACTCCAAAGTAGGTAGTATCACCAAAGTAAGCTCATACAAGAATTCCATCTCAATAGAAATCACACTCTTAAGTGGAGTAGATGAAAACCAATTTTTCCCAAACATACGTATCCTAGGATCAAAAACCTTTCCCTTCATGGGAAAATAAAGAGATGAAATCGTATCAACCATATAAGATTCCCCCTTAGTGATCAAAGCATCATGAGACAATGAAGGTGTAGGTATAAAAACATTCATAACTATTATGTCCATGTTGGGCTCTTCATCATCATCAAAAGGTGGGTAATCTTCCATTGAAGGCGTAGAAAAAGGAGGATCAAGATGAATAGTGTCTTGTGGTGGAGGTGTAGGCTCTATGGTCCCAAAAACCATGTTCTTAATAAGACGAATATCCTCTTCCCAATTAGAATCACTATCATCAACCTCAATATCACTATTTGCAAGATAAGCCTCTATGGTGGCATCAATATCCATATGAGAATCCAGATCAAAGGTTTTTGGTTCTAAAGTTTCCTTAGGTGAAAAGGGATCAATCTCTAAGAGTATAGGATCTTCATCAATAACCAACTTCAAGGGTGGAAGGGTGGGAATAGAAGGCTCAAAAGAAGGTGTATTAATGAGAGAATCACTCAAAGGGATGATATGATCATAAAAATCAATAGGTGCAACCTCAAAAACCGGTGATGAAATGTCAATGAAAGGTTCTTCTTCTATGGAATCATCATTATGATTTTCATTCAAAGCTTCAATCGAGGAGATAAGATTATAAATGTTTGATAAAACCTCACGAATATGAACATCTTCTACTTCGTCTATAAGAGCAACATCTTCATCCAAATTAGGAAGGTCATCTTGACATGAAAAGTCCTCGGATAATATATCATAAGATGCCTCACTAGAATCACAATCATCATCCTCTATTCGTGGCAAATCTTGCATAAACTCTTCCTCAGTCTCATTATCCCTTTCTTTGAACAATTCATCAAGATCAAAGTCACCAAAATCACTAGTAGTAGCATGAAAGTCAACATGGGATGAAATCTCAATGTGATCATGAGGAGAAGAGATATCAATACAAAGCTCGTCACATGGTTCAATGGAAACACCCACAAACTCTCTTTGGATTGGGATAAGGTTCTCAACACTAGAAGAGGTTAATTCATCCAAATCGGTGTTTGTATTAATGCTAAGAGGCTCGTCCCCCATGGTTAAAGAATCGGTAGGTTCCATGTGAGGTAAAGGTGATGAAGATGTGTCATCATTAAATGTCATACAAATCGGAGGATCGCCATCATCATCATCATAAAATAATGGATAAGGCCTACGAGTAGCAAAATATTCGTCTTTTATGCCTTCATCTTCTACTTTTTCGTCTTTTGCTAAGAGCAAAGTACGTAACTCATGCTGAAGTTGACGATATTTAATGTTCAACTCGTCACAAATGTCCGCTTTATTAGATAGTTTCATCTTCGCGTTATTAAAAAGAGATACCATTTCTCCTATTATTCGCACATTCTCCTCTTCTATTTCCTCAAAGCTCATGGTTTTTATGCGTTCACGTTCCTTTTTATCAATCTTAACGAGTAAATCATCTAAATCTTTCTTGAGGGACTGAGAGGAATTGTTCACCGATTCTCTATAAATGTCACCAATTTTCTTGATGTTAAACCGTTTGTTCCTTACATCATCCTCAAGAGACTTAATTTCCTCCCTTAACCACCGAGATTCTTCTCTCATTTCCTTGATACTCATCTCTCTCATACGTTTAAAAGCCTTTAATCTATATCCATTGTCTCTTCCTCGTTGCTCGAATATATAAGAAAGCTCATTGAGATCACTAAGAGCATAAGAAAGCGGATCCCTTGGTCGACAATCATAACCATAATGGGGTTCTTTTCCACAAAACTCACATGAATAAGTCAAAGAATAGGGTGGAGGTGGGTTTCCATAATTAGGTGAATTATAGGTTTGAAAAGAATCTTGATTATGAAAGTTATCATGATCATAACCTTGAAAATTCCCTTCATTTTGAAAACCCTCATAATGTGAAAATCCTTGATTTTGAAAAGTATCCTGATTATAGCATAGAAAATTTTCATCATTTTGAAAAGCTTCATTGTTTGAAAATCCTTGATTATGAAAGGTTTCTTGATTATAGCCTTGAAAATTATCATCATTTTGAAAACCTCCATAATTGGAACATCATTGGTTTTGAAAAGTTTCTTGATTAAAGCTTTGAAAATTATCATTATTTGGAAAACCTTCATTGTTTGAAAAATCTGTGTTTTGGTATGGCTCATCAAAGGGTTGATCATGAAATGATGGTGGATTTTGTGATGAAAAACCGGAATATCCCATATAGTCATTACAAGTATAGTCCATTTGAGTGTTAGGTTGAAAATTAGGATTCTCGGTTCCATTATAAGCATATCCCTCCCCATAATAGCCATTGTTTTGATCACATAAATAAGTATCGTGTGGACCTCCACAAGTCGAATAATTAGCGTTGGCGGATCGTTGTTGCAAAATCTCTAACATGGAATGAGTATCCATGTGTAACAAGGTGGTCGAATGTATATACAAGTAAAATGACGTTTAAAAGCTTCCTCGGGGAAGGAAGTAATACACCAAAGGTGGTATGTTTACACGCGTGCGAGTACACGTGTAAGTAAACTCGAGGAGTGAGAGATAAGCTCTCGGTCGACTTTTGAAGGAGAAGAGTATAATATATGTAATTACTACTTGGGTGCAAGACCCCCAATAAAGCCTTCCTTCTTAGAATACGCACTAGTGAACGGGGGGTTAGGTGGCGCGAAGCACTTAAGTACCTATTGACCCTTAGATGGCATTTTATAGCACATCGCCTTTCTATTCACTTTGTAGTTTGTATTCTTCGAATTATTGCCTATTGGAAGTATTTATCTATTCTTGCTTAATTAAATTGGATCGATACACGTGACAAGGACCGGAACGCCCCTCAACACGGTGTATTGCCTTGGCAATACTTATGGAAGATATGTATGTTGGTTGTTCTTATACGTATACGTATTTACATATAATAATATATCAAAAATATTTTTGTATTTATTTTTTTTTTAAGAAAAATACTATATGTACGTAAAAACGATGAAAACTAATATAATATATATATTTTTGGGTTTTTTTTTTTGGTTCAATTCTTTAGGAAAAGAATTGATTTTGTGGTTTTTTATTTTTTATATTTTATCTTTTTGATTTTTTTTATGTTTTTGATTGATAATACGTAAAAATAACGTTCACAAAGTGAACGGATCCCAAAATCCAATCGTCTCACTCAAAACCGTTAATCTTCACGAAAATAACCGGCAGCGGTGCCATTTAATATTTCGTTTTTTTAGTGTAGTTGTCTCTCGGTCTTATCGAATTGATATAACGTTTTCTAGTTAGACTTAATTGTTTTTGGTGGAAAAAATTGAATGGTATCTATGTCTAATTCGCAATTAACAAGCAAAAATATAAAAATACATATACGTACAATACGTACTAATCTAAAACATTTTGCAATTACGACATTCAAATGCACAAAAATATAAAACGAGAAATTAAACTAATATAAAATTCTACTATTATGACTCTAAAATTATTTCTATTCTAAATTGGCAAAACTGTACTACTACTCTAAAAGTCCTATTTTTATAAAATGAAAATACAACTGATAATACAATTCAGGCCTAAAAGATATGTAAGCCCAACTGACAAGTTCTAGCAGGCCTAAAAAAAATAACGTAACTAAAAATTCTTAGCTAATTATTGCATTCGTTTTATTCAGGGAAACAATTTATAGTCCTATTATATGAATATCACGAATAAACCTATCACTATCCTACTTTTTAGACGAAATCTTAGCTCAGGAAAATTCAAACTATTCTATCTTAGCTTGATTTACTGAAATTAGTTGACTTAATTTGCAAAAACTTTATCAGTCAATTTATTCTATTCCTATTTGACTTGTAAAGTTTGACCTACCAATTTACATTGAGTTAAACTTGAATTATCTAAAACCAACTTTAAATGTACAAGTGACGTCTACAACTGACAGACTAAAGAAACACAAACAGCTCCTGATCCAAAAAACCAATTACAGCTATAATGCAAAAATTAATATTCAAAGCAACAAGAATCAACTAATTATACCTATAACAGAGAATGAGCGTTAAACATGTATCAATTTCGGCATACAGCAACCAATTTTACACTACTTCTACATATTATACTACAACTTGTAGAAAATTTAAAAGATGTGCTTGACCTGTGTCTTCCAGGCCAAGTCCTTTGATGTCGAAGCGGATCGCTGAGCTCGCTTAAAACCAAACACACCTACACTCTTCTGATCTACACGTCTATCGATGAGGCTACTGCTGAACTCGAACTAATTATCGAACACAGAGCAACTTGTGATCCTACAAATATAAACACCTGCAAAACAGAATACTTGCAAAACAGAATTCTTGCAAAACTGAAACAATTTCATGAACAGTAGCTTATCACTATAAGCTAAACCAGCTTATTCAAGAAAAATAATCCTGAAAATTCCTATCTAAACTGAAAACAAAGCTTATAACAGAATTCCTATCGAAAACTGATCTTAATTCATAAAACTAAATCATCTCGTTAACAAATGTACTTCTATCAAACTTCACTAAAAATAACTGCTTTAAACTATCCTGCTAAACTGGACGAATTACTTCGATTGAAAATAGTGTGTAAACCAAATCAGTAATTAATAATAGTCTAATAGCGATTAAACCACTCGCTTAGCTAACAGTAGAAAACGCTAGACGAAATTAAAGAAAACTGTATAAAGAAAAGATATGACTACAAGATTCTCAACAAATCATAACAGAAAATGGATTAGATTATCAGAAAAAATTGATGTATTACATGAATGTAGAAAAGCTTTATCTTCCATTAATGGTTGAAAGTTTATTCGGTACAACTGAAAACTAAAAAACTTTAACAGATTCGAACGAAAATGAACAAGATTAACTAATTACTAACTACTCCTACTCATCTAACTAACTAGGTGAAACTACACCTATGCTAACCGTCTTCAAATGGGGTCTTGATCTTGTATTTATAGGCGTTGAAGAGAAGGAGTAGAAGTGCTGATGACGTGCAACTTCCAATTAAATCTTGCCATGTGTTTAATACGAGGATCTTGATTCGTTCTTCATTCTTCATTATTGGGTGTTTCTTCATTACTCCATCTTGATCTAATTAAGTATCATCTTCTTATAGAGGAGATCAAGAGGAACATCTTTGCAGTTATAAGCTTCGCTTGAAAACCTGTTTACTTTCCTTGAAATTCGGTTGCAGGTTTATGGTGGTGAAGAAAAGAAAGTATGAGGCGTCTGTTTATCTTTTTCTCTCTCTTCGTTTGGAGAAGAAGAGACGTGTATGGGGGTGTGTTGTTTTGACCGGCTTGGTCAATGACCAAGTAATATAAACTTTCCACTAGTTTTTCTCTTTGGTCCCTCATCTTCTTTCTTTAATCAAAAGCCTTTTACACTTTGAAATCAAGTTTCTTTATCATCCTTTATCTTGTAGAAATTGCAACTTAAGTCCTCGATCTTTAAAAACTTGGCAGATAAGGTCCTTGAAAGCATCTTTCGTCTTTTTCTTCGTCTTTTGATCAAATAAGTCCTTGAAACCGCGTGATTGCTCAAAAATGTATCTTCTTACCTGAAAACACATGAAACGCAAATACCAACGTAATTCTGATATTTTTTGTTAAATATTATGTATTTGACGGTGTTTTGAGTGGTTTTTTGGATCATTATTGATGAGTGTTTTCACACTTATCACACCTCATCACCCTTGCTACCACCGTGCTCCATCTTTGCTTAAGGGAACCTTGCCTACTCTTCTTTGGCTTGCCTTGTTTGCCTTAAGCTTGTGCTATTTGATGGACGAAAACTATGTATTTGATCCCGGTGGATGTTTTTCAAGCTTCTTCCTATGCTAATCAAGGTCGAGTCAGGCTCACGACTCGGTGAACAAAAATCAAGCGCTTCTTGGGAGGCAACCCATGTATCTATCTTTTAGCTATCTTTATCCTAAGTGTAGGGGGACCCGTTGGTGTTTGCTATTTCCTCTCTTCTCATATTCAGGGATTCACGCTTTCAAAGATCCACTCTTGATGATTTTTGACGACCCGTGATTCTGTGTTTCCGTCTTCCCGGTTCTATCCTAAACTCTTTTTGATTCACTATTTTATATTTTTCAATATTAAAATAGGAATCTATTTAGTTGTCTCTTTCTTAGCAAGATTTAAACAAAGTGCACAATGTCCTAAGTGTAGGGGAGTTTACTCCCACATGCTTAAGCATTGAGGACAATGTTTATATTAAGTGTAGCGGGATTTCTATCGAAGTTAAGTGGCCTTTTCATTGTATTTTTCCTCATTTTAACCGAAAAATCAATTTTTCGACATTTTTCAAAATTTTTGATCTATTTTGGCCTATTAGTATTTACCTTTGTATAGTTATTTTATTTCTTTACTAGAATAAATTTTTAATAAAGTGGTTTTAATTTTCAAACGTTATGAATCTTTTGACTCAACCCGAGTTTACTTATCTAAGTTTACTCTAGCTAGTATCCTTAACGTGTTTAAGTCAAGTTTTGCTAGGCCTTTGTATAGGGAGCTTTAAAACGCGAAAGTCTTAACTCTCACGGGTTAAGAACAAGAACTTTTTGCAAGTTCCTATAATTGATCCTAGAGAGTTGTTTATCAAGGGAACTTTAAAATGCGAATTCTAAACTTGAAAAAGTCTAAGAATTTGCAAGATCCTATAGATGACTCGAAAACCCAAAACTTTGATTTAATTGGCTAAGCATCCACGAGTCTCATTCTTTGAGATTTTAAATTGTGGAGAACGAGAGATGATAGAGTAAATTATAAGTTTGGTATCATTTCATGAATTTATGTGAGTTAATTATAAGCCTATTCTCCCATCGCTTGCTAATAAATTTATCTGCAATAAATAAGGTTGTACGATTTGAAAAGTTAATTAGCTTCTAGCCCAAGATCGTTGAAAAGTTGCTCGGTATGGATTAGAGTTCATAGCCAAGGCATAACTTATTGAAGCGGGATGCGAAGATTGGCGAGTCCAAAAAGGTCCTAACAAGGCATGAGGGCTACGTTTTGTTGCTAAAGATCCAAAAGTGATATGAAGAATCATTTATCAAAAATCAATATGAAGGATCGAGACACACGACGAAAAGCAAATACTCCCCAAAAGATCATGGAGAAGTCTATCCAAAAAGGCCCTAACAAGGTATGAGGATAAATAGATCCAAGTCCTAAAAGGAGGCGGATCGTTGTATATCAAAGTCCAAAATAAAGATTGGAGAAAAATGAAGAAGTCGTGGTCCAAATATGAAGAATCTCTCAAAACTTCAAGTGAAGAAATTCCTATTATGAAGAGAAGACCATTATTTCATGAACGTCTCTCAAGATTTGAAGTATGAAGTCGCTGCCAAATATCGGTCTGAGAAAGGTCTCAAATGGCGAAGCGAGTTATGCCAAGATATGAACTTTTTGAGGTCCCGATAAGCAGTTTTAAAAGATTTTTTCCTTTAGCTAACTATTGATTAAATCGTCCCACTTTATTTTCAGCCTAAATAACTATCGAAATAAGTCAACAATGCATCCTCGTGATCATTCAAGACAACAATAAAATATAAGAGATACACCTAGGAATAAGGGAGTCTAAGTAAATAATTGGCCCACATGAGTTCGTGTTAGTTTGCTAACTTATAATAACAATGATCTCGTTTTTAAGCTTGCTTTGGAGAATGTGAAAACTTGAGGATGATGATCATTCATAACATTTCCAAAAACCTAAGGTATGTCTTTGATTTCTTTATTTACTTTCTTCCTTTGAATGTTTATAACTTTCTATCTCTTTAATAAAGGCCAATATGGATTGATTATGATGGAAAATATAAAACGTGCTTTGTAACTAATGCATTGCATGAGGACATTGCAATGTTCAAGTGTAGGGGATTTGATAGGTGTGTAAACACCCATCCTTTTTACCACATAACTACAATAATAACCAAGCCAAAACGTGTATTTTATGTCTTAAATGTCGGAATTATGCGTGGTTTGTGTTTTTGTTGTGATTTAGGACGAAAATGTGAAAATGGGAGAAAACACGGGCTTTCACGGGCTTTTATCGAAGAAAAAGACAAAAGACGAAGTCAAGAAATCAAGAGTGCAAAAAGAACGGAAGTCCAAGACCAATTCTGAAGATTTATCGAAGAAAAAGTCAAAAGACGGAAGTTTACTAAAAGCAGAAGAACTCAAGTCTAATTTATTGAAGAAATTACAAGACGAGTTTATTAATCACGAGACAAAAGTCGAAGAATTAAGAAGACAAGGACTTAATAATAATTAAAGAAAGAAGAAAGAGAGGAGGAAACTTCCTTCCACTAATCCCCTCCTCCCCTATAAATAGATCATTAGTGATTTCATTTGTTTTTATTAGCTAATTTGACACATTAGTCTTTCCACTTTAATTTCATGTCATTTTAATTAATTGTCAATTTACATTCTTTTTCTTGCACCTTAATTCCTTTAATTTCAAGTAAGTTTAATCTTTACTTTTGTTGTTTAATCCTTTCTTTAATCAAGTTTTTTTATTATTCTCTCCTTCTACCTTTCTTGTTTTGCTTAATCTTTGTGCTTATCATCTTATTGTCATGCTTATTTGATTACTTGTTATGTTTTTATGTTTTTGATCTTGTTAGCTTATTGATTTTATAGCTTATTATGTTTTTCTTAAATTTAATCAAGTGCTTATTAGTTAATTTTTATAAAAAGTTGAATTTTAATATTTTTAACATTTAGTTTTCTTAAAAGTTTTTAAATTTTGGTTTAATAGCTTTTTCTTAAAAGTGTTTTGGTTAAGTTTTTAGATTAGTGCTTATTTGTGTTTAGCTTATTTCTAGCTTATTTGCAATTTTCCTTGGATTCGGATCCCTTAGCCTACAAACCCTCTTATTCCGGATAAGGGTGTTTACCCTTTTTCCCGGATAAGACCACGGTAAAACACCTCATTGCGGATAAGCCTCAAAGCTCCTTTTTCCGGATAAGGGTGTTTACCTTTTTTCCGGATAAGCCTAAGTAAGTTATTCCGGAAAAGGTTGACTTGCGTTTTGCGGATAGGGTGACAGTCGATTCCGGATAACGAATTAAGATTTATTCCGGATAACTTTTAGGTAGTTTTTCCGGATAAGTGGGAAGACTTGGATTCCGGATAAGCGTATTCTTTGATTCTGGATAAGAGCGCCGAGGTGTATTCCGGATAAGAGCATTAGCCAGGATTGCGGATAAGTGACATATCCGTTTTCCGGATAAGCTTTAGGATAAGTTTTTCCGGATAAGCTAGATTAGACGGATTCCGGATAAGGCCTGTTATTGGATAGTTTTCTAGTTATTGCGTCTCACGCCTTTTTCCTTAGTCGCACTTTAAGTTTACTTGCCTTAGATTCATTTTAAGCTTGCCTTAGTTTAAATTTTCCTTTAGGATAGCTTTAAGTTTGCGTTATTTACTTTTAGTGCCTTTTAATTTTTCGTCGCGCTTTAAATTCTTGTCATTTATTTTCATTTAGATTTAGATTTATTTACCTGCCTTTTAGTTTAAAGTTTTGCACTTTCCTTTTACTACAATGACAAATATTTTTCTTAACCAAAAACAATTGAGTCACACTTTGAACCAGTAATCAATTCGATTAGACCACTTCAACGAACTTTAATTTTTATACCAGGTAAAAGCTTCGTATTAAAAGCCCGAAAAGAACGATGAGATCATGTATAAATGCCATCTCATAAGTACTTTTCATAGGATTTAATGCGGGTATTATAATTCTTCCCCTCTAAATGAACAATTCGTTCTCGAATTGGAGAAACGTAAACTGAAAGAAAACATACCCGAATTAGAACTGGAAATGAGGGTAAGAAGTCCGTATAGACTCCTCCGTCTCCCAAGTGGCTTCCCGCTCAGGATGATCCCTCCAGAGGATTTTGACGAAAGGGATCGTCTTCCTCCGTATGACACGATCTTGTTGCCCGAGAACTCTCTCTGGTTCTTCAACGTATGAAAGATCCTCTCGAATCTGATCAAGCGGATATTGAACAATGTATACTGGATGATAGTATCCTATGAGTAAGGAAAAATGGAATATGTTGTGAACGTGTGATAGCTGAGGCGGTAATGCTAAACGATATGACACTTCACCAACGCGTTCTATGATGTCGAACGGTCTGATGAAGCGAGGACTAAGCTTCCCTCTGATTCCAAAACGTTTAATTCCCCGTGCAGGTGATACCTTGAGGAAGACATGATCACTAACGTTGAAAGATACGTCTCTACGACGTTTATCAGCATAGCTCTTCTGACGAGCTCGAGCTTCCTGAATCTTCGCCTTGGCGATGGAGACCTTCTCATTTGTCACCTCAATCATCTCTGGCCCCTCAATCAGTCGTTCGCCCACCTGATCCCAGCAGATTGGGGCACGACACTTCCTGCCATACAACATCTCAAAAGGTGCACATTTGATGCTGGCGTGCCAGCTGTTGTTGTATGCAAACTCCACTAAACAGATATACTCATCCCAGTTTCCTGCCCACTCTAGAGCACACGCCCGCAGCATGTCCTCTAATGTCTGAATGGTGCGTTCTGACAGTCCGTCGGTCTGAGGATGAAAGGCAGTGCTGAGCTTGAGTCTAGGGTCCCAAGCTTTCTACAAACTCTGCCAAAAACGTGATGTAAAATAGGGATCTCTGTTAGAGATTATTTCTTATGGAGTACCGTGCAGTCTCACGATCTCCTTCTGAAAAGTATCTGCCAATTTGTTGATCGGATGTTCCTTGCGGATTGGCAGGAAATGTGTAGATTTGGTTAATCTATCAGTAATAACCCAGATGGCGTCGTTCTTCTTTTGAGTCACAGGAAGACCAGTAACAAAATCCATGGTGATTTTGTCCCACTTCCATGTCAGAATATCTAATGGTTATAGTAACCCACTAGCTCTCTGGTGTTCGATCTTAACCTGCTGGTAGATCATACACTTAGAAACGAAAGTGGCAACATCATGTTTCATACCACTCCAACCAAAGTGTTGTTTGATATCGTGGTATATCTTGGTGGAACCAGGATGTATGGTAAATGGAGAGTTGTGAGCTTCAGTCAACACAACTTCCCTGAGTGTAGAGTCATCAGGAACAACCAGTCTATTGCCCTGCCATAAGATACCATCATCATCAACACGAAACTCCTCCTGCTGATAAAGGTTCTGAGCTTCCTTGATCCTAGAATATGAGTCAATGGTAAGGACAATCTAAGATTCACCCAGTATCCATGTCGTCCTTGTACACAAAACTCCATGTCAGTCATCTCCATATCACGGATAATCTCTTTAGCAATCCGTATGCCAGCAATCATACCCGATCTTCTACTTAGAGCATCTTCCACCACATTCGCCTTACCAGGATGGTACTGAATGTTGGTGTCATAATCCTTTAGTAGCTCTAACCATCTTCTCTGTCTCATGTTTAGTTCTTTTTGGGTTAACATGTACTTGAGACTCTTGTGATCTGTGAAGATGTCACATGATTCACAATACAAATAATGCCTCTAGATCTTCAATGTGAAAACAACTGCTGCAAGCTCCAAATCATGCGTATGATAGTTTTCTTCATAAGGTTTCAGCTGTCGTGATGCGTATGCAATAACTTTCCCATGTTGCATGAGAACACAACCTAGACCCTTTCCTAAAGCGTCACTATAGATCTGAAATCCACCCGAGCCAGATGGGAGAGTAAGAATAGGTGTAGTCACTAACTTCTTCTTAAGGTCTTCAAATCTCTTCTCTCGTTCCTCCGTCCAGACGAGTTTCTCACCCTTTCTCGTCAGCTTAGTCAACGGTAAGGACAGTCTTGAAAAGTTCTCAACAAACCTACGGTAGTAGCCAGCTAAACCCAGAAAACTTCTGACCTCGGTTACAAATGTAGGTCTCGGCCATTTGGTGATAGCTTCAACCTTTGAAGGATCCATGGTGATCCCCTCTGCGGATATAATATGACCTAAGAATGCCACCTTGCTTAACCAAAATTCCCACTTGGAGAATTTGGCATACAGCTGCTTTTGACGAAGAATCTACAAGACTATACGAAGGTGTTCCTCATGTTCCTCCTTGGATTTGGAGAAAATCAGGATGTCATCAATGAAGACAATCACGAAATTGTCTAGAAATTCATGGAAGACATGATTTATCAAATCCATGAACACTATTGGAGCATTTGTGAGTCTGAAAGGCATGACTACGAATTCGTAGTGTCCATAGCGTGTACGGAAAGCAGTCTTGGAGATGTCCTGCTCTTTCACCCGTAACTGATGGTAGCCGGACCTCATATCGATCTTTGAGAAATACTTGGAACCCTAAAGTTGATCGAAAAGGTCATCAATACGCGGCAAAAGATAACGATTCCTGATCGTGATCTTGTTCAGCTTACGATAGTCTATACACAAATGCATGCTGCCGTCTTTCTTCTTCACGAATAGTACCGGTGCACCCCATGGTGATGCACTGGGGCGAATGAAGCCTCGCTCCAAAAGTTCTTACAGCTGATCCTTCATATCCTTAAGCTTAATGGGATCCATACGGTAAGGAGACTTGGAAATTGGCTCTACTCCTAGAATGTGCTCAATTTCAAACTCGACTTCACGAACAGGTGGTATGCCCAGAATACGTTAGGAAATTCTGACACTATGGGCTGATCTTGGATCGATGGAGACTCGGCAGAGATGTCATGGATATTGGCTATGAAGCCCTGACAGCCGTGTGCTAGCAATGCACGCGCCTCCATGGTCGAAATAATTTGTACAGACCTCCCTGGTAGAAAACCATGGTGTATGTACTCTGGAGATTTAACATCGCCGAAGATAACCCGATAAGTGTGGCAGTCTATAGTTTCCTGGTGTTTGGATAACCAGTCCATGCCCAAAATCAAGTCAAAATCGCACATGTCCAAAGGCAATGCGTCAACTCTGCGGATTCTATCGTCAAATTCTAAGGGAAGATCTTTGTACACTTGGGTGATTCGTACAGAGTCCCTAAGTGGCGTGGAAATGCATAAGGCATTATCTAATGACATCGGGGAAATCCTAACACGTACAACAAAAGCATTGGACACGACTGAATGTGTCGCTCCAGTATCAAACAAAACACATGCTGCCAGACCATTCATAAAGAGATTTCCAGTGATGGTATCTGAGGTCTTGTTCGCCTGATCTCTAGTGGTAGTGAACACGCGGCCAGAAGTAGGAGGTGGCTTAGTGTCGGCGTGTCCAGAGGTGCCTTCTATCTCACCTTGGCGACAATCCTTCTACTGATGGCCTTGTTGGCCACACTTGAAACAACCACCAGTACCTCGGCGGCAAACACAAGAATGTCTGCGCAAACAAGTAGGACAGATAGGATGCTTGAATCCTCCAACAAGCGTCCTTGCTAACTGTGAGCCTATTATGGATTTACATGCATGAGACATGATCATGAAAAATAAGCATGATTACATAGAAGGTTAAAGTGATTACCAGATGAAGCAGAACGGTTAGGCTGCGAACCTCTACGGTCCTGGTCCCTTCCGTTGCCATTGCTCCTGAGTGCGAGCATTGAAATGTCAGAATGATGAAACATACACAGTTTAATAATAAAGAAGGTAAATGTAGGGACCTGTTGCTGTTAGAATTAGTACGGTAACTATCATTACCGCCACGCCTATCTGAAGCAGAACGATCATTGGATTGACCGTTTCCCTTGGAGGAATGTTGCTGAGTAACCGGAGGCTTCCGGTCCTCAGTCTTCTGTTTGAAATGAAAATTTGAACAGAGGATGATATAAACATGAAAATACTGGAAAAAAAAATAAATGTTTGCATTTGGTGATTGAAGATACCTCTTCACTGTGCGTTCATCACCAAACTCCTCTCGTTCCTGGAGCATCTTGAGCTTACGGGCTGCATCGGCCACTTGTGCCACTGTAGTGAAAGTAGCACATTCCAAGCTGTTGGCGACCGAAGTGCGAAGTGCCCAGCGAAACTTCTCAGCTTTCTCTGCAGCAGTGCCAGCTGCTGCTCCTAGAAAACCAGCCAAACGGAGAAACCTCTGCATAAATTCATTGTTGTTCTCACCAGCAACCTGACGAATGTTGTGATAGTCTCTCTTGAGCTTCTCCTGCTCGGCATGCAGAAAGTATTGGTTAAGGAAGAGCTCCTTAAACTGGTCCCATGCCACCTGCGCAACCCAATTATCACCACCGTTGGACTGCCTAACTGACTTCCACCACTACAGCACATCACCTTCAAACTTATAGCAAGCCAGTCTTGCTTTGAAAAAACCATCACAACCCATTGCATCGAATATCTTCTCGATGTGAGAAATCCCAGCTTCAGCCTCGTTGGGGCTGTCAGTCTGCTCAAACGAACGGGGTCGTTGTTTGTTGAATCGCTCCAACCAAGTCATGAGGGTAACAGGTGGAGGAGGCGGAGGATTGTAATTGTTGTGATTGCCATGAGCCTGGAATTCCGCATGAACTTCGTCCATGATCTCATTGCGAAGTTGGGGAAGGAGGGCTTACATAGCTGCATTGACAGCTGCAACCAAATTTGGATTGTTGCGTGGATTCACCATCTAACAGTTTAAAACAACAAAATGAAACACGAATGATAAGTCTGAAATGATATGAACATAAAAATGCATGAACAATGTATAATTTAATGAAAAAGTTTATAATGTATGAAACAATGAAAAATGCATGATGCAGTTTATGAAAACTTTTATATGAACGAGAGTGAACGCCTATGGTCAGTTCACCCAAAACGAAAATGACAGGGCGCTAGGACGCCTATGGGTCAATCCCTAAGTGAAAAGTTTCGATAAAAGCACATGCGACTAAATAGGGCCAGTCATGTACCAACCATTACTTAGTCAAAAACCCAGCTACAATGATATGAATGCATGAAATAAAATGAAAATGGATGAATGCATGAAAACCAACTGTTGGTTCTAGGAAGACACTAGTGACTACCTGTAAGTCACTGGTCACGTTTTATAGAGCTACAGGTCGAAACCTTGGTCTTTGATACCATAATTGTAACATCCTATTTGTTAAGATGGAATGCTATAGTGTATTATGGCATGTCATCAAAGCATGCAAGGAAATGTTTAAACATGTATGACCATAAAAGGAAATACCGGAATCAAACATTGGTAGTCCAAGTAACTCCCACACAAGCAAATATAAGTACTGTAAACAAAAGGACTAAACAATGCCCAAATGAAGTAAAGTATGATAAAGTAGGAATGAAATGCATAAAGTAATGAAGGTTGGATAGCTTCCATCCGAATGCGCATACTCTTGAGATCCTACTTGCGACCTTGGGTACCTGCCGTTTAGGAACATGGAAAAGTAGACGGCTGAGCATAACGCTCAGTGCACGGATATACAATAAAGCATGGAAGACATAGCATATGAAAGCATAATGAGAGCATAAAGCATGAATAGCAGCGGAAATGAATAAGTCATGGGAAAGCCTAGGCATATACCATGTTTTACTGATTTTAGTTCTTAAAATATAGCTTTTGTTTACTTATAAAATATTGTATTAGTTTAATGTACCAAAATAGACAATATAGGTCATGAGGTCAACAACGTCCATGAATACATAGAGGGGTGACCTCTCATGCAAATAGAGGGGCTGCCTCTAATTATACTGGTATGGGTAGGAGGGATCAGCTCCTTGTGAAGGATGCAAGGCACACACCACATTCACCATGAAATCCTAACTGAAACATGTAACTAGGATGCACCCATATGCCCCACATGATAACATAATAAAGATAATGGCCAAATAACTGGAAGGGACGACACGAGCTATCACTCCGTCGTGGTGAAGTCATAACACTAGTGCCTCTAGTGTTATGGTAATGGTACCTCCATAACTAGGTGAAACTGGTCATGCATGTATATGGCTAAGGTAAACTAATATAACATAAGCATTTAATCTGTAACTACTAGAAAAATAGTTGGATGCATACGGGAAATCCTAATAAAGGAAGAGATTATCCTTACTGAAGGACGGGAATCCGTACCTTATGTCCAGTAGAAGCTAACGAAACGATGAAGAACTATTCCGCCTTGACGGATAATACTACATAGGAAACGTGGACGTGTATAAGTTATCTGAATTACATGTGTTTTACTAGTTCTGAGTGTTCTTAGCTTATTATACGTATTCTGTCATGTTTTACTGTGTTACTGTGTATTCTGTAGTTATTCTTATGTTCTCTTAAGTATTGTTCATGTATTAGTGTATTATAATACTTGTATTGTAATACTAAGTAACTTTCTAAAAATAGCAGGTTTCTATAAATAGTAACTTTCCAAAAATAGAAAGTTTCCAAAAATAGTAAGTTCCCATAATTAGAAATAAGTTGGATTTTAAATAATAATTAAAGTTCAATTAGTACAATACAAGTCATGGTTATAGCTTATTAATTAAATAACTAGTTAATTTAATTAAACTATACGTTAAACGAATTTAATTAAAATACATGTTTTAATTAAATTAAGCTAGTTAAATACTTTAGGTTATACATGAATTAATTAATAAATTAATTAGCCAAAAGTTTAATATAACATGACTTATTAAAATAGTTTTTATAAAAACCCGAATCCCGAGCCCGTGTTCTAAATAAGCCGAACCAAATAAGCTATACAAAGTCCCACCGAGACCTTGGAGGGGTCTCTGTTGGCACGAATTAAATCTAACCACTATGTAAACATACCCTGACCTAATGCCGGGGTCCCTTTGGTCTCGGGTCCGAACAACAAAAACCAACCAAGCCCCTTCGGGGTCTCGGTGGTGCCTCGGTGCACACAAACCAAACAAACAACCACACCCCGACCCTTGGTCGGGGGTTCCTTGTTGCGTCCGAGCCATAACAAACCAAGCCGAGAGTCATGCGACTCTCGGTGGTGGTGTTAAACGCAAGTCGAGCACCCCTTTGGTGTCTCGGTTGTCTCGGCCGAACCACACCCACACCAAACCAAACCTGAAAACATGATTTAATTAATCTATTACATGTTTCATCCTTGTTCTTGATGATTAATTAATCAAACATAGAGTTAATTAAGAGTTAATTGAAAAACGGAAAGGTCTGATTTATACCGAATACGTGGAAAGAAAAAGAGAATGATCACGAACACAAAACAAATCACAAAATTCGCCCGGTTCTTCCTTCTTGCTTGTTGTAGCTGGTGGCACCAAGAGAGACAAAAGGAGAGAGCACCAAATTTTGTAAACCTAAATTATGAGAAAAACAAATCTCCTGATGTTTTATTAAAAGTGGTGTTGGGCCAAAAGGCCCACTTGGCCTCCCTTCTCTTGTCTTGGTCGCGGCATGTGGCCCCCCCAGGGATAATCCGTGCTTTTCATGTGGAAAATAATTTGTCGTGTATGCTTGTGATTTAATGTTCGTGATTTTAGTATTCGTGATCATGTCACATTTATAATATTCATGATTGTTCGTTATTTAATGTCGTGACACGTGTATTACTATTATAAATGGAAAGTTTAAAATTTATCGTATTTTCATGTGTGTACTGTTCATGTGTACTGTTCATAGGATTTAATGCAGGTTTTACAGTTTTGTTCTTGGTTTAATCAAAGTTTCTCAACAAGCTCTAATACCACTTGTTGATCCCAAACTCAAATCTTAAACCTTAGCTTGTTTAAGGGTTGTGATAGAAAGAATGAATTCAATCTAACACTAGAGAAACTTTGCACTATACAAAGTAACTAAACAAGATGTAGAAAATAGTGTTTAGCATAAGAACAAGTGTTTGAATTAAACGTTAAACTTTAATATATCAAAGATATACGAATACCCAATAATGATATTAGGGTTCTACAACCTTAAAGTATGAAATGAAAATGAATAGAAAGAGATACATGAACCAAAACCTAATGAGTTCTTTTATAGTGCAAGAACTCATGTACAAGATAACTACTTAATAAACTAGGAAACTATTCAGGAGTAGTACCTGAAACATGCTAAAATCTCTTCCAAGTTTATCTTTGTAGCAGGGTCTTTGACTTCTCAGCAAGGGGACCACCCCATGACTTCAATAATCAGCAGTGTTGGAAATACGTTTTTACGTATTTAGAAAGGATCGGTCACTCCAATGATATTGGGCTCGTGATCCAATATAGTCCATATAGCCCACATGTAGGGTGGGCTATATAAACCCCCTCCTAGCATGTTAGGACGGGTTGGTCATTCTCACTTTCACACATTCAATCTAATATTTCATTTTCTCTCCAACCTCTCTCTAGTTTCTCTCTTTAGTTCTTCATCTATCTTTCTATTTCTTTAAATCATTCCAACACAAGGATAATCCAAGATTTCGAGGACCTACAAATGGTATCAAGAGACTTGGTTTGATTGGTTTGTTCTTGTGTTCTTGATTTTGTGTTTTGATAATACATACCCACGTCCAAATTTTTTTTGTGTTTTTATGCTTTGATCTTGATACACGTTATCTAGTTACTTGTTGTAGTGATTTTGGTATCTTGATTTTGGTTAAAACACATTCTTTCTTGGATCAAAAGTGCAAAAAGGCATTGTGTTCTTATTTCCGAAATTCAAGCAAACATATCCATCGGAAAGTACAACTTAGAGGAACTTGATCGCAATAACCAGCTGGTTCCACATTGCGATCACTGTATTACGACACCTTATTCCGATCTGAGCATTCCGATCCAGCATTGCGATCTGGGATTCCGACGGGTTTAAGGGATCCTTGTGTCGTCACTCTGCCCATTTTATTTTAGCTACATTCCGATCTGGACTTTCCGATCTGGACATTCCGATAGTGATATTCCGATCTGGACATTCAGATAGTGTGACATTCCGATCTGGACTTTCCGATCTGGACATTAAGATAGTGTGACATTCCGATCAAACATTCCGATGGGTAATATTGCGATGGGTATTGCGATGGATATTCCGATGGGTATTCCGACGGATTAATTTTGAGGATTCCGATACAGTGACAAGTATTTCAAGATTTTTCAAAAACGTGTTTTTGAAAATTTTTAACAAACTTGCAGTTTGTGGAATCGTGTGTAATTTTGTCTTGGAATTTTTGGTTTATCGAGAACAATTATTAGGGGATTTTAACATTATTTCTCGACTTCTACTCACAACAACAAACACAATTACTTTCTTTCATTGATCGATCGACAAGTAATCCTTACATTCATTTATCATCGATTTTCAATGGATTCGTTGAACTCGACATCTCGAGAGGGAGACTTGCTTCTCATGCAAAACACAGCTAGAGAAAGTGGTATTATGTTCTTTCGACTACTCTAGTCTCATCTAGTGACCATTTCTTGGTTTCAAGGAGGAAACGAATTTCTGACACTCTTCGGTCAAGATCGTTATATATTCATCGATTCAATGTTCCTTAACTTGAACCAACTAGCTGAGCAACTTCACAAAGAAGACTTTAATCACTCCACATCAGCATCTGCATATCAAGCTCTAGTGACACAACTCACGCCTTTCCTCCAATTCAATATCATCAAGTCTGACAATTCAGAGATATGCCGGTCATTTTTTCAATACACACAGAACGAGGTTAAAGATTTCCGTGATAAACTGTTGAAATTTATGACATCGGTTTCGTCTTCAATTTATGAAAGATCCAGACTTCAGCAAGAGTATAATAATGGAGTGCAAGAATCTACGATGCAGATGCAAGAGGAGAATGATCATACGGTTGAAAACTTGGAGCCTAAAGATTACAAGAGCAAGGATTCGGAAGGAACGCATGATACAAGCAGCATGTCAGGGATTGATGCCACCATACCTGTATCTGACGAAGAGTCTACAAACACGGTACTAAGGAATGTGGTATATGATGTCTATGCCGATGAACCACCGCATGTTGCGCATTCCAAACCTAATTATGACAAACATGGGATGGAAAAGGGTGATAGTTTTACCACTTCAGATTCATCCGATGTGAGTCAAAATAGGGGAGAAATTGTTCAGAATGCTATAGTTCATCAGGATAAATGCTTTATGACTGCTTCACTAACCGATTCTGATTCCAAGATTAAAGAGCTTGAAACGATCTTAGCTCAGCAATCTAAAGCTCTTGAGGAGGCCAAAATTGAATTTTCGAAGAAAACGGATAAATTTGAAAAGTATTTTGAAAAACTTGAAAATTCAAACGTTATTCTAGAAAGAAAATTAAATCAAAAAATTCAAGATTCTAATGCTGAAAAAGATAATTTTGTGAAACAAATTACTTTGCTAGAATCTAAGTTGGCATCCCAAGATAAATTGCTTAAAGATAATGAGAATTTGAAGGCCCAGGTTCAGGAAAAGGTTTTTGCTATAGCTGCGTTGAAAAACGAATTAAGAAAAGCTAAAGGAACTAGTGTGGACACTAAGCTTGAAAAACCATCAATCTTGGGGAAACCACCTCAAATTCAGTCTGTTAGGCAACCGACTGCATTTAGATCCGAGCGACCAAAATCCTCGAGACCGCGGTTTGCCTCCCAAATTGATATGGTTCATATCTCTAGACCAGTCACTCCACTATCTAGGCCCAATGTGACTAAAACAGCTTTTGCAAGACCTAATCACATGATTGCATCTAGCCTCCCTATACATAGTCTAAAGAACACGTCTCGAACTAGTTCAAATGACGTTCGCCATACATTTGGTCTAAGGGAAGCTAAGCAAAAGACACAAGTAAGAGATAGGAATTTAAAACCTAGTCAGATGCCTTCTAGCTTACCCGACACTGCTAACCGAAGCATGTCACATCCTAGGAGCATCAATCAATCATCTAGGAATTCTAGATCTTACTCGGACATTAAATATGCTACTTGCAAAACATGTAGGAAATGTGTCTTTAAAGCCAATCATGATTCTTGTGTCAAGAAATTACTTAATGAGGTGAACTCCCGTGCTAGACTTAAATCTCAGTGGGTAGCTAAAATCAAACCCATTGGTAAAATGTGGCGCCCCACTGGTAGAACTTTCACTCTTGTAGGAAACGAGTGCCCTTTAACTAGGATAGTCTCTGATTCTACTAAGACTACTAGGGAGGAAATTGAAAAGGAGGATACATCACTTAAGCCTGAACTTAAGGTTTTCTATAAAAGGAAACGTTTGCCAGCTAAGACAAGTGAATCCTCTCCTCAGGTCACCTCTAGCACAAGAAAAGAAAATTGTGAACTCCCACTTGCTTCTAAGATAGATATCGCTAACCCATATCAAAGCATGCAAAATCCTAATGAGAATGCAGGTACCAAAGAGAATGTTCCAAAAGAAAGAAGCGGTCCAATCATTGTATACCACTCAATTAAGGACACTCTCGGAGTTTGGTTGCTAAAGAAGCTGATATCTAAGAAACAAGTGTCTCAGGGGATTTCCAGTTAAGCTTACAGTGCATCAGGACTTACAGTCACATAACAGACTGTAACTCGATCTCAAAAGACAGGAAAGTTCATCCCGATGATGACTTATCCTAAAAACGAGAAATTCATTTTTCTCGGGCATGAGCTTATGTTAAAAACATTCCACGTTTTTAAGCTCATGCACAAGGACTTATAGTCGCATCACAGACTATAACTCGCTCTTCAAAGAAAGGAAAGTTTATCGCCGATGGTAAACTTACCCTAACAACGAGAAATTAAATTTTCTCGGGCATGAGCTTATGCAAAAAACATTCCAAGTTTTTAAGCTCATGCACAATGACTTACAGTTAAATGTCAGACTGTAACTCGAACTTAAAATAAAGGAAAGATTATCTTTTATGATAACTTATCCTCTTAACGAGAAATTCATCTTTCTCGGTCATGAGCTTGTATTAAAACATTCCAGGTTTTACGCTCAGAAGGGAAAGTGAATCTTTTAAATAAGAGAACTTTTCCTCATAACGAGAAATTCACCTTTCTCGGTCATGAGCTTTTCGTTAACACATTCAAAGTTTTTCAAGCTCATGAAAACGACTTCTAAGTAAATGTCAACTTAGGACTCGTTCTTCAGCTAAAAGGAAAGTTTATCGCCGATGATAAACTTATCCTTAACAACGGGAAGTTTAGAACTTCTCGGGCTTGAGCTCGTTTTGTAAGATATTCAACATCTTAAGCTCAAGTAATTGGTTTTCAAAACAATGAACATAATTTTTCGAGAATTTCTCAAAAAGGTTTTTCTAAATCTTTCAAAATTGTGTGTTCAAAAATGTTTTGATAAAAAGAGCATGTCTTCTGGAATCGATAATATTTACGATACTAGAAATGTCATTCAATAATGACACGGGGTTGTAAATAAAGTTCGAGCAGAAGTTCAAATGTTTTAAAACATGCTCAAAATGGTTTGCTATTATTTCAGATAGTAACCCGCTTTTTATACTCTAGTCAAGCATTTCACCGGAAAGCTTTGACTCAACAACGGGAATTAATTTTCTCGGGCATGGTTTACTTTATAACCATGTAAGGGATTGTGTTCACTTTATAACACAATCTAACACGAATTTATGTACGTGTCAGTGCATTTATTTGTTAAAACAAGAGAAATCTTGTTTTTATGAAGCTATCATCTCTACAACCATAGCAATCTACAATTGGTATCTACATACTCGATGATGCGACTACTCAAACGGTGACTACAGCTCTTTCAATAGAACACGGGTCAACAATTGAGGGGGAGCAATTGTCCAGCATTCAGAATCTTTGACGCCAAAGGTGCCAAGTTCACATATTGGTGTCAAGACAACGATATCAACCGTACATATGGAGTCAAGAGATAACTTCAGACGTGATGAGGCGACCAACATTCGTGAACAAGAACCATGTGCCTCTTTCATATGATGTTCTTCATCATTCAGGTCCAACCTCATAAATCGCTAATCTTGTGAATACATTATCATATATGATCTTTGCACGTGATAAATACCTTACACTTGTGTTTAAAAGGTATTTAATTTACGTTTCAAGTACACCCTCATTAATTTGAGAGGGAGCTTGTGTAATTCATGAAGATAATCGGATTTGCATTTTTCTTCCCAAATTTTCTTAAAATTCTATTAAATCAACTGATATTAAAAACATCGATTGGGTTAATATTTTTAATATGGGGGAGAAAATGTGATTTAATATGGGAAATTATCACAAATGGTTTGACTTAACGTGATAGCTCATCCCGACATATGTGAAATGTTTTCGGATATCGTGGCATATGTTAAGGGGGAGCAAAATGGATTTGCACATCAAAATGGATTTTCATGGTGACATATACTTACCTAAACCTCATTTAATTCACGACGATGAAGATTGTGGTGACATAAGGATGGTAGGATAGGTTAAGTCCTATGATTCTTCCAGAACCGGAGGAATCTTCCCAAGGACATTCCGTAGCTAGAAATAGTAGTCCTTAGGAAAGAAGGGGAAAGATTGTGAACGTAGCTGAATGCCGACCAAGTACTTAAGTTAGCACTGGAACAATCATAACAAGGTGCTAGTTATGACGTATTGGTAAGCATTGAAGGGGTTGAAGAATGAAAAAGAATTGTAAAGATAAAGGGTGTAAAGAAAGAAGCCCTCCTTACAACTTTAGGCAGAAACCGGGTCAATACATATGCTATTGAGATCATTTTAATGAATCTTGATATTGAAGACAGACATCATGGACCCAGTGATGCAATGCACAACCCATCCCAGCTAACTCAGATATCTCTCAAAAGGTATTTGTTTTAATCACACGGAGACAACACGTTATCTATTGATTTATTCACTCCGAATAAATTGGTATTGAAAAGGTGGCACTCCTCTCCAGCCTCCGATCACTAAAATCCAAAATGCACGATCGAGTCTAGAGCCATTTTGAGATCATCAAATATCTCACTAGGACACACTTTCATATTTCCTTGCTTCTTCACACACTGTGAAAAGTAAGAAAGATCTTAAGAGTCCTACGCAAAATCTTCATGATCTTGCCTGAACATCCGAGTAATACGAAAGTATTTACAATGAAGATGGAAATCCTTCTTGAGCGAATATCAAAAAGCTCATGGTAGGTGACTTGTGCGATTCTTTATGAATCAAACTTGTGATAACTGGAAAGCAACAGCTGTTTAATTCTTAACTGAATTTAAACACGTTCCAGGCCTCTACGCAATATCTTAGTGATCTTGCCAGAACAGTCAGAGTGATACCTTTGTGTTCACGGTGATGAGTGGAAATCCTTCTAGTGTTAACCTCAAACAGCACTTGGTAGGTAACTTGCAAGATTCTATACGAATCAAGCTCGTGACAACTGGAAAGCAACGATGGTGCGGTTCTTAATTGAATTTCACTTGTTCCAGGAACATGAATTGACGGCTTCAAATCATGCGGATATTATTATCCAAATGATTCACTCTTTATGTTCGCAGTCAGCTTTGGACGGTCGAATAAAGAGAACGGGTTTACCCGCGAAATCCTGTCAGGAAGTTACTTAATTGAAACTATCCGTCACGGGTACGATATCTAATATCGTCCAACGGTCTTCACCGACCGGAGGTAAAATGCTACCGATTTAGAATGAAATGTTCAAAGCCATTTCGTTCGTGTCTACTTATGTTGCGGCATTTGAAGACGGTGGCGTTGCGGGATCCAAGAAGAAGTCGTCCCCGCATGCTTATACTTTATGCACTTAATACTTCATCCAATTCTAGAAAGCCTAAAAGTCAAGTCTACCGCTGTATCAAACTCTGAAGCTTTCAAGAATTATAAAGGTATAAGTATGTGGAACATGAAGTCACGAAGAGGCAAATATCACAAGTGATGAATGCACAAGGTCAAAGCAAGGACACATGCTCAAGACCAAAGTCAAAGATCTCATCAAGCATATTCACAAGAACAAGATCGAAGACTCAAGCATAGTATGCTAGGTTTAAGATTTTGTAAAAATGGTGTGACCTTCCTTTGGGAGAGATTGTTGGAAATACGTTTTTCCAAGGAAAGTCTCGGTCACATCATTATTAGCATAGATCACGAGCTATAGACTATTTAGGACATTGTAACTTGGAGTGACCTCCCTTAGGGGGAGATTGTTGGAAATACGTTTTTACGTATTTAGAAAGGATCGGTCACTCCAATGATATTGGGCTCGTGATCCAATATAGTCCATATAGCCCACATGTAGGGTGGGCTATATAAACCCCCTCCTAGCATGTTAGGACGGGTTGGTCATTCTCACTTTCACACATTCAATCTAATATTTCATTTTCTCTCCAACCTCTCTCTAGTTTCTCTCTTTAGTTCTTCATCTATCTTTCTATTTCTTTAAATCATTCCAACACAAGGATAATCCAAGATTTCGAGGACCTACAAGCAGGGTCTTCATACACTAGCAGGGGGAACTCTGACCAACCAGCAGGGAGAACTAAGACACATATTTATTCCCAACACAATCTTCCTGTGTTGATTTTACCTTTTCCAGTAATCCTGCCTTTACTTCCACCAAAGGCTACTTGTTATTCCCATTCAATCCATAACACAAGATTTAGAAGAGAGAAAGAGAAGAAAAGTAGAGAGAGAAACAAGAGAGATTTGGAAGGTTTATGTTTACTAGAGAGAGAAAGTAAAATAAACCAACACCCTCTTTCACATGTGAAAGAGGGTTATATACCCCACGGCTCTAAGGCCTTTGTAGGCTTCATCTTGGGCCGGGCTTGGCTTTGCTTTGGGCTTACGCCCCTAACTTATACAATATTAGCTTAAAGTCCAAGCCCGGTTTTTCCCGACTAACCTATTACAATACAAGACCTTTTAACGACTAAGATGACCTATTACATTCTTGTTCTACTATATGAAATATAGGGCTAACAATCTCCCTCAATGTATCGGTCATCTTAAAATGCTTAAATAGCATAAGATGGTTGAGTGAATACATTCTTGTAGAGGAGATCTTCTTGCTTTGGTCTTGTATCTTGGTCTTGATCTTGTTTGTAACAGCTTTGTTCCTTCATGCTTTCGTGATCTTTATCTTGAGCCTTTGTCATTTGACTTTGAGTGCTTGAGATCTTCATCTGTACTCCTTGTGACTAAGATGACCTATTACATTCTTACATTCTTAGGTATTTTGATTATCGCCATCTTGTGCTCTTGTGACTTCTGAATAGACATCGGTATCACAGCTACGCCACCTTCTTGATATGCAGCAACATGTATAGACACGGATAAAATGGCTTTGAACATTTCATCCTAACTCGGTAGCGTTTTACCTCCGGTCGGTGAAGACCGTTAAACGGTATTAAATACCATACCTGTGATCAGGTAGATTCGATTAAGAACCTCCTTGACAGGGTTTCCCGGCGGTAGAAGCCAGTTCTCTTTACTCGACCGTCTCAAAGCAGTCTGCGAACGTAAAGAGTGAATCAAAAAGGATACGGTTATCCGTTTGATTAGAGTCGTCAATTCAGAATTCCTGGAACAAGTTTGATTCTATAAGAATCGCACCATTGTTGCTTTCCAGTTTGCCACAAGCTCGATTCATAAGAATCTTGCATGTTACCTACCGCAGTGCTGTTTGATGTTGACACTGGAAGGATTTCCATTCGTCACTGTGAACACTAAAGAGTGTCACTCTGAATGTTCTGGCAAGATCACACGGATTTTGCGAAGAAACCTGGAATCAAGTTTGAATCAATTAAGAATCGAAACTTAGTTGCTTTCCAGTTCTCACAAGTTTGATTCGTGTAGAATCGCACAAGTTACCTACCATGAGCTTGTTTAATGCTGGCTCAAGCAGGATTTCCATCTTCATTGTGAATCGTATCACTCAGATGTTCTGGCAATATCACAAGGATAATGCGTAGGACTCGATTGTGTCCTAATGAGATGATAGATAGATCTCGATTGGCTCTAGACTCAATAAGTGCATTTTGGTAATCGGAGGCTGGAGCAGACTGCCACCTTTTCAATATTAACTGACTCGGAGTGAGAAAGTCAATAGATACGTGTTGATCTCCGTGACAATGAGACAAGTTTCTTTTGAGAGAGACTCGAATGGCTGAGGAAGGGTTGTGCATCGCATCACTGGGTCCATGACACTTGTCTTCAAAAGATGTGTTAACCCGGTTTCTACCTAAGTTGCACAGAATATTCAACTCCTTCAATGCTTACCAATACGTCATCATTAGCACCTTGTTGTGATTGTTCCAGTGCTAACTTAAGTACTTGGTCCGCATTCAGCTTCATTCCACTCCATCTTTCCTAAGGACAACTATTTCTAGCTATGGAACGTCCTTGGGTAGATCCCTCCGGTTCTGGTTGGATCATAGGACTTAGTTTCCTATCCTAAACCACCTTTTGACTCCATCGTTCCGTCGTGGATAGTAGGTTGTTTTGGGTAAAGATCGTAACCATAAAACCATTGAAAACCATTCAAAGTGCTTGATAAAAATCAAAACTTTTAACACTTAAAAGTTTTACATTTCCGAAAAGCTCCCCCTACACACATGCATCGATATATGAAATAGTTTGGCATGTGAAGGAAAGAGTTGCACTTGAGTCTTTAAGATCACATGTTGCGATATATTACATTTTAATCACATTTTCTCCCCCTATCTCTAATATAAAAATATAATATTAGAGATACCAATTGATTAAAATATGACATTTTCTGAAAAATCGACGGGAGAGAAACATGTGTGCACGCATGAATCATGGAACATTTTCAGTCGGGTCGCTCCCCCTCAACAATATATGTGTGTCTTGAGACAAAATTTGACAAAATTTTAGAAAAACGACACCACAAAATATGTTGAGGTACGGAGTTGAGATGCCTTTTCCGATATAATATATTACATTTGACAATTTCATATCATTTTCGGAATGTGTTGGATACATAAAATATGACAATTTTAGAGATGTACCCAACAACATTAAAAGGCTTGATTTTAAAACGCTCCCCCTCAAAAATTGATCAAAATAACATATGACAATTTTGAGATATAAAAACCACTTATGAGGAAGGGAGTGTTGAACACACAATTTTGAAAGATTTAGAAAAAACCTTTTGAGAAATTCTTGAAAAATTGTGTTCAACGGTTTTAAAATAATCAGGATAGAAGACTTCTCTTCTATTGATTAGGGAAAGCGCGCTGAAACGTACACTCCCCTTTCGGGTCCGTTTTTCATAAGCTAAAAACTTTGATTGTTTTGTGACTAGTTCATGACCGAGAAACATAAATTTCCCGTTTTGAAGGATAAGTTATCATCCGTGATAAACTTTCCTTAAGTTGATGTTCGAGTTCTAAGCTGACATTTACTTAGAAATCGTTTTTCATGAACTTAAAAACTTTGAATGTTTTTATGAGAAGCTCATGACCGAGAAATATGAATTTCTCGTTGAGAAGGATAAGTTATCGTCCGAGATAAACTTTCCTTAGTTGATGTCCGAGTTCTAAGCTGTGACGCGCCTAGAAGTCATTATGAGAGAATATCAAGCAGCTTCATTTGCCAAAACCTCTAAGTCTTCTGGAGTCATATACTTCATACCAAGACGGCCAACGAGATACGCAAACCTATCTTTCGATAGAGCTTTTGTAAACAAGTCTGCCAGCTGGTACTCAGTTCTGACAAAGTATAATTCCACGATGCCGCGTTCCACTTGTTCCTTGATGAAGTGATATCTGACATCGATGTGCTTGGTGCGGGAGTGTTGAACCGGATTGCAAGATATGGCTATGGCCGACTTTGAGTCACAATACATAGGTATTTTATCAAAGTGGAAGCCATAATCCGTGAGTTGAGTTCTCATCCAGAGGACTTGAGCACAACACGCGGATAGAGCCACATATTCTGCTTCACCTGATGAGAGCGAAGTGCAATCCTGCTTCTTTGACGACCAACTGACAAGCTTGTCTTCCCCTAGAAATTGTATGCTACCAGAAGTGCTTTTACGACTATCAAGACAACCTGCGTGATCAGAATCTGAAAAAGCCGTTAGATGAAAACCGGTTTCCCTCGGATACCAGAGTCCCATGTGAATGGTATTCTTAAGGTACCGAAAGATCCGTTTAACCTCTTTGAGGTGCTTTTGAGTAGGTCTGGCTTGATATCGTGCACAATAGCATGTGGCATGATGAATATCAGGCCTGCTGGCTGTAAGGTACATAAGTGACCTGATCATACTGCGATATCGCGTTTGATCTACGGGATATGAGTACAAGTCAGCGTCTAGGGATGTGGTCGACAATGGTGTACCAACGCGAGCACATGAGGTCATACCATGCTTTTTAAGTATCTCTTGAGCATACTTGGCTTGGTTAATGAAGATACCACGTGGGGATTGATGAATTTGGAGGCCTAAAAAGAATTTTAGCTCCCCCATCATTGACATTTCAAATCTGCTGTGCATTAA
The DNA here is from genome assembly GCA_025667525.1 of Glebionis coronaria. NCBI lineage: Eukaryota > Viridiplantae > Streptophyta > Magnoliopsida > Asterales > Asteraceae > Glebionis > Glebionis coronaria. Next base: position 265,041,630 of record CM046881.1, on the reverse strand, counting down.
TTTTTCAAAACGTTTTGAAAGTTTTGGGTTCGTAGAACCAAAAATAATGTCATCAACATAAACTTGCACCAGCATTATGTCATCCCCATATTTATTAGTAAAGAGAGTAGGATCAATAGAACCTTTGGAGAATCCTTTGGACACCAAGAAGTTTGAAAGTTCTTCGTACCATGCCCTTGGAGCTTGTTTAAGTCCATATACAGCCTTCTTGAGACGATAGACTTTGTCAGGATGATGAGGATCGACGAATCCTTCCGGCTGATTCACATACACTTCTTCCTTCAAATGACCGTTGAGAAAAGCTGTTTTGACGTCCATCTGAAAAACCGTGAAGCCCTTATGTGCAGCATAAGCAAGGAATATCCTGACTGCTTCCAAACGAGCAACTGGAGCGAATGATTCATCGAAATCTATCCCTTCTTGTTGACGATACCCCTTAACCACAAGACGAGATTTGTTTTTGATGATGGTTTGTTCTTCATCCAGTTTGTTTTTCCAGATCCATTTGAAATCTAAAATTGACATTCCATAGGGTCGGTCAACAAGTTCCCAAACATTTAGGCGTTCAAACTGATGAATTTCGTCTTGCATTGATTCAATCCACGCATGATCAGTCATGGCTTGTTTGATGTTTGTAGGTATAGTTAAACTCACGGTGAGTGCATACATACACACATCGCCATCGGTTTCGAGTTGTCTGCGTGTTCGAACCGGTTGTGAAGGATTTCCAATGACTTGCTCCAATGGATGATCACGTGTCCAATGGTGAGTGGATGGATATGGTTGGTAGAATGTATGCATGTTGGACGGATCAACATGTTGAGTAGAAGACTCTCCGACTTCGTGTACCGGTGTACCGAACGGATTGATAAATTCTTCATCGTCAGGTTGTGCATCGACTGCTTGATTGTTGTTACCTCCTTCAGCATTGACAGTTGGTGATGTTGGTTGTAAGACTGTTTCTGCAGTTTGTTGAGTATCCACTGGAATTGTTTCTTGAGCAACGGTTGCTGAAGTAGAGGCAGTTGTGTCTTGTTGATGTTGTTCGGGTGCATCAGCAGTATTGACAGCGGAAGGCTTTGACACAACTTGATTGTTTCCATAGTAATATTCATCAAACATTGGATCATATAAATCAACCAACTCATTCATATGTGTCGTATCCGTCGATTCTGCTGTAGGAGTACTTTGTTGACATTCTTGCACGGGACATACACTGTTTTGTGTAGGTGCCATTGCTGGACATTGAGGTGCGGGACTTGAGCTGTTGTGATCAAGTACCATTTGTGGCAATTCGTCAAAGTTCACATGAATTGTTTCGACAATAATCTTTGTTCTCTTGTTATAGACCCGATATCCTTTCGACAATGTCGCATACCCCACAAAAATACATGCATCACCTTTTTCTTTCATCTTGTCGAGATTCTCACCGTCTTTAAGAATGTAGCATAAAGATCCAAATACGTGAAAGAATTTGACAGTAGGTTTCCTGCCATTGATGATGTGGTAAGGTGTCTTTTCATGTCTAGGGATGACGAGAGAACGATTCTGAGTATAACAGGCAGTTGCAATTGCTTCAGCCCAGAAGAATAGCGGTAATTTTGAAGCAGAAAGCATTGTTCGAGCAGCCTCAACCAAAGTACGGTTCCGTCTTTCGACAACGCCGTTTTGTTCAGGAGTTCGAGCAATAGACGTTTGATGTTCGATGCCTTCTTCTTGAAAGTAAGATTGCAAGTTCTTGTTCAAAAATTCAGTACCCCTATCCGTTCTTACGGTTAAGACTTGAGCTTGAAGATTTCGTTGTATCATCTTGAGAAAGTTTTTGAGAACCTCTGGTGTTTCTTCTTTGGACCTTAAGAAGAAAGTCCATGTGTATCTAGAGTAATCATCAACAATCACGAGAATATACTTTTTCCCGTTAATACTTTCTACACGCATGGGACCACATAAATCCATGTGTAGAAGTTCTAATCGTCCTTTTGAGCTTGGGGTAGTCTTTGACTTGAAAGACTTCCGTTTTGCTTTCCCCAACTCACAAGAAGAACAAAGATGGTCTTTGACGAATTTCAACTTAGGAAGACCGGTCACAATATCATTCTTAGAAAGCAAGTTGATTGTGTCAAAGTTGAGATGTGACAATCGTTGATGCCATGACCATGCTTGAGATGATGAGGCTTTAGCCATTAAGCATATTGGATTTGTTGAAGATGTGTCTTGAAGAGTTACTGTGTAGAGATCAGAACCACGAGAACCTGTAAGAAGGTCATTCCCATCGTAGTCTCTAACATAGCAAGTAGATTTCCGAAAAGCCACTTCCAAATCCGCATCACAAAATTGACCAACCGAGAATAAATTGTGATTCAGTCCTTCGACGTAATAAACCCGTTTTATAGTGATATTCCCTTGAACCAAGTCTCCATATCCGAGTATCGGTGCAAATTGATCATTTCCAAATCGTACCGTACCCAGAAACTTCTCCACGAAGTTAATGAGAAGCTTGAGATTGCCCGTCATGTGCTTTGTGCACCCAGAGTCCATTATGAATAGGATGAGTTCGACGAGCTGCAGAAGAATTAGAAGACAATGTAGCATTTGACAAATGGGAGCCCTTGATAGAAACGGGTTCCAAAATAGTAGTGAACCTAGATTCTAAAGGCAAGCTAACATTCATAGACCCAATTAGAATGGGGGTTGTCTTAGGTACCCATTTGTATCCGGGTGGTGTAAATCTTGAATACCCCCGTGTACATGTCCTAATCATGTTCTCATAAAGCTTCTTTAACCTGCTTTGTTTACGTAGAGTAGTGGATTCTAACGCACTTAGTTTCTTAAGTGGTTGCTCAGTGGATTGGTTCAAAGTTCTTGTGGGTTTACTAGTACTAGTGGGCATACGAATAGGCTTCCTAGTTCTAGTATTCACGCCATTATAATTAAGAGCACAAGCATCATGATTGAAAGTACGAACACATTTGCCACATTCAACACAAACAAATTCAACATTCGAGGTCTTAGCATTTAAACTGTCATTACATGCAGTTACAGACGTTTTATTCTTAGAAAACTTAAAATTCCTACGGTGATCTTCTACTTCATTCTTCTTCCCTTGACTATTGTTAGGCATGACTCTATCTTCAACTCTAGTGCTCTTAAGCTGTGGTCCGCTAACACTAGTAGTGGGATTTACTCCTGTAGAAGAAGACACACGTTGATTAGTTTTCCTAGTATTCTGAGGTAACTGCGTTGTTCCAGTTTGAGTGGACCTAGTGTTCATCTTATACATTCCAGGTGCTATCACATTAGTGCTCTTATCATTTCCTATCTTAGGCAAAGTCTATGGGGATTGTCCCAAAATAGATGTTTTAGGGCATTTAACCGCATTCGGTTGACGAACGGCGGATGGTTTACCCAAAACAGACTTTCCGTTGATTTTCTCAATGAGTTTCTGTAACTCACTTATGGCTATGTCCCTTTCTTTTAGCTGAGCTTTCAAATCATTTATTTCGAAATCTTTTTCATTCAGTAGACGAAACGAAGAAGCTGACATTTCTTGACACTTTTTATGATTATGAGATTTTTCACCTTTTTGTAAAGCAAGTTCAAGAGAAATGGAGTGTTTCTCAAGTTGAGAAAAGCTTTTCGAAAGTTTGTTATATGACTGAATTTGTTTTGAAAGCTCTACTTCAAGATTGCGACATTTCGCGTCCGATTCTGACACTAGACATGCTACATGACAATATTGATCAAGATCGGTATACACACCAAGTATAGCATTCATATGGTCAGCATAAAAATATTCCTTTGAAAGTCGATCAATTTCGTTAGAAAGTTGGTGTTCTTGTGTCTTTAATTTAGTTTGAAGAAAATCAACTTCATCTTCAAGAGATTTAACATAACTTAAATCAGTTAACATTTCCTCAGTGAGAGCTGTATAAAACATTTCCACATTTTTAGAAAGATCATCAATGGTTGGAACAATACATTGTTGAATGACGACTTCTACTTGTGGGTTAGGTTTAATATTCCAAATGGTATCCCTAGAAACTTTTTCATAGTCGACGACACCTTTGTACAAATTTAAAACCCCTTGTTTTATAAACTCAAATTGCTGAACACTTTTGCTTTTCTCATTCCATTTACGTTTGTCATCCAAAATTCGCTTTTCTAACAAAATTGATTGCTTTTTGAAACTCCTTTTTAAAGAAACTTTCTTTTGTGGTTCATCACTTGGTGGTGGAACACTATTATACATCTTTTGTTCTTTTGAAAGTTCTTTTTGAGGGACAAACTTAATATGATTGTTAGAATCAGAAAGGTTTATTAAATCACTTAAGTTTGATCGACTTTCTTCTTGTTGACGAATGATTTCGTCGCAGTCAGGGGAACGCATAAGAGCAAGATTATCATCATAACAACCGATATCATAAAGAGCAGGCTTGGTACTTTGAGCTTTCTTGAGATATTCAGGCTTGACAAAACTCGTTTTCATATTTCTAGTGAGCATATTCATAGTTTGAATAGACTGACCCGTTTTGTAAACAATGTTGTTTAACGTGTCGACTCTCTTTTCCAAAGCAAGAATTTTTTCAATATCCTTTTCTTCACGAGTTTTATAAAGCTCAGTTTGTTCTTTGTTAATCGACTCTAATTCAGTAATTTGGAGTTTATGTAGCAGCAGTTGTTCTTCAAGTTCTGATATCTTCTGTTTTGACATATGAATTTCGTGTGTTACTTCAGAACAATATTGTTCGTTGAGCACCTTACGTTCATATACCAAACCATTAGCTATTGCAACTCGTCGATCAGCTTCTTTTACATAATCACACTCTTTAAGCCTGTCTATCTCCTCGGCTAAGGATGTGTTTGCTTGCTTCAAACGTTTATTAGCATCTTTGTTTTCCTCAATTTCATGTTTTAAAGAATCAATTATAGACGCAAGCAAATCACGGTCCTCATCCGAGTCACTATCCTGAGCAGCATTACCTTCATCATTACACATATGCTGTGAATCCGTAGAGATATTGCTATCCTCGGTGTCCATTACATATGTGTCATTGATGCTTTCGGGTTGCTCAGGATGCCGTCGTTCATTAGCAAACACATTATAGTTGTCATTTGTTGGTACCTTTTCAATTGGCTCAGTATCAAAGATAGGTCCAGAAGTATCAGCAGTCTCTGGAAGCACTTCTTGAATCTTTGCCATGTACACATAATGTGCCTCTAGCTCTTGATCATCGGCTTCATCATCAGTGTCATCACGCCAGTCAACTTCATCTGCTGTAAGTGGAATTCCTGCTTCTTCTTTCTTACACAGCAGCATCTTTTCCTTGTGATACCCTGAGTCCTTAACCCGTTTTGGCTTCTTGCATTCCCTAGCCATGTGCCCAAATCCCTTACAGTTGAAGCATTGAATCCCAGTCTTCTGCACAACCGGAGTGCCTACAGTATCTCTAGCCCCAACTTGATTCAGCATCCCCTGATTATCATACCTAGCATCACGATCATACCTAGGTGCATGATCAACTTCCTTATATCTAGCATTGGATGATGATCTGAGGTTGTTGTTGGTAGGTTTGTAGATCTTCTTATAAGTTGTGGTGAGTAAAGACATGAGTTCTTCAATCTTCTTGTCCCTTGAAGTTTGTTCATCATCACTGTCTCCATCTGACTCGGTGTCATACTTTGGAGGTGGAGTGGGGACAATTGCTTTTGCTTTGTGTTTAGCAGCAAGTAGAGGTTTGGTGGATGAGCTTGATGACTTTGAGGAATGAGTAGGTGGTTGTTGACGGGGAACGGGTTTTGTTGAAGTAGCAGCCACAAAAGCAATAGAATTAGCAGACCGTTCTGCCTTTTCAGCCCTTAGTTCATTCACTTCATTCTGATGTTGTTTTAAGATATCATAAAGTTTGTGGTAAGATATAGTCTTGATATCCTCCCTTTGTTTGACCAAAGTCACAAACCTTTGCCATTCCGGTTTGAGTTGAAGTAAGAACTGAACATTGGCATGATGATTGGAGATGGTGCACTGATTTCTGACAAGCTCATTCATCATTTTGTAGAATCTCGAGTAATATGAGTCAATGGATTCACCATCTTCAGATGTGAATTTTCCAAACTCCCAAAGTAGATTAGTCTCGAGATCTTGAACATTGATCGACTCACCTTGCTTCAATCGATGAATTGCATTCCACATTTCCATAGCATTAGGACATGCATCAACTGTGGAATAGATATCGTTATCAATTCCAGTGAGTATGAAGTTTACAGCATCAGCTTCAGCTTGGAGGAGTTTCTTTTTCTCAGCAGAACATGTGTCAAAATCCTCCATAGCTCGTATAATTGATGAAGTACCATCCTCTGCCTGTGTAGTAATTGGTCTGAATTCAAAAACTGGAGGTGGATTCTCAAGGCAGTGACGAAGAGCAGTTCGGTTTTCTTTTCCGTCGAGAAATCTGAGAAAACGAGATCTCCATTGAACGTAGCAACCGGCAGTGAGCACAGGTGGATTACCGTTGCCACCTTGTTCCAAACGAATTTGATTAGCAGTTACAATGTTGATGTTGTTGTTAGACATGGTGAATACTTGTGAATGAATTGCAGATCTTAGTGGATTTGTTGTGATGATGTGTGGTTAAAATTGAAATTCCAAAATTTCCAGAAAAATTTTTTTTTTCCCAGTCCGACAATAAATTCCTCAGTCTGACAAAACGGTAAGCCGAAAAATTTTGTATCGCCAAATTTTGAATTTGAGTTAAAAATAGCCAAAAACTAATAGGGAAAAAATTTGATTTTACCTGACCTAAAAATTTTAACTCAAACAATGTTCCTAAATTTTTTTTTTTTTTTTTTTTTTTTTTTTTTTTGATCTTCGTGTAAACGATGTTCCTAAACTAGTCTAGATAGTGGCTAAGTCTAAAAATTACTCAAACAAAATATCCATCGGAATGCCCATCGGAATAACCTTGTCGGAATGACCAATCGGAATGTCAAATCGGAATACCCAATCGGAATGTCCAATCGGAATACTAATCGGAATACCCTAATCGGAATGACAGATCGGAATGACAAATCGGAATGACCAATCGGAATGTTCAAATTGGAATGACCAATCGGAATGTTGTTGTCCAATCGGAATGATGCTACTGATCGGAATGCCACTGATCGGAATGCCACTGATCGGAATGCCATTGATCGGAAAGCCAATCGGAATATCAAATCCCTTTTCCGATTACACCAATCGGAATATATAATCCCTTTTCCGATTACACCAATCGGAATATATCCCACTTTTCTCGGACAAAACTCAACCAATACGTGATTTTAAGCCAAAAAATGATCAAAACACCCAAAAATTTTGTGTTTTTAGCCAAAGTAAATATACCAAATCACTACTAGAACTATGTAGAAGATTTGTATCAAGAAAAAACCATAAAAAACACAAGAAAAATTTTTGGACGTGATATAAAGATCAAAATGACCACGAAAAATCAAGAACACACCACACTAATCTTCAATCACCTATCCACTATAGGCTCTTGATACCAAATGTTATTCCCATTCAATCCATAACACAAGATTTAGAAGAGAGAAAGAGAAGAAAAGTAGAGAGAGAAACAAGAGAGATTTGGAAGGTTTATGTTTACTAGAGAGAGAAAGTAAAATGAACCAACACCCTCTTTCACATGTGAAAGAGGGTTATATACCCCACGGCTCTAAGGCCTTTGTAGGCTTCATCTTGGGCCGGGCTTGGCTTTGCTTTGGGCTTACGCCCCTAACTTATACAATATTAGCTTAAAGTCCAAGCCCGGTTTTTCCCGACTAACCTATTACAATACAAGACCTTTTAACGACTAAGATGACCTATTACATTCTTGTTCTACTATATGAAATATAGGGCTAACACTACTGGTCCACCTCTAAATTCTTTAAGTTTAGCAAGGAAATCTTTGTTCCCTGTCATGTGCCTTGAGCATCCACTATCTACTATGCCTTTATCTTTCAATCCATTAATCAGATGCTCCTGCACATACACAAAACCATTAGTTTTTAACAAGGACCCAAGCCACATTTGGCTCGGATCGTGTGGGACCTACGAACTTAAGTGTTTGATAGGTAGGTTTTCCAGTAAGACTACAAACACTCTTTATTTCATGGTTCTAGTTAAATAGTCAAAGACATAAGTTGTTTCATTGTCTTTGGACCTTTTTGACTTAAGTACTGTTCTAGAAGTACTTGCTTGAAAACATGATTTTTATCCCTTAGGGCCCATACTTGCACTTGTTTCTTATAAGACTTATCTCTAGGTGTCTTTGCAATCTCAAATAAACTCCTAGATGCTTTATGGGACTGTGGTTTTCTTGACTTTTGACCATTGGTATTTACTTTTGGTCTAGCAGTACTTGCAGTTCTAGGTTTGTCGGTACCTGGCTTGCTAGAGTTTAAAGGTACTAGACCTTGGTTTATAAGTACTGCTCTTGGAACAAAGTCTTTGGTTGTGAGAGGGTGACTGACCTTATTGATCTTATTATTTACCCTCTGAGCATGACCAAACTTAGGTTTGTCATCTTTTGGTCCCATTTGCCTTTTTACCTGTGCATGTTTCTCATTACCTTTCTTTGTGACCCTATGTGCATCCTTTTGTTTAGCAATTTTATCTTCATGCAAAGTATAATCCTTGATAAAATGATTTAAGCTACAACATACATAACATCTTTTTCTTTTCAAAGAAGATCCAAAAGATAGTTCTGACTTAGTGTTCTTAAAACCTAGAATCCCTCTTGGTGCTACTATGATGTTTTGTATTGCTATCCAATGCCTTACTAGGAGGTTTCACCTGCTTAGGAGTAGAACTAGTTATAGGCACATGTCCTTCAGGCACAAAAGTGCTCATCAAAGGTAGATAAACAACCTTTTCGGTCACAACAGGCTTATCTTGGGTAAAAGTGCTAGAGTTTGACTATGAATCATTGGACGTTAAATCTACACTTATATCATTATTGGGGGCATGAAAATTCTTGATAAAGGTGGAGGAACTGCTTTCATTCCTTTAGCATATCTATCATTTTCAGGAGTATCAACTGAATCGCTAGAACTATCAAATATCCCCTTTGATAGGTCCTTGTCAGTTAGAGTTATCCCAGGTTGGTCCTCTATATATCCTAGGCCTGTTTTATCATAATACCCCATTTGTGAATTAATCAGCTTACCTATGCCTTTTGAAGATTTTTCCAGTGATTAATAACTTCTCTTTCATTATACAAACTAGCTTTTAAAACTTCATTTTCTGCTGTTATTTTTACAAGTTTCTTTTCAAAAGCTTTGATGGCCACATCTTTTTCTCTCATTTGAAGAGTTAAAATCCTAATTTTCTCTTCACACTTTTGTTGACCATTTTTATACAAAACTATATTAGCTTCTAACTTAGCAACACCTTGTTTAAAAGCATTTACTTCTACAGTACATGTGTTTACTTTTTGATATTGTTCCTCAAGTTCTACTTTCAGACTATTAAACTTAAGAACACAATCTTTAGAACACGGATGTACCTCAGTGTCTTCATGAGAGAGAGAGCCATCAAACCATGCTATTCTTCTTCGGTCCAATTAACCATTCCATCTACTGTAACCAATGCTTTAGTTCCTTTGGGACTCTATGAACTTCTTCTGTCTCCTTTCGGAACACTTTCACTTACTCTTGGACTGGTTCAATAGCTGTTCTTGGACTTATGACTACTTCCTTCAGCTTTTTTTTCTTGTACTCCCTTGCAAAGTGTCCATTCCTTCCATAGTTATAGCATTCAACTTTAGATTTGTCATACCCTAATGGTTCATTAGGATCAACATTCATCTTTATTCCAGTCCTTTCGTAGAGTCTATTGGATCTAATAGAGACCATATCAGCTTGCCATTTGAGATCCATCTCTTCAATGTCAGCATCATCCATTTGGAACAAATCATTAAGAGTCAGCCTTAGTCTGTTGTCTTATCCAGCAAAGAATGAGAAGGCATCATTGTCACTAAATAATGATGAGGATCTTCCCTGTGGATTCTGAGACATAGATGGACTGCCTTCAGTACTTTGAGGATAAGTGCTGCTAGTTTGTCCACCAACGGTATTTTGGAAGTAAGTACCATTGCTTGATCCACCAGCGGTACTTTGAGAGTATATACTGATGCTTCCTTCTAACACAAAATCCAAGTTAGACTTTGGTTCTGTTGCTTTGGCTACTTGAATACCTTTAACATCCATCTCATATACTCTAAGATTGTTGTAGAGATGATCAAAAGGAGTTACATCCAAATCATATCTTGTGATGAAGTGCATAGCTATCACTTTCCACTCTTGTGGAACACTTCTTAAGAATTTTAGATTAGCTTCTTCATGAGGAATTACTTGTCCATGAATTGCTAATTGAATAAGCAATTTGTTGAACCTTCCATAACCACTATGGATTCCTTCTATACTTGAAATTGAGAAGTTATCAAATTCTTGTTTCAACACAATCTTCTTCATCTTCTTAGATTTGTCATTGCCTCCAAATCTAAGTTTGATAGCTGCCCACATCGCTTTTGCATCCTTAAAGTGATGAAAGCTAGGTAGAATGTCTTCTGAAAGTGCCATATCTAATGCAGTTCAGGACTTTCTTTCTCTTATCTCAGCTTGTACCTCTTCCGCAGTGACAGCAGGTAAAGCATAGCATGTACCATTAGGTAACCAATACAACTTCTTAGGAGTATTCCCATTCTTAATGACTTCCCATAGAGTATGATCTGTGTGATTCAAATAATGTTCCATCTGCATTGCCCATGTCTCATAGTTATCACTTTTGAGAATAGGGAGCTTAACAGCAGATAGAGTATTGGAAGAAGGTGTAGTTGTTTGAGTAACTATAACATATGTAGTTTGTGCAACTAGTGGAGGTGGAACCACTGGTGCAGGATGCACAATTTGAGGTTGTTCCTGTGGTATGGGATCAGGGATTGGAATTTCTTCCAAGTGAGGATGTTCATCGGATTGAGAATTTGTTTTGTTTTTGTGAGTGGAGATTTAGGGTTTTGTTCTTCTCATTCAGATTTTCTCAACAATCTCTGATACCACTTGTTGATCCCTTTGAATAGATATGTATCATGTTAAGGATTTGTACAATAGCTTGTAATCAAACTATAGCACTTGAGAGACTCTTACTCAACCAAATAAGTTATGCGGAATCTAACTTATAAAGCAAAGAAGAACAGAATTATTGTAACTATTCGATCTTCTATTAATCAACTTTGGCAAAGGTACTTACAATATCATCGTACCTATGTTCCTTTTATAGTGCAAGGAACCCTAGAATATTATATTATGATAAGTATATTACACACGGTATATTATCAATATTCTAAACTATTAAGTATATCAAATAAGATATACTCCTATTATAACTATGACATATCTTTACTAAATATATATTCGTCCTAATCAACTTATCAGTACTTACATTAACACTAACAGTACTTGCTATATAACGCGTTAACACTAACGGTACTTGCTAACACTAAGAGTACTTATATTTGTACTAACGGTACTTGGTACCTTACAATAATTCCTAACACTCGAAAGCAACAATGGTTTTGTAAATACAAATATCGCACTAAAAAGATATTTATGTTTTAATCATTCTTAACGTTTTGTTAATGACAAAACATCAAACATATTTTTATGTTTGCATAACAATCAACACATAAGTCTTTTAAACTATGAAGTTATGTTCTAAACTTTTATAAAGAAAATTATACACTTTATATACTTTTAAGTGTAAAAATAAAAATAAGCAAAATGCATAATTACTCCTCTCCATCAGATATATGAAAGTCAACTATGGGTAAACTACAATGATTGTGTGTGATCTTAGACAGAAATTTATGAGGCAACAAAAGTCAGACCCGGTGGAACCGACAAGACCCCTAGGTAAGGGCCGACGGGTTTCGTAGGTATCTAATGATTTGCCTATAAATACCTGTATAATCTATGATTCTAACAAGTGGTTTATTTTATAGAGAGAGAAACTAGAGAGAGAAAGATGAGAGAAAACTTGTATTATTGAAAATGAAAGTAAAACAACCAACACCCTTTCCATCAAAGGAAAGGGTTTATATACCCAAGCCCAAAGTAGACAAAGTAGACTTGGGTCTCCTACCCATGACAAGCCCATGGGTCGAGTTATAATAGTAAAATAACTAAAGTTTAACTACGAACTAAATAACGTTTAATCATATTGTTGGAGTGACCGATACTTCTAATATACGTTAAAAACGTATTTCCAACAATGTCCCCCTAAGGGAGGTCACTCCAAATTACAAAAGTCCTAAACCTAGCATACTATACTAAGTCTTTGTTCTTGAGGCCGTAGTCTTTTCTCTTTTCTTCTTTTCTTTTTGTGCTTGTGAATAAGTGTTGATAATAATTGGGCTTTGGCTGAGAGCATGTTCTTTTGGCCTTTCACGGGCAGTCTTTGCCCTCTTGTGATGTTCGCCTCTTCATGACTTCATGTCCCACATACCTATCCTTTGTTGAATTCTTGAAAGTTTCAGAGTTGATACAGCGGAAGACTTTTAGGTCATACTTTCTTGAATTTGCTCAAATATGTGAAGCAGAATGAATAAGCATGTGAGGACGACTTCATCTGGTACATCGCAACGCCACCGTCTTCAAATGCAGCAACATAATAAGACACGAATAAAATGGCTTTGACATTTTATTTTGATTCGGCAGCATTTTACCTCCGGTCGGTGAAGACCGTTAGACGATAATAAATATCGTACTTGTGACAGGTAGCTCTAATTAAAGATCTCCTTGACAAGATTTCGCGGGTAAACCCGTTGTCTTTATTCGACCGTCCAAAGCTGACTACGAACATAAAGAGTGAGTCATTTGGATTAAAAATCCTCATGATTGAAGCCGTCAATTTATAAACCTGAACAGTTGAATTTAAATTAAGATTTTCACCATCGTTGCTTTCCAGTTGTCACGGGCTAGGTTCTGATAGAATCTTGCTTGTCACCTACCGCAATGTTGTTTAATGTTGACACTGGAAGGATTTCCACTCGTCACTGTGAACACGAAAGAGTGCCACTCTGAGTGTTCTGGCAAGATCACTTGGATTTTACGTAGAGGCCCTGGAACAAGTTTAATCTCAATTAAGAGTCAAACCATCGTTTCTTTCCAGTTTTCACAAGATTAGTTCTCAAAGAACCGTACGTGTCACCTACCATGAGCTTGTTTGATGTTGGCTCAAGCAGGATTTCCATATTCATTGTAATACTTTCATATCACTCAGATGTTCTAGCAATATTACAAGAATATTCCGTAGGACTCATAAAAACTTTCACACTTTGAAGAACGTGTCCTAATGAGACTTTTAATGATCTCTTAGCTCTAGACTCAATAGTGCATTTTGATTTAGTGAGCGGATGCTGGAGATGACTGCCACCTTTTCAATATCAATTTATTCGGAGTAAATAAACCAAAAGATAACGTGTTGAACTCCGTGATATTAAAACAAATATCTTTTAGGAGATACTTGAGTTAGCTGGGAGGGGTTGTGCTTCGCATCACTGGGTCCATGATACTTAATCGTCTTCAAGATGTGTTGAACCGGTTTCTGCCTAAGTTGTAAGGAGGGCTTCTTTCTTTACACCCTTTATCTTTACATTTCTTTTTCATTCTACAACCCCTTCAATGCTTACCAAGACATCATTACTAGCCCCTTGTTGTGATTGTTCCAGTGTTAGCATCAGTATTGGTCGGCATTCTACTACATTCACCATTCATTCCCCATCTTTCCTAAGGACTTCTATTTTCTAACTACGGAATTGTCCTTGGGAAGATTCCCTGGTTTTAGAAGAATCATTGGACTAGTACCTAATCCTACCACCCTTTTGTCACCAAAACCGTCGTGAATAAAGTGTGTTTTGGGTAAGTACTTGTCACCATGAAAAATCTTTGAAAAAATCACTTAAGATACTTGTGATATAAATATCAAAGTTTTGTATCTTCAGCGTTTTTTGACAACAAAATGCTCCCCCTTAACATATGCGTAGCACATATCAAGTTAGAGTTTCTATTTAGTTCTTTTCATTCTAGCCACATATGTTTACAAGTCTCCTTAATCCCATTTTTTCCCCTTATCCAAAATGTTACCATCAATATTTTGGATATTAATGGATTAACCGGTCTTTGGGTAACAAAATGAAATCAGTTGTTGGCCATAGAACGTATTAATGCTCCCCCTCAAATTAATGATGGTTAGCTGTAGTGCTTGAGTATGATATATTTTGAAAGATTTAGAATCTCGTGAGAAATTCTTGAGAAATTCTTGAGAAATTCTTGAAAAAATTACATATTCACAAGTAAAAAATATGGATTTCACCTGAGATAGTACAACCCATTAGATGGATCGTTCCATTAGCTTGTGGTGCGCTCCATGTGGTCTACCACCAACGAATCGTTCTAGACTCCTCATTAACCGTCTTTCCCTAAGCTTTTCCTTTATCTTGTTTATCAGGTACTGAGCACTTGTGACATATCCATTGTGCCAGTGGACGGTAACCGTGGGATGCCTCTTGGTCCTGTTGAGCTGAATCAATATGTCTTGTACTTGTTGAAGAGTCCCGTTACTAAACTTGTGAAGTTCCGCGACTCTCATGAATTTCTTCTTACCAGATCTATTTTGGTAGAAAGTGCCTGGAACCGGGTTTGTAGTACTCGTGTAGGGACTTTTGTTGTGATAAATATCAGGAACTTCAGTGTATGGAGCAGTGAGGTTCAGCTTCTTCTGATAACTTTCGACACTGAGTTGTAAGTCTTCAACTCTCTTTTTGATTACAATGCGACGAGTGTACATTCTCAGAGAATTTAGGGCAATGAAGTCTTCAGCTTCCAAGTGTTTGAGTGTGCCTTGAGTCATCAAAAGCAACATGTCTTCAATGTCTTCAAGAGAAAGATCTGAAAAGTCTCCTTCCATGATGGTGTAGTGGTTGTCGTCTTCTCTTTTCAGTCTGATCTCTGTTATATGATGGTAACCGACTTTGGGTAGAATTCTTACTCCTAGAATGGCTTTGATTCTAAACTTAGATACGACTGGAGTCCTTGATTTGAATCGACATGCATAGATGTAAGCTTGTCGTATGGTTTCGCCCCAATGTGATGCACCCAATTCGGCATAGTGATCATACTCAGGAATTAATTGCTTTATCCAGAGACGATCAACCTTTTCGTCAATCCATGGTATTGACCCCCAAGTTGCAGCTTTGACCAAAGTTAACAAAGTCGCATACTTGTTTGCGCCTTTATCCAAATACTCAAGATCACGGCAGACAAAGAAAATAACGTATAATTTGATTGTTACCGTCAACTATCAGGAGTGGAGCATTGTCTGGCCTGTGATGACATGTTCGTTGAGGAATGTTCATTGCTTTCAAAAGCTCATTCGCATTGTATTCTACCTCCATTCTGCTGATTCTTGAATTAGTCAGGATGGTGGGATCATGAAAAGCTCTAGTTATCATAGCTGGAGTTATGTTGTCAATTCCATAAGTGTAGACTAGATATGTTGAGAAGTCGATGGGATTGTTGAGGAGTTGGGAGAAGTCTGATTCATCTTCTTGAGTTAGAGGACGAATGCTAGCTGCTTCCGTGATCCAAGGCTGCTCTGGTGCATTCTCATCTACAGTAATTGTATCTACCCACACTGGTTCAATCGAGTCTGGAATATCATGAACTTGTGTAGATTCTGGAACTGACTGAGTGTCTGGAACGTCTTTTACTGGTGCAGACTCAGAATTTTCAGGCATTGGGTGATCGAGTTCTCGGATGGGTAGTTGTTGTGTTGGAGTTGTAGATACGATAGCTGGAGCTGATTGAAATGAACCGGATAAAACGGTCATATTAGCATCAACATCATGACGGTGTTTGGTGCGTTTTCTGTGACAATCCGTCAATTTATGGTTTATATTTTATTCTCAATATTTATTTGAAAACATTATTTTAATGTTATAATATGAACTCACTTATTTTTGGGAAGAAATTTGGATTTACGTCTTGAAGTAGCATCGACTACGTCTAAACTGGAGGATTTTATGTTACGTGCTTATGTTTACATACACCGTTTTGGTGACAGTCCGACATATCAGAAAATAAATTTATCCGTGAATATTATTTCGAGATTTTAAATTTGTGTTGGTTCATAAACTCACAAATTTACGAGAAGAGATTAGGACTTACGATTTTAATTTAACGTCCTTTACGACTAAACCGGAAACCTTAGGATTACGTATTTACGTTTTCGAACTCCATTTTTGATGAGACAATTTTTATTAGATTTGTTTTGTGCCATTGATTCATAATTTATAAAAACGTTTTTCGTAAAATGACCCGAGGGCACGCAAATCGAGGAAACTAGAATCGAGTAGTACCCGTAAATTAGTGGGATGAGACAAGATAAATCTTGTCCCACCCCAGTATATGGACGGCATCATATAAGCCAACACATCTCATGATGTGTCCAATTTGTAGCAACTAAGCTAACACTTGTTAGCTTAGCTTAAAAGCTAATCCACCTCAAAACAAAACCATTAACCAAACCACTATCTTCATTCTCACAACATGCAATCCACCATTTTCTCTCCATTCTCCCTCATCTTGCCGTCCCTATTGCCACCACCACCACCATGTTCATCAAATTTTTCACCATAAATCTTATGTTTAACTTGCCTAAGATGGAAACATATAGAAGACTTGAACATTGGATGTGTTTATAACATCCAAGGAGGAGTTTCTATGGAGTCTTGGGGCTGATTTTCCACAAGGAGTTCTTGAAGAATGATGGTCTTGAAGATGGTCTTGGTTTATCACAAGTTTCTCCATCAAAATCCATGTTTTGATCACAACCTACATCATCATGGTGGTATAAAGATAGTTCTTCCCATCCTCTTGTTAATTTTGATTATGTAATCATGTATTTTATTCTTAAATGTATATATGTATGATGATATATGATGATAAAAATATTGTGTGGGGATTTGGTGTTGATAATCATGGGTAAAAAGATGAAAAACTATATGTAAAAATGTTAAAATCATGCTTAAAATGATGGCTGTATAAAACAGTAAAGACTCATATGATAAACTGATAAAATGGCCTGAATAGATTAATATACAGTAAGCTATAAGTCTTGTACACATGTGAGAGTTGGCCATGCAATGGAATCATTAGGATGAGTGAGATATGATCAAAACAAGTTTAGAGTACAAATCTGAGTTCACTGTTTTGGACGATTTTTAGAAAATACTTAGAGGCTGATTCAACAGTAGCTATAGAAGAGTTAAATGGAGCACATATCATGTAGTTTATGTTATAAAAATTTGAGCTTCTATCTCCATATAGAACTCTAGATATGGCTGTTTTGGTGAACATGAAAGTAAAAATCAGATTTGGAAATTAAAGTATAATAGTATTATATAAGCACTCAGATAAAAATAGTATAAAATGTGAATTAAAACCCACTAACTCATAAAATACATTTATACAAATATGTATAAGGATAAATAAATGGACATTTTATAAAAATGGTAGTTTGATAAGTTTTATAAGTTATAAAACTATAAACATGATTTTTACGACTTTTTCGGCTATTACCGAAAAATTAACGTTTTTGTTAAATAAAACATAGACGGTTGGACCCGTCTAATGTAAACTTTTATAAACTCATATACTGATATATAAGCATATATAACAAGTAAAAACAGATAAAATCCGAACTATATAACATACGGACATTAACGGGCTAAGTTAACGTTATTGGACTAATAATACAACAAAATGGGCTAAAACACTTATAAACTTATTTATTGGGCTTAACCCATTTAGGCCCAACATATAACGGGTAAATACTGATAATACAAGTATAAAATGGATTAATACAAGTTAAAGAACTTATAATAAGCTTATTGGACCTAAAACACGTAAATAGGTAAAACTAGTAAACTAGTAAGAAGTTACCAATACATAAACAATAAAATGAGTAAAAGAGAATATGTAAACCCACTTGATCATCATATATATAAAATCATAATATGTATACATAATTATTATTTTGATAAAGTCATTGGACACAAGTCTAAGACGAGTATTATTTGTCTAGGTTTCCGTGACTGAAGCACGTACCGTACATCCAAATCGCCGATAACCGCCTTCCCACATCAACGTGAGTTCATAGCCTAGCACTCTTTTAAATGTTTTTATGAGATATTTTGTAACCCCGCGAGGGAGATAACATGTTAGTTTTACTAAAATAGGACACCATTTGTCCCGATTGCTTATTTATTGATTTGGACCCGAATGATTGTATGACCCGATGAATGATTTTATGACCCGATAGATGAAATGAAATGGATTAATAAAGTTAGGTTATGTCACTAAAAGTCCCATTATCATGAATTGTGAACTACCGGGATTTGGTAGACGCTTATGCATATAATAGTACTATTTGGGGACGATCACCCTAGTTCGCGCGTTGACGGTTGATCCCCGTCGTGCCACATTGATTGGTAAGAGAATTTATGTATGAGAAGATTTACATAGCGTGACCTTTGTGACGACACGCTAATTTAAATGGGAAAATTAAGTTTCGGGCTAGCTACCCGTTGTTTGGTTTAGTAAGGTAACAATGTCATGCGGCTTATAATAATCCAATTAACGAAATACTGCTATATGCACCGCATTACGATATATTGCCTGACTAGCAATATGGGGTCACACTATTGATATTATGTTCGTGTTTTGGTTTTCATAACCATAATCATATAACGGTTTTTATTTAACTCTATACAAGGTTGTAAAACGTATTGTATGATATTTTTACGACATTGGTTCGTATAACGATTTTGAAGGCGAAAGCCTACATTATGATTTTGATAAGGAATTGTATAAAATGACTTTGGCTATTTTATGGCCCATTAAAATGATTTGTACAAAATGATTTTCGGTAATAATTTTATACCGATGATATATTGATGGTTTATTAAACTCTATGAATTCACTCGGCGTTATCGCTGACCTTTTCTTTTAACATGTTTTATCTCAGGTACTTGAAGGTAATTCTCGGGAAGACAACAAGAATTCATGGCTCGCACCTAAATAATAATTTCCATTCAAATTCTTTGTAAAACTTGTATGAAATATTATGACTTGGGACCTATTTAAGTTTGATATTTATGAATGGAAATGCTTTATTAATAAACGACGCGATTTTTATGCGTTGTCTATGATGTGAGTAATGTGCTATCCCGTAACACCAACGAGTCTTCCGCTGTATTGAGTTGTATAAATTTGGGGGTGTTACAGTTTGGTACCAGAGCTCTCGTTATAGAGAACGAAAGATTTTTAAAACCAAGGTTTTGAATAAAACATTTCAAAATCTTTAACTATAAACATTTTTCTAAAAATGTCTAAAAATCTTTTGACTATAACGGTGCCGAAGAATTCCCGAGTTACCGACAAGGCCAGACTGAGAAGTGTTATTTTAATATATATATATAACTTGGATTATATATATATATATATATATATATATATATATATATATATATATATATATATATATATATATATATATATATATATATATATATATATATATATATATATATATATATATATATATATATATATATATATATATATATATGATGTAATTTTATTACATGATTGTTTGATGATTATTTTAATATTTATACGAGGTATTTATACGACGTAGATTGTCACAAGGAACCCTAAATCCCCTAGTAAATTAATCGAAGCTATTCTCGTAGGAATTCTAGCTATCCTAGATCTAAACCAAGTTGTGGATATTTATGATCCCAACAAAAAGGTTGATATTCGTAGAAATGTAGATATTAGTTGATTGTGATATTGAAGAAGAATTGGCAAGATTAAAAATGATATCGATGTCATGACGATCTTTTCTTATAAAGTGGAGTTTGAAAAAACGTTACCACCTAGAAAGATGTCATCTGAATCGTTGTCATCCAATTCTTAAATTTGAAATCGAAAGGGTGAATGTTGCACTTGAGGCTGTCATTGGAACCATTAACCAAAAGCCTCATGCCGCTAGTACCTTTCTGAGAAGTCTAATTGAATGTATGAGTCATCTCATGCTAGTGACTCAATTGATAATTGTTGTTGTAAGAGCTAATAGGATTGGAAATTAAGTGTTGATCATATCGAACTTTTATTGCCCTATTAAGGTCTAAGAATAAAGATTGAAAGTATTGGAGAATGAGGTAGGATATCGCATTGAGTATGATTTGGTTGAAATTTGAATGAAGTAAAATTTAACTCGTATGGAATATGAGATTGCTAAAAGGAATTTGTTAGGTTCTGTGATTGAATTATAAGGTTTTAATTGATTGTTGATTCGTGTTAAGTGTTGTTCCTAGGCCATTGTCCACTAACGAGGATGCCCAGTGTCCAAGAAATAAATTGAAGAAATCTTCTTCTGAATTGAGACCGATGGATCTTTCGGGACATGTGGAACACCTAATGACTCTTGTAGATTAGTATTCACTGTGGTATCTTTTAAAAATCCCTAACTTAACTGAGACATCAGTTGGTAGGATGAGTTCTTGGAATTGTATGACATAGTGACACGTAATGTGTTACGGTACAATTTTGACTTGTTTGTGATTAATGAAAATACTACCTTTGATTACTAAATTCTACATGTATCGATGATATCTATCTTTTCTTGCTTCTTTCTAATGCTCGCATTAGTGATGCAACCATTGAACAAGTACTCATCTTGATTTGAGTTACGTTGTGGATTATTTTTTTTTAGCGCCATCGAGGTCATGAACCTCATGATTATTTGGCTAAAGCTCATTTCCTAGTATATTGTAGTTAGTTCTTGGTGAAGAACTTCTCATCACTCTTTTGCAGATCACTCATTGTTTTTATAAGATACAATAGTATCCCTTGGGAAAAATTGAATTTTCATCATCATATGAATTATTTAAAGTGAGATTTATAAGTGATCGTTATCGAAATGAAGTTGTTTATAAAACACCTTGGAAAACTTAATTGTTTTCATAACAAAGAAAATCTTTGTAAATTTATTTTTGATTCTTATTTAATAATTAAGCATGAAAATGTTTTTATTATAAACATGATGATAAAATTTTGACGAACTGAGTATTGCATCGTTAATCTTGAAATTGTATATAGTTGCGCGCCTATATACAATTCGGAATGGACCATGCAAGGCTGATTAGTAGTCACCATAAAACTGATTAATAAACACTACATTTTCTTTAAATATTGTGAAAGATTAAATTTTATGAGATTTGCAAGAAGTGAAAAATAGGGACATAGTGTTAGGGACACCTTCATATGTGCCTGTAGCATCTATTCTTCTGAGTCGAATTTACTCATCTGTGGAAATTGTCTTATTTGACAATTGACAATTCTTTCTTGTCCAATTCTCTTGTAGTGAGATTCTTGAGAAAAGTATCTGATTACCGAGTGTTGATACCCGACTGGATGTATCGAGGTTCCTATCATTTCTTTTGATTTGATTTCATTTGAATGACCTGGGTAACGATCCGAGGAGCTTTCGAATTGGTACTCAAATTATGAAAACATGGGATATATCCATATTCGTTAAATGTTTTCGTCTGTATCTGATTTGAAATTCTCCCGCATATATTATGCGTTAACCTTACTCTTTTAAGGTTAGTTATGTCTCCATATATCCTTGAATTTATGAAGGATTATGAGTTATTATTAGTCTTTTGAGAAGTTCACATCTTATCAACGACAATAAAACTAGAAATTTGATAGTGCCAGTAGAATGGATTGATTGATTATGACATGACGACATTGTCTTATTTAATGGGAACTCGAGTAGAATTCCCCTAAATGATAAGATGTTGATTATCAAAAGTGATCTAAATAATTCTTGATGGATGACCATATCCTGTATTTATACTTGAAATTATACCATGAATGGTTGTGAATTAGTCATAGATATTATAATCTAGAAAGAACCTAATATGAATTTATTAAAAGATGTTTCTGTTATCTGAAATTTTAGAAGGTATTTGTTGGTAAATTACCTAGACTTTTGCCATTAAGACAGGTTGAAATTGGTATTGATTATATTCCCGGTGCTGCACCTGTGGCTTGTGCACTGTACGTCAGCACCATCTAAATTAAAGGAATTACCGTACAACTAAGAGAGTTGTCGGAGAAAGATTTTATTCTACCGAGCTCGTCATCATGAAGAGCTATGGTGTTATCATTCCTTATATTTATAGATTACTGTGAACTGAGTAAATTGACAATCGAAAACGATATCCATAACTCGAAATGGAAGATTTGTTCGATCATTTACAAGGTTCTAGCGTATGTTTTAAAGATTTGATTCACGACATGGTTATCATCAACTTCGTATCCGCGAAAAAGATTATCTATTCCAATCACTACATCCATAACTTGTAATAAACATTATGATTTTCATGTTATGTCGTTTGGATTGACTAATACACATGTAGCATCCATAAATTTGGCGAATCACGTGTGTAGGTTGTAAATTGATAAATCCATGCTTGTGATCATTAAGGACCATTTGTTTGTTTATAAGAATAAGAATGAGTTAATAATTAGTTATAGACTGCCCTAAATTGGCCGAACAATTAAAACCTGTACCTTGAATAATTAACATGAGATTTAAGACTTAATCCTTTATATTATTTGACCGTGTGATTAATAGAAATTGGAATATATTGACTCTTTAAAAATTAAGAGCCCTTTTAAGACTTTGGGTTTTACCAAAAAGAAAGTGCAAATGTGTTTTGACAAATGTTTTAACAAAGGATTTTTAAGGGATTATTACTTTATACCCAGAACATTTAACTAAACTCCTGTTTAGGGGTAAATGTTCGTGTATACCTCAAGACAACCTAAGAGGGACTGAGGAAACCGTTTAAACCAATATTTAAAACGACAATGTTTGCTTTTCAAGTAAGAAAACTCTGACCAAAATATAAACAAAGATTTTTCAAATATTTACGAATCTTATTAATATTTTCGATAAATCAACAAAAATCGTGTTAATTAAATTTAAAAATTTATTTTGAACATTTTTATAATTGGTCGAACTAAGAAAAATTAAAATTTTTACGTTATGTTTCATAAAAAAAATTAAATATTTATTATTTAATTAGTTGTAATAATTATCGACGCTTTAAACGTCGGATTAAGCAAAACTGATAAAAATGATAGATGAAACGAAACTGAAACTTAGAAAATATGAAGGAAGGTGAACGTAATTACTGACACATTATGTAGAAAATATGAAGAATCAATTACGATGTATTTCTTAATAATGAATGTGCAAAATAAATTGCCGAACAATTTAAAAATAAACGATGTTTGTAAAAAAGATAATATAGATAATAAAAAGGGGTTCACGGTTTATTTGAACCATTAGAATTGAGAAGCCAATGGTGTTAAATGTATATAAGGCCACTTGTGGTTGCTTAAATATTGAGATGTAGTCATGTTGGAATCTTGTAAGTATAAGTATTCTATTCCTGTCATGTCTGATTAAATGTATATTTATTTGAAGAAGTTGTACTAATGGCAAATTATGAAGGCAGAAATGGCCTCATACATTAGTAAACGTCTAACTATTGCCAAGGTCATCATCTGAATTTGATTCGATTTGGGTCATCGTCGACAGACTGACCAAATCTACTAATATCATTCCTGTTAATGATAGATTCTTGATGAAGAAATTGACTCTTTTGTATTTAAAGGATTTGTGTAAACATGGTGTGCCTTTATCGATCATCTCTATCAAGATCCTCGCTTCGCATCGAATTTCTAGGATTCGCTCAAAATTCATTGAGAACGAATCTTGATGAGAGTACTGTACCACCCAATTGAAGGGACGAGGTAAAGTAACGATACAAAATACTATAAGTGCTATTTTATGTTTGAATGATTGACCTTTGGTAATAAACTGTAAAATCGCTTCCCTTTGGAAAGATTATCATTGATAATTATCGTATTAGGATCGAGATCGAATCTTGTTAGGATCTAAACATAAGAGAACCTGTAATCAAGAGTTGGGATGAAGACACCCGACATACACCCATTGTGAGTTGGACATGTCTTTTAGGTTTAAGGTTTCCTATGATGGCGAACCTAACCTTACAAAATACTCGACCCGCGAGACCTGAAATGATTGTTAAAATTAGGATCTGAATATTGACTGTCGGTAGTAGGCAGGAGGTTATGTGAATATGAAATGTAGACCTTGAAGTGCCAGATGGGTAGCGAAGTTATGCCAAAAAAAATTTAACCATGGAAAAGTGAATTGGTGATCTGAAAGATCATGGGATATAAGTCCCCGTTGTATGGGACTATTGAGATGATGTAAAAAGATTGGTTTGAAGGGCATATAAGCTGGATCTACCCCAAGACTTCAAGGACTGTGTGAATTATGTTTCGTATATCGAACTTAATAAAATATCTATAAAGTGAGAATCTGATCACTTCTTGATGAAGTTTAGATCGGCGAAAAGTTGCAATCATCAAAAACCCGTGAACATCATGGATAGAGAAAGTAAGTCAACATTAAGCCTGATCTTATTCCCGTAGTTATGTTTGATGAAACTCGCGTATTGTAATGAATTACACTTGTGAGAAAAGACCGAATGTGGAGGAAATACCCACATCGCTTTAACTCTATAAGAAGCAGGAAGTAAGGTAAGATGATCTTTGAGGACAAAGATCCTGTTTAGGGGTAAATGCTGTGACAATCTGTCAATTTATGGTTTATATTTTATTCTCAATATTTATTTGAAAACATTATTTTAATGTTATAATATGAACTCACTTATTTTTGGGAAGAAATTTGGATTTACGTCTGATGAGACTGCTTTTATACATGGTCTCATCGTCAAAAACGGGCTTAAAAGCATCAAATATCATTAAAAATGTCAAATATATGCTCGTGTTTGTTGCTTGTGTATATTAGGTACGGATATTGAGGAAATGACAAAAAGATCACAAGAATCAATCAAAAACGAACACGGGAAACGAAGGCGCACAATGAACCGGACCCGAATGGTGATTTTCCGAAAATACCGTTGAAGAATTGGAGATTGTACAAGTTTGGTCCTTCATCTTTGAAGATTTGTCATATTTGGTCCATTAAGAATCATTTTATACAAGACTAACCCTCAAAGAATGAAGAATTACACAAGATCGAAGTCGAGATCGCACATATTGGAGAAAAATCGGGTATATACGGATCGACTTGACAAGTTTGAAGATTTTGCAAGTTAAAGACGAAGTTAAAGTCAAACTCGAAACCCGACAATGAATTGAGCACGAAAAACCGATCCCGACTCTCAAAATAATATTTTACGGACCAACCCGCACCCTTTCAAAGGGCCGAGCCGGCCCATTTAAATATTAATATAAACCCAACATGGCCCATTTACTTTCTTTAAACCAAATATAAACCAAAGCCACGAAAATGGGCCTCATAAACATACTTGGCCCAAAATCACCAACCAAAAACGAGCCCAAGTTTTTCGACTGACTACTTGGCCACGTTTTTTATTTAGTCCACAACCTTAAAATTTATAAAGGGACATCCACCTTGTTGATTACATCGAAAAAAGAAAAAAAAAGTAGGGTTCCATGTTTATATCAAAAGCAGTCATCAACAATCTTAATCCTCAAAATCACTCTAACCCTAATCTCAAATCAAATCCTTCCAAAAACCTGTCACCATCCTACCCCACATCAAAACCCACCCACGTGAAGAACAAAATCAGACAAGCATGTGATCTCTGCCAAGTTTGAAGACCAAATCAATGGTGGATATTCAACCCTTGGGCTCCAATCCCATCTAAGGGTCATAAATCGAAGGCCTCGAATCTTCTATCAAGAAACAAGACCAAGACCCCAGGTTTGAATTTCGAATATGCCTTAAAGATCTAAGATTCGCCCAAGGGTAATTCTGGAACATCGTTATTTAGGGTTTAGATCTTCTAGAAATCTTGTAGCCAGTATTTATAAGGCATAAGTTTTATTTTTTTTACTTGTTCCAGATTTAATTTACAATTTAATGTAATTCCTTTTTATTGAATGAAAGTTGGTGTTTTTTAGAAAATATAATTCCTTTTCATTAATTAAAAGTTGGTATTTATTTGAAATTAATCTGAGTTCCGAATTTATCATATATTTGATTTCTTGTTAATTAAATTAAGTTCGTAATCTTTTCTTGGTGAAAAGAATTTAATTTCAGTTTTGAGTTTCTTTTGTTCTATGCGAAAAAGAGAAGAGAAAAAAAAGTGTGGATTATTACTGTGTGTCTGTGTTCATCAAAAAAGAAAGGTTTCATTGTTTCTTTAAATCATTTTCAAAAAAAAATAGATAAAAAGGAGTTTTTTTGAAAGAAAAGAACGGGTGTTATTTCTTGTTAACTTTACTGTAACCGAAAGAAAAAGTTGTTCGTTACTGTTTCTTTAACGGAAAAAAAGAGAGAGTTTGCAAGTGTTGCTGCTACTGTAGACGAAAGTAAAAAAAAGAAGATTGTTGCGTGTTGCTGCTGGGTTCGAGACAAAAAAAAGGGAGGAATTGTGTTTCTTGTTTCTGTGCAAAAAAGGGGGTGTTTTATTATTTGTTGTTACTGTGTACCGAAAAGAAAAAAAAAGGAGAATGAAATTGTCAATTGATGCTTCTGTGATGGGTTGAAAGCAAGCAGAAAAAGAAAGTGGTGGATTCGTAATGGTTTTAGTAGTTTAGTAGGATTCGGATGATATTTTACTGGTAATGGTGTTCGAATTTGAAGATGGGTGTGTTTTTAGTGATGATTTTTTCTGTTTGATTCGAATGCTCCAGGAGGTTTGTTCTTTCTTTTCATAGCTTATTAAATCAATGAGCTTATTGCCTAGTGATAGATTATATAAATTGCTTATGTTTTTAGCTTATGATTTAGTAACTTTTACAATGTTGCTATTGTCTCAATTGTTGGTAAAATTAAAAATAGTGTACTGCCTGTGCTCGTAGGTTTACAGCTTAGTTTGATTTGAAGATTGCATTTTAGGTTACTTTGTTAATTGCTATTAGTAGTACTAGTAAAGCTAGGAATTAGGAGAGTAAAAAAAAGGGGTTACTGCTACTGTTCATCGGGAAGAATCGAAAAAAAGGGAGTGAATGTAAGCCTTATAATAAGCCTAGGCTGCCTATCTTTGGTAGACTCAATTTAAGGTTATCACTTTTCCTTTGATTTTGTATTTTCTACTTGAACATAGCTTATGTGCTTGTTGTTTTATGCTTACTTTCTGCTTTTAATGCTTTTTCACTTTTAATTTTCCTGCTTAAAAATAGTAGTCATTTGTACCAGCAGCGAACATAAGTTCATTTGGAAAATCTAGTCCGTGAAACTTGGTAGGATGCTTTTTATCTGATTTTAGTTACACTTGTCTTTGGAATATTTTTGGAAGCTTATTTGTAGGATTGAAGGTAGCTTCATAAGTGTAGTTTTACATTTGTGACCCACTGTTACTATTCATCAGAGATTAAATTTTTCATATTCTTTGATTTGCTTCTTAAATTCTTTTTCTGTGTGTTCATTGTGCTTATTGTTGGTTTATCAACCAAAGTAGCCAACTGCTACTTTGGTTTTCTGCTGATCCAAAAGTAACCAACAAACAAAGACCTTCCAAAAAGCTGTTGTTATATATTTCTTTGCTGTCAAAAAACAAAGGGGAGGAAAGGCGCACAGTGGGTCTTGAACTCTTGACCCACAGAATGCAATCAGACGCAGCACTCAACTGTACCACCATCTGTGCTTTTGCACGTTTTGTTTATTCTTTCTGCCATTTTTGTTTAGTACTTGGTTTTATTTCGTGTACAAGTTGTAATAAAAGAAAAAAAAGGGAAAAGGGCCACAGTGGGAGTCAAACCTAGGACCTGCTGCTCAACAGCCCAACACACTAACCATCTCCTCTCCTGATTCTTTTTGTTAACATTTTCTTTTGTTTAGTTTGTATACGCTTTTGTTTTTCTTTTTAGTTAATTTTTTTATATATAATATTGTAGCTTATTCGCAGCTTTTCAAGCTTATTAGATAAGCTGGTTAGTCCAGCTTATTTTTCCAACAAAGTATATAAATTTTAGGACTTAAATTAATTTTTTCAGATTTATTGCTTTTATTTTCATTTTTTTTATTAAATTTAAAAATCTATAATAAATAATTTAAGCACTTTAAAAAATTTTGGTTTGCGTATTTTTCTTAGTTAGGATTTTTAGAACATTTTAGTAATTTTTAATTATTTTTTTAGGTTAAATTTTTCGTTAGGTCGCGTTTTTACGTTCGTACGTATATGCGTTTCCATCCGTTTTTAGCGTAAATCGTTTCCGTTTTCTTCTCTTTATTTCTTTCCAAAAACGTAATCACTCGATTAAATAACGTCTATAATTGTTGGCTAAACACCATACCTCCACCGAGAACGAACTCGATTATTCGTCTTTACGTTTTTCCTAAAACATATTGCTTAATACTTACCGCGACTTTAGTGTTTGCTTGCTTTTTCCTAAAGGTAAGTAAAACGACTAATTTTACTACATCAAAAATGGCGCCGCTGCCGGGGAGGTGTGCTTAGCCATATTTATCTATCGTGTTTATTTGAGTGTTTACGTTTTATCGTAATTACTTCTTTTGTTATTTTTCTATACTATTAGCCATAGAAATAAATAGTGTTAAATTGAACTCAATTAACACAAAATCGTTTTCTCCTTTTCTTGTGCATAATATATTGTATTTACGTAGAACAATTAACACACAATAGTTATCCAAATACGCGAGAAATCGCACCTCAATAGTTGAGCGTTCCGGTCACTATTGTTGTATCGAATTCAAACAAAAGTCAAAGACAAAATAGATAAATACTCTTAATTGGTTTAATATCGATAAATACAAACTATAAGGTGGGTATAAGGCGGTTGTATTTCACGACCTAAGGAAAAAAGGCTCTTAAGTGCTTCGCGCCGCCTCGTTTTCTCCGCTCGCTTGTGCGTATTTTGAAAGTGACGATTAATTAGGGGTTTGCCACATCAAGTATTATTAATCTATTTTTGTTAGTTTTAATTATTGAACCTCGAAACGTTTTGGCGTTCCGCCAACGTTTCAAAGTCGACGAGGATTTTACTTCACGTAATTACCTTCATTCTTCTTGGATTCATTAATCGAGACCTTTGATTAGTGGATAATTTTTGTAGATTAATTTCTACGTAATACACCAAAATTCTAAAAAAAATTTAAAAAACCAAAAACACAAAAATAATCTTCTCATTTTCCCTCTATTTTCATAATTCTTTTCTCGACCCCTCTAAACTTTAATTCTTCATGGATTTTCATTGCCTAGGTTGTGGGAGACGAAAGTATGGTTCCGTATCATGTCCATGGTGTATATGCGAAAGGTGCGGAGATTATATCGACTATGTAGATTTTAGATCTTGTCCCTCATGTAATCCGACCAATTATTTGTATACTTCGAATGAAGAACGTCACCTCTATTGCCTATATTGTGGAAGCCCTTCCCATTGGCACTATGAGTGTCCAATTCAATACCCAAATCGTCACGAGCCGAATCCGAATTTCGTTGACCAATCTTCGCAATACTCACCGTCATGTGAGTATTGTGGAGATGAACCTCACTATGGGTACGATTGTCAACCGATGAACCAAAATACGTCTTTCGACAACCAATTTTCCGGTTTTGATGAATCACACGGTATGAGTTACGATTATAACAATGGGGGTGGTTATCCATACGACGAACCGGATTTTTCTCAAAATCCGTGTTGCGACAATTGTGGGGGGCCTCACGATACCTTTTCTTGCCAACCAATGGATTATGATGAATCCAATTCATTAGATAATTCCGGTTTTGATAATTTTGAGGCCCCACCATACAATTTCGATCCTCAAAATTCCCATGAGCCCGATCCATGTAACAATTCCGATTTTGACCAATCATCTCCACAACATGTTTTCGATGATGATCTCGGTTCTAGCCGCATCGACGAGTGTTGTAGTCGCATCGACGAAAGGTCTAATCGTTTCAATGAACGAATTGATATGCTCTTCCAACTAATTATGGAAAGAAATAATAACCCAATTGTTGAAGAGGTTGAAAAGAGCATCGAAGATGAAAAAACGAGGGTGTCAACGAACGAGGTTTATGAAAATATTTTCGAAAATAAACAACAAGAAAAACTCGTAGCACGTGTTGGAACGATGAATGTTAAACCTTTGGAACCTAATTTTTCTAATGAAGTTAAAATTATCAAAGATTTTCGAAATCAAAATACACAAAATTTTGTCGAAGATAGTCCATTAAGTGATTTTGAAAAAGAAGAATTTGATAAGGTTTTAAGGAGAATCATTGACCCCTCGATTTTTGAAGATGATCAAAATTTAATTCCGGAGGGATTCGTTACTACTATTTTACGTCTTTTGAGAACCCGCATTCGATCCCTCCGAAGGACCAATTTGAAACCATCAAGGCTACAACGTCTCATGACGAGCCTTTTACTCCTAATCCCACACCGTGTAAGATTATGGATTTATCATGTGAGAAGTCCACCGTTGTCCTTGCTCACAGTGATACGTTTTTCGACGCCGATGTCGAAACCATTAAGGCAAAATCTTCAAATGAAGAGCCTTTTACTCCTATACCCACTACGGAAACCGATGCCTCTCTAAGTATGGGGGAGACGAATCTTAGCACTAATCCTAGTGTCGAGATCCCTATTCCAATCCAAAGTGAGCCTACGGTTTTCTCCGAAGATGAGGTAAGTGATTTTGCTCTCGATGAATTTTTCCACGAAGATTCTAACGAGGCAAATCACAATAGTGAGTGTGAATCTATATCTTGTGATGATGTCTCTCCCATTGACACTTCGGGGAGAGAATCAACGACTTTTTCGAACCCTCTTTTCAATGACGATGATTTTTCCGCTAGTGATGACGAGTCACTAATCGACGAGGACGTTCAAAATACCGATTTTAAAATCTTTTCGAACCCTTTATTCGAATTTGATGACGCGTTCATTTTTGGTGACGTAAATCCTCTCTTTGATGAGACGTTCGAGGACATCGAGAGTGAGGATTCTAAGGATTCTAAACTCGATGAGCCGGATTGACTAGTCACCCTCCCGACGTCTCATACGGTTGAGACTTCTCTTTCTACTTGTGACGTTTCCATTCTCGAGGGGTTCTCCGATGGACCGTCTCTCGATGAGAGTGAGGATTTTAATGAGGCTTTTGCCTTCGATCCGAGGGGAAATTTTGAAACTCCTATTATTGACAATTCTTTTTCTATTTTACCTTCGTTTCAAAGTATACCAACCCACCCCCTCGGATTTGATGATTTTACATACGTTGTGAGGAGTTTTCTTCCTTACAAGACGTATCCTCCGGCTTTGCGTGTTTTATTTTCAACAAAATGTGAGGACACGATCTTTGATCCCGGTATAAAGGCTTTGCCTTTATTCACGGTTCCTTTTGGGCCTTGATTACATGTAAGCCCCACTAAAAATTGACCACACCAAGATAATCCCTAAATGATCACATTTATGGGGATTCGAGTCGAGCTTTTGACTCGGTTATCAAAAACAAGGTGCCTCGTGGGGGAGACCCATGCTTATCCATGTACATATTATTGCTTTCTAATTAGTTTAATGTGAGGGGATTTGTGCCCTTCCAACCTTTGTTTCGTGATTGTTTGTGCATTGTGGTTTTTAGATCATGATCTTCACGATTGGAGCCTCTCGTGTTCATTTTATGGGAGCACTCGATCGTTTGCTTTGAAGACTTTCTCAATATCCAAATGATATATCCAATGATGTTCTAACCTTAGGTTTTTAGCACACTTCATAAACGGCTATTAAATTTAACGGTTACACCCTTTCCATGCTAGATTAGGCATTCGACTACGTCTCTAGTATGGGGGTGTTTGCACCCCTAGACTCGAAACATTGAGGACAATGTTTAACTTTAGTATGGGGGGTGAATAGATACTTGCCTTGCCAAACCTTCACGCTTCCCAAAGTTTATCTTTTTGTTATCGTTTTTGTTGCAAAATAAGGCTAAAAATGGCCAAATTTTAAAAATTTTCTCATGTTTTATATGTGTTTGAAGACACGAATGTAGGTTTTCCGATGGCGAGAATAAGATTAATTTTTGACTCGACCGTGCGTGTTGAGCACTTAGCTTTGATTCCTTAACTACACATTAGGCTAAGTCTCTTAAATGAGGACGAGAAATGATAGAGTTAATTATAAGTTACCATGCTAAACGTAGAGTACTCGTATTCTTTCAAAAACTCATGTGTTCCCGTTGTTTGTTTATTCTCCCTTCGCATGTAAATATTTTTTGCTTAATAAATATTGACTTAGCGGTTTAGTTAGGATTGTTGGGTTTCTAGTCTTTTCTAGTAGCTTCCGTGTAATTAAATTGGGAAGCCATTAAGGTATCGCCAGCGTCACGGTTTTGAAGTATTGGCACCCGAATAATCGAAAGCTTCACCCAATAATAAGATTTCAAGTGCTCGCCTAAATCAAGCAAACAATTTAAAGCCCCACAAGGCCGGAAAATCTATGCAAAATTGAAAGTGAATCAAGCCTTAATCTTCGAAGCTTTAAAGATCCAAAATTCGCCTTAGCGTGAGGATATACGTCTTTGGCTAATAAAACCACCGATGAGGCGGATAATAAAAGGCAAGGCAAGACCGAAGTCATAAGAAAAGCTTCATGGAGAAGTTGAATAAAAGATGGAGGTAAACCAAAGATAATAAAGCCCTTCCGTTAGGGGGCGTATAAAAGTCTTGGTAATAAGTCTCCTGTTCAAAACCGTTATAAAACCGTGTTTATCGATTCTTCTTGTCAACTTAATTTTTTAACATCGTTGTCTACTAGGAGGGGTTATTGATTTGATGGTCTTGGTTACACCGTTAGGACTCTATTTTTAGACCTAAATCTCTATTATCGCATAAGTCAAAAATTGTATCCTCATGAAACATTCAAGACAAAATAAAATATAAGAGATACAACTTAGGAATAATGGGAGGATAAGTACGTGATTAGGGCATATGAGTAGTGTTAGCATTACTAACTTATAATGACAATGATCTCGTTGCACCTTGGCATGGAATTGGGGTGAAAATCGAGGACGATGAAATTATTTCTGACGAAGCATTCACGTGTTCTTGTTCTATGAACCTAAACGTCCTATTTTGCGATGAAAATCATACATTATGTCTATAACACAAGTAGTAGTAGTAATAGTAATAGTGTAGCTAGTTTATCATTCAATAAAAGTGTATAAAAATGAATTTTGGAGGTGCTATGATACTTTATTCTAGCATTGCATTAGGGCACGGCAATGGTTTAGTATGGGGGAGTGATGAGACTGCTTTTATACATGGTCTCATCGTCAAAAACGGGCTTAAAATGCATCAAATATCATTAAAAATGCCAAATATATGCTCGTGTTTGTTGCTTGTGTATTTTAGGTACGGATATTGAGAAAATGACAAAAAGATCACAAGAATCAATCAAAAACGAACACGGGAAACGAAGGCGCACAATGAACCGGACCCGAATGGTGATTTTCCGAAAATACCCTTGAAGAATTGGAGATTGTACAAGTTTGGTCCTTCATCTTTGAAGATTTGTCATATTTGGTCCCTTAAGAATCGATTTATACAAGACTAACCCTCAAAGAATGAAGAATTGCACAAGATCGAAGTCGAGATCGCACATATTGGAGCAAAATCGGGTATATACGGATCGACTTGACAAGTTTGAAGATTTTG
This sequence comes from Glebionis coronaria, assembly GCA_025667525.1. Taxonomy (NCBI): domain Eukaryota; kingdom Viridiplantae; phylum Streptophyta; class Magnoliopsida; order Asterales; family Asteraceae; genus Glebionis; species Glebionis coronaria. The sequence goes on along the minus strand of CM046881.1, from coordinate 265,007,692 downwards.
CAAGTTAAAGACGAAGTTAAGTCAAACTCGAAACCCGACAATGAATTGATCACGAAAAACCGATCCCGACTCTCAAAATAATATTTTACGGACCAACCCGCACCCTTTCAACGGGCCGAGCCGGCCCGTTTAAATATTAATATAAACCCAACATGGCCCATTTACTTTCTTTAAACCAAATATAAACCAAAGCCACGAAAATGGGCCTCATAAACATACTTGGCCCAAAATCACCAACCAAAAACGAGCCCAAGTTTTTCGACTGACCACTTGGCCACGTTTTTTTAGCCCACAGCCTTAAAATTTATAAAGGGACATCCACCTTGTTGATTACATCGAAAAAAGAAAAAAAAAGTAGGGTTCCATGTTTATATCAAAAGCAGTCATCAACAATCTTAATCCTCAAAATCACTCTAACCCTAATCTCAAATCAAATCCTTCCAAAAACCTGTCACCATCCTACCCCACATTAAAACCCACCCACGTGAAGAACAAAATCAGACAAGCATGTGATCTCTTCCATGTTTGAAGACCAAATCAATAGTGGATATTCAACCCTTGGGCTCCAATCCCATCTAAGGGTCATAAATCGAAGGCCTCGAATCTTCTATCAAGAAACAAGACCAAGACCCCAGGTTTGAATTTCGAATATGCCTTAAGGATCCAAGATTCGCCCAAGGGTAATTTTGGAACATCGTTATTTAGGGTTTAGATCTTCTAGAAATCTTGTAGCCAGTATTTATAAGGCATAGGTTTTATTTTTTTTACTTGTTCCAGATTTAATTTACAATTTAACCCTTGGGCTCCAATCCCATCTAAGGGTCATAAATCGAAGGCCTCGAATCTTCTATCAAGAAACAAGACCAAGACCCCAGGTTTGAATTTTGAATATGCCTTAAAGATCCAAGATTCGCCCAAGGGTAATTCTGGAACATCGTTATTTAGGGTTTAGATCTTCTAGAAATCTTGTAGCCAGTATTTATAAGGCATAGGTTTTATTTTTTTTACTTGTTCCAGATTTAATTTACAATTTAATGTAATTCCTTTTTATTGAATGAAAGTTGGTGTTTTTTAGAAAATATAATTCCTTTTCATTAATTAAAAGTTGGTATTTATTTGAAATTAATCTGAGTTCCAAATTTATCATATGTTTGATTTCTTGTTAATAAAATTAAGTTCGTAATCTTTTCTTGGTGAAAAGAATTTAATTTCAGTTTTGAGTTTCTTTTGTTCTATGCGAAAAAGAGAAGAGAAAAAAAAGTGTGGATTATTATTGTGTGTCTGTGTTCATCGAAAAAGAAAGGTTTCATTGTTTCTTTAATTTATTTTCAAAAAAAAGAGATAAAAAGGAGTTTTTTCTGAAAGAAAAGAAGGGGTGTTATTTCTTGTTAGTTTTGTTGTTCGTTACTGTTTCTTTAACAGAAAAAAAAGAGAGAGTTTGCAAGTGTTGCTGCTACTGTAGATGAAAGTAAAAAAAATAAAAAAGAAGATTGTTGCGTGTTGCTGCTGGGTTCGAGACAAAAAAAAGGGAGGAATTGTGTTTCTTGTTTCTGTGCAAAAAAGGGGGTGTTTTATTATTTGTTGTTACTGTGTACCGAAAAGAAAAAAAAAGGAGAATGAAATTGTCAATTGATGCTGCTATGATGGGTTGAAAGCAAGCAGAAAAAGAAAGTGGTGGATTCGTAATGGTTTTAGTAGTTTAGTAGGATTCGGATGATATTTTACTGGTAATGGTGTTCGAATTTGAAGATGGGTGTGTTTTTAGTGATGATTTTTCTGTTTGATTTGAATGCTCCAGGAGGTTTGTTCTTTCTTTTCATAGCTTATTAAATCAATGAGCTTATTGCCTAGTGATAGATTATATAAATTGCTTATGTTTTTAGCTTATGATTTAGTAACTTTTACAATGTTGCTATTGTCTCAATTGTTGGTAAAATTAAAAATAGTGTACTGCCTTTACTCGTAGGTTTACAGCTTAGTTTGATTTGAAGATTGCATTATAGGTTACTTTGTTAATTGCTATTAGTAGTACTAGTAAAGCTAGGAATTAGGAGAGTAAAAAAAAAGGGTTACTGCTACTGTTCATCGGGAAGAATCAGAAAAAAAGGGAGTGAATGTAAGCCTTATAGTAAGCCTAGGCTGCCTATCTTTGGTAGACTCAATTTAAGGTTATCACTTTTCCTTTGATTTTGTATTTTCTGCTTGAACATAGCTTATGTGCTTGTTGTTTTATGCTTACTTTCTACTTTTAATGCTTTTTCACTTTTAATTTTTCTGCTTAAAAATATAGTCATTTGTACCAGCAGCGAACATAAGTTCATTTGGAAAATCTAGTCCGTGAAACTTGGTAGGATGCTTTTTATCTGATATTAGTTACACTTGTCTTTGGAATATTTTTGGAAGCTTATTTGTAGGATTGAATGTAGCTTCATAAGTGTAGTTTTACATTTGTGACCCACTGTTACTGTTCATCAGAGATTAAATTTTTCATATTCTTTGATTTGCTTCTTAAATTCTTTTTCTGTGTGTTCATTGTGCTTATTGTTGGTTTTTCAACCAAAGTAGCCAACTGCTACTTTGGTTTTCTGCTGATCCAAAAGTAACCAACAAACAAAGACCTGCCAAAAAGCTGTTGTTATATATTTCTTTGCTGTCAAAAAACAAAGGGGAGGAAAGGGGCACAGTGGGTCTTGAACTCTTGACCCACAGAATGCAATCAGACGCAGCACTCAACTGTACCACCATCTGTGCTCTTTGCACGTTTTGTTTATTCTTTCTGCCATTTTTGTTTAGTACTTGGTTTTATTTCGTGTACAAGTTGTAATAAAAGAAAAAAAGGGAAAAGGGCCACAGTGGGAGTCGAACCTAGGACCTGCTGCTCAACAGCCCAACACACTAACCATCTCCTCTCCTGATTCTTTTTGTTAACATTTTCTTTTGTTTAGTTTGTATACGCTTTTGTTTTTCTTTTTAGTTAATTTTTTATATATAATATTGTAGCTTATTCGCAGCTTTTCAAGCTTATTAGATAAGCTGGTTAGTCCAGCTTATTTTTCCAACAAAGTATATAAATTTTAGGACTTAAATTAATTTTTTCAGATTTATTGCTTTTATTTTCATTTTTTTTACTAAACATAAAAATCTATAATAATAATTAATACTCAGCTTTTGAGGCCTTAGTATCAAAGTTCAAGTTCGTTATAGTTCCGAATCTTTTCGAATTGAAAACCGGTCGTAAGTGCGACTCAATTGTCTTTTGGTGAATCAAGAGAATGATTTGGTTTGTTTGTTTTAAACTACTAGCAAGTAATTAAAGTGTCGTTGAGTAATTTAAAGCTTTGACAAAATTAAACTTAACTTTTACTTATGGAAATTCTTAAAACTTGAAGCTTGTAAAACTTGGAAACTTGAAAACTTAACCAATCGTAATAAAACAATTAATGTCCATCGGAATACACCAAACTCTCAACCATCAGAATATTAAACAAGGATCCATCGGAATGCATGATTTTACTACCTATCGGAATGTTGTGAATGCATCTGTCGCAATGTATTTCCATCGGAATGATGCTGTCGAAAAATGGGCAGCACTTCGTCTTAACCAAGACCTTGATCCCGTCGGAATATGCGATCGCAATAAGCGATCGCAACCCAGATCGGAATAAGGGGAAAATCCAACCGATCGCAAAGTAAAACCCTAATAGGTTATTGCGATCAAAAACCAAAGGCTATCGGAATGTGAATGAAACCCGTCGGAAAGAGCACAAAACCCTAGTTTTGCGATGGAAGGCAACAGTTCCGAAATTGGTGGAAGAGTGAATCTCAAAAAGCAAATGCAATAAGCTAGTCTCACCGGATCTTAATCACAAAATAAAAACTTAAATTTGAAAACTATTCAAGATATGAAATCAAAAACTTTATAAAAGATACTTTTAAAATAACTAACACCTTTATAAAATCCGAAAATCAATAAGCTAAAGCTCGAATAAGCCAATAAGCATTACAAGCTTATGTCCTAAACGCGAAAGAACTTATGTGTAAACAAAGAAGATCAATCCTTCAACCACGAAATCATAAAATCATACGAATGAAGTATGATATTCGGATCAAAAGTAAAATAAATCAAGAAGTGTAGAATGAGAATAAGAATCAAAAGCTTAAAATAGAACTTTGATTAATGAAATAAGCAATACAAAAAGTGTTTAATCTTGAAAGATTAAAAGAAAAAGATGAACTAGTGAGAGAAAGTTTAAGACTTTCTCTCTCTAAAAACTAGAAAGAAAACTAAAGAAATAAAAACTAGCTAACCCCCTTCCTAATGTGATTAGGAGGGTATTTATAGGGAAGTGGAAGGCATGTGTGGTGCTTTCTTCTTTCTTGCTTTCTTCACGTTTTCTCGACTCGACTTTAATTCTTTGTCTTTGTCGTCTCGGGATTTGAACTTGTCTTTTAATTTTCTTCTTCTATTAGACTTTAAGTTCTTCGACTTCGTTAAACTTCCGTCTTTAGTCTTTTTCTTCGATAAATCTTCAGAATAGGCCTTGGACTTCCGTTCTTTTTGCACTCTTGATCTTTTGACTTCGTCTTTTCCCGTTTTCTTCGATAAAAGCCCGTGAAAGCCCGTGTTTTCTTCCTTTTTCATCTTTTGGTCCTAAAACACAATAAAAACACAAACCACGCATAATTCCGACTTTTACGACATAAATCACACGTTTTGGTTTTGTTATTATTGGAAATAAGTGGTAAAAGGATAAGTGTTTTCACACTTATTAAATCCCCTACACTTGACCATTGCAATGCCCTCATGCAATGCATTAATTTTAAGCACAGTTTACATTTCCCATCATAAATAACCCACCTTGGCCTTTATCAAAGTCTACACATAAAAGATAGAAATAAGTAAAGAAATTAAAAACTTACATTGGGCTTTGGCGGCCATGAACATTTTTCATCCTCAAGTTTCACGTTCCCCATACCAAGCTTAAAAACGAGATCATTGTTATTATAAGTTGGCAAACTATCACGAACTCATGTGGGCCAATTATTCACTTAGACTCCCTTATTCCTAGGTGTATCTCTTATATTTTATTTTTGTCTTGAATGATCACAAGGATGCATTGTTTGACTTATTTCGATAGTTATTTAGTCCGAAAATAAGGTGAATGATTTAATCAATAGTTAGCTAAAGGACCAAATCTTTTAAAACTGCTTCTCGGGATATCAGAAAGTTCATATCTTGGCATAACTTGGTTCGCGATTTGAGACCTTTCTCGGGCCGATATTTGGCAGCGACTTCATACTTCGAATCTTCGAGAGACGTTCTTGAAATTATGGTCTTCTCTTTATAATAGAAATTTCTTCACTTGAAGTTTTTGAGAGATTCTTCATCTTTGGACCACGACTTCTTCATTTTTCTCCAATCTTTATTTTGGACTTTGATATACAACGATCCGCCTCCTTTTAGGACTTGGATCTATTTATCCTCATACCTTGTTAGGGTCTTTTCGGATAGACTTCTCCATGACTTTTGGGGAGTTCTTGCTTTTCGTCGTGTGTCTCGATCCTTCATATTGATTTTTGATAAATGATTCTTCACATCACTTTTGGATCTTTAGCAACAAAATGTAGCCCTCATGCCTTGTTAGGGCCTTTTCGGACTCGCCAATCTTCGCGCCCCGCTTCATAAGTTATGCCTTGGCTATGAACTCTCGTCATTACCGAGCAACTTTTAAACGATCTGGGGCTAGAAGCTAAGTAACCTTTTGAATCGTACAACCTTATTTATTAGCAGATAAATTTATTAACAAGCGGAGGGAGAATAGGCTCATAATTAACTCACATAAATTCACGAAAGAATACCGAACTTATAATTGACTCTATCATCTCTCGTTCTCCACAGTTTAAAATCTCAAGGAATGAGACTCGTGGATGCTTAGCCTATTAAATCAAAGTTTTGGGTTTTCGAGTCGCCTATAGGATCTTGCAAATTCTTAGACTTTTTCAAGTTTAGAAATCGCATTTTAAAGTTCCCTTGATAAACGAATCTCTAGGATCAATTATAGGAACTTGCGAAAAGTTCTTGTTCTTAACCCGCGAGAGTTAAGACTTTCGCGTTTTATAGCTCCCTATATAAAAGCCTAGCAAAACTTGACTTAAACACGTTAAGGATACTAGCAAGAGTAAACTTAGGCAAGTAAACTCGGGTTGAGTCAAAATGTTCATGACTAAGAAAAATCTAAAACCACTTTATTAAAAATTTATTCTAGCAAAGGAAACATAACAAAGGCAAATACAACTATACGACTAGGCCAAAATAGATTAAAAATTTTGAAAAATGTCGAAAAATCAAATTTTCCGGTTAAAATGAGGGCAAATTCATGGAAAAGACCACTTACTTCGATAGAAGTCCCCCCTACACTTGAGATAAACATTGTCCTCAATGTTGAAGCATGTGGGAGTAAACTCCCCTACACTTAAGACATTGTGCACTTTGTTTAAATCTTGCTAAGGAAAGGACAACTAAAGTGAATTCAATGTGAACATATAGAATATGAAATATTGAATCACAAGAGTTTAGGATAGAACCGGGAAGATGGAAAACACGGTATCACGGTTCGTCAAAAATCATCAAGATGCTCTCTGAAGCTTTAATCCCTGCACAGCACAAGAAACAAGACAACAAACATATGCGGGGCTCCCCCTACACTTATTAGGAAAGCAGTAAAGGATAGAACACGGGTTGCCTCCCGAGAAGCGCTTGTTTTTGTTCACCGAGTCATGAGCCTGACTCGACCCCATTTTAGTTCATGGGGAACGTGGTGAGGGATGGAATCATCTCTTGAGAGATGTCCTCACCAAAGTACAGCTTCAAACGCTGGCCATTCACCTTGAAATTGGGCCCATTTGGCTGAGAAAGCTCAATGGTCCCATACGGAAAGATTTTGGCGACGGTGAATGGACCAGACCAGCGGCTCTTCAACTTGCCAGAGAAGATCTTCAACCGAGAGTTAAAGAGTAGAACGTGATCTCCAACGTGGAACTCTCGGTTCTTGATTTTAGCATCGTGGATCATCTTCGTCTTCTCCTTGTAGATCAGCGAGTTCTCATAAGCTTCATTCCTCAGTTCATTTAGCTCGTTGAGTTGAACCTTGCGATGATCACCGGCTTTAATGATGTCGAAGTTCGCCCACTTCAAGGCCCAGTGCGCCTTGTGTTCCAGCTCGATGGGTAGGTGGCAGGCTTTCCCGTACACAAGACGATAAGGTGTACAACCGATCGGGGTCTTGTAGGCAGTACGGAAAGCCCACAGAGCATCATCTAACTTATCGGCCCACGCGGCACGATGCTCTCCCACAGTTCGCTCCAAAATTCTCTTCAAGCCACGATTGGAAATTTCGGCTTGCCCATTGGTTTGGGGATGATAGGCGGTGGAAAGACGGTGATTGACACCATACTTTGCCATGACTCGTGCAAATTGATCGTTGTAAAAATGAGTCCCGCGATCACTGATGATAGCACGAGGAACGCCAAATCGAGCGAAAAGCTGCTTCAAAAAGTTCACAACCACCCTCGCATCATTAGTAGGAAGAGCCTTAGCTTCAACCCATTTAGAGACGTAGTCGACGGCGACGAGGATGTACTTGTTCCCTTTGGAGGATGGAAATGGCCCCATAAAGTCGATGCCCCATACATCAAAGATTTCACATTCCTGTATGAAATTTTGAGGCATCTCATCCTTATGTGTGATCTTGCCTTGACGTTGGCAAGCATCACAGTGCTTAACCATTTCGTGAGCGTCACGATAAATGGTGGGCCAGTAGAATCAAGAATCAAACACTTTCTTAGCGGTCTCCTTTTCATAAAAGTGCCACCGGCGGCGGCATTGATCGTGTCACGATCACGAAAGGTGAGACCATTGTAGAAGGTGTCAATGAGAGTGACGGGGAGCATATTGTGATTAGGACAGCGGTCGATCAAATCATTGTAACGTTCCCAAGCATCGAAAAGCGATTCATCATTCTCTTGCATAAATCCACTGATTTGGTTACGAAGGCTAGTGACCATGGATGGGGGAAAGTAGCGCGATAAAAAGCGTTGAGTCATGTCGTTCCACGTGTGAATAGAATTCTTAGGAAGACGGTCAAACCATTTTTCGGCATGGTGAGAAAGCGAGTGTGGAAAAAGTTGAAGTCGAAGGTCATCCATAGAAACACCGGGGCACTTCATGCTTTGGGTAATGGTAATGAATTTGTCGAGGTGTTTGTTGGCATCATCATCCGGAATTCCACGAAACGGGTTCGTTTGCACTTGTTGTATCATATGATGCTTCAACGAAAACTCCTGAGCCGTGACGTGCATTGGCGCAATCGGGCCTCCGCGTCCATTCATGGTGGGTTGGCACAATTCCTCCATGGTTCGTAAATCAGGTAGAAGGACATTGTTGTTGTTGTTGTTATTCAAATTATTTTGAGGTGGGTGATTATTGTTGTTGTTAACACCAGCCATATCTAAATCTTCAAGAGTCTCGGGCTCAGAATAGTTGGAAGATCTAGTACGCATACACCTGCAGAAGAAAAATATACACAAAGAATATCTATATAATATTTTTGGTGCAAAACCCTTTGAAAAGAATTGCTTTTTATGATTTTTTAATGTTTTTGTATGTTTGAAGAGTTTTATATTTTTTATGAATTTTTGGAAATTTTTATAGCAATGAAAATAACGTTCAAAGAACGGATCCCAAAATTCAATGCGTCTCTCACTAGAAACCGTTTATCTTAACGAAAAGAGCCGGCAGCGGCGCCATTTAATACTCAGCTTTTGAGGCCTTAGTATCAAAGTTCAAGTTCGTTATAGTTCCGAATCTTTTCGAATTGAAAACCGGTCGTAAGTGCGACTCAATTGTCTTTTGGTGAATCAAGAGAATGATTTGGTTTGTTTGTTTTAAACTACTAGCAAGTAATTAAAGTGTCGTTGAGTAATTTAAAGCTTTGACAAAATTAAACTTAACTTTTACTTATGGAAATTCTTAAAACTTGAAGCTTGTAAAACTTGGAAACTTGAAAACTTAACCAATCGTAATAAAACAATTAATGTCCATCGGAATACACCAAACTCTCAACCATCGGAATATTAAACAAGGATCCATCGGAATGCATGATTTTACTACCTATCGGAATGTTGTGAATGCATCTGTCGCAATGTATTTCCATCGGAATGATGCTGTCGAAAAATGGGCAGCACTTCGTCTTAACCAAGACCTTGATCCCGTCGGAATATGCGATCGCAATAAGCGATCGCAACCCAGATCGGAATAAGGGGAAAATCCAACCGATCGCAAAGTAAAACCCTAATGGGTTATTGCGATCAAAAACCAAAGGCTATCGGAATGTGAATGAAACCCGTCGGAAAGAGCACAAAACCCTAGTTTTGCGATGGAAGGCAACAGTTCCGAAATTGGTGGAAGAGTGAATCTCAAAAAGCAAATGCAATAAGCTAGTCTCACCGGATCTTAATCACAAAATAAAAACTTAAATTTGAAAACTATTCAAGATATGAAATCAAAAACTTTATAAAAGATACTTTTAAAATAACTAACACCTTTATAAAATCCGAAAATCAATAAGCTAAAGCTCGAATAAGCCAATAAGCATTACAAGCTTATGTCCTAAACGCGAAAGAACTTATGTGTAAACAAAGAAGATCAATCCTTCAACCACGAAATCATAAAATCATACGAATGAAGTATGATATTCGGATCAAAAGTAAAATAAATCAAGAAGTGTAGAATGAGAATAAGAATCAAAAGCTTAAAATAGAACTTTGATTAATGAAATAAGCAATACAAAAAGTGTTTAATCTTGAAAGATTAAAAGAAAAAGATGAACTAGTGAGAGAAAGTTTAAGACTTTCTCTCTCTAAAAACTAGAAAGAAAACTAAAGAAATAAAAACTAGCTAACCCCCTTCCTAATGTGATTAGGAGGGTATTTATAGGGAAGTGGAAGGCATGTGTGGTGCTTTCTTCTTTCTTGCTTTCTTCACGTTTTCTCGACTCGACTTTAATTCTTTGTCTTTGTCGTCTCGGGATTTGAACTTGTCTTTTAATTTTCTTCTTCTATTAGACTTTAAGTTCTTCGACTTCGTTAAACTTCCGTCTTTAGTCTTTTTCTTCGATAAATCTTCAGAATAGGCCTTGGACTTCCGTTCTTTTTGCACTCTTGATCTTTTGACTTCGTCTTTTCCCGTTTTCTTCGATAAAAGCCCGTGAAAGCCCGTGTTTTCTTCCTTTTTCATCTTTTGGTCCTAAAACACAATAAAAACACAAACCACGCATAATTCCGACTTTTACGACATAAATCACACGTTTTGGTTTTGTTATTATTGGAAATAAGTGGTAAAAGGATAAGTGTTTTCACACTTATTAATAATTAAAGCACTTTAAAAAATTTTGGTTTGCGTATTTTTCTTAGTTAGGATTTTTAGAACATTTTAGTAATTTTTAATTATTTTTTAGGTTAAATTTTTCGTTAGGTCGCGTTTTTACGTTCGTACGTATATGCGTTTCCATCCGTTTTTAGCGTAAATCGTTTCCGTTTTCTTTTCTTTATTTCTTTCCAAAAACGTAATCACTCGATTAAATAACGTCTATAATTGTTGGTTAACACCATACCTCCACCGAGAACGAACTCGATTATTCGTCTTTACGTTTTTCCTAAAACATAATGATTAATACTTACCGCGACTTTAGTGTTTGCTTGCTTTTTCCTAAAGTTAAGTAAAACGACTAATTTTACTACATCGACGTCTTGAAGTAGCATCGACTACGTCTAAACCGGAGGATTTTACGTTACGTGCTTATGTTTACATACACCGTTTTGGTGACAGTCTGACATTTCAGAAAATAAATTTATCCGTGAATATTATTTCGAGATTTTAAATTTGTGTTGGTTCATAAACTCACAAATTTACGAGAAGAGATTAGGACTTACGATTTTAATTTAACGTCCTTTACGACTAAACCGGAAACCTTAGGATTACGTATTTACGTTTTCGAACTCCGTTTTTGATGAGACAATTTTTATTAGATTCGTTTTGTGCCGTTGATTCATAATTTATAAAAACGTTTTTCGTAAAATGACCCGAGGGCACGCTAATCGAGGAAACTAGAATCGAGGAGTACCCGTAAATTAGTGGGTTGAGACAAGATAAATCTTGCCCCACCCCACTATATGGACGGCAACATATAAGCCAACACATCTCATGATGTGTCCAATTTGTAGAAACTAAGCTAACACTTGTTAGCTTAGCTTAAAAGTTACTCCACCTCAAAACAAAACCATTAACCAAACCACTATCTTCATTCTCACAACATGCAATCCACCATTTTCTCTCCACTCTCCCTAATCTTGCCGTCCCTATTGCCACCACCACCACCATGTTCATCAAATTTTTCACCATAAATCTTATGTTTAACTTGCCTAAGATGGAAACCTATAGAAAACTTGAAAATTGGAGGTGTTTATAACATCCAAGGAGGAGTTTCTATGGAGTATTGGGGCTGATTTTCCACAAGGAGTTCTTGAAGCATGATGGTCTTGAAGATAGTCTTGGTTTATCACAAGTTTCTCCATCAAAATCCATGTTTTGATCACAACCTACATCATCATGGTGGTATAAAGATAGTTCTTCGCATCCTCTTGTTAATTTTGATTATGTAATCATGTATTTTATTCTTAAATGTATATATGTATGATGATATATGATGATAAAAATATTGTGTGGGGATTTGGTGTTGATAATCATGGGTAAAAAGATGAAAAACTATATGTAAAAAGGTTAAAATCATGCTTAAAATGATGGCTGTATAAAACAGTAAAGACTCATATGATAAACTGATAAAATGGCCTGAATAGATTAATATACAGTAAGCTATAAGTCTTGTACACATGTGAGAGTTGGCCATGAAATGGAATCATTAGGATGAGTGAGATATGATCAAAACAAGTTTAGAGTACAAATCTGAGTTTACTGTTTTGGACGATTTTTAGAAAATACTTAGAAGCTGATTCAACAGTAGCTATAGAAGAGTTAAATGGATCACATATCATTTAGTTTATGTCATAAATATTTGAGCTTCTATCTCCATATAGAACTCTAGATATGGCTGTTTTGGTGAACATGAAAGTAAAAGTCAGATTTTGGAAATTAAAGTATAATAGTATTATATAAGCACTCAAATAAAAATAGTATAAAATGTGAATTAAAACCCACTAACTCATATATTACATTTATACAAATATGTATAAGTATAAATAAATGTACATTTTATAAAAATGGTAGTTTGATAAGTTTTATAAGTTATAAAACTATAAACATGATTTTTACGACTTTTTCGGCTATTACCGAAAAATTAACGTTTTTGTTAAATAAAACTTAGACGGTTGGACCCTTCTAATGTAAACTTTTATAAACTCATATACTGATATATAAGCATATATAACAAGTAAAAACCGATAAAACCCGAACTATATAACATACGGACATTAACGGGCTAAGTTAACGTTATTGGACTAATAATACAACAAAATGGGCTAAAACACTTATAAACTTATTTATTGGGCTTAACCCATTTAGGCCCAACATGTAAAGGGTAAATACTGATAATACAATTATAAAATGGATTAATACAAGTTAAAGAACTTATAATAAGCTTATTGGACCTAAAACACGTAAATAGGTAAAACTAGTAAACTAGTAAGAAGTTACCAATACATAAACACTAAAATGAGTAAAAGAAAATATATAAACCCACTTGATCATCATATATATAAAATCATCATATGTATACATAATCATTATTTTGATAAAGTCATTGGACACAAGTCTTAGACGAGTATTATTTGTCTAGGTTTCTGTGATTGAAGCACGTACCGTACATCCAAATCGCCGATAACCGCCTTCCCACATCAACGTGAGTTCATAGCCTCACACTCTTTTAAATGTTTTTATGAGATATTTTATAAACCCGCGAGGGAGATAACATGTTAGTTTTACTAAAATAGGACACCATTTGTCCCGATTGCTTGTTTATTGATTTGGACCCGAATGATTGTATGACCCGATGAATGATTTTATGACCCGATAGATGAAATGAAATGGATTAATAAAGTTAGGTTATGTCACTAAAAGTCCCATTAGCATGAATTGTGAACTACCGGGATTTGGTAGACGCTTATGCATATAATAGTACTATTTGGGGACGATCACCCCAGTTCGCGCCTGGACGGTTGATCCCCGTCGTGCCACATTGATTGGTAAGAGAATTTATGTATGAGAAGATTTACATAGCGTGACCTTTGTGACGACACGCTAATTTAGATGGGAAAATTGAGTTTCGGGCTAGCTACCCGTTATTTGGTTTAGTAAGGTAACAATGTCATGCGGCTTATAATAATCCAATTAACGAAATACTGCTATATGCACCGAATTACGATGTATTGCCTGACTAGAAATATGGGGTCATACTATTGATATTATGTTCGTGTTTTGGTTTTCATAACCATAATCATATAACGGTTTTTATTTAACTCCATACAAGGTTATAAAACGTATTGTATGATATTTTTACGACATTGGTTCGTATAACGATTTTGAAGGCGAAAGCCTACATTATGATTTTGATAAGGAATTGTATAAAATGACTTTGGCTATTTTATGGCCCATTAAATGATTTGTACAAAATGATTTTCGGTAATAATTTTATACCGATGATATATTGATGGTTTATTAAACTCTATGAATTCACTCGGCGTTATCGCTGACCTTTTCTTTTAACATGTTTTATCTCAGGTACTTGAAGGTAATTCTCGGGAAGACAACAAGAATTCATGGCCCGCACCTAAATAATAATTTCCATTCAAATTCTTTGTAAAACTTGTATGAAATATTATGACTTGGGACCTATGTAACTTTGATATTTATGAATGGAAATGCTTTATTAATAAACGAAGCGATTTTTATGCGTTGTCTATGATGTGAGTAATGTGTTATCCCGTAACACCAACGAGTCTTCCGCTGTATTGAGTTGTATAAATTTGGGGGTGTTACATTTTCCCTCCTGAGGTGTCTTGGTTTCTAGAGTTTCCTCGGCTGCTGAAGTGCTTTGATTGTTGGTAACATCATCCTTTTGAGACTTGTCACCTTTTTCCTGAAGTTTGATCACCTTCATCATCTGACTTATCTTTGTTAATGTCATCATCCTCTGCCTCTTCCTCATTCTTTTCCTCTTCGTCATTATTTTCTGGTTCATCTTCATCATGTACTCGTTCATCCATGCTGTCATCATTATCATTTCCACGATCACCTTTACCGTCATTGTCACCATCATCATCATCATCGTAATCTTCGTCGTTATGTTCATCACCATCGTCATCGTCTTCGTCTTCTTCATTCTCGGAAGATTCATCGGGTTTGTCAGATTCATCCTCATCTTCATTTTCTTTGTCTAGATTTAGACTACTGTATGGAACGACGGTGCCATGTTTTACAAATATCTCAGTGTCTTGATTCTTTCCGTCTTTAAAGCTTTGTGAAGTGCTTTTTGTTCTGGTGTTATGTTGTGGGACCCGATTTGAATCATCCTAGCATGCAACAGCTTCTTCAACTTGTAGTCTGTGAGCCTTTGAGCTATGAGAAAGTCGGACTGTTGACTATCGGAAGACTTGATCATCATTTTGCTTGCAACAATGTCTTTGAGTTCGTCTCGCAAAGCAGGAAGTGTCGTGTCAAGAGATCATTAAACCTTTTCGTTGATCGATTCAATGAGTGTAGCATTAGCTTGAACAAGTTCTGCTTTCTCTTCTTTGTATTTCTGTTTGAGTTCGCGAAGAGGTTCAATTGTTTCTTGCTTCCTGTTTACTTTAGCTTCTAGGCTTTCTCTTAGTGACTCTTCAGATTGTTGACGACTTGCTAATTCTTCTCGAAGCCGGTCGATTTCTTTTTCAAAATCTTTCTTCCTTGCTAATTCGTCACGGAGGCTAGGGATTTCCTTTGCATAGTCTGTCTTTGAAGATTCTAACTGCTCTGTTACTAGGATAGTCTTATCCTCTTGATCCTTCAAGCGTTGTTCGAAGGTTCTCATAAAATATGTGGTGACAGGTGGAGATGCTAGCAATGGTGTTTGATGAGCGGTTTGTTGTGAAGGGGTGACAGGAGTTGTCACAATGGTGTTACTGATGTCGTGGCCACAGTTACAGGGACATTTACTATGTTCGGTTTTGATGAAGGATCAGTATTAGTAACTTCAGATTCTAGAATGTCAAGGTTCAAGTACATACCTACTGGATCCGACAAAGAAGTGGATTTGGTAACACTCTTTCCCTTGTGGATGTTACCGGTCTCTGTAGTCTCTGGTTGACTATCGTCGATAAAAGTGGCGTGATGTTCGTATTTTTGATCATCTTCTTCATCCAGAACTGGCTCGTCCTCGTATGCATCTGGTTCTCCAAATTCAGCGATGTCAGACATTTTGACTTCCTGTGTCTGCTTTCTTGAGCCACTACCTCCCGTCTCTTTTCTACTTCGTAGTAAGACCTTCTTCAATTTCTTTGATTGTTGTTTCTTAGTCAACGGTGTATGTTGTTCTTCTTCTTCATCAATGTCTTCATCCATAAGAAGTGTTTTCTTTCCCTTGGTATTTTTCTCCCAATAAGGCAATGTTTTTGTCCTTTTGCCTTTGTCTTGTGTTGGTGTATCAGCTTCTGAAGATTCAGATTCCTTTCGTTTGCCTTTAGATTTTGGTACATTGAACTCGCCAGCAGCTACTTTCTTGTTGTGTTCTTCATTTTCTTTCAAAAGCATCTTATACACAGCAGTCTATTTGATTTTTTTCATTCACCATGTTATCCGAAACTGGAGCTGGAATACCTGAGTATGTGATCTTAGTTCCTTCTTGTCTCATGGCTACCACGAAGAAATCATCATCTTATGAGTTAACAAAGAATCCTCCACGTCGATCAATAGCTTCATCAACTTTCATGAAGTAACTGATGATGGTCTTTGTGAATCGTGCAAACTGAAGGTGTTCGGATTTCTTCTTAACATTTCTGAAGGCTTGATAATGAAGTTCTTCCCATATGAGAGAGGCATAATCGAAATTGAGGATCTTGTAGATTCCATAAAATATACGAGCCTGAGAAAGTCTTATGCAATCTGCACCTCTAGATTTTCCCGTCAAACATCGGATAATGATACTAAAACTTGCCTTCCATGGTTGTCCAAGCCTAGAGGCGTTAAACTTAGACATGTTTGGCAATTCTCCATCATAACCAAAAGACATAATCAAATCTATTATTTCGTTTGAGTCTAGAACAGAAGCATATGTTTTCCCTTTAGCTAAAGGAGGGAATCCAAAGATTTCGCGAAACTATTTAAGAGAAAATTCCTTCTTCTCACTATTGATGTTGAATGTAAACTTTGTGTTTGTCATGGCTTTGATGGATCACCAAAACTCATGCATGTAGATTTCGGAAATACTTGCTGACATCCATAGCGCATTTTTGATTGGAGAGAGATCAAGGATTTTGATGGCAATTCTGAATGATGCTTGTGATGGAACAAATCCTTCTTTTAGTCGCTGATTATTAGGGGTAATTGGAAGACGGTTTTCTTCTGGTACGAGTGCATTATCAAGTTCAATTTGTTGCTCTTGAGTGTGAGACATGATAGCTACTAAGACAAAACATACATGTTGATACACAAGAGAAATATATCATACTGTATAAACCTTAAAAGCATCATATTTTAGTGTCCTTATAACATAGCAACAAGCACATGAAATATCATACAATCACTACCCAAAATAATCATCAAGTTGAAACCCATGCAAATCAGAATCCTAAGAAAGCATATCAATCAAAGATCCAACTAATAATGCATAATTCGGAATACATCATTCCAAACCTAAGTCGGAATAAATCAATTTCAACATAAGTCGGAATACAACTATTCACACATAAGTCGTAATAACACCAATCATCTCATAAGTCGGAATAACTTGATCGAATTATAAGTTGGAATAACCAAATCAACACTTAAGTCGGAATAAGTTAAACAACACGTAAGTCGGAATAAGTTAATCGATTCATAAGTCAAAATATCCCATTCAACACATAAGTCGGAATACACCCACTCCACACATAAGTCCGAATGAATGAGTTTACACATAAGTCAGAATAAGTTATTGTGAACCTAAGTCGGAATACTTAATTCTTAATCTTATCCGGAATCCATGTTTCCAACCTTATCCGGAATCCATGTTTCCAACCTTATCCGTAATCCATGTTTCCAACCTTATCCGGAATCCATGTTTCCAACCTTATCCGAGATCCATGTTTGTGAACTTAAGTCGGAATACAAAACTCTTAACCTTATCCGGAATGCGTATTTCCAACCTTATCCGGAATCCATGTTTGTGAACTTAAGTCGGAATACAAAACTCTTAACCTTATCCGGAATGCGTATTGTGAACTTAAGTCGGAATACAAAACTCTTAACCTTATCCGGAATACATTTTGCCAACCTAAGTCAGAATGCATAATATGTAACCTTATTCGGAATACACGAATTCTAACCTAAGTCGGAATGAGTGATTGTAAACTGTTCATCGCCACACAAAGGATTTTCAGTCAAGTTTCGTATGTTATAAGGCAATCTAAGTGATAACCCTATGTTTAAAAGCTTTTCCGTAACAAAAACCCATAAATTAATTAATCGATCCACTTAAATCCATAAAACCCTAATCTGAATTAATCAAAGCATATGGGTTCAATTGAAGGAAAAACACAATGGATACACCAAATAATTGTAATTACCTAGATGATCTTAGCAGTGGATGAGCAAAACTAGATGAATCTTGATGATCTTAGCAACGGCGGCAAGGTTTGGAGTGTGTGTATGTGAAACAGTGAAACGAAAAGAAGAAAGGCGGTGGGGTCAAGTTTTTGACCTAACTCAAGTTTTTTCAACCTTTACACTTTTGGCCCTCCTTTTTCTTTCGATTTGTCATTTTAGTTAAAGCCTATTTTAGTTTAACGTTTATTAAGGGAAGATTTAACATTCGTTGTTACTTAAATATTCGTTTAACTATTTTTCACACACAACCAATCAACGTACTTGAATTAGTCTGCCTAAAATCCATTTATCTCTAGAATCCAATTAAGAGCACGAGAAACAGTCTACAGCATATCCAAAATCCACAACCTTTACAAACACATAACGAACAACATTTAACCGTTTATTTTTTAAAAAGATTCTTGAAGACGATATATTGATGAAAAAAATGATTTGATATTTTCTTCCCTTTAAACACTGACCCGTTTTCTATTTAAAGAGTTGTAGTCGTTGTTTAAGGAGCCTAATACCAATGAAATTATTTTCCGTTTAATGATTTAAAAGAACGATTCTAGTGGCAATAAGGTTTCTTTTATTTAAACAACATAAGTGCACTGAAGCGTACACAAATTTGTGTTAGACCAAGTTATAAAGTAAACTTGATCTCTTGTATGGTTTTAAAGTAAACATACCTGAGAAAATGAATTCTTGTTGTGAGCCAACATTTTCGAAAGAAATACGTGACTTTAATACAAAAAGCGGGTTGCAGTCAGAAATAACTACAAGGCATTTGGGCATGTTTTAAAATATATACAACTTTTATAGTGACTCTATTTATGGCGCCGTGTCAATTTTAATCGACATTTCTAAGGCCGTAAATATTAACATATTAAAAGACATGCCCGATTTTGAAAAGGAAAAAATATTTTTGGATTTTCTTGATTTTATATTTTTTATGGTTTTGTAGGTTTTATATTTTTGTATTTTTGAATTTTAGTGGTTTATATATTTACGATAATATACAAGATCACGATCAAAGGATACGCTAAAATAGTTTACCACCACTATTCTACAGATTCTTCTACCAATTCCTGAAGAGTCGCTGGTGAGAATGATTTCATGCCCAGTTTTCGATCAAAAACTCGATACGTCCTCGATCCAAGGCCTTTCTGAATATATCTGTCAGCTGATACTCAGTGTTGACAAAATACAGCTCGATGACTCCATTTTCCACTTGCTCTTTGATGAAATGGTAGCGTACGTCAATATGCTTCGCTCTTGAATGTTGAACATAGTTCCAGCAAAGTGCAATGGCGCTTTTGTTGTCGCAGTACATCGGGATTTTGTGGACCGTAGTCTGTCAGCTGTGATCTCATCCAAAGAACTTGAGCACAACACCCGGACATGGCAATGTATTCAGCCTCGGTACTTGATATTGAAGCGCTTTTCTGCCTTTTGGATGCCCAACTGATTAGTCTATCTCCAAGAAGTTGCACACTGCCAGAAGTGCTACATCTAGTATCTTCACACCCAGCATAATCCGCATATGCATATGAGATTAGTGCAATAGAGGAATCCTTCGGATACCATAGACCACGATGAAGTGTTCCTTTAAGATACCGAAAGATCCTTTTCACAACATGTAAGTGCTTTTCGATAGGCCGAGCCTGATACCGGGCACACATTCATATAGAAAATTGCAAATCAGGCCTGCTAGCAGTCAGATAGAGAAGGGTGCCGATCATTCCACGATAAAGTTTCGGATCGACATCAATCCCATCCCTATCTTCATCTAACTTGGATCTCTCCACCATTGGAGTATCCACGGGGTCACAGTTTTCAAAGTGATACTTTTCAAAGATTCAAGAGCATATTTGGATTGATTAACAAAGATGCCTCTGGGATTTTGAGAAATTTTCAATCCTAGGAAAAATGAATTTTTTCCCATCATCGACATCTTAAAGCGTGTGGACATTATTTTCTCAAAATGGTCAGACAGTCTGTGAGTAGTGGCAGCAAATATGATATCATCAACATAAATTTTTACTAGTATCATGTTGTTGTCCTCCTTGAGAATGAACAGTTTCGGGTCCACCTTGCCTTTGGAGAAGCCTTCGGAGATGAGATATGATGATAAAAGATCGTACCACGCGCGTGGAGCTTGTTTTAACCCATAAAGAGCCTTCTTGAGCTTGTACACATGGTTAGGATACTCCGAGTTAACAAATCTATTCGGCTGGCTTACATAGACATTTTCCCTTAATTAACAATTTAGAAATGTCGTCTTAACATCCATTTGGTAGACGATCATGTTCATGTGATTAGAATGAGCAAGGAATAGTCTAATTACTTCCAATCGTGCAACGGAAGCAAAGGATTCTTCAAAATCAATAACCAAAGCTTGTTTGTAACCTCCAGCAACTAATCTAGCCTTGTTCTTTAAAACTCCACCCATCTCATCGAGTTTAACCTTATAAACCCACACAATGAAAGAATATCGATGTTGTCGGGTAAAGGAACTAATTCCTAAACTTCAAGACGTTAAAATTCATTGAGTTCCTCTTGCATGGCTTCAATACATGAAGATTGTGTCATGGCTTGTTGCCAATTCTTGGGTTCAGCCTCGGAGAGAAATGCATCAAAATAGCAGTATAATGCACTCTCTTATAACTGATGGCGTGGTGAGACTGGTCTTTCAATGTTACCAATAATATTTCAGATTGGGTGTTCCTTTGTCCATTTGGTGTTATGATTTTCAATCCGTGATGGTCTGGAGTAAACTGTTTTAAGAGCTACCTCTGAAGTTGACGGATCTGAAAGGTTTTTAGGTATCGTTAACCCAAAGTAGGGTAGCTCTTGAGTGTGAGGAAATTCCAAATCGTGATCGTATTGATCCTCTTCAACATTATCAGGAACGAGTGGGGGTGAAGATGTAGGTGTAATTTGAGAATTACTTGGAGATAGTACATCCGATTCAATGGTGACTGTGGATGTATCGGATTGAGCTCCATTATCTTCAGCAATAACTTAAGGAATCGGAGCTATCACAGCAGGTGCTAGAACATCATCACTTAGGGGATCAAAGAACTCATAAAACATAGGTTGAAATAACTCATCCCACTCGGACCTTGTAGGTAGTGTAAATAATGGAGAAGTAGGATTATTGGGAACTAACCTGGAACTAATAGTACCGGTTCCCATCTCGTGAAGCGCGGGTTCAGAGCTGTGTTGCTCAGATGACATCGCTGTCAGTTCATCAAAATCGACATCCAAAGTTTCTACAATCTTGCCAAGACGACGGTTATAAATCCGACAAGCTTTCTTTGTGGGTGAATAACCAATGAAAATTCCTATATCAGCCTTCGGTTGAAGTTTGCCAAAATTTTCACTGTTTGTATTTGGATAACACAATGTACCAAACACATGAAGAAACGAAATATCAGGTTTACGTCCATGAAGAAGCTCATATGGTTTTTTTCCATGGCGCTTACGAATGATGGAACGATTTTGGGTATAACATGATGTAGCCACTGCTTTAGCCCATAAGAATAAAGGAGCGTTGGCGTAGATTAGCATAGTCCTAGCAGCTTCCATAAGTGTACGGTTACGTCTTTCCACGAAACCGTTTTGTTGTGGAGTGCGAGCAACTGATGTTTCATGTGAAATACTAATAAGTGTGAAAACACTTATCCTTTTACCACTTATTTCCAATAATAACAAGACCAAAACGTGTATTTTATGTCGTAAAAGTTGGAATTATGCGTGGTTTGTGTTTTTATTGTGTTTTAGGACCAAAAGATTAAAAAGGAAGAAAACACGGGCTTTCACGGGCTTTTATCGATGAAAACGAGAAAAGACGAAGTCAAAAGATCAAGAGTGCAAAAAGAACGGAAGTCCAAGGCCTATTCTAAAGATTTATTGTAACACCCCCAAATTTATACAACTCAATACAACAGAAGACTAGTTGGTGTTACGGGATAGCACATTACTCACATCATAGACAATGCTTAAAATTTGCGTCGTTTAATAATAAACCATACCCATTCATAAATATCAAATTTACATAGGTCCCAAGTCATTGTATTTCATACAGGTTTTACAAAGCATTTGAATGGAAATTATTGTTTAAGTGCGGGCCATGAATTCTTGTCGTCTTCCCGAGAATTACCTTCAAGTACCTGAGATAAAACATGTTTAAAAGAAAAGGTCAGCGATAACGCCGAGTGAATTCATAGAGTTTAATAAATTCCATCAATATAACTTTGGTATAAAATTATTACCAAAAATCATTTCGTACAAATCATTGTAATAGGCCATAAAATAGCCAAAGTCATTTTTATACAAATCCTTATATGACCCCGTATTGCTAGTCAGGCAATACATCGTAATTCGGTGCGTATAGCAGTATTTCTTTAATCGGATTATCATAAGCCGCATGACATTGTTACCTTACTACAACAACAACGGGTAGCTAGCCCGAAACTCATATGCCCATCTAAATTAGCGTGTCGTCACAAAGGTCACGCTATGTAAATCTTCTCATACATAAATTCGCTTATCAATCAATGTGGCACGACGGGGATCAACCGTCAAGGCGCGAACTGGGGTGATCGTCCCCAAATAGTACTATTATATGCATAAGCGTCTGCCAAATCCCGGTAGTTCACAATTCATGCTAATGGGACTTTTAGTGACATAACCTAACTTTAATAATCTATTTTATTTCGTCTAACGGGTCGTTTAATCATTCATAGGGTCATACAATCATCCGGGACCAAATCAATAAACAAACAATCGGGACAAATAATGTCCTATTTTATCAAAACTAACATGTTATCTCCCTCGCGGGTTTATAAAACATTTCATAAAAACATTTAAAAGAGTACGAGGCTATGAACTCACGTTGATGTGGGAAGGCGGGTTATCGGCAATTCGGACGTACGGTACGTGCTTCAATCACGGAAACCTAGACAAATAATACTCGTCTTAGACTCATGTCCAATGACTTTATAAAAATAACAATTATGTATACATATGATGATTTACATATATGATGATCAAGTGAGTTTACATATTCTCATTTACTCATTTTAGTGTGATGTGTTGATAACTTTTATACTAGTTTACTAGTTTTTACCTATTTACATGTTTTAGGCCCAATAGGCCCATTACAAGCCCAATATATTATATTAGCCCAATTATACTTTTATTATCAGTATCACACTTTACATGTTGGGCCCAAATGGGTTAAGCCCAATAAATAAGTTTATAAGTATTTTAGCCTATTTTGTTGTATTATTAGTCCAATAACGTTAACTTAGCCCGTTAATGTCCGTATGTTATATAGTTCGGGTTTTATCGGTTTTTACTTGTTATATATGTTTAAATATCAGTATATGAGTTTATAAAAGTTTACATTAGACGGGTCCAACCGTCTAAGTTTTATTTAACAAAAACGTTAATTTTACGGTAATAGCCGAAAAAGTCGTAAAAATCATGTTTATAGTTTTATAACTTATAAAACTTATCAAACTACCATTTTTATAAAATGTCCATTTATTTATCCTTATATATATTTATATAAATGTATTATATAAGTTAGTGGGTTTTAATTCATATTTTATACTATTTTTATTTGAGTGCTTATATAATACTATTATACTTTAATTCTTTATAAATCTGATTTTTAGTTTCATGTTCACCAAAACAGTCATATCTAGAGTTCTATATGGAGATAGAAGCTCAAATTTTTATGACATAAACTACATGATATTTTCTCCATTTAACTCTACTATAGCTACTGTTTAATTGTGAGAACCCGTACTTTCCCAATATTATTTTATTCTTTTTATTCGTGCTTCTTGAATTTTTCCAATGTATTACGTTTTCTTGAATACTTTATATGTAAATCCTGAGATTTTTAAATTATACTTTTAAGTATTATTTTGTTCATTGACAATGCTTCATATGGAATTATAAAATTTTATTTTATTTTTCCATGTTTAATTTAAATCAAAGTTTTTGATTTAAAATCACCCGCGTGCGTTTTTCAACGAGTTTATTAAAAATCAATGTACAATGAGAATTCCTAGTGATCGCGATACCGACGGATGCCCAAAATATTACGTTTATTTATTGATTGTTTCGATAATTAATATTTTCGACGATTTCGTTTTAATTACGTATTAAGTCGTGTCGGGAAGTCATATAATCATTTTTACGATGCATTGTAACTTTTGAAAAGTATTTTACGAAACCCGAGCCCCGTAAATATTGTCAATATTTACCCATAACCATTTCTACCCTTTATTCTATTAAATTGTTTTTAGGTCCAAAACTATACACAATTGACAAAACTAGCCCTCCATTTTACTATATAAACATTTTTTTTACCATTTCATTGCATTTCCACCAAAAAAAACACACACATTGAAAATTTCTTCTCTCCCACCCTCACCTCCATTTGCCACCACTCCACCACCTTAAAACACCCCTCAAATTTGATTTTTAACAAAATCTAATCAATATCCCATCTCTAAAATCATCTTATGATTCTATCTATATAAAAATTTCACACATGCATCATAATTTTTTTTTAGTTCTTATGATTTTATGGTGGGTATTGGTTTTGATCATCTTGCATATGTTATATTTGGTAAGATTATCATGTTTTGATCCTTAAAAGACTTGTTTTTAATCTTTGATTTTTGTTAGATTTTTCATACAAGTGTTTTTAGGAGTGTTTGGTTGATGGGTATGATAGTATAGTGATCCTAAGGGTATGAGAATGATTGGTTTTGAGTGAAAAATAGATTTGTCATGTTTTCTAAAAAGCTAATTTGGGACAGCAGCCTTAAACAGTATGTTTCGTGGGTTTAAGGTCTGTGAAAGACTGAGATTATTTGATATTGTTGTAGAGTTTTCCGAGACGGTCGTTTTGGTATAAGATAGAGCTTGTAACTCATTACGAGTCAAAAGTTATGCTAGTTTTAGTTTTCGTGTACCGGGAGACGCAAGTCGGCACAATCCGAAATTGTGGCTGATTTTGGGTCGACTCTCGGGGACTTTAGGCTTGGTTAGATAGTTGATACTACTGATTTTCAAAGTTTACAAACTGAGTTTGATGAGTCTAGTAGTGGTTTCAAAAGACGGATTGTCGAGTTAGTACTTTTAAAGTGGTCCAAACGGTTTAACAAAACAAGTGTACAAATCTGTCCTAAAATTTGGAGTCGAGTAAAGTGTCGAGCTGATGGATTTTAAAGTGTAAACTTTGGCTCAAATTTTGGTGAGGTCTTATAAAGGTTATAAGTGACCTTGACACCAATTTTCATGTAAAACGGACAAGTCTAGATAGGGTAGATCGGTGTGTACATTCGGGGTGTACTTGCTGATTTTTATTTTGGACACGTAGTTCAATGCTTGTGTTGCGTGAGTTTGAGTGTTCACCATCGGACATGGTGACTTACTCAAGTGCTTAGTCATTATATAAATGACTTAGCTACTGGTCCAAATAAGGGTAAAGGATAGTTTGACTTGCGTTGACTTGGCGTCGTATGACGGGTCATTTTCAAGTGTTCAAGTGTTTTAACGTGTAGTGTTGGAATAAATGGGTAGTATGAATTCATTTGATTCGTGTCAATGGTTTTGAAACGTGTATACTTTGAAAACATTTGAGTCATGTTATATTTGGTATATATATCGATATTGAGTTCGAGTCTTAACACGCGCCTTATTGTGATAGGTTGCGGTTTTCGTGTTTTCCCCGGGCATCCATATCGTCGGTGATCGTCTCACTACATTGTTTCTACTCAGTTGCTGAGTACCGTGATTGACTTAACACGTGGCTAAGGGCCACGAAATTTCTAAGGATCAAGGAGGAGGAATTGTTTAATTTGCGTGTTTGGATTAATTCCTACTTGTTATGAAGGTATAGTCACTCCTAGCATTTTAGTTTTGATGTTACTAGTACTTTGATTCTTTTTATTCATGAATTTTGAATTCCTTCGGTGAAACCCACTGAGATTATAGATACTTAGGGCATATTAGGACTTAGGACACTTGCGTGGCGATTTGGTATAGCCTAAGTGTTGCTTGATTAAGGTTAGGTAGCTAAATGGAGTTGTTTTTGTAGTATGGAAATCACCACAGAAACAAACAGGTCATGGCAAAATTTTCTTAAACATATGACCTTGTTTTTATTTAAAAAATAGATACCCACTGATGTGATTAGTATGTGTTGAGTTGGATGGAAACGGGAAGTGTCCGGATGAGCCCGAAACGGTCGTTTTACTAAACTAGGTCAAATCTGAATGTTATGCTTAAAACGTGGGTAAATTGACTTGGGTAAAAAGGATTAATTTATGATTTTATGACTTTTTACAGTAGATACAAATATAATAAAACTTCTATTTTTGGTTTCGTGTCAAAATCTTTTACCGATTGGGATTTATGCTTAATCTATCGTAAGGTACGAAAGACGTTTACAACTTTCTGTTTTGATAGTCTGTCACTAAAAGTGCATTTCCCGTTGAATGAAAATAGTTCTAGGGTTGTTCTTTCCCAACTTTTAAAGGTAAGAGAAATACCTATACATGTCAAGAAATTTCACCTCCTGTACTATTATAGATATTTAGATATGACCAAATCTTCACAGCCTTTTTCAGAAAACTGAATGCAGTCCCTTGTTTTGGTTTTTCAAACCGAGTCTTAAACGCGTTCGGAACCCACACATAAATGCTTGGACCATCATACAAGGTTGATATTAGGTTATTAGAGTAGGTTCAAAGTGTTGGGTCAAAATTTTAACTTAAGCTTAGGTCTCGCCATCGCACGCAAGTTACCTAGTCATACTATGTCCCACCACTTCTAAAACGTTATTGCTTCATTGAACGCATTCTTATTATGCGTCACCATTGCATAGGTCCGTGAAGACTTCTTTTTTCTCAACCCCTTTTACCTTTTGATTACTTACTAAAGGTGAGTTCATAGCCCCTTTTTACTTGAACAATGTTTCTAAATGTGGGGTGAGATTTTACATGGTGGAACACATCCATTTAAAACTGTATACTATCCAGAACTTGTATGCTATTCAGACTTGTATGCCTTCCAACAGTTTTCATTGATATTATTGCTTATAGTTAATAGCCTTAAGTTTCCTCTCTTGATCATGAACCGTTAATTGTCCCGTATGCTTTGCGCTAAGCGCGAATGTTGTGGGTGGATCCATCGGGATTGACAATCCCCGTCCCGATTACCTTGACGCACTTACATTTGTTTATACTTGAGTATTTAGGCTGAATACTCCCTATAGGAACTTACTTTGAGTTAAGCTTCGGTTCATGAACTAAACAGCAATAATATTGGTTTCAGACTATGGTTAATGATCATAACCATTTTCTCTATTTACTTGTGTTACAAAAGAATGCTTGTGTTCCACACCTTTATTGCTAAACCTATGAATTTCACTCAACTTTGTGTTGACGATTTTACATGTTTAATCTCAGGTATTATTACTTAGCTTTGCTTGGATGGGAGCCCGCAGGATATTATCACAGCTTGGAGATTTCTGTGATGCTTTTAAAAGACTGGTTTTAGTATAAACTGTCAGAAATTTATTATATCTTTTGGGCAACTTTACGTTATAAACCATGATGAAATAATATATCTTTCCGCATATAAAACTCTGGGACCTATGTTTAAAACTCTGATCATTTATGATGTGATATATATGCTTTTATTACGTCATCTTTGTCTCAACTGTAATTCATTGTTTCTTGTACTATGACGTGTTACCCCCTCGTTGCCTAGTTGTTCCATGTCAGATTTTGGGGGTCTCACAGATTGGTATCAGAGCGATGGTTATAGGGAACTGAGTCGTTTTTCAAAACTTAGTCTATAACCGAAAGTTCAAATATTTTATTGTTTCTAAGTGTCAAACACAGAATTTGCCATTGCTGTTCGATATCTTCGCGGGTAACTCTCTAATCCTTATTATTTACTTTTAATTATCGTTGTAGTATTTCATCTCTTGATTACATTTTGAAATATTACTTTACGCTAATGACGATAATTACTATGTCTTTTCAAAGCCTATGTGCTTCATGAATTATCATTGAATGTTACTGTGATTACATCTGCCTATACTGTATTTCTTGAATTCTTGTTCTTGTGAATTGATCTTATTGCAATGATATTATATCGTTATGACGTTACATACTTGTATTCAGAGCGCGTATGCTGCCGACTTTTCATACTCATTTTTCTGAGTACTATTGCTATTTCATTTATGCGTGATACGACTGACTTTATATGATCGTTCGGTTTGAACCGTCTGTTTTTCTTGACTCGTTGATACGTGTTGTGCATACTATCGCGATACCATTGTTCGGGATTGAATAAGTGTTGTTTTCGATGAACTTCTGATTTTCATTCTACTACCGTGTGTGTTGCTTTCATTGTTTATTTCCCTTAAAATATCTACTTAGATACGCAGATTTTCTTTCTGACCATTCATAATTGAATGTCTAGTCTATAGACCATTGTGTAGCTCAATGTGTCTCCCAGAAAGACTAAAGGACATCGTGTGAGTCTCACATCTCTAAGAATTCGTTGAATCAGTGCTGAATAATATTGTGGGTTTTCATAATCTTGATTTACCTTTACGCCACCGTTTTACGCGACACTTGTACATGGATTACATCTTACTTCATTGACCATTCTACGTTTCGATTTCAACTTAGAACATCCGTTGTACCTTGAACACATAATCGTCATTTATTATGTGATGATCGTTTGGAATACGATCCTACTTGTATCCTCCCTTTTCATTGAACCTCTTTGCTCCAGGAATGCCACTTGTTATTGTCCTGTTTCTTTCTCGATATATCTTGTGATTTTGGAAATCATGCCACCAAGAGACCTTTCTGCATTGCATCTTGCAGCCGAAGACACGGATGATATGCGTCGTTTTTTTTATGTCTCCGATTATCGTTGGCATTCTTGAACCATTTCTATACTGTGTTTTCTTTACATGACTAATTATACAGTTTACCTTCTTTCGTCTTTATGGAATCCACAAGTCCTATGTGTACATTAATTTTGAGTTATCATGAAATTTGGATTTAATTTCAAGCTGTGTCGAAAAATATACTTTGTACAGAAACTTTACAGGAAGTTTAACAGTGTCGAGAAAATATTTTTATAACTTTAGACAAAAATATATATATTTCTACATGTTGAGACGTCCGTTTAGGACATAAAATTTGACCAGTAAACTTTAAAATCGAGCAAGTTACGCTCATTTGAGATTGTAAAATCTAAGAAGTTATTTTCTGAATAATGCTAAAATATCATTTTGTTAACAGATTTAATGCTAGGGCATTTTCGTCCATTTTTATTCCGTTTCAAGTCTCGGGTAAAACTAGAAAGTTGTTCAAAACATTGTTTTACATCGAAATGCATTAGACTTTGAGTCTTAGAATATCGTTTAGTGAGTTAATTGGTCTAGTCAAACCCAAAGGTCAAAACTAATAAAAGTTTAAAACATGGATTGAAGCGTTTTTGAGTTCGTTTGAGCTCGTAAAACTTTAACCAATGATATTTTGCAAACTAAAAACAATGATTGCGTTTGAAAAGAATAGAATAGTAACTTTGAGTTCGGTCATACATGTACCTAGATCTTGAACTTTTGAAATTCGGTAACTTCCTAATATAGAAGCTTTTCAAAGTGATGTACTATTTGTTAACTGATACCCTACTTTCTTAAAAGTATATTTTTGTCAAATAAATTACGATGTGCACATACGGATTCCTTATTCCTTCTTTTATTTATGACTTATTTGTCATTCAATTGTCTTTCTTTGCTTCTATCGTACCACTGATTTGGACCGAGATTTGAAGATCTTTCTTTCATATCGTTTGTTATCATCTTGACACGTGTCTCCTAACGATTTCGGCCAAACCTCTTGAAACCTAATCACCTTGTAACCATTTTATTGGTTGTCTTGAACTACTCCTTATTTCCCTCTTGTAACCCACTCGCTACTTTATAAACTATTGTCATGTTACCATACAACTCAAACTGGTCTTGTTTGCGAATCATTTTACAAAAGGTTTCATTTGGGCTTTCTTAAATAGTTGACTGCTATCTTATAAAATTAACTTATATTAATTTTACAATGTATTTTCACAAATTATTCTAATACGGTCTTATAAAGAACCCTTGTAACTATACGAATTGTCGATTTAAAACAGTTAGCCAGTAACTTATTAGCAAATAGTTTCATAAACTATTTTGATTTCTGTTTTTACAAATGGCATTATATACATATTTTAAATAATATGACCTGTAATACTGGTTTGACGAAGATGAGCATCGCATTGCTAGTCCTAAATTAGGCATGGCCTGATCACCTATGCTTAATTTAGAAGGAGCCATGCAAGGCCAAATAGTAGTCGCCTTAAATATTTAACCTAGAATCAACTTTTTAGTTATGTTGCTTAAAATGTTTGATAAAATAAAGTTTTGAAAACTTTTACATTTTATGCGAGTAGCAACAGTTTGCAACATACACATATGAACCATTATCTTTTCTTGAACTAAGTACATGCCTCGAGCACATATTCCCTTACTCAACGACCTTTATTTTACCTGTTACCTCATCATCCTCATGATACGATTTTCGTTACCATTTGCCTAAATTCTTACCATTGATACCCGACTTGAAAGTTTCAACGTTGCTATGCTCCTACATCGATTGACCATCTCTATCTATTTTGGTAGACCTTCGAAACGTCTCTGGATGCGATTAGTGATTTATGACTGGACGTGAACGATGATTACGTGTAATTGCCATGATATGTGTTAAGATACTATCGTCTTGAATTTCATTCGTGTGAATCATGTGTTGATTTCGCCTTTCATTGCTAATGTTGTTCATCTTACTGGAACTTCTCTCAATTGACTTCTTAAGAATTTTCTTTGATTCGAAAATTCGTTGTGTGGCTTTTCCCTTTCGATCGTATTTCGACCACCGAGAACTTAATAAGCCGTTATTGGTGACGCCAACCGCACTCGTGAATTAATCTTGCTATAATCCTTGTTTCTTATTATTTTTATTATTGACGTGACTATTCTACCACGTTTGTTAAGAATTGATACGACTTCTGTCTTATTCCTTTGTATATTGCTCGCATACAGATTGTTGACCTTTATATGATTCACATTTGTTGCTGTCTTGTCACCTTTTGAAAACCAGAAACTGTTACGTGTTTATCGTTTGATATCTTAAACACTTTCTTAAATTTCTAAAAAAAATTATTATTAATTTTTAAGAACATTTTATACATTTTATCAAATGTTTAAATTACCAAAATAACTGTTTCAAGTTAAGTATCGGATCTATATATCCTCTTTGGTAAATTTACCTAATGTTTTAAAGGATATCAAGCTGTATATTTTAAAGTATTTGATTATATCATACTTTATTGTCAACCTAATGAAATTATTTAAATTAATTTATAATTTCTAACAATGATTCAAAATAACTTGGAAAAAAAACGGATTTTTCTAATGGTAACGATAAACCTGAGGTTTTAACAATAATTTCATGCAGTCATCCAAAAGTTCTTAAGCCGATCAGGATAACTATTTTGAACTGTTCTACTTTTACTTTGAAGTCCTGCTCAAGAAAAATATTTGACAACTGTTACCCACTCATTTTATATATTTAATTTTTAAATCACTACATCTGGTAAAGTTTTCTTTTAATTAAGAAAATATTTAAACTGAGTTTTTTAAAGTAATCCCAAAATGCTAGACAACTGATTAAGACAACTTGTATTTTAAATGATCATATGCTATTCATTTTCTTTTCCCTTCTATTTCGCTTGTGACTGGATTATTATGTTTTAAGATTATCACGTTTTACAGTTGCACGATTTGCGACCCCTTGTTGATTTACAATCTTGGTTCATTTTATCGCACTTTGCCTGTTTAAGCGCTTCTTGTGTTCATTCTTGTTAGTTTATCGCACATATTTCCAACAACTCTATCTCTTGATGTATCTCCGTATTGAAAGATCGTTATCCTAATCCAAGACTGAAAAGTTATACGAAAAGGAGTTAAGAAACTGAAGCATAGTGAATTCTAACCGTTAAGATTCGTCATGGTACGGAAGTTTACCTGGGATGCAATGAATTTTGTTCTACACTTTGTACCTCCTCAAGTTTGCATCTTCTACTGTTTTCAGGAGAACTTTGGGGACCAGAGTTCCTTTAGGGGGGAAGACTGTGAGAACCCGTACTTTCCCAATATTATTTTATTCTTTTTATTCGTGCTTCTTGAATTTTTCCAATGTATTACGTTTTCTTGAATACTTTATATGTAAATCCTGAGATTTTTAAATTATACTTTTAAGTATTATTTTGTTCATTGACAATGCTTCATATGGAATTATAAAAATTTTATTTTATTTTTCCATGTTTAATTTAAATCAAAGTTTTTGATTTAAAATCACCCGCGTGCGTTTTTCAACGAGTTTATTAAAAATCAATGTACAATGAGAATTCCTAGTGATCGCGATACCGACGGATGCCCAAAATATTACGTTTATTTATTGATTGTTTCGATAATTAATATTTTCGACGATTTCGTTTTAATTACGTATTAAGTCGTGTCGGGAAGTCATATAATCATTTTTACGATGCATTGTAACTTTTGAAAAGTATTTTTACGAAACCCGAGCCCCGTAAATATTGTCAATATTTACCCATAACCATTTCTACCCTTTATTCTATTAAATTGTTTTTAGGTCCAAAACTATACACAATTGACAAAACTAGCCCTCCATTTTACTATATAAACATTTTTTTTACCATTTCATTGCATTTCCACCAAAAAAAACACACACATTGAAAATTTCTTCTCTCCCACCCTCACCTCCATTTGCCACCACTCCACCACCTTAAAACACCCCTCAAATTTGATTTTTAATAAAATCTAATCAATATCCCATCTCTAAAATCATCTTATGATTCTATCTATATAAAAATTTCACACATGCATCATAATTTTTTTTAGTTCTTATGATTTTATGGTGGGTATTGGTTTTGATCATCTTGCATATGTTATATTTGGTAAGATTATCATGTTTTGATCCTTAAAAGACTTGTTTTTAATCTTTGATTTTTGTTAGATTTTTTATACAAGTGTTTTTAGGAGTGTTTGGTTGATGGGTATGATAGTATAGTGATCCTAAGGGTATGAGAATGATTGGTTTTGAGTGAAAAATAGATTTGTCATGTTTTCTAAAAAGCTAATTTGGGGCAGCAGCCTTAAACAGTATGTTTCGTAGGTTTAAGGTCTGTGAAAGACTGAGATTATTTGAAATTGTTGTAGAGTTTTCCGAGACGGTCGTTTTGGTATAAGATAGAGCTTATAACTCATTACGAGTCAAAAGTTATGCTAGTTTTAGTTTTCGTGTACCGGGAGACGCAAGTCGGCACAATCCGAAATTGTGGCTGATTTTGGGTCGACTCTCGGGGACTTTAGGCTTGGTTAGATAGTTGATACTACTGATTTTCAAAGTTTACAAACTGAGTTTGATGAGTCTAGTAGTGGTTTCAAAAGACGGATTGTCGAGTTAGTACTTTTAAAGTGGTCCAAACGGTTTAACAAAACAAGTGTACAAATCTGTCCTAAAATTTGGAGTCGAGTAAAGTGTCGAGCTGATGGATTTTAAAGTGTAAACTTTGGCTCAAATTTTGGTGAGGTCTTATAAAGGTTATAAGTGACCTTGACACCATTTTTCATGTAAAACGGACAAGTCTAGATAGGGTAGATCGGTGTGTACATTCGGGGTGTACTTGCTGATTTTTATTTTGGACACGTAGTTCAATGCTTGTGTTGCGTGAGTTTGAGTGTTCACCATCGGACATGGTGACTTACTCAAGTGCTTAGTCATTATATAAATGACTTAGCTACTGGTCCAAATAAGGGTAAAGGATAATTTGACTTGTGTTGACTTGGCGTCGTATGACGGGTCATTTTCAAGTGTTCAAGTGTTTTAACGTGTAGTGTTGGAATAAATGGGTAGTATGAATTCATTTGATTCGTGTCAATGGTTTTAAAACGTGTATAATTTGAAAACATTTGAGTCATGTTATATTTGGTATATATATCGATATTGAGTTCGAGTCTTAACACGCGCCTTATTGTGATAGGTTGCGGTTTTCGTGTTTTCCCCGGGCATCCATATCGTCGGTGATCGTCTCACTACATTGTTTCTACTCAGTTGCTGAGTACCGTGATTGACTTAACACGTGGCTAAGGGTCACGAAATTTCTAAGGATCAAGGAGGAGGAATTGTTTAATTTGCGTGTTTGGATTAATTCCTACTTGTTATGAAGGTATAGTCACTCCTAGCATTTTAGTTTTGATGTTACTAGTACTTTGATTCTTTTTATTCATGAATTTTGAATTCCTTCGGTGAAACCCACTGAGATTATAGATACTTAGGGCATATTAGGACTTAGGACACTTGCGTGGCGATTTGGTATAGCCTAAGTGTTGCTTGATTGAGGTTAGGTAGCTAAATGGAGTTGTTTTTGTAGTATGGAAATCACCACAGAAACAAATAGGTCATGGAAAAATTTTCTTAAACATATGACCTTGTTTTTATTTGAAAAATAGATACCCACTGATGTGATTAGTATGTGTTGAGTTGGATGGAAACGGGAAGTGTCCGGATGAGCCCGAAACGGTCGTTTTACTAAACTAGGTCAAATCTGAATGTTATGCTTAAAACGTGGATAAATTGACTTGGGTAAAAAGGATTAATTTATGATTTTATGACTTTTTACAGTAGATACAAATATAATAAAACTTCTATTTTTGGTTTCGTGTCAAAATCTTTTACCGATTGGGATTTATGCTTAATCTATCGTAAGGTACGAAAGACGTTTACAACTTTCTGTTTTGATAGTCTGTCACTAAAAGTGCATTTCCCGTTGAATGAAAATAGTTCTAAGGTTGTTCTTTCCCAACTTTTAAAGGTAAGAGAAATACCTATACATGTCAAGAAATTTCACCTCCTGTACTATTATAGATATTTAGATATGACCAAATCTTCACAGCCTTTTTCAGAAAACTGAATGCAGTCCCTTGTTTTGGTTTTTCAAACCGAGTCTTAAACGTGTTCGGAACCCACACATAAATGCTTGGACCATCATACAAGGTTGATATTAGGTTATTAGAGTAGGTTCAAAGTGTTGGGTCAAAATTTTAACTTAAGCTTAGGTCTCGCCATCGCACGCAAGTTACCTAGTCATACTATGTCCCACCACTTCTAAAACGTTATTGCTTCATTGAACGCATTCTTATTACGCGTCACCATTGCATAGGTCCGTGAAGACTTCTTTTTGCTCAGCCCCTTTTACCTTTTGATTACTTACTAAAGGTGAGTTCATAGCCCCTTTTTACTTGAACAATGTTTCTAAATGCGGGGTGAGATTTTACATGGTGGAACACATCCATTTAAAACTGTATACTATCCAGAACTTGTATGCTATTCAGACTTGTATGCCTTCCAACAGTTTTCATTGATATTATTGCTTATAGTTAATAGCCTTAAGTTTCCTCTCTTGATCATGAACCGTTAATTGTCCCGTATGCTTTGCGCTAAGCGCGAATGTTGTGGGTGGATCCATCGGGATTGACAATCCCCGTCCCGATTACCTTGACGCACTTACATTTGTTTATACTTGAGTATTTAGGCTGAATACTCCCTATAGGAACTTACTTTGAGTTAAGCTTCGGTTCATGAACTAAACAGCAATAATATTGGTTTCAGACTATGGTTAATGATCATAACCATTTTCTCTATTTACTTGTGTTACAAAAGAATGCTTGTGTTCCACACCTTTATTGCTAAACCTATGAATTTCACTCAACTTTGTGTTGACGATTTTACATGTTTAATCTCAGGTATTATTACTTAGCTTTGCTTGGATGGGAGCCCGTAGGATATTATCACAGCTTGGAGATTTCTGTGATGCTTTTAAAAGACGGGTTTTAGTATAAACTGTCAGAAATTTATTATATCTTTTGGGCAAATTTACGTTATAAACCATGATGAAATAATATATCTTTCCGCATATAAAACTCTGGGACCTATGTTTAAAACTCTGATCATTTATGATGTGATATATATGCTTTTATTACGTCATCTTTGTCTCAACTGTAATTCATTGTTTCTTGTACTATGACGTGTTACCCCCTCGTTGCCTAGTTGTTCCATGTCAGATTTTGGGGGTCTCACATGAATCAGCCTCTAAGTATTTTCTAAAAATCGTCCAAAACAGTGAACTCAGATTTGTACTCTAAACTTGTTTTGATCATATCTCACTCATCCTAATGATTCCATTGCATGTCCATCTCTCACATGTGTACAAGACTTATAGCTTACTGTATATTAATCTATTCAAGCCATTTTATCAGTTTATCATAAGAGTATTCACTGTTTTATACAGCCTCTTAATTTAGTCATGATTTAACCATTTTTACATGTGGTTCTTCCATCTTTTTACCCATGTTTATCAAATCATTCAACACCAAATCCCCACATAATATTTTTATCATCATATATTCATCATATACATATACAATAGGAAACAAAATACATGATTACATAATCAAAATAAAAAGAGGATAGGAAGAAACAATCTCTATACCACCATTAGTGATGAAAAGATGAGTTTTGATGAACAAGGCTTGGATTTGATGGCAAGACTTGTGATAAACCAACACCACTTTAAGATCACCAAATATTCATAAGCTTCTCATGGAAAATCAGCCCCAAGACACCAACAAAACTTCTCCTTGGATGTTAAAACTTGCACCAATCTTCATCTTTTTGAATGGAGATTAACATATGTTAATTATAACAAATGTTTGTGGTTAAAATTGATCAAATGGGGGAGTTTATGGGTGGTTCTTGGACGAATTTTAGAGAGAGGAAGAGAGGAGTTGGTGGTTTGTATGTGTTGAATGAGTGAATGGTTTTGGCTAGATGGTTTTGTGGTTTGTTAGCTTGTTTATTAAGCTTTCAAGACATGTGTCTTGCAAGTTTATGTATAAACTTGGCACAAGGCTTGTGTTGGCTAGTTATAGTGGGGTGGGACAAGTGTCCCACTTGTCTCATTTCCACTAATTTACGGGTACTCCTCGATTCTAGTTTCCTCGATTTGCGTGCCCTCGGGTCGTTTTACGAAAAAAGTTTTTATAAATTATGAATCAACGGCACAAAACGAATCTAATAAAAATTGTCTCATCAAAAATGGAGTTCGAAAACGTAAATACGTAATCCTAAGGTTTCCGGTTTAGTCGTAAAGGATGTTAAAATAAAATCGTAAGTCCTAATCTTTTCTCATAAATTTGTGAGTTTAGGAACCAACACAAATTTAAAATCTCAAAAATAATATTCACGGACAAATTTATTTTCTGAAATGTCGGACTGTCACCAAAACGGTGTATGTAAACGTAAGCACGTAACGTAAAATCCTCCTGTTTAGACGTAGTCGATGCTACTTCAAGACGTAAATCCAAATTACTTCCCGAAAATAAGTGAGTTCATAATATAACATTAAAATAATGTTTTTAAATAATATTTGAGAATAAAATATAAACCATAAATTGACGGATTGTCACAGCATTTACACCTAAACAGGATCTTTGTCCTCAAAGATCATCTTATCTTACTACTCGCTTCTTATAGAGTTAAAGCCATGTGGGTATTTCCTCCACATTCGGTCTTTTCTCACAAGTGTAATCCATTACAATACGCGAGTTTCATCAAACATAACTACGGGAATAAGATCAGGCTAATTGTTGACTTACTTTCTCTATCCTTGATGTTCACGGGTTTCTGATGAATGCAACTTTTCGTCGATATAAACTTTACTAAGAAACAATAAGATTTTCACTTGATAGACATTTTATCAAGTCCGATATACGAAACATAATTCACGCAGCTCTTGAAGTCCTAGGGTAGATCCAGCTTATATGCCTTTCAAACCAATCTTTAACATCATCTCAATGGTCCCATACAACGGGGACTTATATCCCATGATCTTCCAGATCATCAATTCATTTTTCCGTGGTTAAAATTTTTGGCATAACTTCGCTACCCATCTGGCACTTCAAGATCTACATTTCATATTCACATAACCTCCTGCCCACTACCGGCAGTCAATAATCAGATCCTAATTTCAACAATCACTTCAGGTCTCGTGGGTCGAGTATTTTTTAAGGTTAGGTTTGCCATCATAGGAAACCTTAAACCTAAAAGACATGTCCAACTCACAATGAGCGTATGTCGGGTGTCTTCATCCCAACTCCTGCTTACAGATGCTCTCATATGTAGATCCTAACAAGATTCGATCTCGATCCTAATACGATAATTATCATTGATAATCTCTCCAAAGGAAAGCGATTATACGGTTCATTACCAAAGGTCAATCATTCAAGCATAAAACAACACTTATAGTATTTTGTATCGTTACTTTACCTCGTCCCTTCGATTGGGGTGGTACACAGCACTCTCATCAAGATTCGTTCTCAATGACTTCTGAGCAATTCTCTAGAAATTCAATGCGAAGCGAGGGTCTTGATAGAGATGATCGATACAGGCACACCATGTTTACACAACTCCTTTAAATACAAAAGAGTCAATTTCTTCATCAAGAATCTATCATTAACAGGAATGATATTAGCAGATTTGGTCAGTCTGTCGACGATGACCCAAATCGAATCAAACTCAGATGATGACCTTTGCAATAGCTAGATGTTTACTAATGTATGAGGCGGTGTATGCCTTCATAATTTTCCATCAGTACAACTTCTTTTGATAATGATACATTAAATCAGAAATGACAGGAATAGAATACTTATACTTACAAGATTCCAACATGACTAAATCTCACAAACATCATATTTAGGCAACCACAAGTGGTCTTTAATACATTTAACGTCATCGGCTCCTCAATTCTAATGGTTCATATTAGCCGCGAACCCCTTTTATTATTTATATTATCTTTTTTTTTACAAGCATTAGCTATTTTTAAACTGTTCGGCAATTTATTTTGTACCATCATTACTAAGGAACACATCCTAATTGGTTCTTTATACTTTTTACATAATGCGTCGATATCTAAATTCACCTCTCCTGATGATATAATTATCATGTCCACAATTCACTCAGATATTCTTTCTTCATATTTTCTAAGTTTTAATTTCTTCTCAACTATAATTTTTATCCGTTTTACTCAATCCGACGTCTAAAGCGTCGATAATTATTACAATTAATTAAATAATAAGTATTAAATTTTTATGAAACATAAACGTAAAAATTTTAAATTTCTTAGTTCGACCAATTATATAAAAGTGTTCAAAATAAATTTGAATTTAATTAACAAGATTTTTGTTGATTTATCGAAATTAATTAAAATAATTAATGAGATCCGTAAATGTTCTAAAAATCTTTGTTTATACTTTGGTCAAAAAATTTCTTAGTTGAAGAGCAAAAAGTGTCGTTTCAAATTTCAAGTCATGGTTTAAATGGTTCCTCAATCCCTCTTAGGTTGTCTTGAGGTATACACAAACATTTACCCCTAAACAGGAGTTTAGTTAAATGTTCTGGGTATAATGGAATAATCCCTCAAAAGTTATTTTCGATAAAACATTTGTCAAAACATATTTGCACTTTCTTTTTGGTAAAAATCCAAAGTCTTAAATGACTTCTAATTTTTGAAGAGCCAATATATATATATATATATATATATATATATAAATATATATATATATATATATATATATATATATATATATATATATATATATATATATATATATATATATATATATATATATATATATATATATATATATATATATATATATATATATATATATATATATATATATATATATATATATATATATATATATATATCTTACCATCATTAATCAAATGGTCATTTTATGTAAAGGATTAAGCATTAAGTCCCATGTTTAAATATTCAAGGTACATGTTTTCATTGTTCGGCCAATTTAGGGCAGTCTATAACTAATTATTAACTCATTCTTATTCTTATAAACAAACAGATGGTCCTTAATGATCACAAGCGTGAATTTATCAAATTACAGCCTACACACGTGATTCACCAAATTTATGAATGCTACATGTGCATTGGTCAATCCAAGCGACATCACATGAAACTCATAATGTTCATTACAAGTTCTAGATGTAGTGATTGGAATAGATAATCTTTTTCGCAGACGCGAAGTTGATAATAACCATGCCGTGGATCAAATCTTTAAAACATACGCTAGAACCTTGTAAATGATCGAACAAATCTTCCATTTCGAGTTATGGATATCGTTTTCGATTGTCAATTTACTTAGTTCACAGTAATCTATAAATATAAGGAATGATAACACCATAGCTCTTCATGATGACGAGCTCGGTAGAATAAAATCTTTCTCCGACAACTCTCTCAATTGTACGGTAATTCCTTTAATTCAGATGGTGCTGAAGTACAGTGCACACGCCACAGGTGCAGCACAGAGAATTTAATCAATACCAATTTCAACTTGCCTTAATGGCGAAAGTCTAGGTAATTCATCAACAAATACCTCCTAAAGTTTTAGATAACGGAAACATCTTTTAATAAATTCATATTAGGTTCTTTCTAGATTATAATATCTATGACTAATTCACAACCATTCAAGGTATAATTTCAAGTCTAAATGCAGGATATGGTCATCCATCAAGAATTATTTAGATCACTTTTGATAATCAACATCTTATCATTTAGGGGAATTCTACTCGAGTTCCCATTAATTAAGACAATGTCGTTATGTCATAATCAATCAATCCATTCTACTGGCACTATCAACTTTTCAGTTTCATTGCCGTCGATAAGATGTGAACTTCTCAAAAGACTAATAATAACTCATAATCCTTCGCAAATTCAAGGATATATGGAGACACAACTACTATTAAAAGAGTAAGGTCAACGCATAATCTACACGAGAGAATTTCAAGGTCAGATGCAAACGAAAACATTTAACGAATATGAATATATCCCATGTTTTCATAATTTTAGTACGCATTCGAAAGCTCCTCAGATCGTTACCCAGGTCATTCAAATGAAATCAATTCAAAAGAAATGATAGGAACGTCGATACATCCAGTTGGGTATCAACACTCGGTAATCATATACTTTTCCTAAGAATCTCACTACGGGAGAATTGGACAAGAAAGAATTGTCAATTGTCAAATGAGACAATTTCCACAGATGAGTAAATTCGACTCAGAAGAATAGACGCTACAGGCACATATGTAGGTGTCCCTAACACTATGTCCTTATTTTTCACTTCTTGCAGATCTCATAAAATTTAATCTTTCACAATCTTTAAAGAAAATGTAGTGTTTATTAATCAGTTTTATGGTGACTACTAATCAGCCTTGCATGGTCCATTCCAAATTGTATGTAGGCGCGCATCTATATACAATTTCCAGATTAACGATGCAATACTCAGTTCGTCAAAATTTTATCATCATGTTTATAATAAAAACATTTTCATGCTTAATTCTTAAATAAGAATCAAAAATAAATTTACAAAGATTTTCTTTGTTATGAAAACAATTAAGTTCTCCAAGGTGTTTCATAAACAACTTTATTTCGATAACGATCACTTATAAATCTCACTTTAAATAATCCATATAGTGATGAAAATCCAATTATTCTCAAGGAATACTGTTCTATCTTATAAAAACAATCAGTGATATGCAAAAGAGTGATGAAAAGTGGTTCACCAAGAACTAACTACAATATAATAGGAGATGAGATTAGCCAAATAATCATGAGGTTCATGACCTAGATGGCGCTCAAAAAGATTAATACACAACATAACTCAAACAGAGATAAGTACTTGCTCAATGGTTGCATCACTAATGCGAACATTAGGATGAAGCAATAAAGGATAGATAACATCAATACATGTAGAATTTAGCGATCAAAGGTAGTCTTTTCATTAATCGCAAACAAGTCTAAATTGTACTGTAACACAGTATGTGTCACTATGTCATACAATTTCAAGAACTCATCCTACCAACTGATGTCTCAGTTAAGTTAGGGATTATTTTTAAAAGATACCACAATGAATACTAATCTACAAGAGTCATGGGGGTTCCACCTGTCCCAGAAGATCCATCGGTCCCAATTTAGAAGAAGATTTCTTCAATTTATTTCTTGGACACTGGGCATCCTCGTTATTGGACAATGGCCTAGGAACAACACTTAACACGAATCAACAATCAATTAAAACCTTATAGTTCAATCACAGAACTTAACGACTTCCT
Source organism: Glebionis coronaria (assembly GCA_025667525.1). Lineage (NCBI taxonomy): Eukaryota > Viridiplantae > Streptophyta > Magnoliopsida > Asterales > Asteraceae > Glebionis > Glebionis coronaria. The sequence goes on along the minus strand of CM046881.1, from coordinate 264,965,380 downwards.
CTTAACAATTTCTTATTCCACACAAGTTAAATTTTACTTTATTCAAGTTTCAACCAATTTTATACTCAATTCGATATCCTACCTCATTCTCCAATACTTTCAATCTTATTCTTAGACCTTGAAAGGGCAATAAAAGTTCGATATGATCAACACTTAATTTCCAATCCTATAACTCCTTTATCAATAATTATCAAATGAGTCACTAGTATGAAATGACTTGATCATTCAACTAGACTTCTCGGAAAGGTACTAGTGGCATGAGGCTTTTGGGTAATGGTTCCAATGACAGCCTCAAGTGCAACATTCACCCTTTCAATTTCAATTTAAGAATTGGACGACAACGAATCAGATGACATCTTTCTAGGTGGTAACGTTTTGTCAAACTTCACTCTATAAGGAAAGATCGTCATGACATCGATATCAGTTTTAATCTCACCAATTCTTCTTTCAATTTCACAATCAACTAATATCTACATTTCTACGAATATCAACCATTTGTTGGGATCATAAATATCCACAACTTGGTTTAGATCTAGGATAGCTAGAATTCCTACGAGAATAGGTTCGATTAATTTACTAGGGGAGTTAGGGTTCCTTGTGACAATCTACGTCATATAAATACCTCGTATAAATATCAAAATAATCATCAAACAATCATGTAATAAAATTACATCATATATATATATATAATCCAAGTTATATATATATATTAAAATAACACTTCTCAGTCTGGCCTTGTCGGTAACTCGGGAATTCTTCTGCACCGTTATAGTCAAAAGATTTTTAGACATTTTTAGAAAAATGTTTATAGTTAAATGATTTTGAAATGTTTTATTCAAAACCTTAGTTTTAAAAATCTTTCGTTCTCTATAATGAGAGCTCTGGTACCAAACTGTAACACCCCCAAATTTATACAACTCAATACAGCGGAAGACTAGTTGGTGTTACGGGATAGCACATTACTCACATCATAAACAACGCTTAAAATTCGCGTCGTTTAATAATAAAGCATTCCCATTCATAAATATCAAATTTACATAGGTCCCAAGTCATTGTATTTCATACAGGTTTTACAAAGCATTTGAATGGAACTTATTGTTTAAGTGCGGGCCATGAATTCTTGTCGTCTTCCCGAGAATTACCTTCAAGTACCTGAGATAAAACATGTTTAAAAGAAAAGTTCAGCGATAACGCCGAGTGAATTCATAGAGTTTAATAAATTCCATCAATATAACTTTGGTATAAAATTATTACCAAAAATCATTTCGTACAAATCATTGTAATAGGCCATAAAATAGCCAAAGTCATTTTTATACAAATCCTTATCGAAAATCATAATATAGGCATTTGCCTTAAAAATCATTATACGAGCCAATGTCGTAAAAAAAACATCATACAATACGTTTTTATAACGTTGTATAGATTAAATAAAAACCGTTATATGAATATGGTTATATAAAACCAAAACACGAACATAATATCAATAGTATGACCCCGTATTGCTAGTCAGGCAATACATCGTAATTCGGTGCGTATAGCAGTATTTCGTTAATTGGATTATCATAAGCCGCATGACATTGTTACCTTACTACAACAAACAACGGGTAGCTAGCCCGAAAATCATTTGCCCATCTAAATTAGCGTGTCGTCACAAAGGTCACGCTATGTAAATCTTCTCATACATAAATTCGCTTACCAATGAATGTGGCACGACAGGGATCAACCGTCAAGGCGCGAACTGGGGTGATCGTCCCCAAATAGTACTATTATATGCATAAGCGTCTACCAAATCCCGGTAGTTCACAATTCATGCTAATGGGACTTTTAGTGACATAACCTAACTTTAATAATCCATTTTATTTCATCTAACGGGTCGTTTAATCATTCATAGGGTCATACAATCATCCGGGTCCAAATCAATAAACAAACAATCGGGACAAATAATGTCCTATTTTATCAAAACTAACATGTTATCTCCCTCGCGGGTTTATAAAACATTTCATAAAAACATTTAAAAGAGTGCGAGGCTATGAACTCACGTTGATGTGGGAAGGCGGGTTATCGGCAATTCGGACGTACGGTACGTGCTTCAATCACGGAAACCTAGATAAATAATACTCGTCTTAGACTCATGTCCAATGACTTTATAAAAATAACAATTATGTATACATATGATGATTTATATATGATGATCAAGTGGGTTTACATATTCTCATTTACTCATTTTAGTGTGATGTGTTGATAACTTTTATACTAGTTTACTAGTTTTACCTATTTACATGTTTTAGGCCCAATAGGCCCATTACAAGCCCAATATATTATATTAGCCCAATTATACTTTTATTATCAGTATCACACTTTACATGTTGGGCCCAAATGGGTTAAGCCCAATAACTAAGTTTATAAGTGTTTTAGCCCATTTTGTTGTATTATTAGTCCAATAACGTTAACTTAGCCCGTTAATGTTCGTATGTTATATAGTTCGGATTTTATTGGTTCTTACTTGTTATATATGTTTATATATCAGTATATGAGTTTATAAAAGTTTACATTAGACGGGTCCAACCGTCTAATTTTTATTTAACAAAAACGTTAATTTTACGGTAATAGCCAAAAAAGTCGTAAAAATCATGTTTATAGTTTTATAACTTATAAAACTTATCAAACTACCATTTTTATAAAATGTCCATTTATTTATCCTTATACATATTTATATAAATGTATTATATAAGTTAGTGGGTTTTAATTCACATTTTATACTATTTTTATTTGAGTGCTTATATAATACTATTATACTTTAATTCTTTATAAATCTGATTTTTAGTTTCATGTTCACCAAAACAGCCATATCTAGAGTTCTATATGGAGATAGAAGCTTAGATTTTTATGACATAAACTACATGATATTTGCTCCATTTAACTCTTCTATAGCTACTGTTGAATCAGCCTCCAAGTATTTTCTGAAAATCGTCCAAAACAGTGAACTCAGATTTGTACTCTAAACTTGTTTTGATCATATCTCACTCATCCTAACGATTCCATTGCATGGCCAACTCTCACATTTGTACAAGACTTATAGCTTACTGTATATTAATCTATTCAAGCCATTTTATCAGTTTATCATAAGAGTATTCACTATTTTATACAGCCTCTTAATTTAGTCATGATTTAACCATTTTTACATGTGGTTTTTCCATCTTTTTACCCATGTTTATCAAATCTATCAATACCAAATCCCCACATAATATTTTTATCATCATATATTCATCATATACATATACAATAGGAAAGAAAATACATGATTACATAATCAAAATAAAAAGAGGATAGGAAGAAACAATCTCTATACCACCATTAGTGATGAAAAGATGAGTTTTGATGAACAAGGCTTGGATTTGATGGCAAGACTTGTGATAAACCAACACCACTTTAAGATCACCAAATCTTCATAAGCTTCTCATGGAAAATCATCCCCAAGACACCAACAAAACTTCTCCTTGGATGTTAAAACTTGCACCAATCTTCATCTTTTTGAATGGAGATTAACATATGTTAATAATAACAAATGTTTGTGGTTAAAATTGATCAAATGGGGGAGTTTATGGGTGGTTCTTGAACGAATTTTAGAGAGAGGAAGAGAGGAGTTGGTGGTTTGCATGTGTTGAATGAGTGAATGGTTTTGGCTAGATGGTTTTGTGGTTTGTTAGCTTGTTTATTAAGCTTGCAAGACATGTGTCTTGCAAGTTTATGTATAAACTTGCCACAAGGCTTGTGTTGGCTAGTTATAGTGGGGGTGGGACAAGTGTCCCACTTGTCTCATTTCCACTAATTTACGGGTACTCCTCGATTCTAGTTTCCTCGATTTGCGTGCCCTCGGGTCGTTTTACGAAAAACGTTTTTATAAATTATGAATCAACGGCACAAAACGAATCTAATAAAAATTGTCTCATCAAAAACGGAGTTCGAAAACGTAAATACGTAATCCTAAGGTTTCCGGTTTAGTCGTAAAGGACGTTAAAATAAAATCGTAAGTCCTAATCTCTTCTCGTAAATTTGTGAGTTTAGGAACCAACACAAATTTAAAATCTCAAAATAATATTCACGGACAAATTTATTTTCTGAAATGTCGGACTGTCACCAAAAGGGTGTATGTAAACGTAAGCACGTAACGTAAAATCCTCCGGTTTAGACGTAGTCGATGCTACTTCAAGACGTAAATCCAAATTACTTCCCGAAAATAAGTGAGTTCATAATATAACATTAAAATAATGTTTATAAACCATAAATTGACGGATTGTCACATTTATCGAAGAAAAAGTCTAAAGACGGAAGTTTTATGAAGTCGAAGAACTCAAGTCTAATAGAAGAAGAAAATTACAAGACAAGTTCGAATCCCGAGACGACGTCGAGAAAAGACAAAGAACTAAATCGAGTCGAGAAGAAAAAAAGAAGAGGCATCACATGCACACCTTCCCATTTTCCCTATAAATACCCTCCTAATACACATTAGGAGGGTGGGTTAGTTTTTAGTAGTTAGTTTCATTTTTCATTTTTCTTTCTAGTTTTAGAGAGAGAAATTTATAAACTTTCTCTCACTAAGTTTTCATCTTTTCTTTATTTTAATCTTTCAAGATTAAACCTTTGTGTATTGTTGATTTCATTAATCAAGTTCAAGTTAAGCTTTTAATCTTTCATATCTTTCTACCTTTCTTTGATTTTAGTTTACTTTTGGTGCGAAATCTATTTGATCCGTGTTGTTCTTAATGTTTTCGTGCCTAAAAGTTAATCTTTTTATGCCTACTTAAGTTTTCATACGAATAAGCTTTAAGATCTTTGTGCTTATTGGCTTATTTATATGTTTAGCTTATTTACTTTTTAAAAAGTTTTCTTAAAAAGTTTATCTTTTTATAGTTTGATTTATAAGATTGCTTATTTTAAGTTGAAAAAGTTGTTAGTTGTGCTTATTTAGTCCGTTTCACTATAGATTCGTTCAAGTTTTGGGTGATAGCTTATTCCTAATAGCTTATTGCCTAGCTTATTTTCGAATCCCATATTAATCGGAAAAGGGTAAACCCTTTTCCGATTGGAGTGTTCCGACTGCACCCCCCTCATTCCGATCAATAGATCGGATTAGGGTTTATTGTATTCCGATTTGGCAACCTTCTTATTCCTATCACCTAATCGGAATAGGGTTTTAATATTCCGACTGTGAGGTTTTGTTAACATTCCGATTTGGATTCGATTTTTGGTTATTCCGATTGTAGCATCTTTAATTTTCCGATTAGGCTTTCCGATTGGCTCTCTGTATTCTGATTTGATCCCCCTTTATTCCGATCGTTTGATCTGAAAAGGGTTTCAGCTATTCCGATTGCACCTCCCTATTCCGATCACCTAATCGGAATAGGGTTTTAAGATATTCCGATTGTGGGTATTTTGTGACATTCTGATTGGATGTCTTGAATAACATTTCGATTTGTATTCGATTTTTGGATATTCCGATTGGGCTTATTTTCTGGCTTTCCGATAGCTCCTTATTCCCTTATTTTGATTAGTGCTTTTTCCAACATTCCGATTGCAGCAGTATTCCGACGAGGGTGTATTCCGATCAGTCTTTCCGACCAATATTCCGATTAGGGTTTGCATTAGTTTCTTGTTTTTACATAGTTTCCAAGTTTTAGATTTATTAAGTGTTCAAGTATTTTTCTAATCTTGTCTTTAAGTTTTCAATCATTTACTTTTAACTCGTTATTTTTAGTTTAATCTTTAAAGCTTTTACTTTACTCAACGACATTGACATTTATTTGCTATTAGTTTAAAATAGATAATCAACCAAACCATTTATTATTCCACCAAGAACAATTGAGTCGCACTTTGAACCAATTGTCAATTCGAAAAGATCGGAACAACAAATTTTGATACTTAGGTAAAAAGTCTTAGTATTAAATGGCGCCATTGTCGGCTCTTTTCGTTAAGATTAAAGGTTTTCAGTGAGAGACACATTGGATTTTGGGATCCGTTCATCTTTGAACGTTATTTTCCTTGCTTTAAAAATTTCAAAAATCCAAAAAACTATAAAATCTTCAAAAATACAAAAAAATTGAAAAACCATAAAAAACCAAAAATATTTCCTTTCTATTTTTCTAATCCTTTTGTAGGTGTGCATGCGTACTCGTGCTCGTAAGAAGAGAGTAGCTCAAGCCGAAGTCATTACTCAACCAATTGTCACCATGGACAATCAACCAATGATCGAGCTTTTGCAATCGCACGTAGAAGGCAACACCGATGCAATTGTCCTCCCTGAGATTGGAGCCAACAACTTTGAACTCAAATCTGGCTTTATACAAATGGTCTCTGCTCTACCCTTCTTGGGACGCTCACTTGATGATCCTCATGACCACATTAAAAGTTTCTTCAGCTTACCAATGCGGTTAAGTACAATGGGGTATCACAAGAAGTGATTCGCTTGCAACTTTTTCCTTTCTCTTTAGAGGGACAAGCCCGGAATTGGCTTGATAAGGAACCGCCACAAAGTATTCTTACGTGGACGGATTTAGAGACCAAGTTTGTCAACTACTTTTTCCCACCCTCACGTACTACCGCTTTGCGGAATGAAATAATTACCTTTGAACAAAAGTACGGTGAGTCTTTTAGTGAATCTGGGGACCGTTTTAAGGAACTTTTAAGAAAGTGTCAACAACATGGTTTAACAAAAGTACATCAAATCAATACTTTTTACAATGGTTCAAGCATGAATGACCAAGATTCACTAAACAGTGCCTCGGGGGGTAATATTTTGGTTAAGTTGTAACACCCTCAAATTTACACAATTCAATACAGCGGAAGACTCGTTGGGGTTACGGGATAGCACATTACTCACATCATAGACAACACATAAAAATCGCTTCGTTTATTAATAAAGCATTTTCATTCATAAATATCAGATTTACATAGGTCCCAAGTCATAATATTTCATACAAGTTTTACAAAACATTTGAATGGAAATTATTAATTAAGTGCGGGCCATGAATTCTTGTTGTCTTCCCGAGAATTACCTTCAAGTACCTGAGACAAAACATGTTAAAAGAAAAGGTCAGCGATAACGCTGAGTGAATTCATAGAGTTTAATAAAACCATCAATGTATAATCGGTATATAATTATTACCGAAAATAAATTTTGTACAAATCTTTGTAATAGGCCATAAAATAGCCAAAGTCATTTTATACAAATCCTTATCAAAAATCATGATATAGGCTTTCGCCTTCAAAATCATTATACAAACCAATGTCGTAAAAATATCATACAATACGTTTTATAACGTCGTGTAGAGTTAAATAAAAACCGTTATATGAATATGGTTATGTAAAACCAAAACACAAACACAATATCAATAATAAGACCCCGTATTGCTAGTCAGGCAATATATTGTAATTCAGTGTGTATCGCAGTATTTCGTTATTTGGATTATTATAAGCCGCATGACATTGTTACCTTACTATAACAAACAACGGGTATCTAGCCCGAAACTCATTTGCCCATCTAAATTAGCGTGTCGTCACTGATAGTTGTAAAATCACACTCGTTTAGGAAAACGAGGTAAAAGTGGTAAGTATTAAGCGTACGTTTAGGAAAACGTAAACACTTATGACCCAAAGTGGGGATCGTTCTCGAGGAGGCACGTGCGTTGTGTGATGAATTGATTAATGTTTGTGATTATATTGAGAAGAAAAGAAAATAGAAATAAGAAAGAAATGCCGATTACGAAGACGGATTAAACTAAGACGAAAAAAGCGATCACGTAAAACCGTAAATAGTGCAAAAATTAAAATTTTAACCTAAAAATTACTAAAAATCCACAATAATATTCTAAGAGTTTACAAAAAATCCAAACTTGCTAAAACCTTTTAATTAATTAGATAATGACTTTTTAATGTTAATTAAAGCCCTAAAAATCACAATTAATTATTAAAAAGTCCCAAACAAGATTTTAAAGTTTGTAAACCTCAAAAATGACCTAATTAAGCTAAAAAGTATTTTTTAAAATTTTAAAACCAAATAAAACTATTTTTAAACACTTAAAAACTATTAAAATCAATTAAAACTTAAATTAATTCTAGAAAATAATTGAAAAGCCCTAAATATATTTGGAAAGTTACAAAATTCCTAAATAAGTGTCTACAATCTAGGAAAAATGTAAAAACTTAGAAAATCAAACTTTTAATTTTTAATAATAAAATAATATTAAAATATTCAAAAAAATTCAAAGTTTATAAAAAAATTCTAAAAAATTATCAAAAAACTAAAATAATGTAACTAAGACAGAAATGCAATTAAAAGTTTCTAAAACCTTTTTAATAATTTTATATTAAATTTTAAAGTTGGATAAAAACCCTAAAATCCTATAAAATAAAAAATAAGACTTTTTGAAAACTTAAAGTGATGTAAACCTCAAAAATATAAATAAAAACCTAAAAACTATTTTTTTAGATTTTTAAAATACTTTTTCCTATTTTTTATTCACTTTCTAAAATTTAAACTTAAAATAATCCTAGAAAATTAATTAAATACGGGAAAAATAAACTTTTTGAACTGAAAAGTCCTAAACCCTAATAAGGACTCAAGAAAAACACTAACTTGCAAAAACCCTAAGAAAATAAGCTGGAAAAAGCTTTTAAATAAGCTGTGAGTTATATAAGCTAAAAACTAATACTGCTTAAGTATTAAATGTTCCAAGTGATAACCAATCAAAGGCCCTAGGGCAACTGGTTATCACGTTGGAGTGTGAGAGGAGTGGCGCAGGTTCGAGTCCTGGCCACGTCCTTTTTGTAAAAATTTTTTTTTAAACATAAAAACTCAAAACCAGTAACTTAAATTACTCCAAAACACAAATTTGATCAACAATCAACTAGAATCAAGTTGCTTAGGATCAAAACAATGCCCAGTTAGGCATTGTGTTTCTGATGAACAAACAAGTAAAACAGACGTATCTTCACAAGTGAAGATAAGAACAAGAGGCCTTGTTCTTGGTGCTTGTTGGTTTTTGATGGACAAATGGGCACCCCTATACTCAGTTGAGTATAGGGGGTCAAAAACAACACAACAAACAAACAAGTTCTTCACATAAATCAACCACAAATTGCATACAAAGTTTCTGATGAAGCTGGTATGTTTCTAATGAACAATTACTATCTTTTCTTGCACAAAAACGAATTTGAAACCTCAAAATCTTATACACAAATCAACCAACTAGCATGAAAGTTATTACAAACCCTTCTAGGACCTAAGATCTAAAAGACTTGGAAACTTGGTGGTTAAATTCACAAGAAAACAAGCACAAAAAGCAGTCACTGGTTTTAGCTAGTTTATGCCTTTTTTAAACATGCAAACTTGTTTAAACTCTACCCAAACTGAAACTTAAACACATGTACTACCTAATAACCACCTAGTGAGTGGTCTTAACAGGTTTTAAACCAAGATTAAAATCATTCACCCTAGTTTAGACCCTAATCCAAACACTCCTTTAAATTTTCAGAAAGTTTTTTCAAACCAAATTCAAACCAAATTGATCCTAATCAATCTAAACATGCATACTAATCAATATGAGACCCATACAAGCAGTTAACACAAACTCCAAACAGATTCTCACAATTTCTTACAAAATCACATAAATCTAAAAATTTGAAACTCAAACAAGGAAATAGAGATTTACCTTGTGGGACCTACAATCCAGGTCCCACAATGGCTGCTAGCCATCTCCTAACAAACCCGGGTCTGTGTAGAACCTTGGACTAAAATCAATAGCTTTACCAAATTCCTGCTAAGAACAAATGAAAACACAAATACCAACTTTCTGATTTTTTCTTTCAATAATCTTTTTTCAGACCTACAAACCAACAAACCTTAGACCTTTTAACAAGTTTTGAAACAAGAAAAATCTCAGAAAAACAGGAATCCAATTCCCCTTAAACTTCCTTGAAACCTTGGATTTCTGAAAATATCAAAAACTTTTCAAAACCTTTTGAAAACTCAAACACACAAAGTGTTTATCAAATGATTAATGGAACTCAGAATTCTAGCTAACTTTTACACCAACTTCTTACAATGATTTCTCCTTTGAAAACACTTACACAAACCAGTTAACAACTTGGAAAACCAAACTTAGAACAAGATTTTACAAAACAATCACTTTTTCAGAAATTTGAAAACAAGAATGATTTTTTGAAAAAATCCTTGAACTAATGAACAACTAATGGAACTCAGATTCTAGTTTAATACCACACCAACTTTTATAAAACAAAAGGAATTACAATTTTTTATAAAAAATACCAACTTTATTGAAATAAAAAGGGATTACAAAGTTTTAAACTAGAAACTGGAACAAGTGATAGAGGTCACATGTGACCTCTATTTATACAAGTGAAAGGAAGATTCTAGTATGCTTAAACACTAATGTAGAAAAACCCTAAAATGCCCTTGATCTTCAGTCTTCAAAGTTGGTCAAATTGTGCCCATGTGATCTCTTTGGTGTCATGTGAAGATGCTAGCTGTTTTGAAGTGATCCTAGACATTAAAATGTCCTTGGGGGCCAAGGAGTCGCATCCAACCAGTCATTTCGTCAGTTTTGGGGGGTTTGGGTGTAAATGACATGAGCAGGGAATCTCATGGGGGGTCCATGGGTGCATGTGGTCGCAATTTTGGGTGTGGGATGGGTTAAGGGTTAGGGTAATTACGTTTCTAGAGCATTTGGGGTTAAACCCCCTTGTTTTTAATGATTTAGGTTTTTAGGGTTTATGGGATTAAGGGTGATAGCGGGGGGGGGGTTTAATCTAAAAAGGGAAAGGATTAATTTAAATATGGTGTTTGGTGAGAAAGATTTGGGGGGTTGACTGGTTGACCAGGTTTAATTAAATAAACCTGGTGGGTGGGTTTGGGTTACGGGTTTGGGCTAGATTTGGGTTGGGTTAATGGGTAGGGTCGGGTTTTGGTGAGGTGTCAGTTTGTGAGTGGAGGAATAAGTTTGTTTGTCTGGACAGTAATGGCCCCCAAGGTTTCCTTTCTTGTTTACTTTGTATAAAACAGCAACAAACCACTTTTCCTTTATAAACAAGTTTGGCAGTTTGACACTTTTGGCACAATAACTTAGCAAACCATAAATAAGGACTTCTTATGCCAATTCTTCATTCTTCAAGGGCTGTTCTTGTAAATACTGATAATTTAGGGACCCAAATGCATTAAATGAGATTTGCAAGGGTATAAATTGCCAAGTCTTCAATAGTAGAGGGACCATTCTTGCCAATCTTCAAAACTTCTAGGTCATTTTTGGAAATTCCAGATTTGGGCCCGGTTCATTGTGTGGCTTCGTTTCCCGTGTTCGTTTTTTGAATGATTATTGTGATCTTTTTGTCTTTTCCTCAATATCCGTACCTAAAATACACAAGCAACAAACACGAGCATATATTTGGCAGTTTTAATGATATTTTATGCATTTTAAGCCCGATTTGGACGATGAGACTATGTATAAAAGCAGTCTCATCACTCCCCCATACTAAACCATTGCCGTGCCCTCACGCAATGCTAGAATAAAGTATCGTAGCACCTCCAAAATTCATTTTTATTCACTTTATTGAAAGATAAACTAGCTACACTACTACTATTACTACTACCTGTGTTTTAGACATAATGTATGATTTTCATCGCAAAATGGGACGTTTATGTTCATAGAATAAGAACACATGAATGCTTCGTTAGAAATAATTTCATCGTCCTCGATTTTCACCCTAATTCCATGCCAAGCGTGCAACGAGATCATTGTCATTATAAGTTAGTAATGCTAACACTACTCATATGCCCTGATCACGTACTTCTCCTCCCATTATTCCTAAGTTGTATCTCTTATATTTTATTATGTCTTAATGATCACGAGGATACATCATTGACTTATGCGATAATAGAGATTTAGGTCTAAAAATAGAGTCCTAACGGTGTAACTAAGACCATCAAATCAATAACCCCTCCTAATAGACAACGATGTTAAAAAATTAAGTTGACAAGAAGGATCGATAAACACGGTTTTATAACGCTTTTGAACATGAGACTTATTACCAAGACTTTTATATGCCCCCTAACGGAAGGGCCTTATTATCTTTGGTTTACCTCCATCTTTTATTCAACTTCGCCATGAAGCTTTTATTATGACTTCGGTCTTGCCTTGCCTTTTATTATCCGCCTCATCGGTGGTTTTATTAGCCAAAGACGTATATCCTCACGCTAAAGCGAATTTTGGATCTTTAAAGCTTCGAAGATTAAGGCTTGATTCACTTTCAATTTTGCATAGATTTTAGGCCTTGTGGGGCTTCAAATTGTTTGCTTGATTTAGGTGAGCACTTGAAATCTTATTATTGGGGGAAGCTTTCGATTATTAGGGTGCCAATACTTCAAAACCGTGACGCTGGCGATACCTTAATGTCTTCCCAATTTAATTACACGGAAGCTACTAGAAAAGACTAGAAACCCAACAATCCTAACTAAACCGCTAAGTCAATATTTATTAAGCAAAAAATATTTACAAGCGAAGGGAGAATAAGCAAATAACGAGAACACATGAGTTTTTGAAATAATACGAGTACTCTACGTTTAGCATAGTAACTTATAATTAACTCTATCATTTCTCATCCTCATTTAAGAGACTTAGCCTAATGTGTAGTTAAGGAATCAAAGCTAAGTGCTCAACACGCACGGTCGAGTAAAAAATTACTCTTATTCTCGCCATCGGAAAACCTACATTCGTGTCTTCAAACACTTATAAAACATGAGAAAAATTTTTAAAATTTGGCCATTTTTAGCCTTATTTTGCAACACAACGATAAACAAAAAGATAAACTTTGGAAAGCGTGAAGGTTTGGCAAGGCAAGTATCTATTCACCCCCCCATACTAAAGTTAAACATTGTCCTCAATGTTTCGAGTCTAGGGGTGCAAATACCCCCATACTAGAGACGTAGTCGAATGCCTAATCTAGCATGGAAAGGGTGTAACCAATAAGTAAATAGCCGTTTATGAAGTGTGCTAAAAACCTAAGGTTAGAACAAATAAGGATATATCATTTGGATATCAAGGAATTCTTCAAAGCAAACGATCGAGTGCTCCCATAAAATGAACACGAGAGGCTCCAATCGTGAAGATCATGATCTAAAAACCACAATGCACAAACAACCACGAAACAAAGGTTGGAAGGGCACAAATCCCCTCACATTAAACTAATTAGAAAGCAATAATATGTACATGGATAAGCATGGGTCTCCCCCACGAGGCACCTTGTTTTTGATAACCGAGTCAAAAGCTCGACTCGAATCCCCATAAATGTGATCATTTAGGGATAATCATGGTGTGGTCAATTTTTAGTGGGGCTTACATGATAACAAGGCCCAAAAAACAACCGGTATTAAGGACTAAGTCCTTTGATTGTGCAAAATACCGGGATCGAAGATGGCGTTCTCGTTTTCATTGGAAAAACAAATCAACGCCACTTCATCGTGTGCCAACACAAACCCAAAGGGTTTCAAGAAAATAGATGAGAAGAAATAGAAGGGTGGGACAATGGGTAAGTCATACAAACATTGAGCTACTCGAGGTAGACTCGCACCAATCAAATAGAAAGATTTTCCATTTATTGCATCGGTAGAAGACCGAGATTTCCCTTTATAAGCAATTCCGGGATCAAATATCTCGTCCTCGGTGGAGAAAGGGGAGGGAACATAAGGGGCTTCCCCCACACTAAGTCCACACAAAGCATCGTCAAAAGGAGAAGACGAGCTTGTAGCACTCAATACACGTGGTGATGACGGAGTTAGAGTTGTAGAAAAATCTTTTAAATTCAATTCAAAATCTTTTCCTTTTTCATCTTTTAAACTCTCCTTATGAAAACCCGATTTAATTATGTCAAAAATATTTGGTGTTTCTAAAGCGATGTTAGTCACACTAAAAATTCTCACATTTGAAAACCGTTTTGGTATAGGTGGTGGTAAGTTTTCAAAACGTTTGTCGACAAAGAAAACTCCCCCATCGGGATCAACATATTCATCATCCGAAGAATCATTCGAGATTGGAATCGTAGGCTTAACACTCTTAACCTCCACCGGCGGAGGGGACGGAACTTCATTTTTATCATCAACTCCTAAAACTCTATTTTAAATCTTTTTGCAAATGTTTTTGATGGGATTGACATTATACAAAGACGTGATAGAATACACATGAGAAAGTGTGGAGTTTTGGGTTGCATTAATGACGAGTTCTTCCTCATTGAAACGAAGAGTGATTTTCCTAGCATGCACATCGATAAGTGCTCTCGAGGTATCCAAAAAAGATCGACCTAAAATTAAAGGAACTTTAGGATCGATGGGAATGTCAACAACAATAAAGTCTACGGGATAGTAGAACTTTCCAACTTTCACAAAGACGTCCTCGGCTACTTCACAAGCTAGAATCGTAGAATGATCGGCCATCTCGATTGACATTCTTGAAGGAGTGAGATTGGGAAGATTGAGCGATTTAAAAATCTCAAGAGGCATCAAATTAATACTAGCACCAAGATCGGCCAAGGCGTAGCATTCTTCCATGTCTTGTATAGCACATGGGATTAAAAACCTGCCGGGATCACCGACTTTTTGAGGTATGCGGCTTAGAAAAACCGAAGAACAACTAGACGATTTTTGCAATTTCTCTTTGTTATTCAACATACTTTTGAAGTTCGCGGCAAATCGAGGCATCATGACTAAGGCATCGGAAAAACTTATATTAAAATGCAAGTCACGAAACATTTTCATAAAAAGTTCAAATTGATAATTATTTCGTTCTTGTGCCTTTTCCTTGTCTCGTCTTGAAGGGTAAGGTAAGGGTGGTGTGGGTTGGGGCATAGGCATAGGCATCGGCCTTGGAATCTCGGGTTCCATGATTGGTATTGGTTCAACCGTAGGTGTGGTTTGAGCGGTACTTCGTGGGCTTGGAATTTTCTCCTTTTCTACCACCACCTCGGGTTCTTTCTCTTTTTCCTTCTCCATAGAAGTACTTGGACGAGAATTGGGTTCTTTGAAAGTTTTACCACTACGAGTAGTAATAACCTTCAATTCTCCTTTCGGGTTCATGATGGTATCACTAGGAAGACCACCCGAAGAAGAGGGCTTACACATGATAGCTTCAAACATTTTGCCCATTCGGTCTTCAAACTTAGATTGCCTAGCATCCGCTTTTAACAACTCTTGCTTAATCTCATGTTGACCTTGCTCCATTTTTTGTTGATTTTGTTGGAGTCGTTTGACATTTTCTTCCATTTTATTAGCATGAGTCTTAAGTTCGTTAGCAAGTTCGTTTTTAAGCTCGTTTTTCAACTCGGATCTTAAGCTAACCATTTCACGTTGCATATTATCAAACTTAGCATCGTTTGCCTTAGCATAATTCAAAAATTCTCCTTGAAGATTTTTGGTGTGATCATTTTGAAAACCTTGTGTGGTAGTTTGAAAATCACGGTTTTGGTTTTGGTTTGAAATTTGCCCATTTCCACTTTGATAATTACCCTTGTTGTAGTTACGTTGATTGCCTTGATAATTACCACCTTGATTGTTGTTTCGATAGTTAATAGCATTTTGATTTTGTGGAGCTTGATTTTGGCGGGAACCTTGACCGTTTTGGTTATAAGTTCCCGTGGCTACATAAGCATTCGAAGTGTTACCATCCGCGGTAATGCACTCGGAAAAATCATGAGCTCCACCACACGAAATACAACTCTTAGCAACCGCTTTAACCGAAGCGGAATTTGAAGCTTCTTGAGCTTTCCAATGAGACATAAGAGTCGAAAACCTATCGAAAAACCGATTCTCCTCATTTGATTCATCTTGCAAGGCGTTAATGCTACGAGACGATGACGAACCGAAATTGGCAACACTCGGTGTGTTACGAGGGCTATAAACCTTAGACCTATTTTCAATGATTTTCAAAGCCTCTTCGGTTGTTTTGCACAAAAAATTACCACCCGCGGCGGCATTTAAGTAATCTCGTTCATGATCATTAAGCCCATTATAAAAAGTATCAATTTGATGCAATTCGGAAAAATCATGGTGTGGACATTCATGTAACATTTCTTTAAACCTTTCCCAAGCCATTGAAAAACTTTCATTAGATCTTTGTGTAAATCGTGAAATCTCGTTTTTCAAATGTGTTGTTTTAGATGGTGGAAAAAATTGATTCAAAAATTTAGACACGAGATCGGCCCATGTCAAATTCGAATTTGGCGGTTCTTTCTCAAGCCATATCTTGGCGGGTCCATCTAACGAGTAGGGAAACAACATCATCTTAATGGCAGCGTGTGGTACATCCTTAAACTTGCTTGTCGCGGTGAGACGATTAAATTGCCTAATGTGATAATGTGGGTTGTCTTTTTCGTGTCCGCGAAACTTGTTTGCTTGAAGCATAGACATTAAACCCGTCTTGATCTCGAAGTTCTCCGCAAGGATGGCGGGAATCACAATGGCCTCTCCAAAACCCTCGGTGGGTGCTTGAAGCAACTCCATCATAGTACGATTAGCCATGATAGCTTCTTGTTCTACAATAGGTTCCTCACTTGGAGTCTCTTCACTAGAAAAATTAGGAGTAGGTGTTGCCTCCTTTCGGTTTCTACGTTTACGTGCACGTTTTGCTTGATTGCGAGTAAGCATAAACGTCACGTACAACGAGGGGATGAGCAAAGCAGATTCTTTTTGGTGTTTTGTATTTCTCAATTTTTTTTTGCGGTTTTTGATTGTATTAACCTTTTTGGATCTTGGTGAATGTATTAAGTAGACACAAATCTACAAATATCCTCCTTAATCAAATCTCTCGATTAAAGAAGCCTCAAGGAATGAAAACGATCATGTGAAGTGAACGCCTTCGATGACTTTAGAACGATGGTGGAACACCAAATCGTTCAAGAGGGTTTAATCAAATGAAACCAAGAAAATATATATGATATGTAATAATACTTTGGGCGGCAAAACCCTCGATTAGCTCTCAAAATCAAATACGCACAAGCAAGCGGAGGAAACGAGGCGGCGCGAAGCACTTAAGAGCCTTTTTCCTTTAGGTCGTGAAATACAACCGCCTTATACCCACCTTATAGTTTGTATTTTTCAAAATCGATCTTCACGAAAGTATTTATCTATTTTTGCCTTTTCTTTGGTTTTAGATTCGAATACAATGATTGGGTAATGACCTCCCAAGTCAAGGTTGTGATTTCTCACGTATTTGGAGTACTTGTGAATTTATTGTTCTACGTATACAATATAGTAATAGTATTCACACAAAAATCGACAAAACGATAATACGTATTAGTAGAGTGCTACTAATACAAATACTAATTATGGTTAGTGTAAAAAACAACAATTGTTCAACCAAAACACAACACGCCTCCCCGGCAGCGGCGCCAAAATGATAGTTGTAAAATCACACTCGCTTAGGAAAACGAGGTAAAAGCGGTAAGTATTAAGCGTACGTTTAGGAAAACGTAAACACTTATGACCCAAAGTGGGGATCGTTCTCGAGGAGGCATGTGCGTTGTGTGATGAATTGATTAATGTTTGTGATCATATTGAGAAGAAAAGAAAATAGAAATAAGAAAGAAATGACGATTACGAAGACGGATTAAACAAATACGAAAAAGGCGATCACGTAAAACCGTAAATAGTGCAAAAATTAAAATTTTAACCTAAAAATTCCTAAAAATCACAAAAAATCCACAATAATATTCTAAGAGTTTACAAAAAAATCCAAACTTGCTAAAACCTTTTAAGTAATTAGATAATGACTTTTTAATGCTAATTAAAGCCCTAAAAATCACAATTAATTATTAAAAAGTCGCAAACCAGATTTTAAAGTTTGTAAACCTCAAAAATGACCTAATTAAGCTAAAAAGTATTTTTTAAAATTTTAAAACCAAATAAAACTATTTTTAAACACTTAAAAACTATTAAAATCAATTTAAACTTAAATTAATTCTAGAAAATAATTGAAAAGCCCTAAAAATATTTGGAAAGTTACAAAATTCCTAAATAAGTGTCTACAATCTAGGAAAAATGTAAAAACTTAGAAAATTAAACTTTTAATTTTTAATAATAAAATAATATTAAAATATTCAAAAAAATTCAAAGTTTATAAAAAATTCTAAAAAATACCAAAAATCTAAAATTATGTAACTAAGACAGAAATGCAATTAAAAGTTTCTAAAACCTTTTTAATAATTTTATATTAAATTTTAAAGTTGGATAAAAACCCTAAAATCCTATAAAATCAAAAATAAGACTTTTTGAAAACTTAAAGTGATGTAAACCTCAAAAATATAAATAAAAACCTAAAAACTATTTTTTTAGATTTTTAAAATACTTTTTCCTATTTTCTATTCACTTTCTAAAATTTAAACTTAAAATAATCCTAGAAAATTAATTAAATACGGGAAAAATAAACTTTTTGAACTGAAAAGTCCTAAACCCTAATAAGAACTCAAGAAAAATACTAACTTGCAAAAACCCTAAGAAAATAAGCTGGAAAAAGCTTTTAAATAAGCTGATGAGTTATATAAGCTAAAAACTAATACTGCTTAAGTATTAAATGTTCCAAGTGATAACCAGTCAAAGACCCTAGGGCAACTGGTTATCACGTTGGAGTGTGAGAGGAGTGGCGCAGGTTCGAGTCCTGGCCACATCCTTTTTGTAAAACTTTTTTTTAAACTTAAAAACTCAAAACCAGTAACTTAAATTACTCTAAAACACAAATTTAATCAACAATCAACTAGAATCAAGCTGCTTAGGATCAAAACAATGCCCAGTTAGGCATTGTGTTTCTGATGAACAAACAAGTAAAACAGACGTATCTTCACAAGTGAAGATAAGAACAAGAGGCCTTGTTCTTGGTGCTTGTTGGTTTTTGATGGACAAATGGGCACCCCTATACTCAGTTGAGTATAGGGGGTCAAAAACAACACAACAAACAAACAAGTTCTTCACATAAATCAACCACAAATTGCATACAAAGTTTCTGATGAAGCTGGTATGTTTCTAATGAACAATTACTATCTTTTCTTGCACAAAAACGAATTTGAAACCACAAAATCTTGTACACAAATCAACCAACTAGCATGAAAGTTATTACAAACCCTTCTAGGACCTAAGATCTAACAGACTTGGAAACTTGGTGGTTAAATTTACAAGAAAACAAGCACAAAAAGCAGTCACTGGTTTTAGCTAGTTTATGCCTTTTTTAAACATGCAAACTTGTTTAAACTCTACCCAAACTGAAACTTAAACACATGTACTACCTAATAACCACCTAGTGAGTGGTCTTAACAGGTTTTAAACCAAGATTAAAATCATTCACCCTAGTTTAGACCCTAATCCAAACACTCCTTTAAATTTTCAGAAAGTGATTTTTCAAACCAAATTCAAACCAAATTGATCCTAATCAATCTAAACATGCATACTAATCAATATGAGACCCATACAAGCAGTTAACACAAACTCCAAACAGATTCTCACAATTTCTTACAAAATCACATAAATCTGAAAATTTGAAACTCAAACAAGGAAATAGAGATTTACCTTGTGGGACCTACAATCCAGGTCCCACAATGGCTGCTAGCCATCTCCTAACAGACCCGGGTCTGTGCAGAACCTTGGACTAAAATCAATAGCTTTACCAAATTCCTGCTAAGAACAAATGAAAACACAAATACCAACTTTCTGATTTTTTCTTTCAATAATCTTTTTTCAAACCTACAAACCAACAAACCTTGGACCTTTTAACAAGTTTTGAAACAAGAACAATCTCAGAAAAACAGGAATCCAATTCCACTTTCACTTCCTTGAAACCTTGGATTTCTGAAAATATCAAAAACTTTTCAAAACCTTTTGAAAACTCAAACACACAAAGTGTTTATCAAATGATTAATGGAACTCAGAATTCTAGCTAACTTTTACACCAACTTCTTACAATGATTTCCCCTTTGAAAACACTTACACAAACCAGTTAACAACTTGGAAAACCAAACTTAGAACAAGATTTTACAAAACAATCACTTTTTCAGAAATTTGAAAACAAGAATGATTTTTTGAAAAAATCCTTGAACTAATGAACAACTAATGGAACTCAGATTCTAGTTTAATACCACACCAACTTTTATAAAACAAAAGGAATTACAATTTTTTATAAAAAATACCAACTTTATTGAAATAAAAAGGGATTACAAAGTTTTAAACTAGAAACTGGAACAAGTGATAAAGGTCACATACGACCTCTATTTATACAAGTGAAAGGAAGATTCTAGTATGCTTAAACCCTAATGTAGAAAAACCCTAAAATGCCCTTGATCTTCAGTCTTCAAAGTTGGTCAAATTGTGCCCATGTGATCTCTTTGGTGTCATGTGAAGATGCTACCTGTTTTGAAGTGATCCTGGACGTTAAAATGTCCTTGGGGGCAAAGGAGTCGCATCCAACCAGTCATTTGGTCGGTTTTTGGAGGTTTAGGTGAAAATGACATGAGCAGGGAATCTCATGGGGGGTCCAGGGGTGCATGTGGTCGTAATTTTGGGTGTGGGATGGGTTAAGGGTTAGGGTAATTATGTTTCTGGAGCATTTGGGGTTAAACCCCCTTGTTTTTAATGATTTAGGTTTTTAGGGTTTATGGGATTAAGGGTGATAGCAGGGGGGGTTTAATCTAAAAAGGGAAAGGATTAATTTAAATATGGTGTTTGGTGGGAAAGATTTGGGGGTTTGACTGGTTGACCAGGTTTAATTAAATAAACCTGGTGGGTGGGTTTGGGTTACGGGTTTGGGCTGGATTTGGGTTGGGTTAATGGGTAGGGTCGGGTTTTGGTGAGGTGTCAGTTTGTGAGTGGAGGAATAAGTTTGTTTGTCTGGGCAGTAATGGCCCCCAAGGTTTCCTTTCTTGTTTACTTTGTATAAAACAGCAACAAACCACTTTTCCTTTATAAACAAGTTTGGCAGTTTGACACTTTTGGCACAATAACTTAGCAAACCATAAATAAGGACTTCTTATGCCAATTCTTCATTCTTCAAGGGCTGTTCTTGTAAATACTTGATAATTTAGGGACCCAAATGCATTAAATGAGATTTTCAAGGGTATAAATTGCCAAGTCTTCAATAGTAGAGGGACCATTCTTGCCAATCTTCAAAACTTCAAGGTCATTTTTGGAAATTCCAGATTTGGGCCCGGTTCATTGTGTGGCTTCGTTTCCCGTGTTCGTTTTTTGAATGATTCTTGTGATCTTTTTGTCTTTTCCTTAATATTCGTACCTAAAATACACAAGCAACAAACACGAGCATATATTTGACAGTTTTAATGATATTTTATGCATTTTATGCCCGATTTGGACGATGAGACTATGTATAAAAGCAGTCTCATCAGTCACAATAATCACGCTGGTGTAAATCTTCTCATACATAAATTCACTTACCAATCAATGTGGCATGACGGGGATCAACCGTCAAGGCACGAACTGGGGTGATCGTCCCCAAATAGTACTATTATATGCATAAGCGTCTACCAAATCCCGGTAGTTCACAATTCATGCTTATGGAACTTTTAGTGACATATCCTAACTTTAATAATCCATTTTATTTCATTTCATCTATCGGGTCATTTAATCATTCATCGGGTCATACAATCATTCGGGTCCAAATCAATAAACAAACAATCGGGACATATGGTGTCCTATTTTATCAAAACTAACATGTTATCTCCCTCGCGGGTTTATAAAACATTTCATAAAAACATTTAAAAGAGTGAGAGTCTATGAACTCACGTTGATGTGGGAAAGCGGGTTATCGGCAATTCGGATGTACGGTACGTGCTTCAATCACGGAAACCTAGACAAATAATACTCGTCTTAGACTTTTGTCCAATGAATTTATCAAAATAACAATTATGTAAACATATGATGATTTTATATATATGATGATGATCAAGTGGGTTTATACATCTTTACTCATTCATTATAGTGTTTATGTGTTGGTAACTTTTTACTATTTTACTAGTTTTACCTATTTACATGTTATAGGTCCAATAAGCCTATTATAAGTTCCTTAACTTCTATTAATCCATTTTATACTTGTATTATCAGTATTTATATTGTATATGTTGGGCCCAAATGGGTTAAGCCCAATAAGTAATTTTTATAAGTGTTTAACTTATTTAGTTATATTATTAGTCGAAATATGCTAACTTAGCTTGTTATTGTCCGTATGTCATATAGTTCGGGTTTTATCGGTTTTTACTTGTATTAGGTACTTATATATCAGTATATGACTTTTAAAAACTTTACATTAGACGGGTTTGATCGTCTAAGTTTTAATTGTGAAAAACGTTAATTTTACGGTAATAGCCGAAAAAGTCGTAAAAATCATGTTTATAGTTTTTATAACTTATAAATCTTATTCCACTACCATTTCTATAAAGTGTCCATTTATTTAACCTTATACATATTTATATAAATGAAATTTATAAGTTAGTGGGTTTTAATTCACATTTTATACTATATTAGTTTGAGTGCTTATATAATACTATTAAACATTAGTTCTTCAAAATCTGATTTTTAGTTTCATCTTTACCATTGTTATCATATCTTGAGTTCTATAAGGAGATAGAAGCTCATTTTTGGATGTCATAAACTTCATATTATGTGCTACAAATAAGTTAGTTATTGCTACTGCTCATTCCATGTTTAACTATCATTAACAGTCCCTACAAAACAGACTATTCAGATTGGTACACTCATCTTATTTTGATCATATCTCACTCATTTTGATGATTCCATTGCATGGCCAACTTACACATGTGTATGACATCTAACACTTACTGTAAATGGAATCCACCATGCAATTTTATCAGTTCTTAACTTGGTTACTTACTGTTTTTACACAGCCATCATTTTAAGCATGATCTAACCATTTTTACATGTGGTTTTTCCATCTTTTTACCCATGTTTATCAAATCTATCAACACCAAATCCCCACATAATATTTTTAATCATAATTCATCATCATATACATATACATAAGTAAAAGAAAATACAAGATTACATAATCAAAATAACAATAAGGATAGGAAAAATGATCCTTATACCACCATAGTGATGAAAAGATGAGGTTGATGAACAAGGCTTGGATTTTGATGGCAAAACTTGTGATATACCAATATTAACTTCAAGATCACCTATCTTCATGAACATCTTGTGGAAAATCAGCCCCAAGACACCAACAAAACTTCTCCTTGGATGCTAAAATGACCACCAATCAATAGAGCTTCAAGAGTCCATCATCATGTGTATGAATAACACATGATTTCATGGTTAAAATTGATCAAATGAGGGTGTTTTGTGTGAGAGTGGGACAAATTTAGAGAGAGGAAGAGAGACTTTTAGGGTGGTTTGCATGTAAGGATTGTGGGAAATGGTTTAGATGAGTGTGGTTTGTGGTTTTGTAGCTAAGTAAAGTTAACAAGTGTAACTTGTTAGCTTACAAGTTTGACACCTCAAAGGTGTGTTTAATAAGCTTGCCATCCCATATAGTGGGGGCGGAGCAAGTTTATCTTGTTTCATCCCCATTTAATTACGGGTACTCCTCGATTCTAGTTTCCTCGATTTGCGTGCCCTCGGGTCGTTTTACGAAAAACGTTTTTATAAATTATGAATCAACGACACAAAACGAATCTAATAAAAATTGTCTCATTAAAAACGGAGTTCGAAAACGTAAATACGTAATCCTAAGGTTTCCGGTTTAGTCGTAAAGGACGTTAAATTATTCACATAAGTCCTAATCTCTTCTCGTAAATTTGTGAGTTTATGAACCAACACAAATTTAAAATCCCAAAATAATATTCACGGATAAATTTATATCCTGAAATGTCGGACTGTCACCAAAGACGATGTATGTAAACGTAAGCACGTAACGTAGAATCCTCTGGTTTAGACGTAGTCGATGCTACTTCAAGACGTAAATCCAAATTTCCTCCCAAAAATGAGTGAGTTCATAATATAACATTAACATAATGTTTTTAAATTATACTTGAGAATAAAATATCAACCATAAATTGACGGATTGTCACAACATTTACCCCTAAACATGATCTTTGTCCTCAAAGATCAATTTATCTTACTACTCGCTTCTTATAGAGTTAAAGCCATGTGGGTATTTCCTCCACATTCGGTCTTTACTCTCAAGTGTAATTCATTACAATACGCGAGTTTCATCAAACATAACTACGGGAATAAGATCAGGCTTAATGTTGACTTACTTTCTCTATCCATGATGTTCATGGGTTTTTGATGAATGCAACTTTTCGCCGATCTAAATTTCATCAAGAAGAAATCAGATTTTCACTTGATAGACATTTTATCAAGTTAGATATACGAAACATAATTCACGCAGTCCTTGAAGCCCTAGGGTAGATCTAGCTTATATGCCTTTCAAACCAAATCTTTATATTATCTCAATGGTCCCATACAACGGGGACTTATTTCCCATGATCTTTCAGATCATCAATTTACTTCTCCATGGTTAAAATTTTTGGCATAACTTTGCTACCCATCATGCACTTCAAGATCTACACTTCATATTCACATAACCCCCTGCCCACTACCGGCAGCCAATAAACAGATCCTAATTTCAACAATCAATTCAGGTCTCGCGGGTCGGGTATTTTGTAAGGTTAGGTTGGTCATCATAGGCAACCTTAAACCTAAAAGACATGTCCAACTCACAATAAGTGTATGTCGGGTGTCTTCATCCCAACTCCTGATTACAGATGCTCTCATATAGATCCTAACAAGATTCGATCTCGATCCTAACACGATAATTATCAATGATAATCTTTCCAAAGGAAAAACAATTATATAGTTCATTACCAAAGGTCAATCATTCAAACATAAAACAGTACTTCTAATATTTTGTATCGTTACTTAACCTCGTCCCTTCGATTGGGGTGGTAAACAGTACTCTCATCAAGGTTCGTTCCCAATGACTTCTGAGCAAATATCTATAAATTTGATGCGAAGCGAGGATCTTGATAAAGATGATTGATACAGGCACACTATGTTTACACAACTCTTTTAAATACAAAGAGTCAATTTCTTCCTCGAGAATCTATCATTAACGGGAATGATATTAATAGATTTGGTCAGTCTGTTGACGATGACCCAAATCGAATCAAATTCAGATGATGACCTTTGCAATAGTTAGACGTTTACTAATGTATGAGGCGATGTTTGCCTTCATAATTTGCCATTAGTACAACTTCTTCAGATAAAGATACATTAAATCAGAAATGACAGGAATAGAATACTTATACTTACGGGATTCCAACATGAATACATCTCATAAACCTCCATATTTAGGCAACTACAAGTGGCCTTTTAAGCATTTAACGCCATCGGCTCTTATTACTAATGGTTCACATTAGCCGCGAACCCCCTTTTATTATTTATATTATCCTCCTTACAAGCATCAATTATTTCTAAATTGCTCGGCAATTTATTTTGCAAAGTCATTATTAAGAAATACATCCTAATTGGTTCTTTATTCTTTCTATATGATGTGTCGGTATCTACATTCACCTTCCCTGATGAAATAAATATCATGACCGTATTCATTCAAAATTTCTTTCTTCATATTTTCTAAGTTTTAATTTCTTCTCAACTATTATTTTTATCAATTTTAATGAATCCAACGTTTAAAGCATCGATAAATAATTCAAGTAATTAAATAATAAATATTTAATTTTATGAAACGTAAACGTAAAAAGTTTTAAATTTTCTCGGTTCGTCCAATTATAGGAAAATGTTCAAAAGAATAAATTTGAATTTAATTAGCACGATTTTTGTTCATTTACTGAAAATAATTAGTGAGATTCGTAAATGTTCGAAAAATCTTGGTTTATACTTTGGTCACAATTTTCTTAGTTGACAAGCAAAAATTGTCGTTTTAAATTTCAAGTCATGGTTTAAATGTTTTCCTCAACCCCTCTTAGGTTGTCTTGAGGTATACACAAACATTTACCCCTAAACAGGAGTTTAGTTAAATGATTAAGGTATAAGGGAATAATCCCTTAAAAAAATCCTTTGATAAATTATTTATTAAAACATATTTGCACTTTTCTTTTTGGTATATCCCAAAGCCTTAATGGCTCTAATTTTTGAAGTGTCAATATATTCTATTATCTATTAATCACACGGTCAAATAACGTAAAGGATTAAGCCTTAAATCACTTGTTAAATATTGAAGGTACAAGTTTTTATTGTTCATCCGATTTAGGGCAGTCTATAACTAATTATTAACTCATTCTTATTCTTATAAACAAACAGATGGTCCTTAATGATCACAAGCATGAATTTATCAATTTACAGCCTTCACACGTGATTCACCCAATTTATGAATTCTACATGTGTATTAGTCAATCCAAACGTCATTACGTGAAACTTATAATGTTTATTACAAGTTCTGGATGTAGTGATTGGAATAGATAATCTTTTTCGCGGATGCGAAATTGATGATAACCATGCCGTGGATCAAAATTTCCGGAATATACGCTAGAACCTTGTAAATGATCGAACAATCTATCATCTTGGGTAGTGGATATATATTTTTAATCGTCAATTTACCTAGTCCACGGTAATCAATAAATATAAGAAATAATAATACCATAGCTCTTCATGATGACGAGCTCGGTAGAATAAAAGCTTTCTCCGACAACTCTATCAGTTTTACGGTAATTCTTTTAATTCAGATGGTGCTGTAGTATAATGCACACGCCACAGGTGCAGCACCAAGAATATAATCAATACCAAATTCAACCTGCCTTAGTGGCAAAAGTCTAGGTAATTTACCAACAAATATCTCCTAAAGTTTCAGATAACAGAAACATCCTTTAATACTTTTACATTAAGTTCTTTCTAGATTACACCATCTATGACTAATTCACAACCATTCACGGTATAATTTCAAGTCTAAATGCAGGATATGGTCACCCATCAAGAATTATTTAGATCACTTTTGATAATCAACATCTTATCATTTAGGGGAATTCTATTCGAGTTCCCATCAATTAAGACAATGTCATCATGTCATAATCAATCAATCCATTCTATTGGCACTACCAACTTTTCAGTTTTATTGTCGTCGATAAGATGTGAACTTCTCAAAAGACTAATAATAACTCATAATCCTTCACAAATTCAAGGATATATGGAGACACAACTACCATTAAAAGAGTAGGGTCAACGCATAATCTACGCGAGAGAATTTCAAATCAGACACAGACAAAAACATTTAATGAATATGAATATATCCCATGTTTTCATAATTTGAGTACGCATTCGAAAGCTCCTCGGATCGTTACCTAGGTCATTCAAATGAAATCTAATCAAAAGAAATGATAGGAACGTCGATACATCCAATCGAGTATCAACACTCGGTAATCATATACTTTTCCTAAGAATCACACTACGGGAGAATTGGACAAGAAAGAATTGTCAACTGTCAAATAAGACAATTTCCACAGATGAGTAAATTCGACTCAGAAGAATAGATGCTACAGGCACATATATAGGTGTCCCTAACACTATGTCCCTATTTTTCACTTCTAGCAGATCTCAAAAATTTAATCTTTCACAATCTTCAAAGAAAATGTAGTGTTTATTAATCAGTTTTATGGTGACTACTAATCATCCTTGCATGGTCCATTCCAAATTGTATGTAGGCGCGCAACTATATACAATTTCAAGATTAACGATGCAATACTCAGTTCGTCAAAACATTGTCATCATGTTTAAAATATATATTCATGCTTAATCATGAAATAAAAATCAAATGAATTTACAGAGATGTTCTTTGTTATGAAAACAATTATGTTTTCCAAGGTGTTTTATAAACAACCTCATTTCGATAACGATTATTTATAAGTCTCACTTTAAATAATCCATATGGTGATGAAAACCCAATTTTTCTCAAGGGATACTGTTTTAAATTTATAAAAAAAACAATGAGTGATCTGCAAAAGAGTTATGAAAAGTTGTTCACCAATAACTAACTACAATATGATAGGAAATGAGCTTAGCCAAATAATCATGAGGTTCATGACCTCGATGGCACTCCAAAAGAATAATCCACAACGTAACTCAAATCAAGATGAGTACTTGTTCAATGGTTGCATCACTAATGCGAACATTAGGATGAAGCAATAAAGGATAGATAACATTGATACATGTAGAATTTAGCAATCAAAGGTAGTCTTTTCCTTAATCACAAACAAGTCAAATTGTACCGTAACACATTACGTGTCACTATGTCATACAATTCCAAGAACTCATCCTACCAACTGATGTCTCAGTTAAGTTAGGGATTTTTAAAAGATACCACAATGAATACCAATCTACAAGAGTTATTAGGTGTTCCACATGTCCCAGAAGATCCATCGGTCCCAATTCAGAAGAAGATTTCTTCAATTTATTTCTCGGACACTAGGCATCCTCATTATTGGACAATGTCCTAGGAACAACCCTTAACACAAACCAGCAATCAATTAAAACCTTATAATTCAATCACAGAACTTAATGACTTCCTCTTAACAATTTCATATTCCATACGAGTTAAATTTTTACTTTATTCAGTTTCAATCAACTTATACTAAATGCGACATCCTACCTCATTCTCCAATACTTTCAACCTTACTCTTAGATCTTAATAGGGCAATAAAAGCTTGATATGATCAACACTTAATTTCCAATCCTATAGCTCTTACAACAATGGTTATCAAATGAGTCACTAGTATGAAATGACTCGATCATTCGATTAGACTTCTCAGAAAGGTACTAGTGGCATGAGGCCTTTGGGTAATGGTTCCAATGATAGCCTCAAGTGCAACATTCACCCTTTCGATTTTAATTTAAGAATTGGGTGACAACGAATCAGATGACACCTTTCCAGGTGGTAACGTTTTATCAAACTCCACTCTATAAGGAAAGATCGTCATGACATCGATATCAGATTTAATCTCTCCAATTCTTCTTTAATATCGTAATCAACTAATATCAACATTTATACGAATATCAACCATTTGTTGGGATCATAAATATCCACAACTTGGTTTAGATCTAGGATAGCTAGAATTCCTACGAGAATAGCTTCGATTAATTTACTAGGGGATTTAGGGTTCCTTGTGACAATCTACGTCGTATAAATACCTCGTATAAGTATTAAAAATAATCATCATACAATCATGTAATCAAATTACAACATATATATATAATCCATGTTATATATATTAAAATAACACTTTTCAGTCTGGCCTTGTCGGTAACTCGAGAATTCTTCGGCACCATTATAGTCAAAAGATTTTTAGACATTTTTAGAAAAATGTTTATAGTTAAAAGATTTTGAAATGTTTTATTCAAAACCTTGGTTTTTAAAAATCTTTCGTTCTCTATAACAAGAGCTCTGGTACCAAACTGTAACACCCTCAAATTTACACAATTCAATACAGCGGAAGACTCGTTGGTGTTACGGGATAGCACATTACTCACATCATAGACAACGCATAAAAATCGCTTCGTTTATTAATAAAGCATTTTCATTCATAAATATCAGTTTTACATAGGTCCCAAGTCATAATATTTCATACAAGGTTTACAAAACATTTGAATGGAAATTATTAATTAAGTGTGGGCCATGAATTCTTGTTGTCTTCCCGAGAATTACCTTCAAGTACCTGAGACAAAACATGTTAAAAGAAAAGGTCAGCGATAACGCTGAGTGAATTCATAGAGTTTAATAAAACCATCAATGTATCATCGGTATATAATTATTACCGAAAATCAATTTTGTACAAATCTTTGTAATAGGCCATAAAATAGCCAAAGTCATTTTATACAAATCCTTATCAAAAATCATGATATAGGCTTTCGCCTTCAAAATCATTATACGAACCAATGTCGTAAAAATATCATACAATACGTTTTATAACGTCGTGTAGAGTTAAATAAAAACCGTTAAATGAATATGGTTATGTAAAACAAAAACACAAACATAATATCAATAATAAGACCCCGTATTGCTAGTCAGGCAATATATTGTAATTCTGTGCGTATCGCAGTATTTCGTTATTTGGATTATTATAAGCCGCATGACATTGTTACCTTACTATAAGAAACAACGGGTAGCTAGCCCGAAACTCATTTGCCCATCTAAATTAACGTGTCGTCACAATAATCACGCTGGTGTAAATCTTCTCATACATAAATTCGCTTACCAATCAATGTGGCACGACGGGGATCAACCGTCAAGGCGCGAACTGGGGTGATCGTCCCCAAATAGTACTATTATATGCATAAGCGTCTACCAAATCCCGGTAGTTCACAATTCATGCTAATGGGACTTTTAGTGACATATCCTAACTTTAATAATCCATTTTATTTCATTTCATCTATCGGGTCATTTAATCATTCATCCGGTCATACAATCATTCGGGTCCAAATCAATAAACAAACAATCGGGACAAATGGTGTCCTATTTTATCAAAACTAACATGTTATCTCCCTCGCGGGTTTATAAAACATTTCATAAAAACATTTAAAAGAGTGCGAGGCTATGAACTCACGTTGATGTGGAAAGCGGGTTATCGGCAATTCGGATGTACGGTACGTGCTTCAATCACGGAAACCTAGACAAATAATACTCGTCTTAGAGTTTTGTCCAATGACTTTATCAAAATAACAATTATGTATACATATGATGATTTTATATATATGATGATGATCAAGTGGGTTTATACATCTTTACTCATTCATTATAGTGTTTATGTGTTGGTAACTTTTTACTAGTTTACTAGTTTTACCTATTTACATGTTTTAGGTACAATAAGCCTATTATAAGTTCCTTAACTTGTATTAATCTGTTTTATACTTGTATTATCAGTATTTATACTTTACATGTTGGGCCCAAATGGGTTAAGCCCAATACGTAATTTTTATAAATGTTTAACTTATTTAGTTATATTATTAGTCCAAATATGCTAACTTAGCTCGTTAATGTCCGTATGTCATATAGTTCGGGTTTTATCGGTTTTTACTTGTATTAGGTACTTATATATCAGTATATGACTTTTAAAAACTTTACATTAGACGGGTTTGATCGTCTAAGTTTTAATTGGCGAAAAACGTTAATTTTACGGTAATAGCCGAAAAAGTCGTGAAAATCATGTTTATAGTTTTTATAACTTATAAATCTTATTCAACTACCATTTTTATAAAGTGTACATTTATTTAACCTTATACATATTTATATAAATGAAATTTATAAGTTAGTGGGTTTTAATTCACATTTTATACTATATTAGTTTGAGTGCTTATATAATACTATTAAACATTAATTCTTCAAAATCTGATTTTTAGTTTCATATTCACCATTTTTATCATATCTTGAGTTCTATAAGGAGATAGAAGCTCATTTTTGGATGGCATAAACTTCATATTATGTGCTACAATTAAGTTAGTTATAGCTACTGCTCATTTCATGTTTAACTATCATTAACAGTCCCTACAAAACAGACTACTCAGATTGGTACACTCATCTTGTTTTGATCATATCTCACTCATTTTGATGATTCCATTGCATGGCCAACTCTCACATGTGTATGACATCTAACACTTACTGTAAATGGAATACACCATGCAATTTTATCAGTTCTTAACTTGGTTACTTACTGTTTTTACACAGCCATCATTTTAAGCATGATCTAACCATTTTTACATGTGGTTTTTCCATCTTTTTACCCATGTTTATCAAATCTATCAACACCAAATCCCCACATAATATTTTTAATCATCATTCATCATCATATACATATACATAAGTAAAAGAAAATACAAGATTACATAATCAAAATAACAAGAAGGATAGGAAAAATGATCCTTATACCACCATAGTGATGAAAAGATGAGGTTGATGAACAAGGCTTGGATTTTGATGGCAAAACTTGTGATATATCAATATCAACTTCAAGATCATCTATCTTCATGAACATCTTGTGGAAAATCAGCCCCAAGACACCAACAAAACTTCTCCTTGGATGCTAAAATGACCACCAATCAATAGAGCTTCAAGAGTCCTTCATCATGTGTATGAATAACACATGATTTCATGGTTAAAATTGATCAAATGAGGGTGTTTTGTGTGAGAGTGGGACGAATTTAGAGAGAGGAAGAGAGAGTTTTAGGATGGTTTGCATGTAAGGATTGTGGGAAATGGTTTAGATGAGTGTGGTTTGTGGTTTTGTAGCTTGGTTAGCAAAGTAAAGTTAACAAGTGTAACTCGTTAGCTTACAAGTTTGACACCTCAAAGGTGTGTTTAATAAGCTTGCCATCCCATGTAGTGGGGGTGGGGCAAGTTTATCTTGTCTCATCCCCATTTAATTACGGGTACTCCTCGATTCTAGTTTCCTCGATTTGCGTGCCCTCGGGTCGTTTTACGAAAAATGTTTTTATAAATTATGAATCAACGGCACAAAACGAATCTAATAAAAAATGTCTCATTAAAACGGAGTTCGAAAACGTAAATACGTAATCCTAAGGTTTCCGGTTTAGTCGTAAAGGACGTTAAATTATTCACGTAAGTCCTAATCTCTTCTCGTAAATTTGTGAGTTTATGAACCAACACAAATTTAAAATCCCAAAATAATATTCACGGATAAATTTATATCCTGAAATGTCGGATTGTCACCAAGGACGGTGTATGTAAACGTAAGCACGTAACGTAGAATCCTCCGGTTTAGACGTAGTCGATGCTACTTCAAGACGTAAACCCAAATTTCTTCCCAAAAATGAGTGAGTTCATAATATAACATTAAAATAATGTTTTTAAATTATACTTGAGAATAAAATATCAACCATAAATTGACGGATTGTCACATAAGTCTTCTAATGCTGCTTGGGATATTATTGAGAACAAATCTAGAGTTCAAACCAAGAGTGTTAGAACTAATGTAGCAAGTTCTAGTACTAGTGATGCCGACAAAATAATTGATAAGCTGACTTCGCTTGTGGAATCGCTTGCTTTACAAACTGCCAACAATGCCAAACAATTCAATGCCCAAGCTAATGTTTTGAGCCAATCATGTGATATATGAGGGGGATCTCACTCATACACCGATTGTCCTTCGACTCACGACAATCCGGAAAATGTGTATGCCGCCAACGGTACCTATGCTACGGGAGGCTATCAAGCACGTCCTCAAGGTGACCGCAACTTGCTCAGCTATCGCTCAAACAACTTTCTTTCACCTCCCGGTTTTCCACCACAAAACCTAAACAACCTTAATCGCAACAATCAAAACCAACCTTGTGCTCCAACTCCATATCAAAACCAAAGAAATCCATATCCACCTCAAATAAACAACCAAGTTTACCAACAACCTGCTTATCAACCACCCGCCTACCATGCTCCTCCTCTCAACCAACCCACAGCCTTACACCAAGATGTTGAAACCTACATGAGGACTAACGATGTGATCGTGCAAAATCTTCAGCGGGAAATGGCCAACATGAAAGCAGATATGGTTAAGCAAGGGAATGATCTTCGAGCTGATATGCGAAACACTTTGGCAAGTCAAACGAATGACTTGAGGAATATGATGGCTAGTTTCTTCCCTAGTAATCAAGCCTCTGGATCGGGTTCTCTTCCGAGTAACACCGTTGCTAATCCAAGAGGGGAGATGAAAGCAATCACCACTCGCAGTGGAAAAGGTTTAAAGGAACCCGAGCTTCCTACACCTACACCGGTGATTGTGACAAAGGAAAACGAGTCTCCTTCTCCGAATCCTCCATCTTCTATTCCTCCACCTTCTACTTCTCCAATTCCACCACCTTCTACTTCTACCCCTCCACCACCCACGGATGTGAGTGAGAATTCTATCCCAAAGCCTTCATCTCAACCCAATATACCTTATCCTTCGAGGTTGAGGAAAGAGAAATTGAAGAACAGGGATGATATTCAGGTTTCGAACTTTCTTAAAATGTTCAAACAACTGAATTTCAATATCTCCTTTGCTGAGGCTCTCGCTCACATGCCCAAATACGCTAAAATGTTTAAAGATCTTCTCAGTGATAAGTAGAAACTTCTCGATATTGCTCAGACCCAACTTAATGAGAATTGCTCCGCAGTGCTCTTAAGGAAATTGCCCACCAAACTTGGTGATCCGGGTCGTTTCTTGATTCCTTGCAACTTCCCGGGAGTAGAGAATTGCATGGCTCTAGCCGATCTAGGTGATAGTATTAACTTAATGCCATTAAGTGTCTGGAAGCAATTATCTCTCCCCGAGCTAGTCCCCACACGAATGACTTTGGAATTAGCTAACCGTACGGTTGCTTATCCAGTGGGGATAGCCGAAGACGTCTTCGTTGGTGTCGACAAATTCACCTTCCCGGCGGATTTTGTTGTCATTGACTACGAGATGGACCCCAGTGTTCCATTAATCGTTGGACGTCCATTCCTAAGGAATGGTCGCACTCTCATTGATGTAGCCGCTGGCGAATTAATCATGAGAGTTGGTGACGATAAAATCGTCTTCATCATGGGTAAACTTTCTAAGCAGCCTTCGGTAAACGAGAGTGTTAATTTCATTGATGTTCTTGATGAGGCTTGTGAAGAACATTTCAAAGACGCTTGTAAAAGTGGTTCTTCTTCTCTACCCAATGTTGAGACCGTTGCCTCAATTGCTCCGTCATTGACTCCTTTTGGAGAAAGTGACTTGGATGATTTTGAAGCTAGCTTGGGTCCTCTCGATCTTAAGTATGATAATTCTCCCACTGATTGGGATGAAGACATTCGTACCATTGAGAAACTTCTCAATGAGGACCATACTTCTCCACCATCTCCTAAGGATATCTCTACCGATGATCCGAAGTTGACTACACCGTCCATCAAAAATCCTCCGGATTTAGAGCTTAAGGATCTTCCGTCTCATCTCGAGTACGTTTTCCTTGAAGACAACAAGAAGTTACCGGTCATCACCGCTAAGGACTTGAAAGAAGAAGAAAAATCCCGACTTATCGTCGTGCTGCAGAATTACAAGAAAGGGATTGCTTGGAAGATCTCTGATATTCGTGGAATTGATCCTCACTTCTGCACACACAAAATTCTCATGGAGGACGACTTCAAACCCACTATTCAAAGCCAAAGAAAGGTGAATCCTAAGATCCATGACGTAATCAAAAAAGAGGTTATCAAACTTCTTGATGCGGGAATGATCTATCCTATCTCGGATTCCCCGTGGGTTAGTCCCGTCCATTGTGTGCCTAAGAAAGGTGGAATCACCGTTGTTCCCAATGAAAACAACGAGTTCATTCCTACTCGTCTCGTTACAGGGTGGAGAGTTTGTATAGACTATCTCAAACTCAATGATGCTACGAGAAAGGATAATTTTCCCCTTCCTTTCATGGACCAAATGCTTGAACGTCTAGCGGGTAATGACTATTACTGCTTTTTGGACGGTTTCTCCGGGTATTTTCAAATTCCCATCGATCCCAAAGACCAAGAGAAAACCACATTCACTTGTCCTTATGGAACATTTGCCTACAAAAGAATGCCTTTAGGCTTATGCAATGCTCCTGGGACATTTCAAAGGTGTATTATGGCTATCTTCCATGACATGGTTGAAGAAACTATGGAAGTCTTCATGGATGATTTCTCGGTTTATGGTGATTCTTTCTCTGCTTGCCTTGCCAATTTAGAACATATGCTTAAGCGGTGTGAAGACACTCGCCTTGTTCTAAATTGGGAAAAATGCTATTTCATGGTAAAAGAGGGCATCGTGCTAGGACACAAAATCTCCAAAGCCGGTCTTGAAGTGGACCGTGCTAAAGTCGATGTTATTGCTAAATTGCCTCCACCTTCAACCGTGAAGGGTGTGAGAAGTTTCCTCGGTCATGCGGGCTTCTATCGTCGTTTTATTCAGGATTTTTCTAAAATCGCTCGCCCGATGACCCATCTCTTGGAAAAAGAAACTCCTTTCATATTTTCCAAAGAGTGTCTTGAATCCTTCAATCTTCTTAAGGATAAGCTAACTAAGGCACCGGTCTTAGTTACCCCTAATTGGGAGCTACCTTTTGAGTTGATGTGTGATGCTAGCGACTTTGCTATTGGAGCGGTTTTGGGCCAAAGAGTGAACAAACACTTCCAACCAATCCATTATGCTAGCAATACAATGACGCGGGCTCAATTACATTATACAACTACCGAAAAAGAGCTTTTAGCTGTAGTGTGTGCTTTTGGAAATTCCGCCCCTATCTTGTCCTTTCTACCACCATCGTGTATACCGATCATTCCGTGTTGAAGTACTTGATGACTAAGCAAGATTCTAAGCCAAGACTTCTTCGTTCGGTTTTGCTCCTTCAAGAATTCAACATTGAAATTCGTGATAAAAAGGGAGCTGAAAACCTAGCCGCGGATCATCCCAGTAGACTTGAGGATCCTTATCAAGGGGATCATCCGAACAAAGAGATCAATGAATCTTTTCCCCTTGAGGCCTTAATGTCTATCAATTCTAATCTCGATGACACCCCGTGGTTTGCGGACATCACAAACTACTTAGCGGGTGGGATTCTCAAGGAAGGGCTCACGTCCCAACAAAAGAAAAACTTCTTTAAAGATATTGAACATTATTTCTGGGACGACCCTTACCTTTTCAAACAATGTGCTGATCTGATTATTCGTCGATGTGTTGATGGGCCGGCAGCGGTACAAATCCTTGACGCTTGCCATAAAGGACCCACCGGTGGTCACTTTGGTCCCAATTACACCGTGAAGAAATTTTTTGACTCTGGATTTTATTGGCCCACCATCTATCGTGACGCTCACGACATGGTTAAACTTTGTGATGCTTGCCAACGCCAAGGCAAGATCACACATAAAGATGAGATGCCTTAAAATTTCATACAAGAATGTGAAATCTTTGATGTCTGGGGTATCGACTTTATGGGGCCATTTCCATCATCTAAAGGGAACAAGTACATCCTCGTAGCCGTTGACTACGTTTCTAAATGGGTTGAAGCCAAGGCTCTCCCTACGAACGATGCGAGGGTGGTTGTGAACTTTTTGAAGCAACTCTTTTCTCGATTCGGCGTTCCTCGCGCTATCATCAGTGACCACGGGACTCATTTTTGTAACGATCAATTTGCAAGAGTCATGGATAAGTATGGTGTTAATCATCGTCTTTCCACCGCCTGTCATCCCTAAACCAATGGGCAAGACGAGATTTCCAACCGTGGACTGAAGAGAATTTTGGAGCGTACTGTGGGAGAGCATCGTGCCGCGTGGGCCGACAAGTTAGATGATGCTTTGTGGGCTTTCCGTACTGCTTATAAGACCTCGATCGGTTGTACACCTTATCGTCTTGTGTACGGGAAAGCATG
Source organism: Glebionis coronaria (assembly GCA_025667525.1). Lineage (NCBI taxonomy): Eukaryota > Viridiplantae > Streptophyta > Magnoliopsida > Asterales > Asteraceae > Glebionis > Glebionis coronaria. The sequence goes on along the minus strand of CM046881.1, from coordinate 264,927,894 downwards.
CCACCTCCCTATCGAGCTGGAACACAAGGCGTACTGGGCCTTGAAGTGGGCTGACTTCGACATCAACAAAGCTGGTGATCTTCGCAAGATTCAACTCAATGAGCTCAACGAACTGAGGAATGAAGCTTACGAGAACTCACTGATCTACAAGGAGAAGACCAAGATCATCCACGATGCTAGAATTAAGAACCGAGAGTTCCACATTGGTGATCAAGTCTTACTTTTTAACTCTCGGTTGAAGATCTTCTCTAGCAAGTTGAAGAGCCGCTGGTCTGGTCCATTCACCGTCACCAAAGTCTTTCCATATGGGACCATTGAGCTTTCTCAGCCAAATGGGCCCAATTTCAAGGTGAATGGCCAGCGTTTGAAGCTGTACTTTGGTGAGGACATCTCCCATGAGATGATTCCATCCCTCACCACGTTTCCCATGAACTAAATTTGGGTCGAGTCAGGATCGTGACTCGGTGAACAAAAACAAGCTCTTCTCGGGAGGCAACCCGTGATCTATCCTTTACTGCTTTCATAATAAGTGTAGGGGGAGCCGCGTATGTGTTTGTTGTCTTGTTTCTTGTGCTGTGCAGGGATTCAAGCTTCAAAGAGCCCCTTGATGACATTTGACGAACCGCGATCCCGTGTTTCCATCTTCCCGGTTCTATCCTAAACTGTCGTGATTCAATATTTCATAGTTTATATGTTCACATTGAAATCACTTTAGTTGTCCTTTCCTTAGCAAGATTTAAACAAAGTGCACAATGTCCTAAGTGTAGGGGAGTTTACTTCCACATGATTAAACATTGAGGACAATGTTTATATCAAGTGTAGGGGGGATTTCTATTGAAGTAAGTGGTCTTTTCCATGAATTTGCCCTCATTTTAACCGGAAAATTTGATTTTTTCGACAATTTTCAAAAATTTTAATCTATTTTGGCCTAGTTGTATAGTTGTATTTTCCTTTGTTATGTTTATTTTCTTTCCTTGCTAGAATAAATTTTCAATAAAGTGGTTTTAAATTTTTCAAATTCGTGAATATTTTGACTCAACCCGAGTTTACTTATCTAAGTTTACTCTAGCTAGTATCCTTAACGTGTTTAAGTCAATTTTTGCTAGGCTTTTATATAGGGATCTTTAAAACGCGAAAGTCTTAACTCTCACGGGTTAAGAACAAGAACTTTTCGCAAGTTCCTATAATTGATCCTAGAGAGTCGTTTATCAAGGGAACTTTAAAATGCGATTTCTAAACTTGAAAAAGTCTAAGAATTTGCAAGATCCTATAGATGACTCGAAAACCCAAAACTTTGATTTAATAGGCTAAGCATCCACGAGTCTCATTCCTTGAGATTTTAAACTGTGGAGGACGAGAGATGATAGAGTCAATTATAAGTTTGGTATTCTTTCGTGAATTTATGTGAGTTAATTATGAGCCTATTCTCCCATCGCTTGTTAATAAATTTATCTGCAATAAATAAGGTTGTACGATTCAAAAAGTTACTTAGCTTCTAGCCCAAGATCGTTTAAAAGTTGCTCGGTATTAATTAGAGTTCATAGCCAAGGCATAACTTATTGAAGCGGGATGCGAAGATTGGCGAGCCCGAAAAGGCCTTAACAAGGCATGAGGGCTACAGTTTGTTGCTAAAGATCCAAAAGTGATGTGAAGAATCATTTATCGAAAATCAATATGAGGATCGAGACACACGACGTAAAGCAAATACTCCCCAAAAGATCATGGAGAAGTCTATCCAAAAAGGCCCTAACAAGGTATGAGGATAAATAGATCCAAGTCCTAAAAGGAGGCGGATCATTGTATATCAAAGTCCAAAATAAAGATTGGAGAAAAATGAAGAAGTTGTGGTCCAAAGATGAAGAATCTCTCAAAACTTCAAGTGAAGAAATTCCTATTATGAAAAGAAGACCATAATTTCAAGAACTTCTCTCAAAGATTTGAAGTATGAAGTCGCTGCCAAATATCGGTCCGAGAAAGGTCTCAAATCGTGAAGCGAGTTATGCCAAGATATGAACTTTATGAGGTCCCGAGAAGCAGTTTTAAAAGATTTTGTCCTTTAGCTAACTATTGATTAAATCGTTCACTTTATTTTCGGCCTAAATAACTATCGAAATAAGTCAAACAATGCATCCTCGTGATCATTCAAGACAAAAATAAAATATAAGAGATACACCTAGGAATAAGGGAGTCTAAGTGAGTAATTGGCCCACATGAATTCGTGTTAGTTTACTAACTTATAATAACAATGATCTCGTTTTTAAGCTTGGTATGGGGAACGTGAAACTTGAGGATGATAAACGTTCATGGCAGCCAAAACCCAATGTAAGTCTTTGATTTCTTTACTTGTTTTTATCTTTTTACTTTCCATAAATGTTTAGTATTTAATAAAGGCCAAGGTGGGTTATTTATGATGGAAAAAGTAAACCGTGCTTTAAAATTAATGCATTGCATGAGGGCATTGCAATGGTCAAGTGTAGGGGATTTAATAAGTGTGAAAACACTTATCCTTTTACCACTTATTTCCAATAATAACAAGACCAAAACGTGTATTTTATGTCGTAAAAGTCGGAATTATGCGTGGTTTGTGTTTTTATTGTGTTTTCGGACCAAAAGATTAAAAAGGAAGAAAACACGGGCTTTCACGGGCTTTTATCGATGAAAACGAGAAAAGACGAAGTCAAAAGATCAAGAGTGCAAAAAGAACGGAAGTCCAAGGCCTATTCTGAAGATTTATCGAAGAAAAAGTCTAAAGACGAAAGTTTAATGAAGTCGAAGAACTCAAGTCTAATAGAAGAAGAAAACTACAAGACAAGTTCGAATCCCGAGACGACGTCGAGAAAAGACAAAGAACTAAATCGAGTCGAGAAGAAAGAAAGAAGAGGCAACACATGCACACCTTCCCATGTTCCCTATAAATACCCTCCTAATACACATTAGGAGGGTGGGTTAGTTTTTAGTAGTTAGTTTCATTTTTCATTTTTCTTTCTAGTTTTAGAGAGAGAAAGTTCTAAACTTTCTCTCACTAAGTTTTCATATTTTCTTTCTTTTAATCTTTCAAGATTAAACCTTTGTGTATTGTTGATTTCATTAATCAAGCTCAAGTTAAGCTTTTAATCTTTCATCTCTTTCTACCTTTCTTTGATTTTAGTTTACTTTTGGTGCGAAATCTATTTGATCCGTGTTGTTCTTAATGTTTTCGTGCCTAAAAGTTAATCTTTTTATGCCTACTTAAGTTTTCATACGAATAAGCTTTAAGATCTTTGTGCTTATTGGCTTATTTATATGTTTAGCTTATTTACTTTTTAAAAAGTTTTCTTAAAAAGTTTATCTTTTTATAGTTTGATTTATAAGATTGCTTATTTTAAGTTGAAAAAGTTGTTAGTTGTGCTTATTTAGTCCGTTTCACTTTAGATTCGTTCAAGTTTTGGGTGATAGCTTATTCCTAATAGCTTATTTCCTAGCTTATTTTCGAATCCCATATTAATCGAAAAAGGGTAAACCCTTTTCCGATTGGAGTGTTCCGACTGCACCCCCTCCCCTCATTCCGATCAATAGATCGGATTAGGGTTTATTGTATTCCGATTTGGCAACCTTCCTATTCCGATCACCTAATTGGAATAGGGTTTTAATATTCCGACTGTCAGGTTTTGTTAACATTCCGATTTGGATTCGATTTTTGGTTATTCCGATTGTAGCATCTTTAATTCTCCGATTAGGCTTTCCGATTGGCTCTCTGTATTCCGATTTGATCCCCCTTTATTCCGATTGTTTGATCTGAAAAGGGTTTCAGCTATTCCGATTGCACCTCCCTATTCCGATCACCTAATCGGAACAGAGTTTTAAGATATTCCGATTGTAGGTATTTTGTAACATTCCGATTGGATGTCTTGAACAACATTCTGATTTGTATTCGATTTTTGGATATTCCGATTGGGCTTATTTTCTGGCTTTCCGATAGCTCCTTATTCCCTTATTCCGATTAGTGCTTTTTCCAACATTCCGATTGCAGCAGTATTCCGACGAGGGTGTATTCCGATCAGTCTTTCCGACCAATATTCCGATTAGGGTTTGGATTAGTTTCTTGTTTTTAGATAGTTTCCAAGTTTTAGATTTATTAAGTGTTCAAGTATTTTTCTAATCTTGTCTTTAAGTTTTCAATCATTTACTTTTAACTCGTTATTTTTAGTTTAATCTTTAAAGCTTTTACTTTACTCAACGACATTTACATTTATTTGCTATTAGTTTAAAATAGATAATCAACCAAACCATTTATTATTCCACCAAGAACAATTGAATCGCACTTTGAACCAATAGTCAATTCAAAAAGATCGGAACAACGAATTTTGATACTTAGGTAAAAAGCCTTAGTATTAAATACCAACCTCTTCATAATAAGCTCATAAAGTTTGATTAACAAACTCAGTGCCTTTGTCAGTTCGAATGCGGCGAACAATAGCATTAAGACGCACTTGGATCATCTTTAAGAATTTGATAATGAATTCCGGTACTTTATCCTTAGATGCAAAAAATTTTACCCATGTAAACCTCGAATAATCATCCACCATAACAAACATATACTTTCTACCACTCACACTGGCAGTCCGTATCGGCCCACAAAGATCTATATGGATAAGATGTGGTTCCTGGTTGGTATCTTCTTCTTTAGGTTTGTAAGATTTCTTAGTACTTTTCCCCAATGAACACGCGGAACATAAGTGATCCTTGTTGAATTTAAGTTTCGGAAGACCACGAACAAGTTTGTTTTTAGCCAAATGATTGATAGCATCAGAATTAAGATGAGATAAACGTCGATGCCATAACCATGAGTTAGTCTTCGATTCTTTGGAGAGAAGACATACGGGAGAGGCGGCCATCATGTTTTGAATAGACAATGTATATAGATTATCCCCTCGAGAACCTTTTCATAAATCATTTCCTGCCAAATCGCGAATGAAGCAAGTATGTTGTCGAAAAGCAACTTCAAGGTTTGAATCGCAAAATTTTCCCACTGAAAATAAACTGTGACCAAGTCCTTCCACATAATATAACCGTGAAATCGTAACATTCCCAATCTGATATTCACCATACCCCATAATCTTAGCAATATGATCATTACCGAACTTCACCATTCCTAGAAACTCGCTTACAAAATTTCTGAGCATCGAGCGATCTCCGGTCATGTGCTTGGAGCACCCGGAGTCCAAGTACCAAAGAATGATTTGGACCACCTGTAAATATTACCAGCCAAAAAGGATGAGTCAGAATCTAATTGTTCCTCATTGTTAGCAGGTACAGATATAATTAACTTAGATTTGCTATCCTGAGGATTCTTAGGTTTCCACATTTGCTTCCTAGTGGTCGGTTTAGGTGCAGCTTGTCTAATCTCCTGAGGTACTTCCACACTGGTAGGCACAGTAGTGGGGTCTGACCTAGTTAAAGGGTACGGTTTCCATACTTGATTGCTAGTGCTCCTAGTTAAAGGGAGCTTAGACCTAACTTTAGTGGAAGTGATCCTAGTTAAAGGGCACGTAGTTCCATTTGTAGTAAAGTTCTTACCAGTGGGTTTCCATTGCCATCCAACTTGGGTGAGTTTCCTCCCCGTTGGTTTCCATTCAAGGTTGTTCCTAATGGCATACATTTCATTAACATGGTCAACAAGGCATAAATCATGACGCTGAGAAAACATACATTCATTACAATTCTAACATTTCAAATTAGAATTCAGAAATTGCTTAGGCTGCTGCACAACCGCAGAGCTTTTTGTCTTAGCTACATGATTCTTTTTATTCAAATCTGAAATAACATTCCTTGGGTAAACTTCTACTTTTTTCTTCGATGTCCTACGAGTAGAAGGCTTGATCCTATCTTTCATGTCTTGAGATCCTCTAGCCTTAGTAGACACATTTACTCATGTAAAAGGCAAAGGAACATTAGTGACAAATTTTGATTTAGCCTTGTTGGTTGTACCTACGGTTAATTTCGATTGAATGGAGTTATGGCAATGGGTTGATTTTTAAGTGGTGTAGAACCCGGTTGTCCTATGTAATTCAGAGATGCTAAGCAATATTGTACTCTCTTAATGTAGGCATGAGCAGAGTAATAGTGACTACTTGAGGGATCTAACGCATAAAGATCATCTAAGATAGCCCTAACAAGATTCACGTGCTTAATTGCATTCATCATATGAACAGCATATACATCCGGATTATTCTTATGCGATGGGTTCTTATGGATCACCATTGGGTTGGTTGGTGGAGCACTAGAGGACGGTGTAGAGATTGTAGCTGGGTTATCAACAACTTCTTGTCGATTGAGTTGAAGTGTTTCCTTTAACTCAGCCAAAACCATGTTTTTGTCAATGAGCTGAATATTTAAGTCAGAGATTTCCTCACACTTTTGGTTCAATTGGTCAACATATGATTGTTGTTGTGCCGCGTTAAAAGCAAAGCGTTCTTTTATTGAACCACTAAGGTGCGAAAATTCCTGCCTTGCTCGTTCCATTTCCCCTAGAATAGACGAAAGTCTAGTTTCTAATGCCTGATGTTTTATCTTTGCAGCCTCTAGTTCCAGTTTCATAGGTTCTATAGATGACGACTCTCTCTTAAGTCTCATAATCTCTTCTTCTAATGCCTGAACCACCTGAATCATCTTGTCACTCGTCTCAACATTGTTTTCACAATCGTTTGGTTTTGAAAGATTTTCAGTTGTAGATTGGTGTTCTATTTCAAGAGAAATACAATTGTTGAAGATCGCCAAAACGTTTTGAAAGTGAATTAAAAGAATCTTGAAGCTCTAAAAATTCAGCGTTAGATTCATGACAAGAATGATTATCTATGGTATTTATAGTTTCAGCAATATTCACGGAGGGATCATGCACATCATCACATTTGTTCACAACAGATGTCATCTCATTAGCACAATTAATACTCACAATTTGCATCACATCAAGAGACACCACTTGTTCCAAGAAACGATCATATTCGGACAAAATCGTTTCTTTCTCAATTAAATGTTGCTCATAAGCATCATCCATTTCATGGAAAAAATTTTGAACTTCAGCCATTTCAAATTAAGATTATCTCCTAGATCAAGAAATCCCTCTTTAAGATTGTTTACAAACGGAATGATCTCTCTCTCAAACACCGATTTCATGTGTTCGAAAGCCCATTCTCCAGCGGTTTGCGCCGTTGAAGTCGTACATTACTTAATGACCTTTTCAAAATTGGTAAAGTATCATTTAATCACTTTCAAGCTGATCAAAACGGTACTTACCAGTGGAAGAACCTTTGGAATTTCCTTGGGTTCATCCGAATTTAAAAGTGTAGGAAATGTACTAGGGATTTCTTTAGTAGACATGTAATTTGGTGTTGAGATAAGTTCCCTTTGTATATTAAAGCGAGTTCTAAAATCCGTTTTTTCATATTCTTCATTAAGCTTAGAATAGTCAAACTCAGGGTATGTGAAAATCGCTTTAGACCGTTTCTCTTCAAATGGTGACATATTGTCGGAGGATTCTGGTAAAATAATCGGGTCTAAGACCAATCCTAACTTGGTTGCATCATAAAGTCGTGGGTTGTGGTTAAAAGCTTGCTTTGCATAACCCGGATTAGGTGGAAGGTCTTTTTGATGCAAAAGATTAAATTCCTTAAAAGAGGCCTCAAATAAGTGTACTAAATGTGAAGCAGAGTATTGTCGTAAAAGCAAATTATCAATCTTTTTAATTTTATTAGACGCATTAATTTCCACTTCAACCTTTTTAGACTCGAGAATTTCGAAGTCCGTTTTAAGTTTTTTAAAATTAGTTACGACTAACTCTTTGTCTTTAAGTTCTTTTGAAAGATTTGATCTCTTGTAAATGACCCATTTGAGCTAGTCGAAAGTGGTCAAATTTGGGATTGGTCAGACTAGTGGACGAGGGAGTTAACTCCAAGGTGTGAACCTTTTGTTTGTACAAAGCAAGCTCGGCAGATAAATTCTTATTAGCACCTAGGGTTTCAAGGACCGCAATATTCATTTGGCCAAGTAAAGAAGCTGAAACCGTTACCAAATCTTGTTGAGTAGGAGAATTCATATGCGAAATAGCACGCGGTTGTATTTCACTCAAAGTCTGGGGACTTACATTGATATTGCTATCATTGCTCATCTCCTCGTTTGAATTACTCACCACCAAAGGCTCTTCCGGATACTGAGACTCTTGCTCAATTTGATGAGGTATAATACTAGTAGCATTGTTAGAACTTGGTACCTCAGAGATTCGGTCAGATCCATAGAGTGAGATCTGTGCCATGAGAGCTGCCTTGGCGGTATTGAAGTCATCACAGTCAGAGTCATATGCATCAAGATCATCTGCTTGATATGTTGCATTCTGAGTGTAATTTGATGTGATTCCCTCATTCTCCGCAACACCTGGATCCGCGAGAAATGCTAACTCCTCCTCATCTAACTCCCGACCTTGTGCTTGAGCATTGACAAGATAAAGTTTCTCTTGAAACCATGTACCATCTCTTTTCCTCTTTGGTTGCTTACAATCCTTAGCCATATGCCCTTCACCCTTGCAGTTGTAGCAGGTGATCATCTTCAACATGCCTGTAGCCTTTCCCCTTGGAGCAGTGTTATAAGTACGGACAACAGGAATTGAATAACTTGGTCGCCCCTGAACAGGTTGAACCGTTACTCTGCCATCTTGAATGGTAGCTTGTTGACGAGAGTTAGAAGAAGTCCTCAACTGATTATTTGTTGGAGATGGTCTTCTGTACCCTTGTTTGTTCAACGTGTGAGTGAGATAGGCAGACATCTTAGCTAACACTTCAACTGGATCATCACCTTCTCTAAGTTCAGGGACTGGAACCTCATTATCACAGTATAAAACTGGTGCTGGTGGAGCTTCATACACATGTGAAGGGGTAATGACATGTTGTGAGTAACTTGGCTGACATGCTGCAGGTGTTGGATAAGTTATAGCAGGAACCTGAGGAGATTGGTAAGGAGAATACAATTGTTGAGCATTAGATGATGGATGTGGATCTCGTTGTGATGATGATGCTGAAAGCCGATATTGTGTTTCATATGATATGGGTGGTTGAGGTAAGATCGAATACTGTTGGAAGCTTGGAGTGTGATAAGCCGGCTGATAGTAACCTTGTTGTCCCATAGCAGAAGGAATGTTGTTATATGACAAATTTGGATGATTTGCCATTAACGCCAATGGTCCGGGATAGTATCCTCGAGCCATACGTTTCATTAGCACATGATTCTCTTGTTGCTGCAAGAAAGAGTACAGTTGATCTAAGTTTGATTTGTGAAAATCACGGATCAACTTAACATCAGTGACATATTGGCTCCACTCCACAGGTAGCGTGTTCAAAAACTTAGTGTTGATCTAAAACTGAGCAATTGAAAGATTATAGACGTTCAAGTCATTCATTAGTGTGGTGAATCGCCAGTAATAGTCATGAAGAGTTTCCCCTGGAATGTACGTGAAGCGATCAAACAAATCATATAGTTGACACTATCGTTCTTGCTTAGACAATGAAGTCCCTTGTAGCAACACCTCCAGACGTTCCCATAATTCCTTTGCCACCGTGAGCTTACTTACCATTCGAAAAATAATAGGGGGAAAAGCTTTTTTGATAGTCCGAGTTTCCTTATCATCCGCATCAGCAATGATTTGTTCTGCAGGTGTTAACTCAAGAAATTCCCTCGGCCTAGTCACATCATCTACCGTAATGGTGCCATAATCAACTGGTCCTTCCTGAATTGATTTGACCATAAGACGTCCACTTGGTCGACCCATAATATATGACATCATGCGACCTTGCCATGCTTCAAATAGCTCTTTGATAAGCAACGGTGGACGGGTATCGGTACCTGAAATGATGGAAATATCCATAAGCGATGTTATCGTCGGCATCGTCGGCATATATGAATGTGAATTCATTTTTGATCACGTGAAAGAAAAAAGATTATATTTTGATCGAGCAATGAAATAAAGTTGTGAAATTTGTTGTGTGTCGATGTAGAAATCTGAAGTTAATTCAGAATAAGATGCCTTTGCTAATTCGGAATGTGAGACCTGAAGCTAATTCGAAATACTTCTTCTTCTGTTAATTCAGAATAAAACTGTGTCTAATCCGGAATACTTCTTCTTTCAATTCGGAATAAAGCTTTGGCTAATCCGAAATACGTCTTCTGCTTACAATTCGGAATAAAACTGTGTCTAATCCGGAATACTTCTTCTGTATCTAATCTGGAATACGTCTTCTTCTTACAATTCGTAATAAACGTGTTCGAAGCTAATCCGGAATAGACCTACCTGATCGTAATTCGGAATAAATCTGTGGCTAATCCGAAATATGTCTTCTTCTTACAATTCGGAATAAACGTGTTCGAAGCTAATCCGGAATAAACCTACCTGACCTTAATTCGGAATAAATGTTTTCGAAGCTAATTCGAAATACACCTACCTATCTTAATTCGGAATAAATGTTCTCAACGCTATTCGAAATGAGTAAGTTGATAATAATGAGGAATAATTCAACTCATAAGTCGAAATATGTCAAAACCCTAGTATTCCGACTTCTAAAACCCCGAATAAGAAAAAAATTTTGTACCTTGTAATTTTACCCAATAATCAAGCTAAAACTATCAATTTTTTCATGAATATCACAAATCCCTACCACAAGTATGTAGGCAATTTGTAAGAAAGATTTTTGGTGAAAAACACAAAAAAAAATTGAAAACACGGATATATCTTGATTAAAAGAGCATGAAACTAAAACTAACACAACAAAAAACCTTATTTCCCCCATGACTCTTGATACCAATTGTAGAAAGATGATAATCTATGATTCTAACAAGTGGGTTGTTGTTTCTAGAGAGAGAAGCTAGAGAGAGAAAGATGAGAGAAAACTTGTATTATTGAAAATGAAAGTAAAACAACCAACACCATTTCCATCAAAGGAAAGGGTTTATATACCCAAGCCCAAAGTGGACTTGGGCCTCCTACCCATGACAAGCCCATGGGTCGGGTTATAATAGTAAAATAACTAAAGTTTAACTACGAACTAAATAATGTTTAATCATATTGTTGGAGTGACCGATACTTCTAATATACGTTAAAAACGTATTTCTAACAATACCAAGCCTTGTCCAAGCTTAGACCTCACCCCTCTCATAACCTCTCTCTCTCTCTAATCTCTCTGCATATATCTAACTCTCTAACCTCATTCTTGTCTATTCTCTTGTTTCTTGTGATTTTGATCTTTGTACATTTCAAGATCGATTATGAGAACTCTCTACTATAAGCTTTGATCCTTCAAGGCTTCACTTTGTGTGAATGTGTTAAGTGTTACCTACACAGTCACCATTGTTGTACCCATTTTTTTACCTACTTGTGTAATAGTGTGGTTGGTGTTGTAAACCACAAGTATATATTGTGAAGGGCGTCGTTGTGCCTTTGTAAATAACACGACATCTTAGCTTAGGTGTCGTTTAAGATTGTAAGCTTAAGTGTGAATTTTTTTCTACCGGTGTAAAGGAGATTCGTTTACTAGTGAAGTAGAACTCTCGAGTGGATACTCGAGGAGTGGATGTAGGGGTAAGACAAGTGAGATCTTGCTATTCCAAACCACTATTAATCATTGTGCATTGTGGTTTGTTTCATTCTTACTTCACTTCTATTACTTTGTCAATCACGCTTAATATATATCCATATTAATGATGAAAAAGTTTCAAATTAACTAAAACTAATCGGTAAAAACTATTCAACCCCCCTTCTATTTTTCTAAAATTGGCATCGAGAGATACGTAATCAAGATCTTTAAAGTATATTGTACTTTAAAATTTGAATCGATCCATGGATTCTGAAAATTACAAAGAAGGGCAATCTATACAAAGACCAATACTCTTTGAAACGGATGGTTTTATATATTGGAAAAACCGTTTTGAAACTTATGTGAAGTCTAAGGATATAGATATTTGATATATAATCATTAAAGGTGATTATACACCAACGGTTAGAAATGTTACTACTAACCAATTTGAATCGGTTCCACGTGAAAAGCAAACCGATGAACAAAAGAAAATGTTGGTAAAAAATAATGAAGCCAAAATGATGCTTTATAATGCTCTACCTAAAAAGGAGTATGAAAGAATCTTCATGTGTCAAACCGCCAAAGAAATTTGGCATTCGTTAATAGTCACACATCAAGGAAACTCGTAAGTCAAGGATAAAGATCTACTTGCTCAACAATATGAGCAATTTTCTATCCTTGAAGAAGATTCAATTGATGTGGGATTCGCTCAGTTTAACACGATAATAACTTCACTTAAAGCACTTGACGAGTCTTTCTCCAATAAGAAATTTGTCAGAAAATTTCTTAGATCCCTCCATCCAAAATGGTGAGCTAAAGTTACGACCATTGAAGAATCTAAAGATCTTTCAAATTTGTCATTGGACGAGCTGATCGGGAATCTCAAGGTGTATGAGATGGTGATGGAAAAAGACTCCAAAATCATCAACGGAAAGAAAGAAAAACAAATGTATTTGGCGTTAAAAGCTATAATTGAATCTAGTGACGATGAAGAGTCTGATAGCGATGACGAAGAATACGCCATGGTCGTTCGTGATTTCAAGAAATTATTCAAAAGTCAAGGAAGACTTGTGAAGCAACAATTTGACAACAAGAAGACACCCCGAAAGCACTTTGACATCAAGAAAGCCAAAGATGAAAGTAAATGCTTCCAATGTGGTGATCCAAATCACTTCATCGGCAATTGTTGAAAGACTATGCCAAAAACACAAAGAGCCTTCGTGAGTGGTGCATGGAGTGCTAGTGATGATGAATGAGATGACTCTAAAAAGGAAGATCTAGCTCTTATGGCACACAAACCAATGAGGTACATTCTGACTCTTTTTACTATTCTCATTAGATGATGACACATTACAAATTGAATATAACAAAATGTGTGAATTAAGCCTGAAAATCAATAAACTAAAAGAAACTTTTGAAAGCTAAAAATGAAAGTTTGGAAAACGAAGTTTATGAACTAAAGGCTAAATTACAATGACTATAACGGGGTAAATCATCTAAAGATAAATGTGAAACGTGTCAAGAGCTCAATCTCGGAATTGAGAAACTTAAAATTAGTCAAGAGGCGTTAACCAAACAAAGCTTAAAATTTGTGAAATCTAGAAAGAACGCAAACTGCATTGATGAAATGCTAAATTTTCAAAGAGATAGCAAAGACAAAACATGGCTGGTATTTGGGAAACAAGATACCTTCTAGCTCAACTACACCACCACAAAATGACACGATCACGTTTCAAGAAAAACTGTCGGAGAGAGTGACAAAACCCATCGGACCCCTATGCACAAGGGGTCAGCACCCTGCAAAGGGTCGTGGGTCTGATAGATGAACAGAAACAGAATCGTACCGAGTTCGTGGTTGTATCTCGGAAACCTAAACAAATTAATCCGGAAAGATATAATATAAACTATAGAAACCTCGACAAGAACATTAGAGCTAGAAACGTACAAACTCGACCAAGATCATCTCATCCCAAACGCCTCTTTCCGAAAAGTAACCAAGGAGTACTAGGAAGATATAGTCAAGTACCATTCAACTATGACTACCATAACCAATTTTCAATGGTAAATTTGGTACATTTGAATGTATTTGGAAACACCCCAATTGGGATTTCCATGAGAAGTATGTTTAACCTAAATGGACCCATGAGACGATTGAGACCAAACGTTTGAGTTCTATAATGTGTAGGTATACTTTAAGGTTGGACTTGAACCGGGTGAATGCATCAAGGACAATGGATTTTCGAGACATATGACGGGTAATAGAAACCTTTTTAGCACCTACACATTAGCGGACGGAGGTAATGTTATTTCTGGTGGCAACGTCAAAAGCAAAATCATCAGCAAAGGTATGATTTCTAATGACCACATCACCATAGATAATGTTGCTCATGTTGAAAACTTAGGATTTAATATACTTAGTATAATTCAACTTTTTAGTAATAAATGAAAAGTTCTATTTGAAGAAAAAGGAAGTAAAATACTAAAAGATGCCATAACCATAGCAAAAGGAATTAGGAAAAATAACATATATATGATGAAGTTTGACTCATCAAAAGACACCATTTGCTTGACCGCTATAGATGACACTTCCACCCTTTAGAATAGGCGTATTGGTCATATCAACATGGGTCTTTTACAATAACTGGCCAACAAAGACCTTGTTAGAAATCTACCAAAAGTAAAATATGAACAACACCTTTGTGATGCATGTAAAATTAGAAAACAAACACACTCGAACCATAAGGATAAAAATGTTGTATCCACAACTAAGTGTCTAGAACTTTTACATATGGACTTGTTTGGTCCATCCGTGGTGCAAAGTTATGGAGGTAATCTTTACACTTTGGTCATCGTTGACGTATACTCAAGATATACTTGGACAAAGTTTTTGAAAACTAAAAATGGAGCCTTTGGTCTAATGAATCCTTTGTTGGTAAGCTCCTTAAGTTGACTGGCTAACTCCTTCATCTCGGAGGGTGCTAACCGGTAAGGCGCTCTTGCAACGGGTGCAGATCCGGGTGTTAGCTCGATGTGGAACTCTACTTGGCGAAGTGGAGGTAATCCGGGTAAGTCTTCGGGAAGAACCTCAAGAAAATCACGAACAATCGGAACTTATTCAATTTTCTTCTCTTTTGGTTCGGTTTCGTTCTTGTTGGTAACTCGAATAAGGAAAATAGGACGACCTTATTTGATATACTTTTGAGCTTTAGTAAACGAGATGACATTCAAACTAGTTTGACTTTTCGCGCCATTTATTTCTCCAAAGATAGTCAAAGTTTGGTTTCCGTATGGAACACAGACTTGTTTTTCATGGCACACTATCTTTGTATGGTACTTGGATAGCCAATCCATACCAACGATAACGTCAAAGCTTCCAAGCTCGATGGGTAAAAGATCGATGAAGAACGGAATATTTTGTAAACCTAAGGTGCAACCCTTAAGTACGATACTAGTAGTGATAGATTTACCATCGGCTAATTCCACATTATGAATGACCTCTAAAGCAATGGGGTTCACATTTAATAGTTCACTAAAGGCAATCGACGCGAAACTTCTATCCGCACCGGAATCAAATAATACGAAAGCATAAATGTTATTGACGAGGAACGTACTGGTGACCACATTGTTATCTTGGATGGCCGCCTGAGCACACAAAGCATACACACGACCCGGTGCTCCCCGTTTGATTCCCATTGTTTCGGCCATTCGGAGATCCATGGTTTTGTCGGGATTGTCTACGAGCTTCGTTGTTGTTTTTGTTGTTACCGCGGATTTGGTTTCCACGGCCTTGAGTGGTGGCTTTAGGCACCTATTTTTGAAGTGCCCTTTTTCCCCATAACCATAGCATGTGACATCCGCGTATTGCCCATTTTGAGTCACCAGAGCTCTTTGATTAACGGGCTTTGGTGCACTACGACAATCTTTAGCAAAATGGTCGGCCTTGCCACAATTGTGGCACGTGTTCCCACAAGATCCTATGTGATGCTTGCCATACTTTCCCCTAAAGGGTTGTTTCCCTTGGTAGTAGGATCCTCCGCTCACAATAAACACCTTCGACATATCTTGGTGCTTGTTGGGATGGTTACCGTGGTTAGGGCCGTGGTTTCCTTCCCATTTTATCTTATGATCACCAACATCCAAAATAAAGGCTTCCATCAAACCATCTGTTATCTCAATAGCCTCACTCAAATCGGAGGGTTTCAAAGAAATCACATATCCTCTGATTGAGGATGACAAGCCAACAATGAACCTCTCGGCACGGGTATTGCTTGGTAACATCGTGGGACACGTTAACCTTAACTCTTGGAGTCATTGAGTATAAGCCATAAAATTAGCCCCGTGCACACAAAGGTTCTATAGCTCGGCCTCCATCCGTTGCATTTCATTCCTAGGGCAATAATACTTTAGAAGCATCCCCTTGAAATGTGCCCAAGGATTAGTATTAGCCGCTTCCAAACTCACGGCTCGAACATGGATGTTCTACCATGTCAAAGAGCCATGCACAAGAGTACTCGAACCAAACTTCACCTTGTCGCTCTCGGTGACATTCCTCACACTAAATTGATATTCAAGCCTCTCAATCCAACAAGTAAGACCCACGACACCCTTGTTACCATTGAAGGTACTAGTAAAGCATGAGTGAAACTCCTTGTACGAACACGTACGAGTAGTAGTTGCGAGGGCATGCACTCGATTGGTCTCCTCCTGAGTGCTCTGAGTGGTCTCGACGAAGGTAAGAGCGGCGAAAAAACCATCGGCTATCATTTGGCTTAAGGTCGCCAGATCGATAGTGATGGTTGCCGACGAATTTGCATTAGCCCTAGCGTTGCGGGTAGCGGGTGCCATAGTCCTATAACCATAATGAAGAATCATGACAAAGGTTAGAAACAACAAGTTCACAATGTCAGGGAGTCCAAAACATAACAACAAGTATGGTATCACAAACAAGTGATGAATGGATTAACAATTATAGATTGCACGAATAATTTATTCCAGATCTCAAACAAGTTTTAAAAGAATTCAAATACATAGTTTTAGAATTAAGATGACAATACATGAATGGAAAAAAAATAAAGTACGACATGAAATGACTAGAAAACGATCTAGCCATGATGGCGCTCAAGGGCCACCAATCTCTCGGTCAAGTTATGTTGGAAATACGTTTTTACGTATTTAGAAAGGATCGGTCACTCCAATGATATATTCAAGTATTAGGCTCGTGATCCATTATGTAAACAGTATAGCCCATATAGCCCACATGTAGGGTGGGCTATATAAACCCCCTCCTAGCATGTTAGGAGGGGTTGGTCATTATTCATTCAACACTTTCATTTATCAAATATCACTTTCTCTCTCTACATCTCTTCTCCTCTACTTTCTCTCTCTAGTTCATATCAAGTTCTTCATCTATCCCTCTCTCTGTGACAACCGCGGTTTTGAGGTTCGTCACTTAGTTTTATGTTTGTGCATATTTCGTGAAATTACGTGTCTTTATGTGTTTATGTGCTAATTTGTGTGTATAGAGTGTGGTTTGGACATCGTTTTTGGGTACGGGGTACCTTGTGAGTGAAACGATGTGTGATGTTTTCATGTTCTTGAGCTCTCATAGTAGTGACTATGAAATAATATGGTGTTATTTAGTGGTTTTACGTATACGTATATGTATAATAGAAAATCCTATTTTTATGATTTGCGGTTTAGCATTTAGAGGTCTCGGATGAGGTAATTAGTCACGGGAGTATTTTTTTGGGATGGTTTTAAGTCATTTAGGACTTAGTTAATTAGTTTATTTCATATTTCAAGAGTTTTTATAAAACTGTATATTTTACATCTTTTACGGTATACGCGTAAATTTGACTAGTTTTACAGTTTTGAGGTTTTGAAGTCTTTTGAAGCTGAAATAAATTAAGGAAAATTAAGCTAATATTATTATTACAATTATTAATAATTTAAATAAAAAAACGAAATTTATGGGCTAGGGGTCGGTTGTATATACAATTAAAACAAAAGGAAAGAAAAAAAAGAAAAAAAAAGAAAAGTGGGCTTGTGTACTTGGGTTAAGACTTGTTAGAAATAAGTATATAATGTTTTTATTAATAAAAACACTTCATAATCCCCTGGAAATCAAAAATAAGTCGGCATCAATGGAGTCTTTTAGGGTTTCTTCATAATTTTCATCTTCCATTAATTTTAAGGTATAACCTTTAATCCTCTTTTCAATTAAATTATTTTTAAAGCATTATTAATCAATACATGATGGATTTAGGGTTAGGTTAATTATGAAATCTGTAAATTAAGGATATGAACATGATTAGAATAATTAGGGTTAATAAATATATATGGTGATGGTAATTAATTAGGTTAATTGTGTTAAATTCGTTTTTAAAAACTGGGCAGAATTTTTGGGTCATTGTTTTGATCATAGCTAGAGTTCTACAAACCCTTATTTTGCGATCCAAGCATCCCTGGAAAGGTAATTGAGTTGGATTTCAAATGCAAGAAACTAGAATTCAATTGGAGGTCGGGAAGTGCGTCAAATACAGGTTACAACAGTTGGAGGTCAAAACAGTTTTGAAATCAGTCGGGTTTAATTTAATGTTTTAAGGTGATTGGGGTACTTAGGAGTACACTTGAGCCCTATAAGGAGCATGGTAGTTGGTTTATATATTAAATAAGAGACCTGAAGGGTGGTTAAGCAAATGGGTTAGGGTAAGACCCCCTAATCATAACAAACTTTTTGTATGTTCAAAATCAGTAATATGCGGATAGGCAGAAGTATATATATATATATATATATATATATATATATATATATATATATATATATATATATATATATATATATATATATATATATATATATATATATATATATATATATATATATATATATATATATATATATATATATATATATATATATATATATATATATATATATATATATATATATATATATATATATATATATATATATATCGGGGCCTTAACAGTAGCTTTAAGGTTGGGGCAAAAGGGAGGAGTTAGCTGACATATATAAGGGCATAGGGTTTCCTTTACAGAGATCATGGGTATGGTTAGGTGGGCATTTGGCTTATAGTTTGGAGACCTAAAAACCGGGACTGTTTTGGGTAAAATGTTAACGAGACGGGTTATGAAGTAAACTAAGTTAAGGGCTTTATAGAGGGGTGTAATGAGATGATTAGAGCATATAAATGAGGTATATATATGGGAGAAGGTTAGATGTCCATCATGGGTTGATAAGCCATCTTAGTGTTTGGTTTATGTTTTGATTGTGTGCTTTTGTTTGTTAGCTTTTTGCTAGTGCGTGGATTTTTGGAGAAGCTCAATCAGGTGAGTTTCATAGTCCCATATCTTTTAATGATTTTCACTTCCAGATGGGATGGAAGAGACACTGTGTGGTTTTGTAAAGAATACTGTGAATGTTTTTATGGTTTGTGATGGACTTGTGTGTACACTTATGTGATTAACTGCTATGTGATTCTTGATTGTGTTTATGATTTGGATCGGGGGACACGTACCGTCTCAGTTATTGTGGTTTGACTTAGGACCAAGGGGATGTTGACAAGGCGGGGCCTTAGGGAGGTACATAGATGTGTGAGCATCTATGGGACCAATGGATAATGACAAGGCGGGGCCTTGGGATTGGTACATAGGTGTATGAGCGCCTATGGTACCATGGTGTTTGGTAAGGCTGGGAGCCTTGGATTTGGTTTGGAATGATTGATCTTGAATGTTAGTTGTTAATGCATACTTGTAGCATATTGTCCATATGTTTAGTGGTTTATGGTTGTTCACAGCTTATTATAATCTATTTCGGTTGGATTCTAAACCTATGACTCTCGCCAACATTATGTTGACGTGTTTTAGTGTCTCTTTCAGGTGATAAAGTGGTTAAGCTTGAGAACATATGTAGCTAGGATTGGAGTCGCGTAGGAATGCATTTAGAAGGAGATCCCCGTTCCTTCTTAGTTTTTTTTTTCAATAAGTGATACATGAACCTATATGTTGATTTGTTTGTGTTATTTGTTTGTCTTGGGTAAGAGGTAGGACTGTTACCTACTTACCTAGACTCTTGCATTGATGAGATATTGTCATGACATTTGTGTCACCTTTTATGACATTTCTAATTCATATAGTTCTCTCTATGGACACGCTATTGTTGTGATGATATCCATGCGTCGCGTCCCATATTCCGCCATGGTGGGGTGAGACATAATGGTATCAGAGACAATGGTTATAGAGAATTAGGTTGCCTAGTCTAGTAGCCTAGTCTATAGCTTAAGGATCCCTACATATAGGCGTCATAAAAATATGTGTGTATGGTTTTGATTGTATTTTCTGAGTATTGTTGATTCGTTTCTGTGAGTTTTGACTAGTATGGATTGAACTATAGTCGTCCATACTTAGTCACATGTTAATTTCTGTTTTGCTTTTGGTATATAAATTTCTTTCACCATAGTAAGTTATTTGGTGTACCTAATGTATAGTATTTTTCTTTTGATGTTTAAGTCATGTTCCCTAAGAATCATGTAGGAGTAGGTGGATATGAAGGATTTTAAGTTGTTTCTGCTCTTATGGGCGACATGACTTATAACTGATTATGTTCTCGTTTTGGTTTTTGTTTATGATGTTTTAGCTATACTATGGATTTATGTAACCCAAGAGTTTTACTATGTTATTTTAATAGATGGAGTTTTGGACCTTATTGGTTAGGTAGTTATGAGCTCATGTGAGTAGATGGATTTATGTGTTATATGTTGTATTGATTCTTATAAGTGTCATCATAGGAGGGAGTGCATTGGGGAAATGGTATTTGTATAAGTATGGTGGCCAAAATAGTTATACAAGTACCACAACTTCAATGGGTTCTCAAGTATGATTGCATGAAAGAGGGTTAGTACATGCTTGTATATGATGAGATGTGGATTTTGGGTATATTTATAATATATGGGTTTATGTAACAGCTGCCTACGATATGGCAATTTTTTAGTGTGTTATATGGTTTGGGTTATACTCATGTTGTGTGGTTATGGGGTCACACGATATGGACTCGTTTTTAGTGATGGGTTTTATGCCTTGTGGTAAGATGGTGATTTCTCGTATGGAAAAACGAGTGTATGACGCGATTGATTGATCTGACATGTATGGTAACGAGTATGTTTTGGGTGATTTAATAGGTATATATATGCGGATGTATATATATACTAGTTGATAGGTGTGTAAACACCCATCCTTTTACCACTTAATTCTGGCTAAAACAAGACCAAAACACGTATTTAATATCATTTGTTTGGAATTATGCGTGGTTTTTGTATTTATTGTGTTTTCAGAGCTAACCAGATGAATATTAAAGAAAACATGGGATTGCACGGGTTTTATCAAGGAAAAAGACTCAAGACGAAGTCTATTGTCCAAGAAATGCAAAAGAATTGAAGTCATTGTGCCTATTTGAAGATTTATCGAAGAATAGAGCCAAAGATGGAAGATTCATATATGTCGAAGAACTCGAGTCTATTAAATAAAAGATTATAAGACGAGTTGGAATAATTCACCGACACTTCTCAAATCCAAGTCGGAAACGTTTATTTAAAAGACGCATGAAGACTTAAGAAGAAAGAAGAAAAAGAAGCCCAAATCGAAGCCCAATAAAAAGCCCATCACCACCATACACACGCCTATATAAAGCCCTTACTTCACAAATTTTCACACACTTAGCTTAGCTTAGTTTTCATTTTCTCTAGTTTTAGAGAGAGAAAGTTTAGAACTTTCTCTCACTAGATTTCATCTTTTTCTCTTTCAAATTCAAACTTTTGTATTATCTTTCATTAATCAAGTTCAAGTTTTTATCTTTTAATCTTTAATCTCATCCTTCCTTTCTTTTACTTTCATTGATTTTGGTACAAATCTCGCATGATCCGTGTGTTCATCTATGATTTGTGCTTAAAAAGTTGTTTACTTTTTATGGTTCCTTAAGTTTTTACATAAATAAGCTTTGAGATCCTTGTTCTTATTGGCTTAATTGTTGATTTAGCTTATTTACTTTTTAAGGTTTTTATGAAAAGTTCATCTTTTTATTGATTTGATTTAAAAGTTGTTTATTTTAAGCTTAGTGTTGGAAATACGTTTTACGTATTTATGAAGGATCGGTCGCTCCAACGATAATTATGTAACGGGCTCGTGATCCATTTAGTTTATGTATAGTCCATATAGCCCACATGTAGGGTGGGATATATATATCCCCTCCTAGCATGTTAGGAGGGGTTGTTGATTATTCATTTTACATTAATCATTTCCATCTTAACTTTCTCTCTCTAACTTTCCCCTTTTCTCTCCTTTCTCTCTCTAATCCCTCATCTCCTTCCTTCATCTCTTTTATATTTATCATCTAAATCAACCATCTTAATCCATCATATAGAATAGGCCAATAATCTAGTAGACCCTCAATTGGTATCAAGAGCCAAGGTTTGATTGGTTTATTCTTTCTTTTATTTCTTTTTGATTTTGGTGGGTTTTGATTTATTCATGCTTTTATATTAAAAAGTTTGTATTTTTTATATATAAAGTTTGTGTTTTTATGTTTTAGATCATAAAAAGTTTATATTTTTCATAAAAAGTTTGTGTTTTTATAAAAAGTTTGTATTTTTTTTATTGTTTTTAATCACAAATTTAATCATCAATTTCTATAAAAAGTTTGTATTTTTTCTTGTTTTTTTAAATCTATCAATTTTATCAATTTCTAAATTTTTTTATCAATTTTTTCTCCTTTTATTTTTTTAATCCTTTTTAATCAGTTTTTTTTATATAAATTTTTTAATCAGTTGTGTCGTTTATCAGTTATCGGTTATCCATTTTCGTTTTTATCCAGTTTTTCATACAGTTTTCTATAATTTTTTTTAATTTTTTTTATATATAATCAGTTTTTTATATATTTTTCTGTCCTATCGAATCTGCTATCAGTTTTTATATATAATTTTTTTTGTTTTTTATCCTGGGTTTCTGTCAATTTTTGGTCATCTGTCAATTTTTGGTCATCTGTCAATTCAGTCCCATCAAAACTGATCCTAAAGTTCAGAATCAAACTCATTGTTCCGAATCAAACTCTAAGTTCCGAATCAAACCGAAAAGTTCCGAACCAAACTCTTCCGAACCAAACTCTTCCGAACCAAACTCTTCCGAACCAAACACTTCCGAACCAAACACTTCCGATTCGGAACTCTTCCGAACGAAATCTTCCGACTCGAAATCTTCCGATTCGAAATCTTCCGAATGAATGAGAAGTTCCGAACGAAGCATCCAATTCAAATATAACGGCCAACTAAACTGACTCGATCTCACAACATCGCACCTAAACCCTCACCTTGCAGACTCAAACACACACCCTCAAAACAAACACAGCAAACAAAAAACTCTCACAACCCCCTCATACACCCTCGTTTCAACACCACACCATAAGACTCGACTCAAATTTTTTTTGACACAACCTCTCGTCTAATCTACTGGACTCAACCCAGAACAAAACCCAAACACAACCACAACAATCGACCTCAAGAATCTTTAAAACTGATTCAAACACGACTCCAAACAAACAAGACTCGAACAACTCGACTCAAGACTCAAGCTTCATCTCACAACTTTAACACCATCACTCACTCTCTCGACACAAAAGACCACAAAGACTCGAGACTGACTCCACTCAATACCAAACCAACTCAACTTTCCAGACTCATCGAAACAACAACCAACTCAAACATCAAAACCAAGATCTCAGTTTAAGATTCGGTTTTATCTTCCTCAGAAGAATGAAGATCGTTGTGATCTATTCAACCAGAATCTCATCATCATCGATCTATTGATTTTCTTTAAAGATTACAAGAAAACTCACATGCAGTCAATTGTACTTCTCCTAAGATCCCCTCAATCTCACCACGACTCTCAACTCTCAACAAACCCACATCTCGCAGACTCAAACAAACACCCTCAAACAAACACCCTCGGTCACACCAGACTCGACAGAATGACGCTACAGAAGATAGAAGGACTCAACAAATCAAAAAATTAGAAAACCTACCTGAGACCCCATTTTAGGATCTTGAAGCCAATTTCATCGCATCGGGTGTTGATTTTTTTAGAAAGATTGTGAGACTGGTGGTTAGAATAATTAGGTTTAGATTAATTGGGTGCTCTGGGAAGTGAAGTAACAGGGGACGGAGATCTCAAAGAGTTTTGGGGGCTGTTTCATGGTGAGGAGAGAGAGGGACGGAGTATTTGATATGTGTTAGATTTGTTTTTGAGAGATATTGGAGAGATAGATTGAAGTTAAGTGAGGAGAGAGAGATATACAGGTATAAATATTTTGATTGAGTGGGACGGGGAAACCGAGAGTTATAAGTTTGTGTTGGTAAAGTGTGTCACACATGGAAGGAAGAGTTAATTTGACGGAGATAACAAAGTCTTAGTTGTCACGTTTTTACTTAGTATTTTATTTTTTTATTTTTCTTTATTTTTAGGAATATCTCAAATATATTTGTCAAATATACTTTCAAATATATCTCCGATTTTTTTTAAATTCGTGAAACAAACTTTCAGATTTTATTTTATTTTATTTTATTTTTATTTTTTCTTTATTTTAAGGATATCTCAAATATATTTGTGAAAAATATAGTTGTCGGGTTAAACATTTTTGTGGCCGGATTTGAAAGACAAAAGTGACGGACTTCATTTTTAGTGACTACGAATTTTTGATCGGGTTTAATTTTTCATCATCTGAGCCGACAACATCTTTTGAGCCGAATCGAATTGTAAAAACCCAACAACAACAACATCCGAATCATTTTTCCTCGATTTTCAATGGAATCGTTAAATTCAACACTTCAAGAGGCAGACTTGCATCGAATGCAAAACAAAGTTAGGAAAAGTGGCATCACTTCATTTCAAATGCTCCAGTCTCATCTTGTCACTCTTTCGGGGATTCAAGGAGGGAGCGAATTTGTGACAATCTTTGGTCAAGATCGTCATATATTCATGGACTCAATGTTCACCACTTTGACCGAACTCGCCGAGCAACTCAACCATGGAAACTTTAATCACTCTGCATCGGCAGTTTCCTATAAGGATCTTGTGACACAACTCACGCCTTTCCTCCAATTCAATATCATTAAGCGTGAAAGTTCTGTGATTTGCCAATCATTTCTTCAAGATACACATACCGAGCTTCGAGTTTTCCGTGATACAATATTGAAACTCATGACATCGGTTTCGTCTTCGATTTATCAACAATCACAACTTCATCAAATGTATGATAATGGAGTGCAAGAATCAATGCCGCAGATGCAAGCGGAGAATGGTCATACGGTTGAAAACTTGGAGCCTATCAATGCCAAGAGCACGGAATCAGGAGGACAACATGATACCAGTGGCACGTCAGGAACTGTTCACGAGATCTATTTTGCTGACACCGTACCCGTTTATGACGAAGAGCCGGCAAACATGGTACAATGTAATGTTGTTTATGATGTATATGCTGATGATATGCCGCATATTGAGCATTATGAACCTAATTATGACAAACATGGGATGGAAAAGAGTGATAGCAATACCACTTCTGATTCATCCGATGTAAGTCATAATGGGGGAGAGATTGTTCAGAATGCTAAACATCATGATAATTATCCTATAACTCCTTCATGGACTGCTTCTGATTCCAAGATTAAAGAGCTCGAAACAATCGTAGCTCGGCAATCATAAGATCTTGAGGATGCCAAACTTGAATTTTCTAAGAAAACGGACAAATTTGAAACATACTTTGAAAAACTTGAAAAGTCAAACGTTGTTCTTGAAAGAAAATTTGATCAAACTGTTCTAGATTCTAAAGCTGAAAAGGATAATCTTTTGAAACAAATTCAACTGCTTGAATCTAAGTTGGCATCCCAAGATAACTTGCTCAAAGAGAATGAGACTTTAAAGGCCCAAGTACAGGAAAAGGTTTTTGCTATAGCTGCGTTGAAAAACGAGTTAAGGAAAACTAGAGGACCTAGTGTGGACACTAAGCTTGAAAAACCATCAATCTTGGGGAAACCGCCTACAAATCAGTTCGTCAGACAACCGATTGTCAGACAACCTACTGCATTTAGATCCGAGCGACCACAATCCTCGAGACCGCGGTTTGCCTCCCAAGTTGATTTGGGTCATATTTCTAGAACAGTCACTCCACCAACTAGGCCTAATGTGATTAAATCAGTTTTAGCAAGACCTCATCACATGATTGCCCCTAGTTTCTCTAAGAATAGCTCAATGAACACGTCTAGAACTACTTCAACTGAGGTGCGCCATGATTTTGGTCAAAGGGAAGCTATTCAAAAGACACATGTAAGAGATAGCAATGTCCAACCTAGTCAGATGCCTTCTAGATTACCCAACACTGCTAACCGTAGCATGTCATCTCCTAGGAGCGCCGATCAATCATCTAGGAATTACTCGGACATTAAATATGCTACTTGTAAAACATGTAGAAAATGTGTCTTTACGGCAAATCAGGACTCCTATATCAAAAAATTGCTTAATGAGGTGAACTCCCGTGCTAGACTTAAATCCCAGTGGGTCGCTAAAATCAAACCCTTTGGTAAAATGTGGCGCCCCACTGGTAGAACTTTCACTCTTGTAGGAAACGAGTGCCCTTTAACTAGGATAGTCTCTGATTCTACGAAGACTACTAGGGAGGAAATTGCAAAGGATGATACATCACTTAAGCCTGAACTTAAGGTTTTCTATAAAAGGAAACGTTTGCCAACTAAGACAAGTGAATCATCCCCTCAGGCCACCTCTGACACAAGAAAAGAAAACCGTGAACCCCCACGTGCTTCTAAAATAGATATCTCTAACCCATGCAAAAGTATACAAACTCCTAATGAGAATGCAGGTACCAAAGTTGATGTTCCAAAAGAACGAAGCGGTCCAATCATTGTATACCGTTCAACTAAAGACACTCTTAGAGTTTGGTTGCTGAAGAAGCAGATATCAGAGAAACTAGTATCTCAGGGGATTCATGGTTAAAGTGTACAAGGACTTATAGTCACATCACAGACTATAACTCGCTCTTCAAAGAAAGGAAAGTTTATCGCCGATGGTAAACTTATCCTAACAACGAGAAATTCATTTTTCTCGGGCATGAGCTTATATCAAAAACATTCCAAGTTTTTATGCTCATGCATAATGGCTCATCATTAAATAACAGATGATGACCCGTTCTTCAAATAAAGGAAAGTTTATCGCCGATGGTAAACTTATCATCATTAACGAGAAATTAAATTTTCTCAGACACGAGCTTACGTTAAAACCATTCAAAGGTTTTAAGCTCGTGTACATGACTTACAGTTAAATGTCAGACTGTAACTCGAACTTTATATAAAGGAAAGATTATCTTTTATGATAACTTATCCTCTTAACGAGAAATTCACCTTTCTCGGTCATGAGCTTGTATTAAAACATTCAAAGTTTTAAGCTCAGAAAGGAAAGTGTATCTTTTAAATAAGAGAATTTTTCCTCGTAACGAGAAATTAACCTTTCTCGGTCATGAGCTTTCAGTTAAAACAGTCAAAGTTTTCAAGCTCATGAACACGACTTCTAAGTAAATATCAGCTTAGGACTCGTTCTTCAGATAAAAGGAAAGTTTATCGCCGATGATAAACTTAACCTTAACAACGAGAAGTTTACAACTTCTCGGACTTGAGCTTCCTAAGATATTCCAAATCTTAAGCTCAAGTAATTGGTTTTCAAAACTTTGAACACAATTTTTCAAGAATTTTTTCAAAAGGTTTTTCTAAATCTTTCAAAATTGTGTGTTCAAAAATGTTTTGATAAAAAGAGCATGTCTTCTGGAATCGATAATATTTACGAACCTAGAAATGTCATTCAATAATGACACGGGGTTGTAAATAAAGTTCGAGCAGAAGTTCAAACTTTTAAAACATGCTCAAAATGGTTTGCTATTATTTCCAATAGTAACCCGCTTTTCACTATGAAGTCAAGCATTTCACCGGAAAGCTTTGACTTCAGAATCCGAAGTTATCAACTCCACAATCCAAAGTTCGTTGCAATTGATATCTACATACTCGACGATGCGACTACTCAAACGGTGACTACAGCTCTTTCAATAGAACACGGGTCAACAATTGAGGGGGAGCAATTGTCCAGCATTCAGAATCCTTGATGCCGAGAGTGCCAAGTTCACATATTGGTGTTAAGACAATGATATCAATCATACACATGGAGTCAAGATATAACTTCAGAAGTTACGAGGAAGACCAACATTCGTGAACAAGAACCATGTGCTTATTTCATATGATGTTCTCCATCATTCAGGTCCAACCTCGTAAAATTGCTAATCTTGTGAATTAATTATCATATATGATCTTTGCACGTGATAAATACCTTACACCTGTGTTTAAAAGGTATTTAATTTACGTTTCAGCACACCCTCATTAATTTGAGGGGGGGCTTGTGTAATTCATGAAGATAATTGGACTTGCATTTTTCTTCCCAAATTTTCTTAAAATGCTATTAAATCAATTGATATTAAAAACATCGATTGCGTTAATATTTTTAATATGGGGGAGAAAATGTGATTTAATATGGGATATGATCAATCATAAATGGTTTGACTTAACGTAATAGCTCATCCCGACATGTGCAAAATGTTTTCGGATATCGTGGCATATGTTAAGGGGGAGCAAAATGGATTTGCACTTCAAAATGGATTTCATGGTGACATACACTTACCCAAAACATCTCTATTCATGATGATGAAGATTGTGGTGACATAAGGATGGTAGGATAGGTTAAAGTCCAATGATTCCTCTAGAACCGGAGGAATCTTCCCAAGGACATTCCATAGCGAGAAATAGTAGTCCTTAGGAAAGATGGAGAAAGATTGTGAACGTAGCTGAATGCCGACCAAGTACTTAAGTTAGCACTGGAACAATCACAACAAGGTGCTAGTCATGACGTATTGGTAAGCATTGAAGGGGTTGAAGAATGAAAAAGAATTGTAAAGATAAAGGGTGTAAAGAAAGAAGCCCTCCTTACAACTTTAGGCAGAAACCGGGTCAATACATATGCTATTGAGATCATTTTTGTTAATGATTCTCGATATTGAAGAAAGACATCATGGACCCAGTGATGCAATGCACAACCCTTCCCAGCTAACTCAAATATCTCTCAAAAGGTATGTGTTTTAATCACACGGAGATCAACACATTATCTATTGGTTTATTCACTCCGAATAAATTGGTATTGAAAAGGTGGCACTCCTCTCCAGCCTCCGATCACTAAAAATCCAAAATGCACGATCGAGTCTAGAGCCATTTGAGATCATCAAATATCTCATTAGGACACACTTTCATATTTCTTTGCTTTCTCACACACTATGAAAAGTAAGAAAGATCTTAAGAGTCCTACGCAAAATCTTCATGATCTTGCCTGAACATCCGATTAATACGAAAGTATTTACAATGAAGATGGAAATCCTTCTTGAGCGAATATCAAAAAGCTCATGGTAGGTGACTTGTGCGATTCTTTATGAATCAAACTTGTGATAACTGGAAAGCAACAGTGGTTTAATTCTTAAATGAATTTAAACACGTTCCAGGCCTCTACGCAATATCTTAGTGATCTTGCCAGAACATTCAGAGTAATTCTATTAAGTATTTACAGTGACGAATGGAAATCCTTCTAGTGTTAACATCAAACAGCACTTGGTAGGTAACTTGCAAGATTCTATGTGAATCAAGCTAGTGACAACTGGAAAGCAACGATGGTGCGGTTCTTAATTGAACTTCACTTGTTCCAGGAACATGAATTGACGGCTTCAAATCAATCCAAATGATCCACTCTTTACGTTCGCAGTCAGCTTTGGACGGTCGAGTAAAGAGAACGGGTTTACCCGCGAAATCTTGTCAAGGAGGTTCTTTATTGAAACTACCTGCCACAAGTACGATATTTAATATCGTCCAACGTTCTTCACCGACCGGAGGTAAATTGCTACCGAATTAGAATGAAATGTTCAAGGCCATTTCATCCGTGTATATTGTTTTGTTGCTAACTGTCTTATGCAGCGTAACAAGAAGGTGGCATTGCGGTGTATAATCCAGAAGAAGTCGTCACCACATGCTTATACTACATACAATTAGTACTTCAACAAATTCAAGAAAGCCTGAAGGTCAAGTCTTCCGCTGTATCAAACTCTGAAGCTTTCAAGAATTTAAAAGTATAAGTATGTGGAACATGAAGTCACGAAGAGGCAAACATCACAAGTGAAGAATGCACAAGGTCAAGGCAAGGAAACATGCTAAAGACTAAAGTCAAAGATCACATCAAGCATATTCACAAGAACAAGATCGAAGACTCAAGCATAGATGCTAGGTTTAAGATTTTGTAAAAAGATGTGACCTCCCTTAGGGGGAGATTGTTGGAAATACGTTTTTCCCTATAAAGTCTCGGTCACATCTTAGTTAGCATAGATCACGAGTTATAGACTATTTAGAACTTTGTTTCTTGGAGCGACCTCCCTTAGGGGGAGATTGTTGGAAATACGTTTTACGTATTTATGAAGGATCGGTCGCTCCAACGATAATTATGTAACGGGCTCGTGATCCATTTAGTTTATGTATAGTCCATATAGCCCACATGTAGGGTGAGCTATATATATCCCCTCCTAGCATGTTAGGAGGGGTTGTTGATTATTCATTTTACATTAATCATTTCCATCTTAACTTTCTCTCTCTAACTTTCCCCTTTTCTCTCCTTTCTCTCTCTAATCCCTCATCTCCTTCCTTCATCTCTTTTATATTTATCATCTAAATCAACCATCTTAATCCATCAAATCCATCATTAGATAAAGTGTTCTTAGTGCTTATTTAATCAGCTTATCATTAGATTCGAGTTAGTTTTGGGTTTTAGCTTATTCCAATAGCCTATTACCCTTGCAAAAGTCTCGAATTAGCATCATTTTCGGAAAGGGCAAAACCCCTTTCCGATTGCGTATTCCGACCAAGGCACCCTCCATTCCGATCATTCCGATCGGAAAAGGGTTTATCTGCATTCTGATTTGAGCATCTTGTTGATATTCATATCGTATTAATTTCGCGTATTCCGATTGGTAAGTTTTGACTTATTCCGATCGAGGTATTTTGGGGGTATTCCGATTTAGCTTATGATTCAATATTCCGATTATTGTAACTTCGAAACATTCCGATTGGATCTTTTATCCTATATTCCGATTAAATTCAGTCGTATTCCGATTGGTATATTTCTTGAGTATTCCGATTGATCCCCTTTTGTCCACTTTCCGATCAGCATCCATATTACACATTCCGATCACTCGATCGGAATATATTCCGATTGAGGGGACTTTTCTACTATTCCGATTTGAGGTGTTTTGTTACGATCCTACTTTCTTTTAGTCTTTTCCAACTAAGTTCTTATTTTTCACAAAGTTTTCCAAGAGTTAGTTTTTATTGAGTGTTCATTTATTTTATATTAAAATCTTTAAGTTTTCAACATTTATTTTTAAACTCGTTTCTTACTCTAATCTTTCAAGTCTTTAATTTTACTCTTCGACACTTAATTTCTTGTCATTAGTTTAAAATAGATAAACAAACAAACTCCTTTATATTAACCAAGAACAAATCATTCCACTTAAGATCGAGATCAATTCGAGAGGATTCCGAGATTTAATTAGAACCCATTGCAAAAACCATGTATTAAAATGGCGCCGCTGCCGGCTCTTCTCGTTAAGATCAAAAGTTTTTTTTGTGAGAACTTGGATTTTGGGATCCGTTCCCCGTGAACGTTACTTTTTCACAAAAAATTTCAAAAAAATCCAAAAAAATATAAATTTTTCAAAAATACAAAAATATTAAAAAAAAAAAAAACATAAAAACCAAAAATATTTTTGCTTTGTTTTTCTTTGTTCGTTCTTTTGCAGGTGTATGCGCACTCGATCCACGTCATATCAAGAGCCCGAGCCTCTCGACCACTTAGACATGGCCGGTGTACCACCTCCAAACAATAATAACAACAACAACCCGCCTTTCAACAACATGCACAATAACAACAACAATGAGCCCCTTCCGGATAATCGCCCAATGATTGAATTGCTGCAAGCTCATGTCGATGGCAACACGGATCCAATTGTCATACCTCCAATTGCTGCCAACAACTTTGAGCTAAAATCAGGCTTTATCCAGATGGTCTCCGCTCAACCATTCTTGGGACGTACCATTGATGACCCACATGACCATATCAAGAGATTCTTGCAACTCACCAACACGGTCAAATTCAATGGTGTTCCACAAGAGGTTATCAGGTTACAACTTTTTCCCTTTTCTTTAGAGGGACAAGCCCGGCATTGGCTTGTTAAGGAACCACCACAGAGTATTCTCTCGTGGACGGATTTGGAAACCAAATTCATCAATTACTTTTTCCCACCCTCTCGTACTACCGCTTTGCGGAATGAAATCATAAATTTTGAACAAAAGTACGATGAGTCGTTCAGTGAATCTTGGGATCGATTTAAAGATCTATTAAGAAAATGCCCACAACATGGTTTTACCAAAGTACATCAAATTAATACTTTTTACAATGGTTTAAGCATGAGTGACCAAGATTCACTGAACAGTGCCTCGGGGGGTAATCTATTGGCTAAGACTTCCAATGCTGCTTGGGACGTCATTGAGAATAAATCTCGTGTGCAAACCAAGAGTGTTCGGACCAATGTCGCTAGTGATAGCACTAATGACAGCGACAAGCGATTGGACAAAATCACTATGCTTCTTGAATCGCTTGTCACCCACACCGTCAGCAACAACGCCAAAAACGCTCAAGTAAACGCTGTCAGCTAACCTTGTGAGATATGCGGTGGTCCTCACTCTTACACAACTTGTACCGCCACCCAAGACTACCCTGCTGAGAATGTGAATGCAGCATATGGCACCTATACTCAACCTGCTTATCAAGCAAAACCTCAAGGTGACCGCAACTTGCTTAGCTACCGTTCCAACAACTATCTCTCACCACCTGGTTTTAATCCTAACAACCAAAACCAACAACAAAACCTCAACCGCCCTCCTCAACAACAACAAACTCGTACACCATACATCCCTCCTCACAAGCAGCAACAACCACCTCAACGAAACACCCAAGTTTACCAGCAACCTGCTTATCAACCACCCGCATACACTGCTCCTTCAAACCAAACCCCCGCATCACATCAAGACATTGGAACCTACATGAGGACTAACGATGTGATCGTGGATAATCTCCAACAGGAAGTGCGCAACTTAAAAGCAGACCTGATGAAACAAGGGAATGATCTGAGAGCTGATATGAAGAACACTATGGATAGTCAAACGAATGACTTGAGGAACATGATGGCTAGTTTCTTCCAAGGTAATCAACCCTCTTCTTCGGGTACTCTTCCGAGTAACACCGTTGCGAATCCAAGAGGGGAGATGAAAGCAATCACTACTCGAAGTGGTAAAGGTACCAAGGAACCCGAGCTTCCTATACCTCCACCGGTGGTTGTGACTAAGGAGAACGAGTCACCTGCTCCTATTCCTCATCCTTCTCCTTCCCCAATTTCCCCACCTCTTCCTTCTACCCCTCCTCCACCCAAGGATGTGAGTGCTCCTATTCTTCCAAAGCCTTCCTCTTCTTCCAATATACCTTATCCATCTAG
Source organism: Glebionis coronaria (assembly GCA_025667525.1). NCBI lineage: Eukaryota > Viridiplantae > Streptophyta > Magnoliopsida > Asterales > Asteraceae > Glebionis > Glebionis coronaria. Next base: position 264,894,549 of record CM046881.1, on the reverse strand, counting down.
GTTGAGGAAAGAGAAGCTCAAAAGCAAGGATGATATTCAGGTTTCGAACTTCCTTAAAATGTTCAAACAATTGAATTTCAATATCTCCTTCGCTGAGGCTCTCGCTCACATGCCTAAATATGCGAAAATGTTTAAAGATCTTCTGAGCGACAAGGAAAAGCTCCTCGATATTGCCAACACCCAACTTAATGAGAATTGCTCTGCAGTACTTTTAAGGAAATTGCCAACCAAGCTTGGTGATCCGGGTCGTTTTCTTATCCCTTACAATTTCCCGGGAGTAGAGAATTGCATGGCCCTAGCCGATCTAGGTTCCAGTATTAATCTCATGCCTCTAAGTGTTTGGAAGCAATTATCTCTCCCAGAGCTAGTCCCCACCAAAATGACTTTGGAATTAGCAAACCGTACGGTTGCTTATCCAGTGGGGATAGCCGAAGACGTCATTGTAGGAGTCGACAAATTCACCTTTCCTGCTGATTTTGTTGTCGTCGACTACGAGATGGACCCCCGTGTGCCACTAATTGTTGGTCGTCCATTCCTAAGGACCGGTCGCACTCTTATTGATGTTGAAGCCGGTGAGCTTATCATGAGAGTGGGTGACGATAAAGTAGTCTTCAACATGGGAAAGTTGTCTAAACAGCCTTATTCATATGAGAGCGTTAATTGTATTGACGTTCTTGATGAGGCTTGTGAAGAACACTTTAATGATGCTTGCAAAATTATTCCTACCTCTCTTCCCAATGATGAGACCGTGTCCTCTATTGATTCATCATTGTCTCTATTTGGAGATAGTGATTTATTTTGGAACAATCTTGAAGATACCATGGGAGATGCGAACTTATCTACTAATGATTCTCCTACCGATGGGGATGAAGACATGAATTTCTTTGACAATCTTCTCACCGAAGACAATCCTTCGCCTCCATCTCCCACGGTCATTGCTATCGATACTCCGACTTCGAATACGCCTCCCGTCGAAAATCCTCCGGATTTAGAACTTAAGGAGTTGTGGCCCCATCTCGAGTATGTATTCCTTGATGAAGAGAAGAAGTCGCCAGTCATCATTGCTAAGGATTTAAAGGATGAAGAGAAAGCCCGACTTGTCGCCGTTTTGAAAGATCATAAGAAGGCTATTGCTTGGAAGATTTCAGATATTCGTGGAATTGATCCTCACTTCTGCACGTACAAAATTCTCATGGAGGACGACTATAAGCCCACTATTCAAAGCCAACGAAGGGTGAATCCAAAAATCCATGAAGTCATCAAAACAGAGGTTATCAAACTTCTTGATGCGGGTATGATTTACCCTATTTCGGATTCACCATGGGTTAGTCCAATCCATTGTGTGCCTAAGAAGGGCGGAATAACCGTTGTTCCCAATGAACACAACGAGTTGATTTCCACTCGCCTCGTTACTGGGTGGAGAGTTTGTATAGACTACCGCAAACTCAATGATGCCACGAAAAAGGATCATTTCCCTCTACCTTTTATGGACCAAATGCTTGAACGTTTAGCCGGTAATGAATATTACTGCTTTCTTGATGGTTTCTCGGGTTATTTCCAAATACCAATCGATCCCCAAGATCAAGAGAAGACTACATTCACTTGTCCCTATGGCACTTTTGCTTACAAAAGAATGCCTTTTGGCTTATGTAATGCCCCCGGGACTTTCCAAAGGTGCATGTTAGCTATCTTCCATGACATGGTTGAACAAACCATGGAAGTCTTCATGGATGATTTCTCGGTCTTCGGGGATTCCTTCTCTTCTTGCCTTGCCAATTTGGAACGTATGCTACAGAGGTGCGAAGACACTCGCCTTGTTCTGAACTGGGAAAAATGCCATTTTATGGTAAAAGAAGGCATCGTGCTGGGACACAAGATTTCCAAAGCCGGTCTTGAAGTAGACCGTGCTAAAGTCGATGTTATCGCCAAGTTGCCTCCACCTTCAACCGTGAAGGGTGTGAGAAGTTTCCTGGGTCATGCGGGCTTCTATCGTCGATTCATCAAAGATTTTTCTCAAATCGCTCGCCCGATGACCCACCTCTTGGAAAAAGATACTCCTTTTATCTTTTCCAAAGAGTGTCTCGAAGCCTTCAACTCGCTTAAAGATAAGCTTACTAAGGCACCCGTCTTAGTTACCCCTAATTGGGAGCTGCCTTTTGAGTTGATGTGCGATGCTAGTGATTTTGCTATTGGAGCGGTTCTGGGACAAAGAGTGAACAAACACTTCCAACCAATCCATTACGCTAGCAAGACAATGACGGGGGCACAATTGCATTATACAACAACCGAAAAAGAGCTTTTAGCTGTTTTCTATGCCTTTGAAAAATTTCGCCCCTATCTTGTCCTTTCCACCACCATCGTGTATACCGATCATTCCGCGCTGAAGTACTTGTTGACAAAGCAAGATTCCAAACCAAGACTTCTTCGCTGGGTTTTGCTGCTCCAGGAATTTAAAATCGAAATTCGCGATAAAAAAGGAGCTGAAAACCTAGCCGCGGATCATCTCAGTAGACTTGAGGATCCTTACCAGGGGGATCATCCGAACAAAGAAATCAATGATTCTTTTCCCTTGGAGACCTTAATGTCTATCAACTCGACTGCTGACGAAACCCCGTGGTTTGCGGACATTGCAAACTACTTGGCGGGTGGAATCCTCGTTGACGGGTTAACATCCCAGCAAAAGAAGAAGTTCTTCAAAGACATAAAGACTTACTTCTGGGATGACCCGTATCTTTTCAAACAATGTGCCGACTTGATTATTCGCCGATGTGTTGATGGATCGGCAGCCTTAGAAATCATTGATGCTTGCCACAAAGGACCCACTGGTGGTCACTTTGGTCCCAACTACACCGCCAAAAAAGTGTTTGATTCGGGATTTTATTGGCCCACCATCTATCGTGATGCTCACGAGATGGTTAAACGATGTGATGCTTGCCAAAAACAAGGCACGATCACACATAAAGACGAGATGCCTCAGAATTTCATTCAAGAGTGTGAAATTTTTGATGTTTGGGGTATCGACTTTATGGGGCCATTCCCTTCTTCTAAAGGAAACAAATACATCCTTGTAGCCGTTGACTACGTCTCCAAATAGGTTGAAGCCAAAGCTTTACCCACTAATGACGCAAGGGTGGTTTGTAACTTTTTGAAAGCTCTTTTCGCTAGATTCGGTGTGCCTCGCGCCATTATTAGTGACCGTGGGACTCATTTCTGCAATGACCAATTTGCTAGAGTCATGGCTAAGTATGGTGTCAATCACCGTCTTTCCACCGCCTATCATCCCCAAACCAATGGGCAAGCCGAGATATCCAATCGTGGATTGAAGCGAATTTTGGAGCGTACTGTGGGAGAGCATCGTGCCGCGTGGGCCGATAAGTTAGATGATGCTCTGTGGGCTTTCCGTACTGCTTACAAGACCCCGATCGATTGTACACCTTATCGTCTTGTGTACGGGAAAGCATGACACCTTCCCATCGAGCTGGAGCATAAGGCGCACTGGGCTTTAAAGTGGGCTAACTTCGACATCAACAAAGCCGGTGATCATCGTAAGATTCAACTCAACGAGCTCAACGAACTGAGGAATGAAGCTTATGAGAACTCGCTGATATACAAAGAGAAGACGAAGATCCTTCATGACGCAAAAATCAAGAACCGAGAGTTCCACGTTGGTGATCAAGTCTTACTTTTTAACTCTCGGTTGAAGATCTTCTCTGGCAAGTTGAAGAGCCACTGGTCTGGTCCATTCACCGTCGCCAACGTCTTTCCGTATGGGACCATTGAGCTTTCTCAGCCAAATGGGCCCAATTTCAAGGTGAATGGCCAGCGTCTGAAGTTGTACTTTGGTGAGGACACCTCTCAGGAGGTGATTCCATCCCTCACCACGTTCCCCATGAACTAATTTTTGGGTCGAGTCAGGCTCGTGACTCGGTTATCAAAAACAAGCGCTCCTCGGGAGGCAACCCGAGTATCTATCCTTTTATGTTTTATCCTCCTAAGTGTAGGGGGACCTACATAGGTGTTTGTATTTGTGTGGTGATGTGATTACAGGGATAAGTGCACTCTTGGAAACTTTGAAGAACCGTGCTCCCGTGTTATCCGAAATCCGGTTCTATCTCTCAACTATCGTGATTCAATTTTCTGCATACTCACATTTGAAATTGATCACTTTAGTCGTCTCTTCCTTAACTTGAGTTAACCAACGTGCACAATGTCATAAGTATAGGGGATAATTTTCCCACATGCTTAAACATTTAGGACAATGTTTATCTTAAGTGTAGGGGGACTTCTATCGAAGTTTTAAGTGGACTTTTCCATGAAAATGCCTTCATTTAACCAGAAAATTATCTTTTTCAACATTTTTCAAATTTTTAATTAACTTTGGCCATTTAGTCGTAACTTTTAAATTTTTATCATTGCTTTCGTATGTTTATATCCCGTAATAAAGTCAAAAATTTTAATAAAGTGGTGTAGCTAGTTTTGAAATCTTTGACATATTAGGCCCGTTGCGTTTATTTTGACTCAACCCGAATAGACTTATCCAAGTTTATTCTAGCTAGTATCCTTAACCATGTAAACCTTAAATTGGTTTATTAGGCTAAGTGTCCACGAGTCTCATTACTTGAGATTTTAAATTGTGGAGGACGAGAAATGATAGAGTCAATTATAAGTCGGTATCCTTGCGCAAGCTCACTTAGTGTAATTATTTGCCTATTCTCCCATCACTTGCTAATAACTTATCTGCAATAAGTAAGTTCGTACGATTTGAAAAGTTACTTAGCTTCTAGCCCAAGATCGTTTAAAAGTTGCTCGGTAATGATAAGAGTTCATAGCCAAGGCATAACTTATGAAGCGGGGCGCGAAGATTGGCGAGTCCGAAAAGGCCCTAACAAGGCATGAGGATTCCATTTTATTACTGAAGATCCAAAAGTGATGTGAAAAGCATTATTCCCAAAATCAATATGAAGGATCAAGACTCACGACGAAAAGCAATCAACTATTATAAAGATCATGGAGAAGTCTATCCGAAAAGACCCTAACAAGGTATGAGGATAAATAGATCCAAGTCCGAAAAGGAGGCGGATCGTTGTATCTCAAAATCCCAATTAGAGATTGAAGAATAATCATGAAGTCGTGGTCAACAAAGTTGGAGTACCCCTCAAAAGTCTCCAAGAGAAGAAACTCTATTACGATGAGAAGACCATTATTTCAAGAACGTCTCTCAAGATATGAAGTATGAAGTACATGCCAAATATCGGCCCGAGAAAGGTCTCAAATCGCGAACCAAGTTATGCCAAGATATGAACTTTTTGATATCCCGAGAAGCAGTTTTAAGAGATTTTGTCCTTTAGCTAACTATTGATCAAATCGTCCTACTTTGCTTTCAGCCTAAATAAACTATCGAAATAAGTCCAAAAATGCATCTTCATGATCATTCTAAGACAAAAATAAAATATAAGAGATACACCTAGGGATAAGGGAGTTTAAGCATTTAATTAAGCCATGTGTGTAAGTGTTTGAATTGCTAACTTATAATAACAATGATCTCGTTTTTAAGCTTAGTTTGGGGAACGTGAAACTTGAGGGTGATAAATCTTCGCAGCACCGAAGCCCTAATGTAAGTCCTCGATCTCTTTGCAAGTTATTTCCACATAGCTATTTTCTATCCTTTTGTTTACTTTAAAGTTTCAATTTCTCTTAGTACTTTAATTTGTGTTTAGTAGTATTTTAATAAGGCCAAGGTTGATTGATTATGAGGAAAGTGTAAATTTGCTTTATCATTAAGCATTGCATGAGGGCATGGCAATGGTTAAGTGTAGGGGATTTGATAGGTGTGTAAACACCCATCCTTTTACCACTTAATTCTGGCTAAAACAAGACCAAAACACGTATTTAATATCATTTGTTTGGAATTATGCGTGGTTTTTGTGTTTATTGTGTTTTCAGAGCTAACCAGATGAATATTAAAGAAAACATGGGATTGCACGGGTTTTATCAAGGAAAAAGACTCAAGACGAAGTCTATTGTCCAAGAAATGCAAAAGAATTGAAGTCATTGTGCCTATTTGAAGATTTATCGAAGAATAGAGCCAAAGATGGAAGATTCATATATGTCGAAGAACTCGAGTCTATTAAATAAAAGATTATAAGACGAGTTGGAATAATTCACCGACACTTCTCAAATCCAAGTCGGAAACGTTTATTTAAAAGACGCATGAAGACTTAAGAAGAAAGAAGAAAAAGAAGCCCAAATCGAAGCCCAATAAAAAGCCCATCACCACCATACACACGCCTATATAAAGCCCTTACTTCACAAATTTTCACACACTTAGCTTAGCTTAGTTTTCATTTTCTCTAGTTTTAGAGAGAGAAAGTTTAGAACTTTCTCTCACTAGATTTCATCTTTTTCTCTTTCAAATTCAAACTTTTGTATTATCTTTCATTAATCAAGTTCAAGTTTTTATCTTTTAATCTTTAATCTCATCCTTCCTTTCTTTTACTTTCATTGATTTTGGTACAAATCTCGCATGATCCGTGTTGTTCATCTATGATTTGTGCTTAAAACGTTGTTTACTTTTTATGTTTCCTTAAGTTTTTACATAATTAAGCTTTGAGATCCTTGTTCTTATTGGCTTAATTGTTGATTTAGCTTATTTAGTTTTTAAGGTTTTTATGAAAAGTTCATCTTTTTATTGATTTGATTTAAAAGTTGTTTATTTTAAGCTTAAAAAAAGTGTTCTTAGTGCTTATTTAATCAGCTTATCATTTGATTCGAGTTAGTTTTGGGTTTTAGCTTATTCCAATAGCCTATTACCCTTGCAAAAGTCTCGAATTAGCATCATTTTCGGAAAGGGCAAACCCCCTTTCCGATTGCGTATTCCGACCAAGGCACCCTCCATTCCGATCATTTCGATCGGAAAAGGGTTTATCTGCATTCCGATTTGAGCATCTTGTTGATATTCAGATCGTATTAATTTCGCGTATTCCGATTGGTAAGTTTTGACTTATTCCGATCGAGGTATTTTGGGGGTATTCCGATTTAGCTTATGATTCAATATTCCGATTATTGTAACTTCGAAACATTCCGATTGGATCTTTTATCCTATATTCCGATTAAATTCAGTCGTATTCTGATTGGTATATTTCTTGAGTATTCCGATTGATCCCCTTTTGTCCACTTTCCGATCAGCATCCATATTACACATTCCGATCACTCGATCGGAATATATTCCGATTGAGGGGACTTTTCTTCTATTCCGATTTGAGGTGTTTTGTTACGATCCTACTTTCTTTTAGTCTTTTCCAACTAAGTTCTTATTTTTCACAAAGTTTTCCAAGAGTTAGTTTTTATTGAGTGTTCATTTATTTTATATTAAAATCTTTAAGTTTTCAACATTTATTTTTAAACTCGGTTCTTACTCTAATCTTTCAAGTCTTTAATTTTACTCTTCGACACTTAATTTCTTGTCATTAGTTTAAAATAGATAAACAAACAAACTCCTTTATATTAACCAAGAACAAATCATTCCACTTAAGATCGAGATCAATTCGAGAGGATTCCGAGATTTAATTAGAACCCATTGCAAAAACCATGTATTACTAGTATGTGTTAAGTTATGATATATGGTCGTTCAGTAGTTATTAACTTATTATAACTTGAACATACCTTGTGTTTGCTCGTGTTTTATGGTGCTGGAGTTTAATGGAGTTCCAACGACGTTTTGAGTCTTTTGATGTGTGTCTACATTCGGGTATGTATTTAATTAATGAGAAATACTAAATTTTCTTACAAATAAGTGTGGCTGATTATAGAAAAACGGTTTTGAAATTAATTTGTAAGTGTATGGTATGATATCGTGACTTACATATTTTTTTAAGTTTGTGGTAGTAAGCTAAAAAAAAATTTTTTTGTCTTGAAAATAATTGGATTAGTTTTCTATGTAACATGTGATAAAATACATTTTAAAGGGGTAAAGAAATTTTACAAAAATTTTCTCAAGTGTAGTTAAAATTTTAGAAGTATTTAACTAGACAGCAAGAGTAAAAAGGGATATTTTATTATAGTAATGATAAAAATAACACCACACCTTGTAAAAGTGTAGTAGTTGAGTTATAACCAGCCAAAATGGATTTTATAAAATAATAATAATAATATAGAATAAAATGAAAAAAAACACTGTATTTTATAAACATGTATTGGTTTCATAATAACAAGTGAAATAAGTTTAATATGGGTAAACAAGATAATGGTTAAGATTGTAGTATACTAATTAGTTGATATCTTGATAAAATGATGAAGATAAAGGATGAGTTTATGGTTAATAATGAGTATGATTGGTTTTAGTAGTGTGGGAGTTTGGTTCTTATGAGAAGTAACTAATTGGGATGAAAGTTTTAAATTTTCTAACGTATCGAAATTTAGTAATACTAATCGTGACGAGTCTAATTTTTCGTTGTTGGAACACTCCATTGATCTTTCGGATTACATTGTTTAGTTTTCAGTGGTTTTGGCTAGGGTTCGTTTTACCCTATATTTTATTTGGGGACACGATTGTTTGGAATTATTTTGTTACACGTCATGGTTGATTTATTTATGCGGTTGTGGGAACGTTAGGATGAGAGGATAAAGTTGGGTAGTATTACTTATGGTTAGATACTATAATGGAGAGATGTGTTTGGGTTTAAAGGTTGTGTTGAAGGAATGATTAAGATTTGTGGAGTTTTGAAACTTAGATTAGTTACGGGAATAAGGGAGTAAGTAAAGTTAGTTGAGTGGTCATGGGAACGAGATGTCATGCTATGAGAAGTTGGTTGAAGTACCATTAGGAGATTGATGAAAGTACTAGAGGATGTGACGGTAGAGTAGAAAGTTTATACTAATGGTAAGATGGGAAAATAACACGCAAGGGAATTGGTATAGTTTTGGAGACAAGGTAGTAGTAGACACGTGAAGGAAAACATGGATGTGAAAGAATGATTGGTAGGAAGCTGATTAATGGTGAAGTAAAACAAGTAAAGAAGAGTGAGCCATTGAGGGTTTGAAGTACCTTTAGAAATATTGTGATAAAGGAGTTGAAGTTAGAAGCTAATGCGTAGTGTGAAGTTCCTAGGTAACATCATCGATATGAGAAGGAGTACGTGAAGAGCTAGATCGTGAAGCAAGAAGTTGCAAGGACTACGTGTTGGCTGTAATAAGAATGCAAGAGATCTCGGAGGAGCCGCATAAGTTGCTAGTACTGGATTAGTGACAAGTACAAGTATGGAAAAATTTCCTTACAGTTAGAGATGAAGAAGGAAAAAAAATCGGGTAGCAGAGTGGAGCTACGAAGAGCTGGACCAATAGATCGCGATGGAGTGACTACACAACATATGAGTTAAAGGACTTGTGGAAGTAACAAGAGGGAGTCGCGTTCTACACGAAGATTGAATCTCTGGGTAGTCGATATCGAGGGATGAGTAGTGAAGCTGGAGCTGAATAAATTCGTGGACAAGTAATTAGAGAGAGTCGATTTTGTGAAGGTATTATGAAAGATCTTTAGAAGAGACATTTATGCATTATCCAATGCAATAACGATTTCCATAGAGTCGATGAATTGAGTGAGAATTTTGGTTGGACATGTTAGTGAAGGAATTAGGGAGAACCATGGAAGGAGAGAACCAATTATTCCTAGAAGATGATGATTGAAAGTACCTCATGTTAGGTGCAAAGTCATAATAGAAGTATGAGACTTGAGTAATAATTTAGAATATGGCTTAGTTTAGATATATGGGAACTAATATGGGTATAATATGATAGTGTGATCAGCATGTAATCACACGAAACTCTAGTCTGTCCCTATTAGGATGGAGTAGGAGAACTGGTCGTGAGGAAAACAAGTGAACCTACATGGAAAATTTTGAGGTATAGATGACTTGAAAGACGGGAAGCATAACATCGTGATGTATGCCATGAGCTGGGGAAGAAGAAGGAAGTGTGGATAGATGCGAATCATGAATGAAATAGGGCGAGATAGGAACCGAAGGTAAAACTTTGGTATAGCCTAATGGGTGGAATAAGGAACTAAGCATGCTAATATTGTTGTAGTGTGGAAAGGAAATGGTACTGACCTATACTGTTTGATTAGAAGGCTTAGTATCGATAATCGAATGGTGGAGGAGTTATAGATGTGATGTGTCATGAGAGGCGAAGGGCTTGGTCTAACTGAGACAAGATGAGGAGCACTATGACCTTGAAGGTAAGACATCGTGTAGGTATAAAGGAAGTGTTGAGTATCAGGAAAAAAAAATTCATAGAGAAAAGCGAGAAAGAAGTGTATAGGTGCTACTAATGATCTTTCCAAATTTTATGAAAGTAGTTGTAGCATGGGTTTGGATGGCATTTGATAGATTAACTGAGATAACAGTCCTTTTGGTGATGTGTGTAGATCATAAGTTGATTTGGATTGGAAGAGCCTCGTTGTGATAAACTAATCAATATGTGAAATATTGTCATAGGTCACTTGTGTAAGGAAATTGGAATTTTAAGTAGTTTGTGGTATGGACTAAAGGGAGTTGATGAACATGATTGGATATGAGTATATCCAGCTAAATGGAAAAGGATGGACGAAGTGGGAAATTAATACAAGTATAGGAGTCGTGCTGAGAGCTTGGGTGACTGATTTAGAGGGATGTGGGAAACTCGTAGTGATATCTGAGTTTTCATAGAATGATAGTTATCATACTAGAAGTCGATGAATGTCATTTGAGGCACTATATGGAAGGATAGGGTGAGTTGTCCTTATGGTGGACTAAAATTCGTGAAAGAGACTACTAATGTGGAAATGGTGTTTGTGGCAAAGGATGAGAGCAACAAGATATGCTATGTTGAAAAGGATGAAACCACTAGAGTTTAGTGACAAAGTTATGTGGTAAGTTTCACCCATAGTAACGGGTGGTATGTTTTGGTAAAATGGAAAAGTTGATGTAGAGTTTTATAGGTCTATTTATGATCTTTGGAAAGATTGGACCAGTAGCTTATGAGTATATAATTACCTGGGGGAATTGAGTGGTATACATGATATATTTCATGTATTAAGATGGATAAATGTTGTTTCAGAATGCATATTTGCATGTTCGCTTATTCGGGATTTGTGTTAATAAGAGTCTTTTTTTTAAAGAGTCATTTGTGAGATTTATTGGCTGTGAGGTCAAGAGTTTCAGAATGAATTTAAATATTGTTGGTTAGTATATGTGGTAATTTGAGACTTGAATTAAAGTGCACATGGAAATGAGAGGAGTTCAATTAGAACAAGTATCCACATGTGATTTGTGGTTTGTGTGTTTGATCCTAAGGAGTAAATCTCGGGACGAGATTTCTATTAGAAGGGAGTGATGTGACAACCGCGGTTTTGAGGTTCGTCACTTAGTTTTATGTTTGTGCATATTTCGTGAAATTACATGTCTTTATGTGTTTATGTGCTAATTGGTGTGTATAGAGTGTGGTTTAGACATCGTTTTCGGGTACGGGGTACCTTGTGAGTGAAACGATGTGTGATGTTTTCATGTTCTTGAGCTCTCATAGTAGTGACTATGAAATAATATGGTGTTATTTAGTGGTTTTACGTATACGTATATGTATTATAGAAAATCCTATTTTTATGATATGCGGTTTAGCATTTAGAGGTCTCGGATGAGGTAATTAGTCACGGGAGTATTTTTTGGTATGGTTTTAAGTCATTTAGGACTTAGTTAATTAGTTTATTTCATATTTCAAGAATTTTTATAAAAATGTATATTTTACGTCTTTTACGGTATACGCGTAAATTTGACTAGTTTTACGGTTTTGAGGTTTTGAAGTCTTTTGAAGCTGAAATAAATTAAGGAAAATTAAGCTAATATTATTATTACAATTATTAATAATTTAAATAAAAAACGAAATTTATGGGCTAGGGTCGGTTGTATACAATTAAAACAAAAGGAAAGAAAAAAAGAAAAAAAAGGAAAGTGGGCTTGTGTACTTGGGTTAGGACTTGTTAGGAATAAGTATATAATATTTTTATTAATAAAAACACTTCATAATCCCCTGGAAATCAAAAATTAGTCGGCATCAATGGAGTCTTTTAGGGTTTCTTCATAATTTTCATCTTCCAATAATTTTAAGGTATAACCTTTAATCCTCTTTTCAATTAAATTATTTTTAAAGCATTATTAATCAATACATGATGGATTTAGGGTTAGGTTAATTATGAAATCTGTAAATTAAGGATATGAACATGATTAGAATAATTAGGGTTAATAAATACATATAGTGATGGTAATTAATTAGGTTAATTGTGTTAAATTCGTTTTTAAAAACTGGGCAGAATTTTTGGGTCATTGTTTTGATCATATATAGAGTTCTACAAACCTTTATTTTGAAATCCAAGCATCTCTGGAAAGGTAATTGAGTTGGCTTTCTAATTCAAGAAACTATAATTAAATTGGAGGTCGGGAAGTGGGTCAAATACAGGTTACAACAGTCGGAGGTCAAAACAGTTTTGAAATCAGTCGGGTTTAATTTAATGTTTTAAGGTGATTGGGGTACTTAGGAGTACATTTGAGCCCTCTAATGAGCATGGTAGTTGGTTTATATATTAAATAAGAGACCTGAAGGGTGGTTAAGCAAATGGGTTAGGGTAAGACCCCCTAATCATAACAAACTTTTTGTATGTTCAAAATCGGTAATATGCGGATAGGCAGAAGTATATATATATATATATATCGGGGCCTTAACAGTAGCTTTAAGGTTGGGGCAAAAGGGAGGAGTTAGCTGACATATATAAGGGCATAGGGTTTCCTTTACAGAGATCATGGGTATGGTTAGGTGGGCGTTTGGCTTATAGTTTGGAGACCTAAAAACCGGGACTGTTTTGGGTAAAATGTTAACGAGACGGGTTATGAAGTAAACTAAGTTAAGGGATTTATAGAGGGGTGTAATGAGATGCTTATAGCATATAAATGAGGTATATATATGGGAGAAGGTTAGATGTCCATCATGGGTTGATAAGCCATCTTAGTGTTTGGTTCATGTTTTGATTGTGTGCTTTTGTTTGTTAGCTTTTTGCTAGTGCGCGGATTTTTGGAGAAGCTTAATCAGGTGAGTTTCATAGTCCCATATCTTTTAATGATTTTCACTTCCAGATGGGATGTAAGAGACACTGTGTGGTTTTGTAAAGAATGTTGTGAATGTTTTTATGGTTTGTGATGGACTTGTGTGTACACTTATGTGATTAACTGCTATGTGATTCTTGATTGTGTTTATGATTTGGATCGGGGGACACGTACCGTCTCAGTTATTGTGGTTTGACTTGATACCAAGGGGATGTTGACAAGGTGGGGCCTTGGGGAGGTACATAGATGTGTGAGCATCTATGGGACCAATAGATAATGACAAGGCAAGGCCTTGGGATTGGTACATAGGTGTATGGGCGCCTATGGTACCATGGTGTTTGGTATGGCTGGGAGCCTTGGATTGGGATTGGAATGATTAATCTTGAATGTTAGTTGTTAATGCATACTTGTAGCACATTGTCCATATGTTTAGTGGTTTATGGTTGTTCACAGCTTATTATAATCTATTTCGGTTGGATTCTAAACCTATGACTCTCACCAACATTATGTTGACGTGTTTTAGAGTCTCTTTCAGGTGAAAAGTGGTTAAGCATGAGAACATATGTGGCTAAGATTGGAGTCGCGTAGGAATGCATTTAAAAGGAGATCCCCGTTCCTTCTTAGTTTATTTTTTTTTGTTTGTTTCAATAAGTGATACATGAACCTATATGTTGATTTGTTTGTGTTATTTGTTTGTCTTAGGTAAGAGGTAGGAGTGTTACCTACTTACCTAGACTCCTGCATTGATGATATATTGTCATGACATTTGTGTCACCTTTTATGACATTTCTAATTCATATAGTTGTCTTTATGGACACGCTATTGTTGTGATGATATCCATGCGTCGCGTCCCATATTCCGCCACGGTGGGGTGTGACACTCTCTATTTAGATCAATCCAACACTTGTAACAATCATTAGAAATCGTGGACATACAATTGGTATCAAGAGCTATGGTTGATTGATTGTTCTTGTGTTTATTTTGATTGATTTTGGTGGTTTTTGATTTAATCAAGCTCAAATCTTAAAAATTTTGTGTTTTTATGGTTTAAATTGATAGATAAATCTTTGTGTTTACTTATTTTAGAATAAATCACAAATTGTGTTTTTGGTTAAATTTTAAGTTACGGATTATTTTTGTGGTGGATCTACTATATTTTTTAAGAATGTTTTTTGGCATTTAGTGCTTTATCCGAATATATTTCTTCGGAAAAGGGTTTTAGTTTCCCGAAATTTTGGCATTATCCCGAACTTGTTATTTTATCCGAAGATACCAAATATTCCGAAGACTTGTGATTTATCCGAAGATCATTCTCATTTTACAAAGACTGGAAAACAATCTGACACACAAACTCTCAACAAACATCAACAAACATCGATCTCTCGAACCCAGACTTCACACAACTCTCGAACCCAGACTCCAACACCCAATGACTTGAAAAATCCCAACACTACCTAAACCAAACTCCCATCAACAGACACATCCTCGACTACACACAACCAGACTCAAACCAACCAAACCAAAAACAACAATCACAGCTTCGACACCCTCGACTCATACAAACCAGATTTATCCGAAAAATCTAAATTTATAAGAAAAAAGTTGTTTTTTTTTCCGAAGATTGATTGTTACCCGAAGATTCATTTTTATCCGAATAAACGTTTTTATCCGAAGATAACTCTCTAATCCGAAGAAGACTGTTTATCCGAAAAATAAGCTTTATCCGAAGAAAATTGTTTATCCGAAGATTGTTGTTTATCCTAAAATACTATATTTATCCGAAATAATATATTTATCCGAAGATATTAAACTTTTCCGAAGATTATACATTTTTTCGAAGACTCTCTCTTTATCCAAAAACCACACCTTAGACTCGAACTTGACACCCATTTTCGACCAACAGCCTCAAACTCTCTGGACCACCAGAACCCGACTCGATAACTAAGACCATCACATCATCAATACTCGACTCTCTACAACCAAAAACAGACTCTCGAACCCACTGAAACACAAAAACCCGAACTCCTAGACACCCACAGAAAAACAAACAAACACAGACGAAGACCCAGACTCACGACTCGACTAAAAAAAACACTCTGACTCGAAATCAACCAGACTAGACCAAGACTAAACTGCCAGAATGGACTCTCGTTCCAACAAAAGACTCGATTACTGATCTCATTCGAACACAATCAGTGATCAAGGACTCAATACAGAAAACATAAACAGTAAAAACACCTACCCGAGACCTTAATTAAAAGATCTTGAAGTCGTTTTCCTTGTGGAGCCTCGTTCTTTATTCAAGTATCAAGGATGTTTGATTCATTCGTGGGATTAGGGGCTGGTAAAATTTAATCTGTGTATTCTTGGGTTTGAGAAGAGATTGGGTTCCTTTTTTTGGTTTTGAGAGATGATTGAGATGGTTATATAAAATTCGAGTTGTTTTGTTTTTTGGGCTGCGTTTTTTAGGGTGTTAAGCAGATTTGAGTTTGAGATCTATGAAAAAGGAGGCGGAGGAACAAAGGAGTGTTTAAGGTTTGGTAGCACAGACAAAAGAGAGAGACGAAGGAATTGTATTTTTAGGGGTTGATAGATATAAACAAGTTGGTATCTGGTTTGGTTTTAAAGGACGGAGAAAACTATAGTTTGTATTACGAAGACTTATTTTAAAGCCACAATTTTGTGGGCCTCAGTTGTGCATACACACGTTTAATAATCATTTTACCTCTTTAATAGTTCTTACACACGTTTAAGTAGGTACACTACACGTTTCATGTTACCTTTGTGTGTATATTAGGTACACATCTTATCAATGCACACTACATATTTTAATAAAGAATAAGTTTCGGGCTTTTTTATTAACTATTTTTAGTGTTGGGCCATCTAGTATTTGGGTCAGCGGTTTGTATTGGGCTATATTGGTTAACGGATATATTGGTCGACTATATCTTGGATTACATATTAGGCTATATATCGAGTTTATGTGGTATTAGAGTTGGTAAGTAATTTAGTCAAACTGGTTGACGGGCCAAGCACTATATTAACCGAAGGTATTTATGCGGTAGTGGGTTGAAAGGATATCAAGTGGTGTACTTGTTTAGTTGATTAGTATCAGGTATTTTTATTTGAAATTGACGACGGATTTTTCATCGATCAGTTTTCCTTAACGTCATTGTTTATCGAACTTTAATGGAATCGTTGACTTCGACGTTTCAAGAGGGAGAATCGCATCAAATGCACGACAAAGCTAGTGAAAGTGGCATCACTTCATTTCGACTACTTCAGTCTCATAGTGACTCTTTCATGGCTTCAAGGAGGGAGCAAATTTATGACACTCTTTGGTGAAGATCGTCATATATTCATGGAATCGATGTTTATCATCTTGAACCAACTCGTTGAGCAACTCCACAATGAAGAATTTAATAACTCTGCATTGGAACTTGCATATAAGGCCCTTGTGACACAACTCACGCCTTTCCTCCAAATCAATATCATCAAGTCTGAAAGTTCAGTGATTTGCCAGTCATTTTTTTGAGACACACATACCGAGCTTCAAGTTTTCCGTGGTACACAATTGAAACTCTTGACATCGGTCTCGTCTTCGATTTATGAAAAATCCTGACTTCAGCAAGCGTGTGATAATGGAGTGCAAGATTCTACGATGCAAGAGGAAAATGGTCATACGATTGACGCATTGGAGGCTGTTAAAGATTGCAAGGACATGGAATCAACAGTTAAGCATGACATCAACAACACGTCAGGGAATGTTACAGACATCTCTTATGATGACACAATACTCGTTTATGAAGAAGAGCCTACAAATATGGTATAATGTAATGTTATATATGATGTCTATGCCGACGAACTAACGCATGTTGAGCATTCCGAATCTTTTTATGACAAACATGGGATGGAAAACGGTGATAGTTTTACCACTTTAGATTCATCCGATGTGAGTCATAATGGGGGAGAGATTGTTCAGAATGCTATAGTACATCATGATAAATGCTTTATGACTGCTTCGTTAACTGATTCCGATTTCAAGATTAAAGAGCTCGAAATGATCGTAGCTCAGCAATCGAAAGAGCTTGAGGATGCCAAAATGAATTTTCAAAGAAAACTGACAAATTTGAAAAGTATTTTGAAAAACTTGAAAAGTCAAACGTTGTTCTTGAACTAAAATTAGATCAAACAGTTCTAGATTCTACAGCTGAAAAGGATAATCTTTTGAAACAAATGAAGTTGCTAGAATCTAAATTGGCATCCCAAGATAAATTGGTCAAAGAGAATGAGACTTTAAAGGCTCATGTTCAAGAAAAGGTTTTTGCTATAGTTGCTTTGAGAAATGAATTAAGGAAAACTAATGGAACTAGTGTGGACACTAAGCTTGAAAAACCATCAATCTTGGGGAAACTGCCTACAAATCAGTCCGTCAGACAACCGACTGCATTTAGATCCGAGCGACCACAATCCTCGAGACCCCGGTTTACCTCCCAAGTTGATTTGGTTCATCTTTCTAGACCAGTCACTCCAGCAACTAGGCCCAATGTGACCAAAACAGCTTTAGCAAGACCTAATCACATGATTGCCTCTAGTTTCTCTAAAAATACCAAGACCACATCTAGAACTAGTTCAAATACGTTTACCGTAAATCTGGTCTAAGGGAAGCTAAGCAAAAGACACATGTAAGAGATAGCAATGTCAAACCTAGTCAAATGCCTCCTAGATTACCCAACACTGCTAACCGTAGCATGTCATCTCCTAGGAGCATCAATCAATTATCTAGGAATTACTCGGACATTAAATATGCTACTTGTAAAACATGTAGAAAATGTGTCTTTACGACAAATCATGACTCTTGTGTCAAGAAATTACTTAATGAGGTGAACTTCCGTGCTAGACTTAAATCCTAGTGGATAGCTAAAATCAAACCCATTGGTAAATTTTGGCGCCCTACTGGTAGAACTTTCACTCTTATAAGAAACGAGTGCCCTTTAACTAGGATTGTCTCCAATTCTACTAAGACCACTAGGGAGGAAATTGATAAAGATGATACATCACTTAAGCCTAAACTTAAGGTTTTCTATAAAAGGAAACGTTTGCCAGCTATGACAAGTGAATCATCTACTCAGGTCGCTTCTGACACAAGTAAAGCCAACTGTGAACCCCCACGTGCTCCTAAAATTGATATCTCTAACCCATGTGAAAGCATGCAAATTCCTAATGAGAATGCAGGTACCAAAGTTGATGTTCCAAAAGAACGAAACGGTCCAATCGTTTTATACCGTTCAACTAAGGACACTCTTAGAGTTTGGTTGCTGAAGAAGCAGATATCGGAAAAACAAGTGTCTCAGGGGATTCATGGTTAAGCTCACTACAGGACTTATAGTCACATCACAGACTGTAACTCGTTCATCAAAGAAAGGAAAGTTTATCGCCGATGATAAACTTATCCTTACAACGAGAAATTAATTTTTCTCGGGCATGAGCTTATATAAAAGACATTCCAAGTTTTTAAGCTCATGCACAATGGCTCACATTCAAATCACAGTCTGTGACCCGACCTTCAGAGAAAGGGAAGTTTATCTACGCAAAGATAACTTACCCTCCAAACGAGAAATTAAGTTTTCTCGGATACGAGCTTACACTAAAACCATTCAAAGGTTTTAAGCTCGTGTATAAGGCTCATCGTTAAATGTCAGACGATGACCGGTTCTTCACATAAAGGAAAGTTTATCACCGATGATAAACTTATCCTCAAAAACGAGAAATTAATTTTTCTCGTACACGAGCTTACACTAAGACCATTCAAAGGTTTTATGCTCGTGTATAATGGTTCATTGTTAAATGTCCGACAATGACCCATTCTTCAAATAAAGGAAAGTTTATCGCCGATGATAAACTTATCCTCATTAACGAGAAATTAAATTTTCTCGGACACGAGCTTACATTAAAACTATTCAAAAGTTTTAAGCTCGTGTATATGGCGTATAATTATATTTCAGATTATGCCCCGGGCCTCAAAGAAAGGAAAGTTTATTGGCGATGATAAACTTATCCTTACAATGAGAAATTAATTTTTCTCGGGCATGAGCTTTTATTAAAAACATTCGAAGTTTTTAAGCTCATGCACAATGACTTACAGTTACATATCAGACTGTAACTCGTAGCTTAATTTTTAGGAAAGCTTATCTTTCATGATAACTTTTCCTCGTAACGAGAATATAAGTTTTCTCGATCATGAGCTTGTATTAAAACATTCCAAGTTTTAAGCTCATAAAGGAAAGTGTATCTTTTAAATAAGAGAACTTTTCTTCATAACGATAAATTCACCTTTCTTGGTCATGAGTTTTACGTTAAAATATTCAAAAGTTTTTCAAGCTCATGAAAATGATTTCTAAGTAAATGTCAGCTTAGAACTCGTTCTTCAATTAAAAGGAAAGTTTATCGCCGATGGTAACTTATCCTTAACAACGGGAAGTTTACAACTTCTCGGACTTGAGCTCGTTTAATAAGATATTCAACATCTTAAGCTCAAGTAATTGGTTTTCAAAATAATGAACACAATTTTTCAAGAATTTCTCAAAAGGTTTTTCTAAATCTTTCAAAATTGTGTGTTCAAAATGTATTGATAAAAAGAGCATGTCTTCTGGAATCGATAATATTTACGATACTAGAAACGTCATTCAATAATGACACGGGGTTGTAAATAAAGTTCGAGCAGAAGTTCAAATGTTTTAAAACATGCTCAAAATGGCTTGCTGTTATTTCAGATAGTAACCCGCTTTTCATATTAAAGTCAAGCATTTCACCAGAAAGCTTTGACTCAACAATGGGAATTAATTTTCTCGGGCATGGTTTACTTTATTACCATGTAAGGGATTGTGTTTACGGAATAACACAATCTAACACGAATATATGTACGCTTCAGTGCATTTATTTGTTAAAACAAGAGAAATCTTGTTTTTATGAATTTTTCATCTCCATAAACCGTAGCAATTTACAATTGATATATACATACTCGACGATGCGACTACTCAAACGGCGACTACAACTCTTTCAATAGAACATGGGTCAACAATTGAGGGGGAGCAATTGTCCAGCATTCAGAATCTTTGACGCTGAAAGTGCCAAGTTCACATAGTGGTGTCAAGACAACGATATCAGTCGTACACATGGAGTCAAGAGATAACTTCAGACGTGACGAGGCGACCAACATTCATGAACAAGAACCATGTGATTCTATCATATGATGTTCTCCATCATTCAGGTCCAACCTTGTAATTTGCTAATCTTGTGAATACATTCTCATATATGATCTTTGCACGTGATAAATACCTTACACTTGTGTTTAAAAGGTATTCAATTTATGTTTCAAGTACATCCTCATTAATTTGAGGGGGAGCTTGTGAAAAGCATGAAGATAATTAGATTTGCATTTTTCTTCCCAAATTTTCTTAAAACTTTATTAAATCAATTGATATAAAAACATCGATTGGGTTAATATTTTTAATATGGGGGAGAAAATGTGATTTAATAATGAGATCAATCAATTTAATGGTTTGACTTAATGTGCTGGCGCATCCCGACATGTGCAAAATGTTTTCGAATATCGTGGCATATGTTAAGGGGGAGCAAAAGGGATTTGGATATCAAAATGGATTTCATGGTGACATAAACTTACCCACAACATCTCTATTCACGACGGTGACGATTGTGGTGACATAAGGATGGTAGGATAGGTTAAGTCTAATGATTCTTCTAGAACCGGAGGAATCTTCCCAAGGACATTCCATAGCTAGAAATAGTAGTCCTTAGAAAGATGGAGAAAGATTGTGAACATAGTTGAATGTCGACAAAGTACTTAAGTTAGCACTGGAACAATCACAACAAGGTGCTAGTTATGACGTATTGGTAAGCATTGAAGAGGTTGAAGAATGAAAAAGAATTGTAAAGATAAAGGGTGAAAAGAAAGAAGCCCTCCTTACAACTTAGGCAGAAACCGGGTCAACACATATGCTATTGAGATCATTTTTAATGATGCTCGATATTGAAGATAGACATCATGAACCCAGTGATGCAATGCACAACCCAACCCAGCTAACTCAGATATCTCTCAAAAGATATTTGTTTTAATCACACGGAGACAACATATTATCTATTGATTTATTCCCTCCGAATAAATTGGTATTGAAATGGTGGCACTCCTCTCTAGCCTCCGATCACTAAAATCCAAAATGCACGATTGACTCTAGAGCCATTTGAGATCATCAAATATCTCATTAGGACACACTTTCATAATTCCTTGCTTCTTCACACAATGTGAAAAGAAAGAAAGATCTTAAGAGTCCTACGCAAAATCTTCATGATCTTGCCTGAACATCCAAGTAATACGAAAGTATTTATAATGAAGATGGAAATCCTTCTTGAGCGAATATTAAAAGTTCATGGTAGGTGACTTGTGTAATTCTTTATGAATCAAACTTGTGATAACTGGAAAGCAACAGTGGTTTAATTCTTGACTGAACTTAAACATGTTCCAGGCCTCTATGCAATATCTTAGTGATCTTGCCAGAACACTCAGAGTGACACTCTATAGTGTTTACAGTGATGAGTGGAAATCCTTCTAGTGTTAACATCAAACAACACTTGGTAGGTAACTTGCAAGTATCTGTATGAATCAAGCTCGTGACAACGGGAAAGAAACGATGGTGCGGTTCTTAATTGAATTTCACTTGTTCCAGGAACATGAATTGGCGGCTTCAAATCATGCGGATAATATTATCCAAATGATTCACTCTTTATGTTCGCAGTCAGCTTTGGACGGTCGAATAAAGAGAACGGGTTTACCCGCGAAATCTTGTCAAGGAGGTTCTTAATAGAAACTACCTGCCACAAGTACGATAATTAATATCGTCCAACGGTCTTCACCGACCGGAGGTAAAATGCTACCGAATTAGAATGAAATGTTCAAGGCCATTTCATCCGTGTATATGTATTGTTGCTAACTGTCTTATGCAGCGTAACAAGAAGGTAGCATTGCGGTGTATAATCCAGAAGAAGTCGTAAACACATGCTTATACTTTCTACACTTAATACTTCAACAAATTCAAGAAAGCCTAAAAGTCAAGTCTTCCGCTGTATCAAACTCTGAAGCTTTCAAGAATTTATAAAGGTGTAAGTATGTGGAACATGAAGTCACGAAGAGGCAAATATCACAAGTGATGAATGCACAAGGTCAAGGCAAGGAAACAAGCTCAAGACTAAAGTCAAATATCACATCAAGCATATTCACAAGAACAAGATCGAAGACTCAAGCATAGTATGCTAGGTTTAAGATTTTGTAAAATGGTGTGACCTCTCTTAGGGGGAGATTGTTGGAAATAAGTTTTTCCAAGGAAAGTCTCAGTCACATCATTGTTAGCATAGATCACGAGCTATAGACTATTTAGGACATTGTAACTTGGAGTGACCTCCCTTAGGGGGAGATTGTTTGAAATACTTTTTTAAGTATTTAGAAAAGATCGGTCACTCTAATAATATATTCAAGTATTAGGCTCGTGATCCATTATGTAAACAGTATAGCCCATATCTCCCACATGTAGGGTGGGCTATATATACCCCCTCCTAGCATGTTAGGAGGGGTTGGTCATTATTCATTCAACACTTTTATTTATCAAATATCACTTTCTCTCTCTACATCTCTTCTCCTCTCCTTTCTCTCTCTAGTTCATATAAAGTTCTTCATCTATCCCTCTCTCTATTTAGATCAATCCAACACTTGTAATAATCATTAGAAATCGTGGACATACAAATTAATCAATGCCCTATGTGTAACACCCTCATTTTACCTTGACGCAACTAGAATAATATTTTTAGGGGTATTACTTCATGATATGAAAGGAAAGTAATAGAAAACATCTCACAAGAGTGTTTAAATAAACTTCATTTATTCTTTATAAATTTATCATTCAAAATCAGAGATTTTTTAAATAAAACAACTGTACATACACTGTACATGACAGGTTCCAGAGATCTAGAAAATAGGTTTGAATGACAAAATCTTCCAAGATTATATCTCTCCACGTCATTAGTATGCTGCTCCATGCTATCAATTTCAATAACTGAAATATATGCTTAAAGTCAACACGAATGTTGAGTGAATTCATAGGTTTTAAAATCAGTTTGAATACAAGATCCTTTTTTTGAGCTACGTTATTATTTGCTCGTAAGTTTGAATAAAATGATCATTCAATTACACTTAGTTTATGATACCGCGACTAGACATATATGAACCCACAGTTTGCCCTTATGAGGAAGTCTGCCAAACTATCCGTATTTGCAACATAAAGTATGCCTGTTTGACCACTGAGGTGCTAGCAAGTGTGACTTGCCCAGACAGGAGATGCCAGTCTCCAATAGTAATATGTACGATATTAGCGCTCATTCCGAGAAATGATTAGCGGTTCACAATTAAAAAGGGACTTTCATAGGAATCTGTAAACATAGTGTCAATGAATCATATCTGGAAAGCATACCAAAAACACTTGTATTCCATTTTAGCATATATCCCCCTCACGGGTTTTGAAATCATTTAAAAGTAGTATACTTTAGTGAGGCTATGAACTCACGATATTATATTTAAAAGTCATATAGTCAAAACATTTTAAAAACACATGTATTCTAGTTTTAGCATATATCCCCTCACTGGTTTTGAAATCATTTAGAAAGCCCTTAGAAAGTGAGGCTATGAACTCACGATATTTTAAAAATCATCTAGTCAAAACAATGCATATTTCTTTATTAAGTAACATATATCCCATCCCACAGGGTTTAGAAAACATTATAAAATAGTAAAAATGGGCTATGAACTCACCTTATGTCCAGTAATCTTTTCGGGTTTATGTTACACATATCAACTTGAGCTAACAAACAAGAACACCAACCTGTTTTAACATAATTGGTATGGTATTAAGTTTTAAATCTTTTGATAAATATCTTTAAGCATTTGGTTATATTTTCTATAATTATTATTTTGTTGTAATTCTAGCACCATTGTTCGGGCATCATACTCAGAAGCCATTCTATAAACGTTTGAGGAGCGATGGCACTTTAAATCGTAAACCCAACCATTCAGTCAGAACGTAATATCGAGATGGAACATCTTTGTACAAAGTTCCCTAATAACATGATACTTTCATTACTTCCTCATATTTATGATTAATCTTCTTTAGTTTCAAATTTGGCAAAAATAGTCCTTTTGGTTACACTTTGGTATAATTACACTTTTAACCCCTAAAGTATATAGTTTTAGTATTTACATTTTATACCTTGAATATTTAACCTTAGGGCCTCAAACTTTCCAACATTTATTCTTATATATTTAATTTCACAAAATGACACTTTTAGCCCAAAATGTTAAATAGTTTCAAAAATGGCTGTTTTAGTCCCTATACTTGTAAAAATCACATAACAACCTCAAAAATGGACCAAATGATCTAGGATTTTAAAAAAAAGTTTCAAACACATTTATAATCATAATAAAAACATTTCTTCAGAAATATAGCTTTTTAAAAGGGTTTTTTCTTATTATTTTATGTAAATTACAAAACTAGGGTTTTAAGACATCTTTAACTTATAACTTTCATTTAAAATGATGAAATGACTAGTTTCTTTTAGATTATCTTTCTAACATAATTTTGGCATTATAAAAACTCTCAATAAGCATTAAAACAAGATCAAATCTTGTTTAACATAGATTTTACCTAGGTAGCTCCAAAATGGCCCCTTATGGCTTCCTATGAACACAACTTGCTATCAAAGCTTCAAAAGCTTAAATGGCTACCTTCTTGACCTCGTTTATGGTATTGGGAGATGTCATAAGGCGTACATAGAGGTGGACAAAGAATGGGTAGGAGATACAAAGAAAACGGGGTGCAAGTTTAGAATGAAGACTATACGCCCCTATTTATACTATTTTGGAAACTTAGCCTCCAAGTTCTGGTCTAGGAAGTGTAAGATAGTTAGTATAGTGACTAAGGGAAGCTATGGAAGTCTATGCAAGTCTAGGTGATGATTGTATAATCTAGTTTGATCAAATCTCCCATTTGTGGCCAAAAATGGATCATGGCTAGGAATGGATGAGAACAATGATTTGTAGCAAGCAAGGAGCTTATCCACCTGCTTGTATACCTTCTAAAATATCATAGGATTCAAAAATATCAGTTTTTCAAACTTGGAATGGAGGGAAATTGTTTAAAACTGAGTTTTGGAGGGAAAACACACAACCGGGTTTTAAAACTAGGGCTTGTAACTTATGGTTTGTGTTTTTGGTGATTAAGGACTTGGGAAAGTGATTAGTGAATTATTAGGGCTTAGTTAGGATTTATACATTCTATTTAAGAGATTTGGGTCCTTGGTTTGAAGTTTAACAAAGGTTTAAGGTGAAAATGGAAAGTATACTTATGTAGATTAGGTTTTTCCAATGATCTAGGGTTAAATCTTAGTAAAAGGATTTATCCTTCAATTGGTTACTGATGTAAACTTAATTTAGGTCCTATAAATTGTGATTTAAGTGTCTAATGAGTTCTCACACTTGGTTTAAGGGTTTAGTTTAGGTAAACATGTCTAGAGAGTGAAAATACCTATTTTGACCTAATTCACAAGCCATGCATTGAAATCTTGTACCTTGTGCATTAGGGTACTTGTACATTGTCTTTATCTAATCTTATAACCTAAATGAAGTCCTATTAATATTTATAGACTTTTCCAAAAAGAACTAGGTGATGATTCCATGTAGTTTTCTTAATATAAGGGTTTTTAGGTCATTAATCCTAATGATTTTCTACCTTGGGTAATTAGGGTTTAAATCCTTATGTATACTTATTCTAGGGCTTATATGATATGTTTATGACTTCTATGGTTTCTACACTCTTGGTTTAAGGGTTTGTGTAGGTTGATCATATTCTAGGGTTATTTAAGGTAGCTTAAGATCCTATGCTTTGATAACTTGTACCTTATGCTTTATGAACTTGTAACTTGACTTGAAATGAATGTATAATCTTAATATGATATGTATTTGAGTTCTATAATTTGTGGTAAAATATTAGACTTTAATTCAATGTATAATGGATTTTATATGCTAATCTTGGTTACTAGGTCTTGACTTGTAATTAGCCTTGGATTAACGAATATTAGTGTTTTGTAATTATTTAACTTCTCTTTATATGATGCATTATAATTATTAGATTGTTTTTTATAATAGTACATAGATTTTATGTAGTTACATTGCTTGAAATATTATTTATCAATGGTTTCTAGGTGGTGATCTAGACTATTGTGTACAGTTACTTGTACTTAGCTTTGTATGGTTTGTTCTTGCCATTCTTAGATATTATTATGTACTTAGAGTATACTTTATAACTTGTTTATGTTCCATAATTACTTATTCATAAGTTTTCTTCATTCATGGTTTACCATTCTTGAGTTTATAATTCATTTATAGGAATTCTAGGGTTTCTAATGGAATTTAGGGCATCATGGTTGCATTTGAGATGTTCTTATTGATATTGAACTTATTAGATCTCTTTTACAATTTAGACTTGTGTCTTTCATTATTATAGGAATGTGTGGTTATAATAGTTTATGGTGTGAGAAGCAGTTCATTCTACCAAGTAATACACGAAAAGCAAAAATTTCTAGTGGCTTTTCCACTCCTATTCAATCATACCATATATTACACTTGTAAATGTTATGGGTTGTCATAGCCTCTTCCCCTTAAAGAAATCTCGTCCCGAGATTATAATTATAACATAGTGTATCAAAAAGGGCAGATGTAGTTCTTGTGTTCTGCTTAACATTCTATTCATGTATTGAATAAAGTTCTTACTGTTTCTATCTCTTCTTTAATCAATCTCTTCTAATAGAGTTATTACGAAGAATAAACACTTATGTTATATTGACCATTTAGGTTGTAATGAAATCTTATAAAGATTACAAGAATAAGTGTAAATCATACTAATTAATCAGGTAAATCCTCTTTAGTTCTAAAAAGGAAGGGAAATGTGATTATTTATGAGTTTCTTGGGTAAAACTCAAGTTAATAAGTCATAGTTTGCTTAAAAATCATGGATTGATTATTGCATCTCTTAAAAATAAGGAAAGCATCTCACCAATGTTAATACTGTTTTACATGGTGTAGCTTCTCATCCTTCTCGAGAAAATATTTGTGATTATTCTTGGAAAAGATTTTTCACAAATCACCATTTTAATCCACTAAACAGTTAACAGTTACTTCCTATTGCACTACGACTGCTCTATCACCTTCATAGGGTAGGTGCAATTCCAGATAATATAATGCATACATGAAGTATAAAATTATAATATCTGATAGTTCTCTCACTTTAACCTATTGGCATAGAGGGTAATATTCTTTCTTAATGTATTCAATATTACAGATATCAGCAATTTATGTCAACAGATTATTTTGGGGATAACCTTGTTAAAGTTTCCATATTCTTTAAGAATACAATTGACAATGATCCAGATGGTGTCATGTCATATCTTAAGAAATTCTGAAATAAGTTTCTCATTACTTGTTCTTACCTATTTTTCATAAGAAAAAATTTAGGTTAAACAGTTTGTAATTCAGATTTCGAAATTCCGTTAAGACATAAGTTAAATGTTTAGTCCAAAGATAATCAAACAAATATAACTTTAAGTACATATAACACAAATGAGTTATTCTGCCAGATAATGAAGTAAAATAACACTTAGAAAAAATGAAATCATAGATTTTTATTGATAATAATCACGTATGTTTAACACACTTATTCATTTACAAAACAAGGAAATCCTAGGAAAAATCTAAAAATTCGCCTTGCTCCATTATACAAGCTTTTTGATGTGGTGAAAAAGTTCGTTTATTCTCGGTGTCCTCTCGAATTGATTTCCGGTTAATTGTGTGAGATTAGTTGTTCTTGGTGAGACAAAGATTTTTGGTTTTGGTAAAATAAATGTGCAAAACTTAAAATAAATGACAAGTAATTAAAACTACAACTAGTTAAAACGTAAATCGGTGCAATATTTAAAACTTTAAATATAAATGACGCGAAATTAAATGACGTAAAATTAAAGGCTTGGCGAAAAGTAAATTGACAATAAAATAAAAATGCGGAATGAAATTAAAATAGGCTAAGAATAAAACGAGAAAATTTATATTTAAACTAAAGAAAAATCGTAAAACAAAACAGAGCACCCGATCGGAATATATTCCGATCGGCGGATCGGAATGTAATCATCACATCACCAATCGGAATATCACAATGGGAAGCTGATCGGAATACTAACATGGAGCCAATCGGAAAAAGGAAAACAAGTGCTACCAATCGGAATGTGCAAAGCTAGCACCATCGGAATATCTAAAAAAAACAAATCGGAATGATAAGCAAATGATCCAATCGGAATAATCTAAAAACTGACCAATCGGAATATGGCCAATTCTCCCGTCGGAATAGCATATCGGAAAAGGGTTTCCCTTTTCCGATTGGGTCACTTGATCCGAAAATAAAGGAAAGGTTTTAAGCTTATTTGATTAAGCTAGAACCAAAACTATTACGAATCAACAATGAAAAATGACTAAATAAGCTCGAACATCAACTTATCAAACTTAAAATCAACAAACTTTAAAACCAAAACATAAAAAGATGAACTTTAAATCACGAAAAATCAAAAAGATCAAAACTTTTTAAATAAGAACTAGATGAAAAAGATGATGAAAACAAGATTAAGATTAACAAGAAAGATTAATAACATAAGGATTAATACAAGATTAAGCTTAAAAAAATAAAAGTTTGATTGAAATTCTAGAGAGAGAAACTGTCACTTTCTCTCTCTAAACTACTCCTACTCCTAAAACTAAAACTAAACTAAAAATTGACTAACTCCCTTCATGTGGTGATATGAAGGGTATTTATAGGAAAGGGGGGTGGTGGGAGGCTTCCTCTTTTCTTTCTTTCTTTCTTCACGTCTTTACGTCTTTTAAGTTCTTCGACTTTTTCGACTTTGTCTCGGGATTAATTTGAACTCGTCTTATAATCCCTCAATAATTTAGACTTGAGTTCTTCGGCTTCATTAAACTTTCGTCTTTGGACATTTTCTTCGATAAATCTTCAGAATAAGCCTTGGACTTCCGTTCTTTTTGCATTCTTGATCTTTTGACTTCGTCTTTTGTCTTTTTCTTCAATAAACGCCCGTGAAAGACCGTGTTTTCTTCCCTTTTTCACATTTTGACCCTGAAACATAATAAAACACAAACCACGCATAATTCCGCCATTTATGACATAAAATATACGTTTAGGTCCTGTTTTAATGGAATTAAGTGGTAGAAAAGATGGGTGTTTTCATACCTATCAAATCCCCTACACTTAACCATTGCAATGCCCTCATGCAATGCTTAGCAATAAAGCAAGGTTTACACTTTCCATCATAATCAACCTACTTTGGCCTTATTTAAACAACTAAGGAAAATAAAAAAGATAGAAATTAACAAGATGCAACAAGGAAGAAACATGTAAAGAAATCTAAGACTTACATTAGGGCTTGTGTGTTATGAACATTTATCATCCTCAAGTTTCACGTTCCCCATGCCAAGCTTAAAAACAAGATCATTGTTAGTACAAGTTAGCATAACAAACATTTACTCATGCGGTTCGATTAATCACTTAAGCTCCCTTATTCCTATGGGTATCTCTTATGTTTTATTGATGTCTTGAATGATCACGAGGATGCATTGTTGACTTATTTCGATAATTTATTTAAGCTGAAAGCAAAGTAGGACGATTTGATCAATAGTTAGCTAAAGGACAAAATCTCTTAAAACTGCTTCTCGGGATATCAAAAAGTTCATATCTTGGCATAACTTGGTTCACGATTTGAGACCTTTCTCGGGCCGATATTTGGCATGTACTTCATACTTCATATCTTCGAGAGACGTTCTTGAGATAATGGTCTTCTCATCATAATAGAGTTTCTTCACTTGGAGACTTTTAAGGGGTACTCCAACTTTGTTGACCACGACTTCATGATTATTTCTTCAATCTCTATTTGGGATTTCGAGATACAACGATCCGCCTCCTTTTCGGACTTGGATCTATTTATCCTCATACCTTGTTAGGGTCTTTTCGGATAGACTTCTCCATGATCTTTATGGGAGTTGATTGCTTTTCGTCGTGAGTCTTGATCCTTCATATTGACTTTGGGAATAATGCTTTTCACATCACTTTGGATCTTCAGCAATAAAATTAAATCCTCATGCCTTGTTAGGGCCTTTTCAGACTCGCCAATCTTCGCGCCCCGCTTCATAAGTTATGCCTTGGCTATGAACTCTTATCATTACCGAGCAACTTTTAAACGATCTTGGGCTAGAAGCTAAGTAACTTTTCAAATCGTACGACCTTACTTATTGCAGATAATTTATTAGAAAGTGATGGGAGAAAAAGATCATAATTAACTCACATAAGTTAATGAGAGAATACCAAACTTGTAACCAACTCTATCATTTCTCGTTCTCCACAATTTAAAATCTCAAGGAATGAGACTCGTGGATGCTTAGCCTAATAAACCAATTAAGGTCTACATGGTTAAGGATACTAGCTAGAGTGAACTTGGATAAGTAAACTCGGGTTGAGTCAAAATATTCACAACGGGCCTAATATATCTAAGATATCTAAACTTGCTAAAACCATTTTATTAAAATGCTAGAAAGTAACAAAAATAAAGGAGACTATAGGCCAAAATAGATTAAAAAGTTTGAAAAATGTCGAAAAATTGATTTTCCTGTTAAAATGAGGGCAAATACAAGGAAAAGACCACTTAACTTCGATAGAAGTCCCCCCTACACTTAATATAAACATTGTCCTCAATGTTTAAGCATGTGGGAGTAAACTCCCCTACACTTAGGACATTGTGCACGTTGTTTAAATCTCGCTAAGGAAAAGACAACTAAAGAGATTCCTATTTTAATATTGAGAAAATATAAAATAGTGAATCGAAAAGAGTTTAGGATAGAACCGGGAAGAAGGGAACACGAAGTCACGGTTCGTCAAAAGTCATCAAGAGGTCTTTGAAGCTCTATTCCCTGCACATGATAAGAAAGAAAGCAAGAAACACCACGGGGCTCCCCCTACACTTATGGTGAAAATAGATAGATAATTGGGTTGCCTCCCAAAAAGCGCTTGTTTTTGTTAACCGAGTCACGAGCCTGACTCGTCCCCGAATTAAATGGTCCATGGGGAAGCCTCGAATGTGATACCGGGATCAAAGACCTTGTCCTCGTTCCCGGTTGGCATCAACAAAGGAGAGGCGGGGGGATAAGTCTTGTATGGGAGAAAGGTCCTTTCAACATACGAGAAGTATGTGAATTCAAGATCCACGGGAGGTGGGGTGGGTAAAGTAAGCACATTGTCCTCCCCCAAAGACAATGGAGGCTGAGCATTCGGCACAGCCGTGATGTCATCAATGATAGCATAATCAATGACACCTCCCGGGTCAAAGCACTCATCCTCCGAAATAGTGGCTAAAGGGGAGGATGAAAGGTGCTCGGGAGGGGGACTTGGGACAATATCTTCCTGCAACAAATTATCAAAAAATATAATGTCCCCCTCCGTGTCATAGTCATCAATACCTGGAGGGATGGAGTGGGTATCGATTTCTTCCTGCAATGGGTCATTATCTTCAACGGGAGGAATAGATGGAGGTAAAGACTTGGAAAGAGAAGGAGAAGTCAACTCTTCGATTTGAGCAATAAGAAGATGAACTTTCCATAATCTATCGCGAAGAAGCACGTCTTCCACCTCATCCACACGATCATGTTCATCGGTGAACTTCTCGTAAACCGGAGAGAATAAATCGTCATCGTCGGCATCTCCCGGTGGAGATTGAGAAATTTCAAAAGTGAAATTCTCATAGCAGAGAGAAGAATCGTCATCACTAGGATCGACTTCTTCCGTAAGAGCAATGTCGTCCTCAGGCTCCATAGCAGGTAAGTCACAAACCTCATCATCCAATACCTTGTCGAGACCAACATCACTAAGCTCATTCAACGAATCACAATCCTTAGACACGTTTGGGATATCGAGAGAAGGGATGACAATTGCACTAGGACATTGAGCAGTAAGATCATTCCAAGAAATAGTAGGCTCATCGTCATCATCATCATCATAATAATAATGACGCACAGGAGGAGGGGTATAATCATTAAGATTAGATACTTGCTCTTGTTGCTGTCTCTTCTCTTTTTCCCATGCTTCTTTGAACTGAACAAAGGCTTCTTGAATGTCCAAAATAATGGCGTGCCTTTCTTGAGTAGTGAGTTGTTGATCAATATGAATTCCCTGAGAGGATTGATGATTGAGGGTGTGATGTGGGGGCTCAAAATGTTGAAAACCTGAATTATAGCATGGTTGTGGCTCATAGTAGTTCATCGGTTGAGAAGAATTAGAAACCGGGTTTGGTTCGTAATAATCCATAGGTGAAGAAAACTGAGGACACGGATTTTGCTCATAATAATTCATTGGTTGACAATAAGAAGAATCATGAGGACCCCCACAAGTTTGGCCAGAAGGGTAAGGAGAAAAGTCGGGTGCGTCTTGTGGATAGTTATTTTCATTGTCATAATTGTACCCCGGTTCTTGCCCGTAATCACACGAGTATTGAACCGGGCACGAAACATGCCAAGGAGAATCGCTTCCACAATAGATGCACGGGGAAAGATTAGGTGGGTTCAAAAAGGACGAATTAAGTGAGTGGCACAAAGGACAAAATCCTGGTATTAATTGTGTATCTTTGAGATCGTTGCCGCACCTCTCACATGTACACCATTGACATGAGTCGTTCCCGTATAATTGTCTCCCACACCCGATGCAATGGACATAAGAATCCATGAAGAAAAATAGATAAGCAAGAAGAATATTTTTGGTGCAAAACTTTGAAAAAGAAATGCTTTTTAAAGATTTTTCAAATGTTTTTGGATTTTTGAAAATATCTGGACACGAAAAATAACGTTCACAAGTGAACGGGTCCCAAAAGCCAACGCGTCTCTCACAAAAAACTTTCGATCGTCACGAAAAGAGCCGGCAGTGGCGCCATTTTATACAAGCTTTTTGATGTGGTGAAAAAGTTTGTTTATTCTCGGTGTCCTCTCGAATTGATTTCCGGTTAATTGTGTGAGATTAGTTGTTCTTGGTGAGACAAAGATTTTTGGTTTTGGTAAAATAAATGTGCAAAACTTAAAATAAATGACAAGTAATTAAAACTACAACTAGTTAAAACGTAAATCGGTGCAATATTTAAAACTTTAAATATAAACGACGCGAAATTAAATGACGTAAAATTAAAGGCTTGACGAAAAGTAAATTGACAATAAAATAAAAATGCGGAATGAAATTAAAATAGGCTAAGAATAAAACGAGAAAATTTACATTTAAACTAAAGCAAAATCGTAAAACAAAACAGAGCACCCGATCGGAATATATTCCGATCGGCGGATCGGAATGTAATCACCACATCACCAATCGGAATATCACAATGGGAAGCTGATCGGAATACTAACATGGAGCCAATCGGAAAAAGGAAAACAAGTGCTACCAATTGGAATGTGCAAAGCTAGCACCATCGGAATATCTAAAAAAAACAAATCGGAATGATAAGCAAATGATCCAATCGGAATAATCTAAAAACTGACCAATCGGAATATGGCCAATTCTCCCGTCGGAATAGCATATCGGAAAAGGGTTTCCCTTTTCCGATTGGGTCACTTGATCCGAAAATAAAGGAAAGGTTTTAAGCTTATTTGATTAAGCTAGAACCAAAACTATTACGAATCAACGATGAAAAATGACTAAATAAGCTCGAACATCAACTTATCAAACTTAAAATCAACAAACTTTAAAACCAAAACATAAAAAGATGAACTTTAAATCACGAAAAATCAAAAAGATCAAAACTTTTTAAATAAGAACTAGATGAAAAAGATGATGAAAACAAGATTAAGATTAACAAGAAAGATTAATAACATAAGGATTAATACAAGATTAAGCTTAAAAAAATAAAAGTTTGATTGAAATTCTAGAGAGAGAAACTGTCACTTTCTCTCTCTAAACTACTCCTACTCCTAAAACTAAAACTAAACTAAAAATTGACTAACTCCCTTCATGTGGTGATATGAAGGGTATTTATAGGAAAGGAGGGTGGTGGGAGGCTTCCTCTTTTCTTTCTTTCTTTCTTCACGTCTTTACGTCTTTTAAGTTCTTCGACTTTTTCGACTTTGTCTCGGGATTAATTTGAACTCGTCTTATAATCCCTCAATAATTTAGACTTGAGTTCTTCGGCTTCATTAAACTTTCGTCTTTGGACATTTTCTTCGATAAATCTTCAGAATAAGCCTTGGACTTCCGTTCTTTTTGCATTCTTGATCTTTTGACTTCGTCTTTTGTCTTTTTCTTCAATAAACGCCCGTGAAAGACCGTGTTTTCTTCCCTTTTTCACATTTTGTCCCTGAAACATAATAAAACACAAACCACACATAATTCCGCCATTTATGACATAAAATATACGTTTAGGTCCTGTTTTAATGTAATTAAGTGGTAGAAAAGATGGGTGTTTTCATACCTATCACTCCAACAGTATCGTGTTTGATGACCTATTTTGAAGCAATTCTGGCACTTTATTGTGTAGTTTCCAGTGTGATTCAATAGACAATTCATACATTGGGGAATGTGTCTAGCATAGTCATCGTATCTTATTGGTTGGGAATGGTTAACTGGGTTAGTATTTGGGTAATATAGGTAGGGAAAATAAGGATCCTAGGTAAAGTTTAAGGGTTTGGGATTAGTTTTGTAACACCCCCAAATATTCATACTTTAGTTCAGTGGAAGAGTCGTTGGTGTTACGGGATAGCACATTACTCAAATCATAGACAACGCTTAAAATCGCGTCGTTTAATAATAAATCATTTTCCATTCATGAATATCAAATTTACATAGGTCCCAAGTCATAGTAGTTCATACAATTTTACAAAACATTTGAATGGAAATTGTTATTTAAGTGGGGGTCATGAATTCTTGTCGTCTTCCCGAGAATTACCTTCAAGTACCTGAGATAAAACATGTTAAAAGAAAAGGTCAGCGAAAACGCCGAGTGAATTCATAGAGTTTAATGAAATCCGTTAATAAATCATCGGTATAAAATTATTACCAAAAATCATTTTGTACAATTCTTTGTCGTAGGCCATAAAATAAGCCAAAAACATTTTATATAAATCTTTGTTGTAAATCATACTATAGGCTTTTGCCTTCAAAACCATTATACGAACCAATGTCGCAAAAACATCATACAATACGTCTTATAACGTTGTATAGAGTTAAATAAAAACCGTTATATGGATATGGTTATGAAAAACCAAAACACGAACTTTGCTAGTCAGGCAATATATTATAATTCAATAGGTATAGCAGTATTTTCGTTATTGGATTATCATAAGCCGTATGACATTGCTACCTTACTATAAAAAACAACGGGTAGCTAACCCGAAACTCATTTGCCCATCTAAGTTAGCGGGTCGTCACAAAATCACGCTATGGAAATCTCCTCATACATAAATTCGCTAACCAATCAATGTGGCACAACCGTCAAGGCGCGAACTGGGGTGATCTTCCCCAAATAGTACTATTATATGCATAAGCGTCTACCAAATCCCCGTAGTTCACAATTCATGCTAATGGGACTTTTAGTGACATATCCTAACTAATAATAATCCATTTCATTTTATTCATCGGGTAATATAATCATTCT
This sequence comes from Glebionis coronaria, assembly GCA_025667525.1. Classification (NCBI taxonomy): domain Eukaryota; kingdom Viridiplantae; phylum Streptophyta; class Magnoliopsida; order Asterales; family Asteraceae; genus Glebionis; species Glebionis coronaria. Next base: position 264,858,577 of record CM046881.1, on the reverse strand, counting down.
TCGGGTCATACAATCATTCAGGTCCAAATCAATAAGCAAACAATCGGGACAATTGGTATCCTATTTTTATTAAAACTACATGTTATCTCCCTCGCGGGTTTATAAAACATTTCATAAAACATTTAAAAGAGTGCGAGGCTATGAACTCACGTTGATTGGGAAAGGCGGTTATCGGCGATTTGGATGTACGGTATGTGCTTCAATCACGGAAACCTAGACAAATAATACTCGTCTTAGACTCTTGTCCAATGACTTTATAAAAACAATAGCTATGTATATATATGATGATATTGTAAGTTTGATGATGATCAAGTGATATTTTTATCTCTTATACATATTATAGTGTTATGTGTTAGTCAAATTTTTGACTAGTTACACTAGTTTCAATTCAATTTCATATTAAGGCCCAATAAGCCCATTAAAGTCCAATAATTTATATTAGCCCATTTTATACTTTTAATATCAGGCCTATACTCATATGTTGGACCCAAGTGGGTTAAGCCAAATGAGTAAGTCCATTTGTGTTTATCCAAACTAGTTGGGTTAATAGTCCAATAAGGCTACTTTGGCTCGTTAATGTCCATAAGTCATAAAGCTCGGGTTTTATCGGTTTTTACTTGTCAAATGTATTTATTCATCAGATATGAGTTATAAAAAGTTTACATTAGATGGGTCCGATCGTCTAAGTTTTAATTGACGAAAACGTTAATTTATCGGTTTTAGTCGAAAAGACGTAAAACTTATGTTTTTAGTTTTATAACTTATAAAACTTATCAAATTTCATTTTTATAAAATGTCCCTTTTATTTATTAAAGTACATACTTATTTATATGTAATATATAAGTTAGTGGGTTTTAGGTATATATTTTATATTATATTAACTTGAGTGCTAATATTATACTATATACTTTTATTTTACAAATCTGATTATTATTTTCACTTTCACTATTTTTACCATAACTTGAGTTCTACAAGGAGATAGAAGCTCATTTTTGGACACCAGAAACTACATGATATGTGCTACAATTAACTCAGTTTTAGCTTATACTCAATCAATCTCTAAATATCCCTAAGGCTAGGCACAACGCACCGGTAAAAACTCGGTCCCCAGTAGGTCGCGACCGAGACGTCGCGTTGCGGTGATTCGGTCGCCGGTTTCGATCGAGCCCAAACCGACCCTAGTCACGACCTAGTTTCAATGTGTGTTGGTTTTTGTAAAAAAAAATGGTAACCTTGATTTTTTTTTTAAAAATTCAAACGGATATATTTTAAAAATTTTCTATAAATACCCTATCTTATTACCAATTATCACAAAAAATAACACACAAAATATCCAAAAATGTCTTATGAATTGTTTTTTGCCGACTCTTCCGACGACGAAGAAGAAGTTACTAGTGAGTTAGAAGCTTTTACGCAAGCTTGTGCACAGGCTTATGAAGCATCACGCCCCAAAAAACGGGCGTATATATATAGAGATTATCAGGGTGCACATAATCGTCTAGTAGATGCGTATTTTACTGAAGGGCCGTAATATGTTGCAGAGACATTTCGTGATCGATTCCGAATGGATCGCGATTTATTCTTACAAATTGTTGACGATTTGAAAAATAATTATTCTTATTTTCGAAACTCAACGGATGCTTTGAATCGAGAATGTCTTTCGCCCTTGCTGAAGTGCACATCCGCTATTCGTCAATTGGCGTACGGAGCCGTGCCTGATTCTCTAGACGAATATTTGCAAATGGGTGCGACGACAGCACGACAGTGTCTTCGACGGTTTTGTACCGGCATAATGCAATTATATGGTACAGAGTACTTGCGAAATCCTAGTTATACTGACATGGAGAAACTTTATGCTCATCACGAGGAAAAACACGGGTTTCCTGGGATGCTAGGAAGTATCGATTGTACACATTGGTTGTGGGAGAATTGTCCTGTTGCTTATAAAGCTCAATTTAGTAGGCGTGATCAGGGGTCAACACCGTTCATTTTATTGGAGGCGGTTGCATCGCAAGACTTATGGATTTGGCATGCATTCTTTGGTGTAGCTGGGATGAATAACGACGTAAATGTTTTACGTCAGTCCCCTATTTTTAATGATCTTAAATCGGGGAAAGCACCTGAACTGGGATTCGTGGCTAAAACGAAGCACGAAGCAGCAAGAAAAGATGTTGAGCGATACTATCTTACTGATGGGATATATCCGCAATGGTCGGTTCTTATTAAGTCTATACAAGATCCGCCGACAAATGATCAGAAACGAAGATTGTATAAAACGAAGCACGAAGCAGCAAGAAAAGATGTTGAGCGAGCCTTCGGTGTATTGAAAACAAAATGGAAGATGATTGATATCCCGGCCCGAGGATTGTCAAAAAGTCGACTATCAGACATAATGTACACGTGTATCATATTACACAATATGGTTATTAAACATAGGGGGCGGCTATATCACCCATTTATCATCAAGTAGAAGAACATGCTGATAACGATCCGATAAATACGCATGAAGAAAGGCTACAAATTACTCAGCAAATAGTCGACCCACATCTACATCTCAACCTAAAAGCCGATCTAGTGGAACACATTTGGAATAATCGCAATGGATAATGGCGATATCACCCATTTAATGTTTAATGTTTTTTAATTTCGAATAATTGTGTAATGTTTTTTTTAAATAAATGTAATATTTTTTATTAAATTTATTGTGTTTTAAAAAAAATAAAAAAATTTCAACTAGGTCGCACTAGGTCGCCGGGTTGTGGCAAATAGGTCGTACTAGGTCGCCGGCCGAAAAAACTAGGTCGCGACCCCCATGCGTTGTGCCTAGCCTAACAGTCTATACAAAACAGACTACTCAGATTTGAACTTCAATATTGTTTTGATCATATCTCACTCATTTTAAGGATTCCATTGTGTGGCCAACTCTCACATATGTACAAGTCTTATAACTTACTTTATATTAATTCATCCAAGCCATTTTAATAATTTATCATAAGGTTCTTTACTATTTTTATACAGCCAACTATTTTAAGCATGATTTTAACAACCTTTCAAGTAGATTTTAATGTTTTTAATCAAATCTATCAACACCAAATCCCCACATAATATTTTTGATCATCATTCATCATCATATACATATACATAAATGAAGAAAATACAAGATTACATATTCAAAATAACAAGAGGATAGGAAGAAACAATCTCTATACCACCAATAGTGATGAAATGATGAGGTTTTTGATGAACAAGGCTTGGTTCCTTGTTACTAAACCTTCAACTTTAGCAACGCAAATTCTTGAGTCCTTAAAATGGATGAACACCTCCATTAAATCAGCCCTAAACTCCTTCTTGAAAATCAGCCCAAAGACCTCTATGAAAACTCCTTTTCACATGTTATAATCACCTCCAATCTTCATCTTTTCAAGTAGGCTTCAACATATGTTGATTATAGCCTTTGTTTATGGTTAAAATTTGATGAAAATGGTGATAGGAGGGTGGCTATGGACGTTCATAGAGAGAATAGAGAGTGTTTGAGTGGTTTTGCATGTATGAAATGAGAAATGGTTTATGGTGTAGCTAGTTTTGTTAGTTTGGTGGTTTGTGTATGCACTAAGGACATGTGTCCTTAGTGTGTATATAAACTTGACACCACATATGGTGTGTTGGCTAATTCTTGCCACCCATAGTGGGGGTGAGGCAAGTGTAAACTTGTCTCATCTCCACTAGTTTACGGGTACTCCTCGATTCTAGTTTCCTCGACTTACGTGCCCTCGGGTCGTTTTACGAAAACGTTTTTATAAATTATGAATCAAATTGTGTAACACTCTCAATTTTTGTATCGGTACAGCGGAAGGGTCTTTCAGAGTGTTACAGGATAGCACAATAACTCCAATCATAGACAACACATAAAAATGGTTGTACAAGGTTCAACATACATTCATTCGATTTGAAAGTTTTAAAGTGTACAACAGGTCCCAAATTATACAGGTCATTAAGTTTACAAAACATAGATCGAATGAACTTTTTTAATATTATGTGGGCCATCAGAGTCGATCTCCATCCGGATTACCTTCAAGCACCTGAGATAAAAACATGCAAAAATCATATCAGCGAATGCCGATTGAATTCATAGAGTTTAATAAAAACCGTTATATAAAACAATCGTTAAAAACAGAACACAAGTATAATATCGGAAGTAAGTCCTCGTATTGCTAGTCAGGCAATATATAAATCAAGCATACATCTTAAACCGTCCATGAGTCCGTAGCCTCAATATTACCATTATAGGTAATATTATTATCGTTATTGGCATCGTTATTGTATTATATGTAGGATACATTTGGACTATTATTAGCCGCATGACATTGTTACCTTACTATGAAAACAATGGGCCGCGAACCCGACAAACAATTTGCCCATCTAAGTTAGCGTGTCGTCACAAAAATGACGCTATGTAATATTCTCATACATAAATTTGCTTACCAATCAATGTGGTACGACGGGGATCAACCGTCAAGGCGCGAACTGGGGTGATCGTCCCCAAATAGTACTATCAAATGCATAAGCGTCTACCAAATCCCGGTAGTTCACAATTCATGCTAATGGGACTTTAAGTGACATAACCTAACTACTAATAATCCTTTTTGTCTCGTTTATAGGGTCATAACATCATTCGGGTCCATATCATTAAGCATACCATTGGGACTACTTGTGTTCTATTTTTAACAACATCTAGCATGTTATCTCCCTCGCGGGTTTACAAATCATTTTATAAAACATTTAAAAGATTGCGAGGCTATGAACTCACGTTGATAATGAAAGGCGGATTATCGGCTACGGGCGTGCTTCGGTCACGGAAACCTATATAAATAATAATCGGTCTTAGATTTTTGTCCAATGACTTTATGAAAATAACAATATACATATGATGATTTTGTACATATGATGATGATCAAGTGGGTTTATATATCCTTGTTTCCTCATTTTAGCGTTTATGTATTGGTAACTTTTTACTAGTTTACTAGTTTTACCTATTTACCTATTTTATGTCCAATAAGCTCATTATAAGTTCTTTAACTTGTTTTAATCCATTTTATACTTATATTATCAGTATTCACACTTTACATGTTGGGCCCAAATGGGTTAAGCCCAATAAGTACTTTTTATAAGTGTTTAACTTATTTAGTCCAATTATTAGTCCAATATGCTTACTTAGCTCGTTAATGTCCGTATGCCCTATAGTTCGGGTTTTATCGGTTTTTACTTGTTTTAGATACTTATATATCAGTATATGAATTTTAAAAACTTTACATTAGACGGGTTTGATCGTCTAAGTTTTAATTGGCGAAAAACGTTATTTTTACGGTAATAGCCGAAAAAGTCGTAAAAATCAAGTTTATAGTTTTTATAGCTTATAAATATTATTCAACTACCCTTTTTATAAATTGTCCATTTATTAAACCTTATATATATTTATATAAATAAAATTCATAAGTTAGTGGGTTTTAATTTCACATTTTATACTATATAATTTGAGTGCTTATATAATAGTAATAAATATTAATTCTTCAAAATCTGATTTTTATTTTCATCTTCACCATTTTTATCATATCTAGAGTTCTACAATGAATTAGAAGCTCATTTTTGGATGGCATGAACTTCATATTATGTGCTACAATTAACTTAGTTATAGCTACTGCTCATTTTAAGTTTATCTATCCTTAACAGTCCCTACAAAACAGCTTATTCAGATTAGCATACTCATCTTGTTTTGATCATATCTCACTCATTTTAATGATTCTATTGCATGGCCAACTCTCACATGTGTATGACATCTTGTACTTACTGTAAATGGATTCTACCATGCAAGTTTATCAGTTCAAGTTTTGGTTACATACTGTTTTTATACAGCCAACTAATTAAGCATGATTTTAGCCTTATTTCTTATGGTTATTAATCTTTTTAAGCATATTTATCAACACTTGATCCCCACACAACATTTTTATCATCATATATTCATCATATACGTATAAAACAAGAAAGAAAATACATTTTTTCTTTACAAAAATAACAAGAGAAAATGAAAAGGATGATCTTCTTTACCAACCAAGAGTATATCTTGTTTTTGGAAGACAAGAACTTGATGAACACCAAATGTAACTCCAAGATCATCAAACACCAAGAAAATAAGTTGAGAAATCAGCCCTAGGACACAAGCAAATCACCTCCTTTGTTGTTAAAATGGCCACCAAGTGATCAAGGCTTCAAGGTAACTCCATGATATAGCTAGATAACAAGTATTTTGTGGCTAGAAAAGATCAAAAAGGTAACTCCATGATATAAATTATGAATCAACGGCACAAAACGAATCCCATAAAAATTGTCTCATCAAAAACGGAGTTCAAAAACGTAAATACGTAATCCTAAGGTTTCCGGTTTAATCGTAAAGGACGCTAAATTATGCACGTAAGCCCAAATTTAAATCCGTAAATTGTGAGTTCATTAACCAACACAAAAATAAGTTTCAAAATATTATACGAGAAAATAATTCACTACCTGAAAATGTTAGATTGTCACAGCTTTTCCTCCTAAAAGGGATCAACGTCCTCGTGATCCATTTCATTTGGATGTCCGTTTCCTATTGAAATCGAAGAGGTGCGGATATTTCTTCCACATTTCATCCTCTCGTTCCCAAGTATATTCCGGTCCATGCTTTGAATTCCATCGGATCTTGACAATAGGTATCCGACTTTGTTTCAGTTGCTTTACCTCACGATCCATAACCTCTACGGGCTCTTCAATAAAATGCAACTTCCCATCTATTCGAACCTTATCTAATGAAATTTTCTCATCACTCACTGCTAGACATTTCTTCAGATTAGATACATGGAATGTGTTGTGAACACCATGAAGTTCTGGGGGTAACTCTAGTTTGTAAGCCACCGGACCTACTCTAGATAAAATCTTAAAGGGTCCAATATAACGGGGATTCAATTTCCCTCGTTTTCCAAATCTTATAACGCCTTTCCATGGCGATACTTTCAACATTACTTGGTCACCCACTTTAAACTCCATTGGCTTCTGCCGCACATCCGCGTAACTTTTCTGTCTACTACGGGCAGTCAACAACCTATTCTTAATCTGAACTATCATCTCCGTAGTCTCCCGGATCAATTCCGGTCCCGTGAGCTGGGTATCCCCAACTTCACTCCAACATACAGGAGATCTACACTTCCTACCATACATAGCTTCAAATGGTGCAACCTTAATACTAGAATGGTAACTATTGTTATATGAAAACTCTACTAACGGCAAATGTTTATATCAATTCTTACCAAAATCTAACACACAAGCTCTCAACATATCTTCCAGTGTTTGTATCGTCCTTTCACTCTGCACATCAGTCTGGGGGTGATAAGCAGTGCTCATGTCGAGATTCGTTCCCAAAGATCTTTGGAGAGATTTCCAAAAATTCGATGCGAATTTAGGATCTCGATCTGAAATGATCGATACAGGCACTCCATGCTTGCATACAACATTCTCAAGGTATATACGAGTCAGCTTCTCCAGTGAGAACTGCTCTTTAACCGGAATGAAGTGTGCTGATTTGGTCAGTCTGTCGACAATAACCCAAATCGAGTTGTTTCCAAATGATGTTCTAGGAAGCTTGGTGATAAAGTCCATCGTAATTCGCTCCCACTTCCATTCAGGAATCTTTGGCTGTTGAAGTAGTCCTGATGGCTTTTGATGTTCAGCTTTAACTCTAGCACAAGTCAAGCATTGAAGAACATACATAGCAATATCAGCTTTCATATTCAGCCACCAGTAAACTTCTTCAAATCATGGTACATTTTATCAGATCCCGGATGAATGGAATACTTAGATTTATGGGATTCTAACATAATCAAATCTCTTAAGTCTCCAAACTTAGGTATCCACATACGACCTCTTAAGCATTTCACTCCATCAGCTCTAACCTCTAAAGGATCTCCTTCTCCTCAGAACCCTTCATTAACAAAATTTTCCTTCTTACAAGCTTCTATTTGCGCATTTCTAATTTGCTCAGGCAAATTATTATGCACGGTCAACACTAGAGAACGTACCCTGATAGGCTCTCTATCTTTCCTGCTTAACGCATCGGCAACAACATTGGCTTTTCCTGGGGTGATATTTTATATCACAATCATAATCAATTAACAATTCTATCCATCTTCGTTGCCTCATGTTCAATTCCTTCTGGTCGAGAATATACTGTAGGCTTTTGTGATCGGTGAATATCATACACTTGGTGCCATACAGATAATGTCTCTACAACCTAAGAGAAAATACTACAGCTCCTAACTCAAGATCATGAGTTGTATAATTCTCCTCATTCTTCATTAATTGCCTAGAAGCATAAGCTATCACTTTCTCTCGCTGCATCAAAACAGCTCCATAGCCTCTAAGAGATGCATTACAATACACTACAAAATCTTCACTCCCGTCGGGTAATGATAAAATTGGCGCACTACATAATTTTTGCTTCAATGTCTGAAATGCTCCATCTTCATCACTTCCCCAAACGAAAGGTTTATTCTTCTGGGTAAGCTTAGTCAAGGGTTTAGCTATCAAAGAAAATTCTTTAATGAATCGCCTATAATAGCCAGCCAATCCTGAACTGTCGCACTTCCGTTGGCGTTGTCGGTGCAGACCAATTCTTAATGGCTTCAACCTTTGCAGGATCAACATGAATTCCATCTTTGTTAATCACATGACCAAGAAATTGCACAGAATCTAACCAGAAATCACATTTCGAAAACTTAGCATACAACTTTTCATCCTTCAACAAATTCAAAACAATCCTTAAATGTTCTCTATGTTCATCTTCATTCTTAGAATAGATTAGAATATCGTCAATAAACACAATCACAAATTTATCCAAGTAGGGCTTGCACACTCGATTCATTAAATCCATGAAAACCGCAGGTGCGTTAGTTAACCCAAATGGCATTACTTGAAATTCATAGTATCCATAACGAGTTCTAAATGCAGTAATAGGAATATCTTCTTCACGGACGCGAAGTTGGTGATATCCAGACCGCAAATCTATCTTAGAATACACACTAGATCCTTGTACTTGATCAAACAAATCATCAATCCTAGGTAAAGGATATCGATTTTTAATTGTCAACTTATTCAGTTCCCTATAGTCAATGCACATACGGAAAGATCCATCCTTCTTCTTAACGAACAAGACTGGAGCTCCCCAAGGCGACGAGCTCGGTCGAATAAAACCTTTATCAGACAACTCCTTAAGTTGCTCAGATAACTCCTTTAATTCAGAAGGGGCTAATCGGTATGGCGCACGTGCCACCGGTGCAGCACCAGGAATTAAATCGATTCAAAACTCTACTTACCTTATCGGTGGAAGTCCGGGTAAATCATTAGGAAATACCTCAGGAAATTCACAAATAATAGGTACATCTTCCAATCGTTTCTCCCTAGACTCGTTCCCGGTCACTTGAGCTAAGAATAACTCACAACCGTTCCTGATGTACTTTTGGACTTTTATACATGAAACGATTTTCAAACGGGATTCACCTCGATTACCATCAATGACTAACGTCCTATTCCTAAGTGGAATCTTAACCTTCTTCTCTCCACATAAAATAGTAGCATTATTCAACGACAACCAATCCATACCAATAATAATATCAAAACTACCTAATTCTATCAACATCAAATCAATCGGAAAGGAATAGTTTAAGAGATTTAGAGAGCATCCTTCTAATAGCTTATTAGTTTTCACTAATTTACCATCAGCCAATTCCACCTTGTAACTAGTATTTATCTCAACAGGTTCAATGTCAATACGGGCACTAAATTTAGTGGATACAAAGCTCCTATCAGCACCCGAATCAAATAAAGCAACAACATAATGATTGTTGAGTAAAAACGTACCGGTAACGACATTTGGATCCTCTTTCTTCACCTCAATTGTTCCAAGTTGATAGACACCACCCAGGGGGTTTCTTCCAGGTACAATCGCTTTCAACTTGGGGCATTCCGATTTCCTATGACCTTCTTCATTACAGTTGAAGCAAATGGTTCCCTTCTTACACCTTTCAACCTTGTGTCCAAGCTTTCCGCAATTTCGGCACTTCCAGCAGTCGCCAGCATGCCTCTTTTTGCCACACTTAGGACATCTATCATCGTTGCGCGGTGTATTGTTGGTAAGAGCATTTGCATTCCCCTTTCTCTGGTTCTGACGGCGATTGAAATTCTTCCTATTATCACCTCTATCTACACGATCACCATCTCCCTTTCTTTTCTCACTAACACGGGCTTCATCTTCCCTATCCTGAATTATCTGTCCAATGAGTTGGTAAACCATTCGAACCGCATCATCAATGGTCAGTGGTTTAGATGATGTCACGTCCCCCCGGATATTCCTGGTCAACCCTTTAATATATTGCTCAATTCGGATCTCTTCGGGTTCCACCAATCGAGGACACAGCAAGGCCAACTCATGGAATCGGTTTGTGTAACTATCAATGTCCACACCATTCATTCTCAGATGAATCAACTCTTGTTCTAACCTAATGATCACACTACGGGGACAGAACTCCAAAGTCATCCACTTCTTAATTTCAGCCCAAGGAGTAGCATTAGCAGCATCAAGACCCATGAAAGCAATTCTCCCGTTCCACCAAGTCAACGCACGACCTTTAAGAGTAGCCATAGCAAAAGTCACCTTATCTTCCTCCTTACACTTACTAATTCGAAACACCGACTCAATCTTCTCAATCTACTGGCTTAATCCTACAGCACCTTCAGTTCCATTAAAAGGTAGAGGTTCACACTTCATGAACGTCACATAAGTACAGCCACCAACTTCAGGTGCATTAGTTCCAAGTCCTCCTACATTTCCTCCATCATTAGCATTCACATTATTAGCATTCACATTCACATTAGTACCGCCAATTCCACTACCGCTAGCTCCACTACCGCCAGCTCCACTACCGCCAGCTTCATTTCTAGCATTTGCCATAAATTCAGTCATAGATGCGGTAACTTGCTCTGTAATAATCCTACGTACATCATCCTCAGTCACAGCCTTCTTGGGCGGCATAGTTCTATAATTTCACAATTTCAAAGTATTAAGCATTCACCCAACAAGGGATTCATATAATATGGATTGATTCATAATCAAGATACAAATAAGGCACAATATGGAATTCAAGACAAGATACATATTTCATTCGATTTGAAACAAAAGCATTGTCTTAGTTACATCCCATATCAAAGTTCTAGCACTATATATACTCAAAATTCATGCCAAGTCCACTACTAACAAGTCGGTTCAGTCAAAGCTACAAAAGTAAAAAAGATACAAAGGTCACTACTAAACACAGACTGGTCTACTGAGAACCGCCAGATGGTCTATCATCCATCGTCTTCTGTATCTTTGTCAGACGATCACTAGACACATCTACAGCTGGGCGCTTACGGATCACTCCTCTTTCAACCATGTCAGCATAAAATCTACTATTCCATCCCACAGATATATTCAACTCCTTTTCAGCTTTCTTACGCATCACACGAGCTACACTCAACTGAATCTCCATAGAATCCACCTTTTTCTTCATAGCAGCTGTAAAACCCGCATGCTTTTACCATGCATAGTACCCTTAGGATCGTACGTACTGTAAAACCCGCATGCTTTTACCATGCATAGTACCCTTAGGATCGTACGTACTAGTTAAAAACTTTCCTAATATAGCATGATTACGATTACGTGTTAGGAGTTTACGTATTACGTACGTGTTAGAACACGATAAGTATTTTATATGCACGATCACATAATAATTATTTAGCAATAATTAATCACGAACATGCGATCACGAAATCACGAGCGTAATTAAAACATGAGCTATTATTAATGTCGTATATATATTTGTTACGAGCGTAATTAAATATATTAGATTATGGTAATTACGTAACGAGAACATTTAAAACACGAACATAATTAAACACAAACGAGTAACTAAATAACGAGACACGAAAAGAGGTACGGGAACCCCATGGGGGGGGTCCCTACCCGCGGCCAAACAAGAGTAATGGGCCAAGCCCATTACCAATTTTTACTAAAAGAGGGTTAATTAGTTTTTACTACTCAAAATCACTTTACAGAAGATTTCAAGAAAAACCTAAACCCTCTCTTTTTCCTCTCTTGGTGCCGCCACCCTTGAATCACAATACAAGGTGATTCTTTGATCTTGGATCTTGAAGTTTTGTTGTTTGTTCGTGTTTGTTCTTCATTCCCTTGATCCACGAATACGGTAAAACCTTTTCTTTTAATTTAATCTTTTTATTAATTATGAACATGTGGTGTTTTTATAAAAACATATTAATTAAACATAGATCTAACATGTTTTGATGATTAATTAAATCAAAGGGCCGATTAAGGGATGTTTTGTTTTGGGCCGCAGGCTGCAACCGACCCCAAGGGGGTTTCGGTTTGCTTAGCCGACCACCACCAAGACCATATGGTCTTGGTTGGTGCGTGTGGGTCCCACGGCAGCAGGGGGTACCCCGATTTGGTTCGGGGTACGGTGTCGATTCATGTCTGGTTCATGTTTTTAAGCTTAGATCCGGTTCATGGTTATGTTAGTTTTTTTTATGTTATGAACTTATGTTAAAATTAAATTAATAAATGATGTAATTAATTTAATAACATGACTTAGGTTAATTAATATTAAATGATCATGAAATTATTTTAACCTAAGTATTAATATTTAAGACTTATAATTAATTAATTATTTTAAAACCATAGATATAATTAATTAATTAACATGACTTAGGTTATATTATTAATATTTAATAATACATATTTTAACCTAAGTATTTAATATATTTAATTAAAAACATGTTATACTTTAATTCAATATTATAACCTATAGTTTAATTAAATTACATGAAATAATTATTAAACTATACAATATATCATGACTTAGAAAATAATCATGAAAACACTTAGGCTTATATACTTAGCTTATTTAACCAGCTTATTTTCTAATTATGGAAACTTTCTATTTTTTAGAAACTTAATTAAATAAGGCAGCTAATTTATTCATAGAAACCAGCTATTTTTAGGAACTTATTTATTTAAGGCAGCTAATCTATTTATGGAAACTTATTTAATTAAGGCAGCTAATCTATTTATGGAAACTTTCTATTTTTAGAAACTTATCTATTTTAAGCAGTAAATCTATTTTTGGAAACTTTCTATTTTTGGTAACTTTCTATTTTTGGAAACTTTCTATTTTTGGAAACTTTCTATTTTTGGAAACTTCCTATTTTAGGAAACATGCTATTTTTAGAAAGTTACTTATTATTACACAGTAAGTATAATAACACATGAAATAGCAGAAATACTTAATCAGAATAAACAGAATATAAGATTTAGCACAGTTTAAGGTGTTAAACAGTAAAACATGGTAAAAACATATAAAATAAGCTAAGACATGACGTAAAACCAGCTATGTATTTAGTATGCAGATACTTATTTCATGTACGTATTTATGTAGCACTAGTGTTTTGGAAGTAGGATTCTCGCAGTTCATCGTTCTCGTTCACTGGACATAAGGTACGGATTCCCGTCCTTTCAGTATGGACATTCTTTCTTTATTAGGATTTCCCCGTATGCAGCCAACTGTTTTCTCGTAGTATAAGTATGAGTTTGATTGCTTATGTTTAAATATGATTACCTATAGCCATATACATGCATGACCAGTTTCACCTAGTTATGGAGGTACCATAACCATAACATTAGAGGCACTGATGTTATGACTTCACCACGGCGGAGTGATTGCTCGTGGCGTCCCTTCAGCTTTTGGCCATTTATTTATATTTATCATGTGGGGCGTATGGGTGCATCCTAGTTACACGTTTTATTCAGGATTACATGGTGAATGTGGTGTGTGCCTTGCATCGTTCACAAGGAGCTGATCCCTCCTACCCATAAAACCAGTATATTAAATTAGAGGCAGCCTCTCTAATTTTTATGATGAGGTCACCCCTCCAATTATTCATGCACGGTGGATTTTTATGACCTATATTGGCTAATGGTAAAATATGACAAACAGTTTTTATAAGATAAACATAAGACTTTCAAACTATAAAACCAGTTTTATTAAGACTTAACCAGGTTACTCGGGACTTAGTTTCTTCCGCTGTTATTATGTTATATGCTTATCCTATTCATGCTTTATTGTACATCCGTACACTGAGCGTATTGCTCAGCCGTTTTCCTTTTCTATGTTCCCAAAACGGCAGGTACTCAGGGACGCTCGTAGACACTAAGAGTACGTGCATATGGACTGGAAGCTGTCTAGCCTTCTTTACATTATGCATTTCCTTTCTTTTGATACTTATGCTTTGGACATTGTTTAGTCCTTTTCCTTTACTATACTATGTTTGTGTGTGATGAGCTTTACTTATGGACTACTGATGTTTGATTCCGGTATTTTCCTTTATATGGTCAAGTAATGTTTAGACATTTTACCTTGTATGCTTTGATGACACGCCATAATTACTGTGATATTTCCATTTCCAAAATGGGGTGTTACAATTATGGTATCAGAGCCTGGTTTCGACCTGTAGGCTCTCAAATATGACCTGTGATTAGTGGGTCGTCACTACGGTCTTCCTAGAACTGACAGTTGTTTTCATGCATTCATCATTTTTAAGCATACATATACATGTCATTGTTACAGGGTTTTTGACTAAGTAATGGTTGGTACAGGACTGGCCCTATTTAGTCGCATGTGTTTTATCGAAACTTTTAGATTTGGGACCGACCCATAGGCGTCCCCTCGCTATGTCTTTTGTTTTGGGTGAACTGACCAGAGGCGTTCACTCTCGAGCATACAAAGTTTTCATAAAACTGCATCATGCATTCATACACAAAATTTTCTTGCATAAAATTTTTCTCGTGAAATTTTTAGTATAAATTTTTTTTTCATGTATATATTTTATATTTTATGTTTTGAATTGTTTAATCATATGTTTTATGTTATACTGTCAGATGGTTCTCACACGCGAACAGGAGCAGCTCAATGCTGCAATTCAGGCTGCCATGCAAGCCTTGCTTCCTCAACTGAGGAATGACATCCAGGCTGAAGTTCAAGCTGCCAACAATCAGCAACACAATCAGCCACCTCCTCCTCCTCCTCTAGTGACATTAGCAGTATGGCTGGAGAGATTCAACAAGCTCCGCCCTCGAGCTTTTGAGAAGACAGATAGCCCCAGCGATGCTGAAAGCTGGTTGGCTCACATCGAGAAGATTTTCAACGCTATGGGTTGTGACCCCGCATACAAGGCGAGGTTGGCATGCTATCGGTTCGAAGGAGATGTACTCAACTGGTGGTTAGCATTGATGCAATCTGAAGGTGGTGATGAGTGGGTTGCTGGTTTGACTTGGGCTCAGTTCAAGGACAGGGTGATGGAGCAGTTCTTTCCCAAGGCTGAGCAGGACAAGCTCAAGAGAGAGTACCATGGGATCCGTCAGAGAGCTGGGGAGAATAGCAATGAGTTTATGCAGCGCTTTCTTCGCTTGGCTGGTTTCCTTGGTGCGGCAGCAGGCACTCCTAAAGAGCTGGCACATCACTTCAGATGGGCTCTTCGCACATCGGTCGCAAACAATATGGTGTGTGCTACGTTCAATACTGTAGCACAAGTGGCCGATGTAGCACGAAAACTGGAGATGCTGCAGGAGAGGGATGAGTTCGGGGAAGCAGAAAGACCCGACAAGAGGTAAACCTTCGTATTCAAACGGTGACCAATCCGTATACTCTCCATATGTCAATTATTCATCTCTTTAACTGTATCTTCTAGGCAGAAAACTGGGGACCGATCTCAGCCGGCTACTCAGCAGCAGCCTCATCAGCCCAAGGGAAACGGTCAGACTAACGACCGTTCTGCTATGGGTAGGCGTGGCGGTAATGACAATTACCGTAACAACGCCGGGCAATCCAGCAACAGCAGGTCCTAATACTTACGAAATTCCTTATGTTTTATGTTATAACTCATATTCTGACACTTTAGCAAACTTCTACCAAGAACCATGGAAACGGTAGGGACCAGAACCAGAGAGGTTCGCATCCTAGCCATCCAGCTATCACTGGTATTCAATCTTACGATTATACGCTTTGTCCTTTGTACCCAACTATTATGTCTCATGTAAAATGTTTTTATAAGGTCCTCAGCCAGCTAGAGCACCTGCTGGAGGATACACTCATCCTCTTTGCTCTACTTGCCACCGTAGGCACCCAGGACCATGTCGCCGTAATACTGATGCGTGCTTCAAGTGTGGTCTTCCTGGCCATATTATGAAGGATTGCCGTAAGGGCGAGATGGAGGGTACATCGGGACATGCTGATACCAAGCCGCCTCCTACTGCCGGGCGTGTCTACACGACATCTCGAGACCAGGCCAACAAGTCTACAGGTACCATCACTGGAATCTTGTATATGTATGGTCAAGTTGCATGTGTTCTTTTCGATACGGGTGCTTGATAGGTGTGAAAACACCCATCCTTTTACCACTTAATTTTGGCTAAAACGAGACCAAAACACGTATTTAATATCATTTATTTGGAATTATGCGTGGTTTTTGTGTTTATTGTGTTTTCAGAGTCATCCGGATGAATATTGATGAAAACATGGGATTGCACGGGTTTTATCGAAGAAAAAGACTCAAGACGAAGTCTATTGTCCAAGAGATGCAAAAGATTTGAAGTCATTGTGCCTATTTGAAGATTTATCGAAGAATAGAGCCAAAGATGGAAGATTCATATATGTCGAAGAACTCGAGTCTATTAAACAAAAAATTATAAGACGAGTTGGAATTATTCACCGACACTTCTCAAATCCAAGTCGGAAACGTTTATTTAAAGAAGCGTGAAGACTAAAGAAGAAAGAAGAAAAAGAAGCCCAAACCAAAGCCCAATCACAAGCCCACAACCACAAGACTTGCCTATAAATAGGACCTTACTTCACAAAAATTGAACACTTAGTTTTTTAGGTAGTTTTAAGTTCATTCATTCTCTCTAGTTTTAGAGAGAGAAAGTTCTAAACTTTCTCTCACTAGATTTCATCTTTTTCTATTTCAAGATCAAAACTTTGTATTATTTTTCATTAATCAAGTTTAGTTTCAAGCTTTTAATCTTTAATCTCATCCTTCCTTTCTTTGATTTTGATTGATTTTCGTATGACCCGTGTTGTTCATCAATGATTTTGTGCTTAAAAAGTTAATCTTTTTATGTTTCCTTAAGTCTATACACGAATAAGCTTTAAGATCCTTGTTCTTATTGGCTTATTTGTTAGTTTTGCTTATTTACTTTTTAAAGTTTTTATGAAAAGTTCATCTTTTTATTGATTTGATTTAAAAGTTGTTTATTTTAAGTTTAGATAAGTTGTTTTTAGTGCTTAATTGATCAGCTTAAAATTGGATTCGAGCTAGTTTGGAGATTGGCTTATTCATAGCTTATTTCCTTGGCTTAAAATTCGGATCTACATCATTTTCGGAAAAGGGAAAGCCCTTTTCCGACCTTACATTCCGACCAGGCACACCCCCCCCCCCCCCCCGTTATTCCGATCTTCAGATCGGAAAAGGGTTTTGGCAACATTCCGATTTGCCCTTTTGCCTTTATTCCGATTAGCATCTTTTTGATTATTCCGATTGTTACAAGTTTTCAAATATTCCGATCAGCAACAATTTATTCCGATTTGAACCTGTATTTCACATATTCCGATTGATCTTGTTTTAGATTGTTCCGATTGGGGTAATTTCCCACTTTCCAATCTGCTTCCATTCTAGATTATTCCGATCAGTAGATTTCTCCCATATTCCGATCATAAGATCGGAATATATTCCGATTGGTGTTTTTTTTCCATATTCCGATTTAGACTATTTTGCTTTACTCCGATCTTACTTTCTTTTAGTACTTTTCAATTAAGTTCATATTTTTACAAAGTTTTCCAAGAGTTAGTTTTTATTGAGTGTCCATTTATTTTTCTAGTATAATCTCAAAGTTTTCAAACATTTATTTTTAAAACTCATCTTTTCACTTTAATCATTTAAAGCTTTAAGTTTACTCTTCGACACTTAATTATTTGTTATTAGTTAAAATAGATAAACAAACCAACAACTTTCTATTATCCAAGAACAAATCATTCCACTTAGAGCCGAGATCAATTCGAGGAGATATCGAGAGAGCTTATATCCGAACCCATACAAAACGCATGTATTAAATGGCGCCGCTGCCGGCTCTTCTCGTTAAGATCAAAAGTTTTTTGTGAGAACTTGGATTTTGGGATCCGTTCACCGTGAACGTTACTTTTTCATACAAATTTTCAAAAAATCCTAAAAGATATAAAATTTTCAAAAATCCTAAAAATTAAAAAACATAAAAACCAAAAATATTTTTCCTTTGTTTTTGCCTTGTTAGTTCTTTTGCAGGTGTATGCGCACTCGATCAACGTCTTATCAAGAGCCCGAGCCTCTCGATAACTTAGACATGGCGGTGTACAAAACAACAACAATAACCCACCTCAAAACAACAATAATAACAACAACAACTGATGAGAAGGCATTTATACATGATATCATCGTTCTTTTCGGGCTTTAAATGCATAAAAATGTCATAAAATACCATATATATGCTTGTGTTTGTTTACTTGTGTATTTTAGGTATGGATATCGTGAAAAAGACAAAAGATCACAAGATACAAGGAAAAACGGACACGAGAAACAAAGCCGTACAATGAACCAGGCCCTAATCATGGAATTTTCATCAAATACCCTTGAAGACTTGAAGACAAAACAAGATTGATCCTCCAAGAATGAAGAAATGACACTTAAAACCCTTGTATATTAATAATTACAAGTTTGGTCCCTTAAGTTTGTCAAAATTGCAAAAAGGTCCTTCAACTTTGAAGAAATGGCAAGAATAGTCCCTCAACAATTTCAAATTGCCAATAATGGTCCCTCATGAAGTGAAAGACACATTGAAGACCTTTGAAGATCAACATTGTCCAAGAACAGCCCTTGAATTATTTAAAGATGTCAAAAACAATCCTTTGAAACTTTTTGTCAAAGTTTTGTGCCAAAAATGTTAAGTGGTGAAAGTATTTTGCAAAGGAAATCAGATTTTAGGGCTGGAAAACTTTAAATGCCAAAAATCTCAAAGATAAGGACCAAATGTGTCAACTTGGAAACATTCAAAAGAAAACACGCGCCTAACACATGTTTTCCCCCAATTTCGGATCAAAGGGGTAACTGTGCATCTTTTTACATCCCCAGGTTTCACCTCCACTTTTACTTGGGTAAAATCCAATTAAACTCACCCACGTGTGATTCACACACGCAGGAACTAATCCCACACACCCAATCCCCAATCCCACGCGTGTGGTCCCCACCCCCAATTCCCCTCTCATCCAATCACAAAACGCCTTGGGCTCCAAGCACTAATACGTGGCCATAATCAACAGTGGAGATGTTTTGCTTCATCACAACGCAAAATTAAACGGCCAAGATCAAATTTGGACAAAATACCTCAAAAACGTCCAAGGGAATTTTAGAGATTTTCTTGTATTAGGGTTAGTGTTTTTAGGGTTCTAGATCATTCTGTAGGTAGTATAAAAGAAGCTCCAACCTGTGGATGCTCTTTTGTTCCAGTTTCAAGCTTTTCTCCTTGTAATTCCTTTTTAAAAAAATAAAAGTTTGGTTTTTGATTTATTCAAGTGTAATGCCTTTTTATTGTTTTTAAAAGTTGTGTGAAGTGTGAAGCTTGATTCTGAGTTCCAATTTGTCTTTTGGTTAAGTATCTTTGATTTTCAAAGTTGTTTAAAAAGTTTCTGAAATTGAGATTATTTGGTATAATCTGTTTCAGGTTTTGGTTGTTAAGAAGTTTGATGTTATTGGTTACTTAGTGTTATAAAAACATATTAAGAAGGTTTGAAAAGTTTTTGGAAAGGTTTAAGTAAGAAAGAAATCAGAAAAAGTATATTGCATATTATCCTTGTTCTTTTTCCTTGATTTGTCTTTAACAGGTGAAGAAGGTTGTTGATATTTGTTCTGCACAGGCCTCCAGCCTTGTGGGAGGTGGATTTACATCCACTAGGGCCCTGGATGTAGGGTCCTGAGGTAATCATTGTTTTCCCTTTTTAAATTTCAGAAAAATTGGTGGTTCATGTGAGTTTGTTTGATTTGGTGATCTGTGTGTTTTTAGCTGAATGATTTGAGTTGTTTTGTGATTATATGCATGTTAGAATAGCATAGGATCAGTTTGATTAGTTTTTGTGAGGTTTTGATTTGAAAAAGTTTGGTTTTCAGAATATAAAAGGGTGTTTGGATCTATGTTTTAGCAGGGCAAAAAGGTTTTGAATGTGTGATTAAAACGTGTTAAAGTTATTAGAGATAGTTGAGATAGGAGTTGAATCAGTTGTGTACTACTTTGGTGAAGTTTTGGAAACAAGTTGGTGTGCTAAAAGTGAAAAACATAGCTCAAATCTGCATAAGTCATAGTCTGCTCATTTTTATAAGATTTTTGATTCATGATCTTGCAAATCTGTTAAGATATAGGGTATTTGAGTTATTGAAGTTGATTGTGTGCCTTTGGGTGCTATTGTATGCTAAGTGTTGGCCTTTGAATCTCATTGGAGTGCATTCTGTCTAGCTCATAAGTCCCAGACCTGCACAAATTGTATCAGCAACTCTATTTTGCCCTTGTGTGCTATTGATTTGCATTTTGGTGTGTGCTAAGTGTTCATCCTTGCTTGTACTGACTCCTTGTGCTTCTATGAGCACAAGGGTGCCCCCATTGTCCAATATTCATCACCAAATAAGCTTATACCAAGCTCCTCTTGGTGGTTATTTAGTTGTGAAGCAAAACAGAAACAAGGCACAACTACTTGTGTTCATTTCATAAACTGCACACATTTTGGATAATAACTTGTTGATCCTTGGCTAAAAAGTGAATTGGATTTGAGTTTTTAAGCTTATTAGGATCACTGGCTGGATTGATTGGGAAAGAAAAAAAAAAAAAAAAATATAAGAAGTGCAAAAAGGGGGTTGCATAGCCTCGAACCCTGGTCACCACACTCACACACATCATACTTAACCGTTGCGCCCTTGGGTCTTTTACTGACTAAGGGTGCAAAGGTTATTAAGTTAACCCGTTTTTCACTTTGTCAGCTTATTTAAAGCCGTAGCTTATTTACCACTTTTCAGCTTATTTGATAAGCGTTTTTGCTTATTTTCAATTTTCCTAGGACCTTTATTAGATTTGTGATTTTTCTAGCCTATTTTTATAATTTTCCCTTTATTTTATTATTTTCTAGGAATTATTTAATACCCGTTTTTATTAATTCATTAAAAAAATAGTAAAAATAGTTTTAATTTTCAGGAAAAATAGTTTTTAGCTTTTTAATAAATATTTTGAGGTTTACATCTAATTTTGGTTTTATAAACTTTAATTTTTAATTTTATATTATTTTAAGGTTTTTTTAAAAAATTTAAAGATTTTTATAAAATTATTTAAAAGGGTTTAGGAGCTATAATTTGTGTTTTTCTCTTAGTTAGATTATTTAGGATTTTTAGAAATTTCTTATTTCAAATTTTAGTAACTTTTTATTTTTAGCATTATTTTAATATTATTTTATTATCAAAATTTCAAAGTTTTATTTTTCTTTATTTTTCATTTTTCTTAGGATCTTTATCATTAATTAGGACTATTTCCATTTTTAGAATATTTTTATAGCTTTTAGATTTATTTTTATAATTATTTTAAGTTTAATTAGGTTTTAATCATTTTTAATCATTTTTAGAGTTTTAAAAATAGTTTTAATAGCTTTTAATTTTTAGAAAATTACTTTTTAGTCTTCTAATAATATAAGTTAAGTGATTATTCAATAAAATCATATTTTAGACATTTGAATTAGTTATATTTAATTTTAGGGCTTTAATTAGCATTTAAAATTAAATATTTAATTAATAAAAGGTTTTAAAATATCTTTGTTGGATTTTTGTCTTTATTTATATTATTTTAGACTTGTTTTTTGTCTTTTTAATTATTGATTTTGTTTTTGGTCTTAGTATAATAATTTTTAATTTGGGTAGTTTTTCACGACTTTACGTTTTCGTCTTTTACGTCGTAGTTTAATTTTAGCATATCCGTCTTTTCATCCTCTCATCCCCATTCTTCTCAATATTAATCTCAAATACATACAAGTTAATTCACAACACATATACCTCCTTGGGAAACGAACTTTTTCTCTCTTTTTAAGTGATTGGGTCATTTGTGCACGGTTTTCCTAAACCGTCGTACTTAATACTTACCGCTATTTACGCTCTTTTCCTAAAGAGTAGTAAAAGACTACAATCATTTTTGGCGCCGCTGCCGGGGAGGTGTGTTGTGCTTTAATTTGGAAACTTTTATTTTTGATATTATCCATAAATAGTATTTGTGTTAAGTGGAACTCCCTTAACACGTATTATCGGTTTTCTTGGTTTTTCTTGTACAAATATTATTAATATATTGTATTAAGTATCACAATCAATAAACAATATCTCCAAAAGTGTGAAAACACAACCTTAATTGGGATTTGATCTCCTAATTATTGTATTCGAATCTCAAACAAAAAGAAAAGGCAAAAATAGATAAATACTTTCGTGAAGCTCGATTTTGAAAAATACAAACTATAAGGTGGGTATAAGGCGGGTATTATAAAATATACCCTAAGGAAAAAGGCTCTTAAGTGCTTCGCGCCGCCTCGTTTCCCCGCTTGCTTGTGAGTATTTTGAGATTGAAGGCTAATCGAGGGTTTTGCCGCCCAAAGTATTAATACGTATACTATATTTGCTTGGTTTCTTTGTGATTAAACCCTCGTGAACAATTTGGTTTTCACCAAAGTTCTAAAGTCATTCGAAGGCGTTCACTCCACGTGATCGTTTTCATTCCTTTGAGGCTTCTTTAATCAAGAGTTTGATTCGAGGAGAGATTTTGTAGATTGTTGTCTACGAAGATACACCAAAATCCAAAAAAATTAAATATCATCAAAAACACAAAAAAATTGAAAATCTACAAAACAACCAAAAAGAATCTTCTTTGCTCACCTCCCATTCTTCGTGAAGTTTATGATCACTCGTAATCAAGCTAAACGAGCTCGTAAACGTCTTCAAAAGCAAGCAAATCAAGGATCGTTGATTGTTGAAGAACCTCCAATTGTTGAACCTATTGTAGAACAAGAAGTCGTCATGGCTAATCGTACTATGATGGAGTTGCTACAAGCACCCACCGAGGGTTTTGGAGAGGCCATTGTTATTCCCGCCATCCTTGCGGAGAATTTCGAGATTAAGACGGGTTTAATGTCGATGTTGCAAGCAAACAAGTTTAGAGGTCACGAGAAAGACAACCCGCATTACCACATTAGGAATTTCAACCGTCTCACCGCTACTAGCAAATTTAAGGATGTTCCGCATGACGCCATTAAGATGATGTTGTTTCCATACTCGTTGGATGGTCCCGCAAAAATTTGGCTCGAGAAAGAACCGCCAAATTCGATTTTGACATGGGCCGATCTCGTTTCTAAGTTTGTGAACAAGTTTTTTCCACCATCTAAAACAACACACTTAAAAAATGAGATTTCACGATTTGTGCAACGTAACAATGAAAGTTTTTCAATGGCATGGGAACGATTTAAAGAGATGTTACATGAATGTCCTCACCATGATTTTTCGGAATTGCATCAAATTGATACTTTTTATAATGGGCTTAATGATCATGAACGAGATTATTTGAATGCCGCCGCGGGTGGTAATTTTTTGTGCAAGACGACAAATGAGGCTTTACAAATCATTGAAAATCGATCTAAGGTTTATAGCCCTCGTAACACACCGAGTGTTGCCAATATGGGTTCGTCATCTTCGTCACAATCGTCTCGTAGCATTAACGCCTTACATGATGAAGCTAATGAGGAAAATCGGTTTTTTGATAGATTTGCTAATCTAATGTCCCATTGGAAGGCTCAAGAAGCTTCCAATTCCGCTTCGGTTAAAGCGGTTGCTAAGAGTTGTTTATCTTGTGGGGGAGCTCATGATCTTTCCGAGTGCATTACCGCGGATGGTAACACTTCGAGTGCTTATGTAGCAACGGGAACTTACAACCAAAACGGCCAAGGTTCTCGTCCAAATCAAGCTCCACCCAATCAAAATGCTAATAATTATCGAAACAACAACCAAGGTAATTACCAAGGCAACACACGCAATTACAACAAAGGGAATTATCAAAGTGGGAATGGACAAATCTCTAATCAAAACCAAAACCGTGATTTTCAAAACACTACACAAGGTTTTCAAAATGCTCACACGAAAAATTTGCAAGGAGAATTTTTGGATTATGCAAAAGCAAATGATGCTAAATTTGATAATATGCAACGTGAGATGATTAGCTTAAGGTCCGAGTTGAAAAACGAGCTTAAAAATGAACTTGCTAATGAACTTAAAACTCATGCAAACAAAATGGAAGGAAATGTCCAACGTCTTCAACAAAACCAACAAAAGATGGAATTAGGACAACATGAGATTAAGCAAGAGTTATTGAAAGCGGATGCTAGGCAATCAAAATTTGAGGACCGAATGGCTAAGATGTTTGAAGCTATCATGTGTAAGCCCTCTTCTTCGGGTGGTCTTCCTAGTGATACCATTAACAACCCGAAAGGAGAATTGAAGGTTGTTACTACTCGTAGTGGTAAAACTTTCAAAGAACCCATTTCTCGTCCAAGTACTTCTAAGGAGAAGGAAAAAGAGAAAGAACCCGAGGTTGTGGTTGAAAAGGAGCACATTACAATCCCACGAAGTACCGCTCAAACCACACCTACGGTTGAACCAATACCAATTATGGAACCCGAGTTTCCAAGGCCGTTGCCTAATGACCAACCCACACCACCTTTACCCTACCCTTCGAGACGAAACAAAGAGAAAGCACAAGAACGGAACAATTATCAATTTGAGCTATTTATGAAAATGTTTCGTGATTTACATTTTAACATAAGTTTTGCCGATGCTTTAATCATGATGCCTCGATTCGCCGCAAACTTCAAAAGTATGCTAAACAACAAAGAGAAGTTACAACAATCGTCTAGTTGTTCATCGGTTTTTCTAAGCCGCATACCACAAAAAGTCGGTGATCCCGGTAAATTTTTGATTCCGTGTGCTATTCAAGATATGGAGGAATGCTACGCCTTGGCCGATCTTGGTGCTAGTATTAATTTGATGCCTCTCGAGATTTTCAAATCGCTTTCGCTTCCGGCTCTTACTCCTTCGAACATGTCCATCGAGATGGCCGATCATTCTACGATCATGGCATGTGGAGTAGCCGAGGACGTTTTCGTTAAAGTCGGAAAGTTTTACTATCCCGTTGACTTTATCGTTGTAGACATTCTCATCGATCGAAAAGTTCCTCTCATTTTGGGTCGTTCATTTTTGGATACATCAAGAGCACTTATCGATGTTCATGCTCGAAAAATCACCCTTCGTTTCAATGAAGAAGAACTTGTCATCAATGCAACACAAAACTCCAATCTTTCTCATGTCTATTCTATTGCAACTTTAAACCATGGTGACTCGACCAATGTCGTTTGCAAAAAATTTTCACCAAGAGTTTTAGGGAATGTCGCCAAAAACAATTTACCATTTCCTCCGCCGGTGGAGGTTATGAGTGCTAAACCTACAAAGAAGAAACCGTCAATACTTGAATCGAAAAATCCTTCGCCTCATCTCGAACATTCATTCTTGAAAAGTGTTGATAAGTTGCCGGTTTCTACGAAAGATCTTTCGGATGATGAATATGTTGACCCCAATGGGGAGGTTTTCTTCGTCGATAAACGTTTTGAGAACTTGCCACCACCAAAACCAAAACGGTTTCAAAATGTGAGAATTTTTAGTGTAACTAACATCGTCTTAGAAACACCGAATATTTTCGACATAATCAAAAAGGGTTTTCATAAGGAGAGTTTAAAAAATAAAAAAGGAAAAGATCTTAAATGTGATTTAATTGATTTTTCTACAAATCTAACTCCGTCATCACCGCGTGATTTGAGTGCTACAAAATCGTCTACTCCTTTTGACGATGTTTTGTGTGGTTCTAGTATGGGGGAAGCCCCTTATGTTCCCTCATCCTTGTCCACCGAGGACGAGATATTCGATCCCGGAATTTCATATAAAGGGAAATCTCGGTCTTCCACCGATGCAATAAATGGAAAATCTTTCTATTTCCTTGGTGCGAGTCTACCTCGAGTAGCTCAAACGTTTGTCTTACCAATTGTCTCACCCTTCTACTTCTCATCTATTTTCTTCAAACTCATTGAGTTTATGGCACATGTTGAAGTGGCTTTAATTTGTTTTTCCAATGGAAACGAGAACGCCATCTTCGACCCCGGTATTTTACATCATCTAAGGACTTAGTCCTTTATACCGGTTACTTTTTGGGCCTTGTTTATCATGTAAGCCCCATCAAAAATTGACCACACCATGATATCCCTAAATGTTCACATTTTGAGGGGATCGAGTCGAGCTCATGACTCGGTAATCAAAAACGAGGTGCCTCGTGGGGGAGATCCCATGCTTATCTTTATGATTATTATTCACTAATAAGGGGACTTGTACCCTTCCAACTCGTTGTCTCGTGGTTGTTTGTGATTGTGTTATCTAGATCATCATCATCATCTACGATTGAAGACTCTCGTGTTCGTTTACGTGAGCCTCCATCGTTCGTTTGAAGAAGTTTTTCACGAGTCCATGACATATCCTTTATTGTTCTAACAATTATCTTTTAGCATAATTAATAAACGGCTTTAGATATATTGTTGATCACCCTTTCCATGCTAGATCCTAAGCATTCGACTCTTCGTCTCTAGTATGGGGGTGCTCCACCTTTAGACTCGAAACATTGAGGACAATGTTTACTTTTAGTATGGGGGGGTGAATAGGTACTTGCTTTGCTACGCCCTCACGTTTTCCAACTTTCAATATTTTGTTTTGCTAATAAGGCTAAAAATGGCCAAATTTTAAAATTTTTCTTAGTTTTCATAAGTGTTTTTAAGATACGAATGTATATTTTCCGATGGGTAGAATAAGAGTTAATTTTTGACTTGATGGGCATTTGGAGCCATTTACATTCCTTAACCCGCTCAATTCAAGTTTTGCTAGACTTTTATATAGGGAGCTTTAAAACGCGAAAGTCTTAATTCATTCGGGTTAAGAACAAGAACTTTTCGCAAGTTCCTATAATTGATTCTAGAAAGTCACTTATCAAGGGAACTTTAAAACGCATTCTCTAAACTTGAAAAAGTCCAAGAAAGTGCAAGATCCTATAGGTGGCTTGAAAACCCAAAACTTTGATTTGATATAGTCTTAATGATAGCTAATCCAAATTTGGCTTAATTTTGACTTGCATGGCTAAGTATTCACGAGTCTCTTTAATTAAAGGTCTTTATATAGTGAAGAACGAGAAATGATAGAGTTAGACAAGTGATCATGCTAAACGTAGAACATGAAAGTGTTCTTTCAAAAACTCATATGTTTTTAATTGTGGCTTTTTCTTCCCATAAGATCAATGCATTAGGAATAAAACATAATTGCAATAAGTAAGGTCGTACGATTTGAAAAGTTACTTAGCCTCTAACGCAAGATCGTTTAAAAGTTGCTCGGGGTTGAATAGAGTTCATAGCCAAGGCATAACTTATTGAAGCGGGACGCGAAGATTGGCGATCATCCAAAAAGGCCCTAACAAGGCATGAGGAGCTCTATTTTTGCTAAAGATCCAAAGATGATGTGAAGTATCATTATTCCAAAATCAATATGAAGGATCGAGACACACGACGAGAAGCTATTACTCCCCTAAAGAATGGAGAAAGTCTATCCAAAAAGACCCTAACAAGGTATGAGGATAAATATATCCAAGTCCAAAAAGGAGGCGGATCGTTGTATATCAAAATCCAAAGTAAATATTGAAGAAAAATGATGAAGTCGTGGTCCTATATGAAGAATCTCTCAAAAACGTCAAGTGAAGAAATTCCAAAATATGAAGAGAAGACCATTATTTCAAGAACGTCTTCCCAAGATTTGAAGTATGAAGTACATGCCAAATATCGGTCCGAGAAAGGTCTCAAATCGTGAAACGAGTTATGCCAAGATATGAACTTAAGGAGATACACGAGAAGCCGTTTTAAAAGATTTTGTCCTTCGGCTAACTATTGATCAAATCGTGCTACTTTGCTTTCGGACTAATAACTACTCAAATAAGTCAATATGAATCACTTGTGATCCATGACAAATAGATAAAAAATGCTAGTAACCCATTTCCTTTTATAATAACTAGGATTGCGGGGAGAAAAAGTATTACACAATTTGGACGTATGAGTAGTGTTAGCATTGTGACTTGTACCAACAATGATCTTTTTTTTGCACTTAGCATGGAATGTATGACAATCAAGGATGACGAAGTTTACTCTAAGGGACATTAACTTGTTTCTATTCTTTGACCCTAAAAGTCACATTTTGGTGATGAAAATCATACATTATGTCTTTACACATCATCGTAGTATGTTGCAAGTCTTTTACTCTTCAATAAAGTTTAATAAAATTGAACTTTGGTGATGCTTAGATACTTTAATCTAGCATTGCGTGAGGGCACGGCAATGGCTTAGTATGGGGGAGTGATGAGAAGGCATTTATACATGATCTCATCGTTCTTTTCGGGCTTTAAATGCATAAAAATGTCATAAAATACCATATATATGCTTGTGTTTGTTTACTTGTGTATTTTAGGTATGGATATCGTGAAAAAGACAAAAGATCACAAGATACAAGGAAAAACGGACACGAGAAACAAAGCCGTACAATGAACCAGGCCCTAATCATGGAATTTTCATCAAATACCCTTGAAGACTTGAAGACAAAACAAGATTGATCCTCCAAGAATGAAGAAATGACACTTAAAACCCTTGTATATTAATAATTACAAGTTTGGTCCCTTAAGTTTGTCAAAATTGCAAAAAGGTCCTTCAACTTTGAAGAAATGGCAAGAATAGTCCCTCAACAATTTCAAATTGCCAATAATGGTCCCTCATGAAGTGAAAGACACATTGAAGACCTTTGAAGATCAACATTGTCCAAGAACAGCCCTTGAATTATTTAAAGATGTCAAAAACAATCCTTTGAAACTTTTTGTCAAAGTTTTGTGCCAAAAATGTTAAGTGGTGAAAGTATTTTGCAAAGGAAATCAGATTTTAGGGCTGGAAAACTTTAAATGCCAAAAATCTCAAAGATAAGGACCAAATGTGTCAACTTGGAAACATTCAAAAGAAAACACGCGCCTAACACATGTTTTCCCCCAATTTCGGATCAAAGGGGTAACTGTGCATCTTTTTACATCCCCAGGTTTCACCTCCACTTTTACTTGGGTAAAATCCAACTAAACTCACCCACGTGTGATTCACACACGCAGGAACTAATCCCACACACCCAATCCCCAATCCCACGCGTGTGGTCCCCACCCCCAATTCCCATCTCATCCAATCACAAAACGCCTTGGGCTCCAAGCACTAATACGTGGCCATAATCAACAGTGGAGATGTTTTGCTTCATCACAACGCAAAATTAAACGGCCAAGATCAAATTTGGACAAAATACCTCAAAAACGTCCAAGGGCATTTTAGAGATTTTCTTGTATTAGGGTTAGTGTTTTTAGGGTTCTAGATCATTCTGTAGGTAGTATAAAAGAAGCTCCAACCTGTGGATGCTCTTTTGTTCCAGTTTCAAGCTTTTCTCCTTGTAATTCCTTTTTAAAAAAATAAAAGTTTGGTTTTTGATTTATTCAAGTGTAATGCCTTTTTATTGTTTTTAAAAGTTGTGTGAAGTGTGAAGCTTGATTCTGAGTTCCAATTTGTCTTTTGGTTAAGTATCTTTGATTTTCAAAGTTGTTTAAAAAGTTTCTGAAATTGAGATTATTTGGTATAATCTGTTTCAGGTTTTGGTTGTTAAGAAGTTTGATGTTATTGGTTACTTAGTGTTATAAAAACATATTAAGAAGGTTTGAAAAGTTTTTGGAAAGGTTTAAGTAAGAAAGAAATCAGAAAAAGTATATTGCATATTATCCTTGTTCTTTTTCCTTGATTTGTCTTTAACAGGTGAAGAAGGTTGTTGATATTTGTTCTGCACAGGCCTCCAGCCTTGTGGGAGGTGGATTTACATCCACTAGGGCCCTGGATGTAGGGTCCTGAGGTAATCATTGTTTTCCCTTTTTAAATTTCAGAAAAATTGGTGGTTCATGTGAGTTTGTTTGATTTGGTGATCTGTGTGTTTTTAGCTGAATGATTTGAGTTGTTTTGTGATTATATGCATGTTAGAATAGCATAGGATCAGTATGATTAGTTTTTGTGAGGTTTTGATTTGAAAAAGTTTGGTTTTCAGAATATAAAAGGGTGTTTGGATCTATGTTTTAGCAGGGCAAAAAGGTTTTGAATGTGTGATTAAAACGTGTTAAAGTTATTAGAGATAGTTGAGATAGGAGTTGAATCAGTTGTGTACTACTTTGGTGAAGTTTTGGAAACAAGTTGGTGTGCTAAAAGTGAAAAACATAGCTCAAATCTGCATAAGTCATAGTCTGCTCATTTTTATAAGATTTTTGATTCATGATCTTGCAAATCTGTTAAGATATAGGGTATTTGAGTTATTGAAGTTGATTGTGTGCCTTTGGGTGCTATTGTATGCTAAGTGTTGGCCTTTTAATCTCATTGGAGTGCATTCTGTCTAGCTCATAAGTCCCAGACCTGCACAAATTGTATCAGCAACTCTATTTTGCCCTTGTGTGCTATTGATTTGCATTTTGGTGTGTGCTAAGTGTTCATCCTTGCTTGTACTGACTCCTTGTGCTTCTATGAGCACAAGGGTGCCCCCATTGTCCAATATTCATCACCAAATAAGCTTATACCAAGCTCCTCTTGGTGGTTATTTAGTTGTGAAGCAAAACAGAAACAAGGCACAACTACTTGTGTTCATTTCATAAACTGCACACATTTTGGATAATAACTTGTTGATCCTTGGCTAAAAAGTGAATTGGATTTGAGTTTTTAAGCTTATTAGGATCACTGGCTGGATTGATTGGGAAAGAAAAAAAATAAAAAATAAAAAATATAAGAAGTGCAAAAAGGGGGTTGCATAGCCTCGAACCCTGGTCACCACACTCACACACATCATACTTAACCGTTGCGCCCTTGGGTCTTTTACTGACTAAGGGTGCAAAGGTTATTAAGTTAACCCGTTTTTCACTTTGTCAGCTTATTTAAAGCCGTAGCTTATTTACCACTTTTCAGCTTATTTGATAAGCGTTTTTGCTTATTTTCAATTTTCCTAGGACCTTTATTAGATTTGTGATTTTTCTAGCCTATTTTTATAATTTTCCCTTTATTTTATTATTTTCTAGGAATTATTTAATACCCGTTTTTATTAATTCATTAAAAAAATAGTAAAAATAGTTTTAATTTTCAGGAAAAATAGTTTTTAGCTTTTTAATAAATATTTTGAGGTTTACATCTAATTTTGGTTTTATAAACTTTAATTTTTAATTTTATATTATTTTAAGGTTTTTTTATAAACTTTAAAGATTTTTATAAAATTATTAAAAAGGGTTTAGGAGCTATAATTTGTGTTTTTCTCTTAGTTAGATTATTTAGGATTTTTAGAAATTTCTTATTTCAAATTTTAGTAACTTTTTATTTTTAGCATTATTTTAATATTATTTTATTATCAAAATTTCAAAGTTTTATTTTTCTTTATTTTTCATTTTTCTTAGGATCTTTATCATTAATTAGGACTATTTCCATTTTTAGAATATTTTTATAGCTTTTAGATTTATTTTTATAATTATTTTAAGTTTAATTAGGTTTTAATCATTTTTAATCATTTTTAGAGTTTTAAAAATAGTTTTAATAGCTTTTAATTTTTAGAAAATTACTTTTTAGTCTTCTAATAATATAAGTTAAGTGATTATTCAATAAAATCATATTTTAGACATTTGAATTAGTTATATTTAATTTTAGGGCTTTAATTAGCATTTAAAATTAAATATTTAATTAATAAAAGGTTTTAAAATATCTTTGTTGGATTTTTGTCTTTATTTATATTATTTTAGACTTGTTTTTAGTCTTTTTAATTATGGATTTTGTTTTTGGTCTTAGTATAATAATTTTTAATTTGGGTAGTTTTTCACGACTTTACGTTTTCGTCTTTTACGTCGTAGTTTAATTTTAGCATATCCGTCTTTTCATCCTCTCATCCCCATTCTTCTCAATATTAATCTCAAATACATACAAGTTAATTCACAACACATATACCTCCTTGGGAAACGAACTTTTTCTCTCTTTTTAAGTGATTGGGTCATTTGTGCACGGTTTTCCTAAACCGTCGTACTTAATACTTACCGCTATTTACGCTCTTTTCCTAAAGAGTAGTAAAAGACTACAATCAACAACCCACCTTTCAACAACAATAATAACAACCACAACAACAATGAGCCTCTACCGGATAATCGCCCGATGATTGAACTTCTGCAAGCTCATGTAGATGGCAACACTGATCCAATTGTTATACCAGCGATTGCAGCCAACAATTTTGAGCTCAAATCCGGCTTTATCCAGATGGTCTCTGCTCAACCATTCTTGGGGCGTACCATTGATGATCCACATGACCACATCAAGAGATTTTTGCAACTCACAAATACGGTCAAATTCAATGGTGTTCCACAAGAGGTAATCCGGTTACAACTTTTTCCCTTTTCTTTAGAGGGACAAGCCCGGCATTGGCTTGCTAAGGAACCGCCACAGAGTATTCTTTCGTGGACGGATTTGGAGACCAAGTTTATCAATTACTTTTTCCCACCCTCTCGTACTACCGCTTTGCGGAATGAAATTATCAATTTTGAACAAAAGTATGATGAGTCGTTTAGTGAATCTTGGGATCGTTTAAAAGATCTTTTAAGAAAATGCACACAACATGGTTTTACCAAAGTGCACCAAATTAATACTTTTTATAATGGTTTAAGCATGAATGACCAAGATTCACTAAACAGTGCCTCCGGGGGTAATCTTTTGGCTAAGACTTCCAATGCTGCTTGGGATATCATTGAGAATAAGTCTCGTGTGTAAACCAAGAGTGTTCGGACCAATGTCGCTAGTGCTAGTACTAGTGACAGCGACAAGCGACTTGACAAAATCACTGTGCTTCTTGAATCGCTTGCTACCCAAACCGCCAGCAACACCAACAGCATCAACGCTAGAAATGCTAAAGACGCTCAAGTCAATGCTGTTAGCCAACCATGTGAAATCTGCGGGGGTCCTCACTCTTACACCACTTGTACTGCCACCCAAAACTACCCTTCTGAGAACGTGAATGCAGCATACGGCACCTATCCTCAACCTGCTTATCAAGCTCGACCTCAAGGTGACCGCAACTTGCTTAGCTACCGTTCCAACAACTATCTCTCACCACCTGGTTCTACTCCTAACAATCCAAACCAACAACAAAACCTCAACCGCCCTCCTCAACAACGACAACAATCTCGTGGACCATACATCCCACCTCATAAACAACAACATCCACCTCAAAGAAACAACCAAGTTTACCAGCAACCTTCTTATCAACCACCCACATACAATGCTCCTCCCAACCAACCCAACGCTTTACACCAAGAAGTGGAAACCTACATGAGGACTAACGATGTGATTGTGGAAAATCTTCAACAAGAAGTGCGCAACTTGAAGACAAACCTGATGAAACAAGGGAACGATCTGAGAGCTGATATGAGAAACACCATGGATAGTCAAATGAATGACTTAAGAAACATGATGGCTAGTTTCTTCCACGGTAATCAACCCTCTTCTTCGGGCACTCTTCCGAGTAACACCGTTGCGAATCCAAGAGGGGAGATGAAAGCAATCACCACTCGCAGTGGCAAAGGTACCAAGGAACCCGAGCTTCCTATACCTCAACCGGTGATTGTGACTAAGGAGAACGAGTCACCTGCTCCTATTCCTCATCCTTCTACTTCCCCAATTTCTCCACCTCTTACTCCTACCCCTCCTCCACCCAAGGATGTGAGTGATCCTTCGATCCCAAAGCCTTCCTCTTCTTCCGATATACCTTCTCCCTCAAGGTTGAGGAAAGAGAAGCTCAAAAGCAGGGATGATATTCAGGTTTCGAACTTTCTTAAAATGTTCAAACAATTGAATTTTAACATCTCCTTCGCTGAGGCTCTCGCTCACATGCCTAAGTACGCAAAAATGTTCAAAGATCTTCTGAGCGACAAGGAGAAGCTTCTTGATATTGCTAACACCCAACTTAATGAGAATTGCTCTGCAGTACTCTTAAGGAAATTGCCAACCAAGCTTGGTGATCCGGGTCGTTTCTTAATCCCTTGTAACTTCCCGGGAGTAGAGAATTGCATAGCCTTAGCCGATCTAGGTGCCAGTATTAACTTAATGCCTTTAAGTGTCTGGAAGCAATTATCTCTCCCTGAGCTAGTCCCCACCAAAATGACTTTGGAATTAGCTAACCGTACGGTTGCTTATCCAGTGGGGATAGCTGAAGACGTCTTTGTAGGAGTCGACAAATTCACTTTTCCTGCCGATTTCGTCGTCGTCGACTACGAGATGGACCCTCGTGTTCCCTTGATCGTGGGTCGTCCATTCCTGAGGACCGGTCGCACTCTCATCGATGTTGAAGCCGGTGAGCTTATCATGAGAGTGGGTGACGATAAAATCGTTTTCAACATGGGAAAGTTGTCTAAACAACCTTATTCCAACGAGAGTGTTAATTGTATTGACGTTCTTGATGAGGCTTGTGAAGAACACTTCCAAAATGCTTGCAAAAGTATTCCTCCTTCTCTTCCCAATGTTGAGGCCGTTTCCTCTATTGATTCCTCACTGTCTCTATTTGGAGAAAGTGATTTGTTTTGGAACAATCTTGAAGCCACCATGGGAGATGTGAACTTATCTAATGATGATTCTCCTACCGATGGGGATGAAGACATGCATTTCTTTGAAAACCTTCTCAACGAAGACAATCTTTCTCCACCATCTCCCACGGTTATTGCTATCGATACTCCGACTCTGAAAACGCCTCTGATATAGTGATTTTTTTGTGGGTTCTAATTTCTCGGAATCCTCTCGAATTGATCTCGGTCTTAAGTGGAATAATTGTTCTTGGTTTCTAAATAAAAGGGTTTGGTTTTCTAATTTAATAAAAAGTGGAAATGAAAATTTAAATCAAAGATAATTAATTTAATGATGATTGATAAAAACTTGAATTTAAATTAGAATTAAGATTAAAATAAAATTAAAATTAAATTAAGGAAACAGTAAAGAAGTAGTAAAGAAACAGTAAAACTTTAAAATACCCAAAAGATAACTGATTCGGAAGTTACTGTTCATTCGGAAGTTGAGCTTCATTCGGAACTTTGTGCTTGGTTCGGAACTTTTGGACTCATCCGGAACTTACTGATTCGGAAGTTCTCTATGTTCCGATTCGGAACTTTTGGTAAAAAATCGGTTCGGAACTTATGCCTTGGTTCGGAAGATGAAAATCGGTTCGGAACTTATGGATTGGTTCGGAACTTTTAATTTGGTTCGGAAGTTATGGGTTGGTTCGGAACTCTTAGCTTGGTTCGGAACTTATGCCTTGGTTCGGAACTTTCTGCTTCATTCGGAAGTTATGGGTTGGTTCGGAACTTATGCCTTGGTTCGGAACTTATGCATTGGTTCGGAACTTTCTGCTTCGTTCGGAAGTCTGGGAAAACCCAGAACAGTAAGAATACCCGAAGAACAAGGAAACTATTTTTAATCCAAAAATCAGCAAGTTTTTCACCAATAATTTAAATAAATCAATCACAAAGCTTCTACTAACCATAAACTACAAATCCCATCAACAAAAACGCAAATCCCAACAACTTTTTAAGATCAAATCAAGAAAATAAAAACTTAAAAACTTCAAGATAAAGATGATGATGAACAAGATAAAATGGAAAGATTAAACAAGAACTTTGTATTGAATGATTAATGTTTTAACAAGATCAAATAAGAATTAAAATAACAAGATTTGAAAAGCAAAGATTAAAATCACCAATCACCCTAGTGGTGATGGTGATGAAACGAACTAAAGAGAAAAAGGTGGGGAGGAGAGAAAACTCCAGACTAAAAAACTTGTCTAAATGTGTGAGGGGAGGGCTATTTATAGCCTTGTCTTTTGGTTGGTGAGTGGGCTTTCTCCCGTTCTTCTTGTCTTTTCGTCTTTTCAGAAAAGTTTCCGTTTTCGATTCTGATTCGGGATTTGTCGTCTATTAAATTCAACTCGTCTTTTAATTTCTTCGTTTAATAGACTTGAGTTTCTTCGACTTATATAAATCTTCCATCTTTGGTCCTTTTCTTCGATAAATCTTCGAATAGGCCCAGTGACTTCAAATCTTTTGCATCTCTTGGACAATAGACTTTATCTTGAGTCTTTTTCTTCAGTAAAACCCGTGCAATCCCATGTTTTCTTCAATATTCATCCGGTTGGCTCTGAAAACACAATAAACACAAAAACCACGCATAATTCCAAACAAATGATATTAAATACGTGTTTTGGTCTCGTTTTAGCCCGAATTAAGTGGTAAAAGGATGGAAGTTTACACACCTATCAAATCCCCTACACTTAACCATTGCCATGCCCTCATGCAATGCTTAGTGATAAAGCAATTTTACACTTTTCTCATAATTAATCAACCTTGGCCTTATTTAAATTCTACTAAACAAAAATTAAAGAAATAAAACTTTAAAGGTAACAACGGGATAGAAAACCATTTTCACTTGAAAATAGCTACATGGAAATAACTTGCAAAGAGGTCAATGACTTACATTAGGGCTTTTGTGCTGCGAAGATTTATCACCCTCAAGTTTCACGTTTCCCAAACTAAGCTTAAAAACGAGATCATTGTTATTATAAGTTAGCAATTCAAACACTTACACACATGGCTTAATTAAATGCTTAAACTCCCTTATTCCTAGGTGTATCTCTTGTATTTTATTTTTGTCTTAGAATGATCATGAAGATGCATTTTTGGACTTATTTCGATAGTTTATTAGGGCTGAAAGCAAAGTAGGACGATTTGATCAATAGTTAGCTAAAGGATAAAATCTCTTAAAACTGCTTCTCGAGATATCAAAAAGTTCATATCTTGGCATAACTTGGTTCACGATTTGAGACCTTTCTCGGGCCGATATTTGGCATGTACTTCATACTTCATATCTTCGAGAGACGTTCTTGAGATAATGGTCTTCTCATCATAATAGAGTTTCTTCACTTGGAGACTTTTGAGGGGTACTCCAACTTTGTTGACCACGACTTCATGATTATTTCTTCAATCTCTAATTGGGATTTTGAGATACAACGATCCGCCTCCTTTTCGGACTTGGATCTATTTATCCTCATACCTTGTTAGGGTCTTTTCGGATAGACTTCTCCATGATCTTTATGGGAGTTGATTGCTTTTCGTCGTGAGTCTTGATCCTTCATATTGACTTTAGGAATAATGCTTTTCACATCACTTTGGATCTTCAGCAATAAAATGGAATCCTCATGCCTTGTTAGGGCCTTTTCGGACTCGCCAATCTTCGCGCCCCGCTTCATAAGTTATGCCTTGGCTATGAACTCTTATCATTACCGAGC
The DNA here is from genome assembly GCA_025667525.1 of Glebionis coronaria. NCBI lineage: Eukaryota > Viridiplantae > Streptophyta > Magnoliopsida > Asterales > Asteraceae > Glebionis > Glebionis coronaria. The sequence continues at coordinate 264,820,777 of CM046881.1, read as the reverse complement.
AACTTTTAAACGATATTGGGCTAGAAGCTAAGTAACTTTTCAAATCGTACGACCTTACTTATTGCAGATAAATTATTAGCAAGTGATGGGAGAATAGGCAAATAATTACACCAAGTGAGCTTGTGCAAGAATACCGACTTATAATTGACTCTATCATTTCTCGTCCTCCACAATTTAAAATCTAAAGTAATGAGACTCGTGGATACTTAGCCTAATAAACCAATTAAGGTCTACATGGTTAAGGATACTAGCTAGAATAAACTTAGATAAGTCTATTCGGGTTGAGTCAAAATAAACGTAACGGGCCTAATATGTCAAAGACTTCTAAACTAGCTACACCACTTTATTAATATTTTTGATTTTATTACGGGATATATACATATGAAAGCAACGATAAAAATTTAAAAATTACAACTAAATGGCCAAAGTTAATAAAAAAAATTTGAAAAATGTTGAAAAATATGATTTTCCGGTTAATTTAAGGCATTTTCATGGAAAAGTCCACTTAAAACTTCGATAGAAGTCCCCCCTACACTTAAGATAAACATTGTCCTCAATGTTTAAGCATGTGGGAAAAGTTTCCCCTACACTTATGATATTGTGCACGTTGGTTAACTCAAGTTAAGGAAGAGACGACTAAAGTGATCAATTTCAAATGTGAGTATGAAGAAAATTGAATCACGATAGTTGAGAGATAGAACCGAATTTCGAATAACACGGGAGCACGGTTCTTCAAGGTTTCCAAGAGTGCACTTATCCCTGTGATCACACCACTAAAAGACAAACACGTATAGAAGTCCCCCCTACACTTAGAGGATTAAAACATAAAAGGATAGATACTCGGGCTGCCTCCCGAGGAGCGCTTGTTTTTGATAACCGAGTCACGAGCCTGACTCGACCCAAAATTAGTTCATGGGGAACGTGGTGAGGGATGGAATCACCTCCTGAGAGGTATCCTCACCAAAGTACAACTTGACTCATTGGCCATTCACCTTAAAATTAGTTCCATTAGGTTGAGCGAGCTCGAGAGTACCATATGGAAAAATTTGGGCAATGGTGAATGGGCCGGACCAACGAGATTTGAGCTTTCCCGAGAAGATTTTCAACCGAGAGTTAAAAAGTAAGACCTTGTCTCCAACATGGAACTCTCGGTTTTTGATCTTGGAGTCGTGAATGAGCTTAGTTCTTTCCTTATAGATCAAAGAATTTTCATAAGCCTCATTACGGAGTTCATTCAGCTCATTGAGTTGGATCTTGCGTAGGTCACCGGCTTTGTTTATATCAAAATTAGCCCACTTCAAGGCCCAATAAGCCTTGTGCTCCAACTCAATGGGGAGGTGGCACGCTTTCCCGTACACAAGACGATAAGGCGTACAGCCAATCGGGGTCTTGTAAGCAGTACGGAAAGCCCACAAAGCATCATCCAGTTTATCAGCCCATGAGGCACGATGCTCTCCCACGGTTCTTTCCAGAATTCGCTTAAGACCTCGGTTGGATATTTCAGCCTGGCCATTAGTTTGTTGGTGGTAGGCTGTGGAAAGACGATGATTTACACCATACTTAGCCATGACTCGAGCAAATTGGTCATTGCAGAAATGAGTCCCACGATCACTAATAATGGCACGAGGCACACCGAATCTAGCGAAAAGAGCTTTCAAAAAGTTACAAACCACCCTTGCGTCATTAGTAGGTAAAGCTTTGGCTTCAACCCACTTGGAGACGTAGTCAACGGCTACAAGGATGTATTTGTTTCCTTTAGAAGAAGGGAATGGCCCCATAAAGTCGATACCCCAAACATCAAAAATTTCACACTCTTGAATGAAATTCTGAGGCATCTCGTCTTTATGTGTGATTTTGCCTTGCTTTTGGCAAACATCACATCGTTTAACCATATTGTGAGCATCACGATATATGGAGGGCCAATAAAATCCGGAATCAAACACTTTTTTAGCGGTGTAGTTGGGACAAAAGTGACCACCGGTGGGTCCCTTGTGGCAAGCATCAAGGTTTTCAGACGCTGCCGGTCCGTCAACACATCGGCGGATAATCAGGTCAGCACATTGTTTGAATAGGTAAGGGTCGTCCCAAAAGTAAGTCTTAATGTCGGTGAAGAACTTTTTCTTTTGTTGAGACGTCAACCCTTCCTTGAGAATTCCACCCGCAAAGTAGTTTGCAAAGTCCGCAAACCACGGGGTTTCATTCGACTTATATAAATCTTCCATCTTTGGTCCTTTTCTTCGATAAATCTTCGAATAGGCCCAGTGACTTCAAATCTTTTGCATCTCTTGGACAATAGACTTTATCTTGAGTCTTTTTCTTCAGTAAAACCCGTGCAATCCCATGTTTTCTTCAATATTCATCCGGTTGGCTCTGAAAACACAATAAACACAAAAACCACGCATAATTCCAAACAAATGATATTAAATACGTGTTTTGGTCTCGTTTTAGCCCGAATTAAGTGGTAAAAGGATGGGTGTTTACACACCTATCAGCCTCCCATCGAAAATCCTCTGGATTTAGAACTTAAGGAGTTGCCGCCCCATCTCGAGTATGTGTTCCTTGAAGAAAAGAAGAAGTCACCCGTCATTATCGCTAAAGACTTGAAAGATGAAGAGAAAACTCGCCTCATCGCTGTGCTTAAAGCTCATAAGAAGGCAATTGCTTGGAAAATTTCCGATATCCGCGGAATTGATCCGAACTTTTGTACTCACAAGATTCTCATGGAAGATGACTTTAAACCCGCAATCCAAAGCCAAAGAAGGGTTAATCCTAAAATTCATGACGTCATCAAACAAGAGGTTATCAAACTTCTAGATGCCGGCTTGATCTACCCTATTTCGGATTCGCCGTGGGTAAGTCCCGTCCATTGTGTGCCCAAGAAGGGCGGAATAACCGTTGTTTCCAATGAACACAACGAGTTGATTCCCACTCGTCTTGTTACTGGGTGGAGAGTTTGTATTGATTATCGCAAACTCAATGATGCCACGAGAAAAGACCACTTTCCTCTTCCCTTCATAGATCAAATGCTCGAGCGTCTAGCAGGTAATGACTATTACTGCTTCTTAGACGGTTTCTCCGGGTATTTTCAAATTCCCATCGATCCCAAGGACCAAGAAAAAACCACATTCACTTGTCCCTATGGAACATTCGCTTACAAACGTATGCCTTTTGGTTTATGTAATGCTCCTGGGACATTCCAAAGGTGTATGATGGCTATCTTCAATGACATGGTGGAGGACACTATGGAAGTATTCATGGATGATTTCTCGGTTTATGGCGATTCTTTCTCTGCTTGCCTTGCTAATTTAGAATGTATGCTGAAGCGGTGTGAAGACACTCGCCTTGTTCTTAATTGGGAAAAATGCCATTTCATGATAAAAGAGGGCATCGTGCTAGGACACAAAATTTCCAAAGCCGGTCTCGAAGTAGACCGTGCTAAAGTCGATGTTATCGCTAAGTTGCCTCCACCTTCAACCGTGGAAGGTGTGAGAAGTTTTCTGGGTCATGCGGGCTTCTACCGTCGATTCATCAAAGATTTTTCTCAAATCGCTCGCCCGATGACCCACCTCTTGGAAAAAGATACTCCTTTTATCTTTTCCAAAGAGTGTCTTGAAGCCTTCAACTCGCTTAAGGATAAGCTAACTAAGGCACCCGTCTTGGTTACCCCTAATTGGGAGCTTCCCTTTGAGTTGATGTGCGATGCTAGTGACTTTGCTATTGGAGCGGTTTTGGGCCAAAGAGTGAACAAACACTTCCAACCGATCCATTACGCTAGCAAGACAATGACTGGGGCTCAATTGCATTACACTACAACCGAAAAAGAGCTTTTAGCTGTTGTCTATGCCTTTGAAAATTTCCGCCCCTATCTTGTCCTTTCCACCACAATCGTTTACACCGATCATTCCGCGTTGAAGTACTTGTTGACAAAGCAAGATTCCAAACCAAGACTTCTTCGCTGGGTTTTGCTTCTCCAAGAATTTAAAATCGAAATTCGCGATAAAAAAGGAGCTGAAAACCTAGCCGCGGATCATCTCAGTAGACTTGAGGATCCTTACCAAGGGGATCATCCGAACAAAGAAATCAATGATTCTTTTCCCTTGGAGACCTTAATGTATATCAACTCGACTGCTGATGAAACCCCGTGGTTTGCGGACATTGCAAACTACTTGGCGGGTGGAATTCTTGTTGACGGGTTAACATCCCAGAAAAAGAAGAAGTTCTTTAACGATATTAAGACTTACTTTTGGGATGACCCGTATCTATTCAAACAATGTGCCGACTTGATTATTCGCCGATGTGTTGATGGACCTGCAGCTTTAGAAATCCTTGACGCTTGCCACAGAGGACCCACCGGTGGTCACTTTGGTCCCAACTACACCGCCAAAAAAGTGTTTGACTCGGGATTTTATTGGCCCACCATCTATCGTGATGCTCACGAGATGGTTAAACGCTGTGATGCTTGCCAAAAACAAGGCAAGATCACTCATAAGGATGAGATGCCTCAAAATTTCATACAAGAATGTGAAATCTTTGATGTTTGGGGTATCGACTTTTTGGGGCCATTCCCTTCTTCTAAAGGAAACAAATACATCCTTGTAGCCGTTGACTACGTCTCCAAATGGGTTGAAGCCAAAGCTTTACCTACTAATGATACAAGGGTGGTTTGTAACTTTTTGAAATCGTTGTTCGCTAGATTCGGCGTTCCTCGTGCTATTATCAGTGATCGTGGGACTCATTTTTGCAATGACCAATTTGCTAGAGTCATGGCTAAGTATGGTGTCAATCACCGTCTTTCCACCGCCTATCATCCCCAAACCAATGGGCAAGCCGAGATATCCAACCGTGAATTGAATCGAATTTTGGAGCGTACTGTGGGAGAGCATCAGGCCGCGTGGGCCGATAAGTTAGATGATGCTCTGTGGGCTTTCCGTACTGCTTATAAGACCCCGATCGGTTGTACACCTTATCGTCTTGTGTACGGGAAAGCATGCCACCTTCCCATCGAGCTGGAGCATAAGGCGCACTGGGCCTTGAAGTGGGCTAACTTCGACATCAACAAAGCCGGTGATCATCGCAAGATTCAACTCAACGAGCTCAACGAACTAAGGAATGCAGCTTATGAGAACTCGCTGATCTACAAAGAGAAGACGAAGATCCTTCATGACACAAAAATCAAGAATCGAGAGTTCCACGTTGGCGATCAAGTCTTACTTTTTAACTCTCGGTTGAAGATCTTCTCTGGCAAGTTGAAGAGCCGCTGGTCTGGTCCATTCACCATCGCCAAAGTCTTTCCATATGGGACCATTGAGCTTTCTCAGCCAAATGGGCCCAATTTCAAGGTAAATGGCCAGCGTCTGAAGCTGTACTTTGGTGAGGACATCTCTCAGGAGATGATTCCATCCCTCACCACGTTCCCCATGAACTAATTTTGGGTCGAGTCAGGCTCGTGACTCGGTTATAAAAAACAAGCGCTCCTCGGGAGGCAGCCCGAGTATCTATCCTTTTCTGTTTTAACCTCTTAAGTGTAGGGGGACCTCTATAGGTGTTTGTTTTTGTGTGGTGATGTGATTACAGGGATAAGTGCACTCTTGGAATCTTTGAAGAACCGTGCTCCCGTGTTATCCGAAATCCGGTTCTATCTCTCAACTATCGTGATTCAATTTTCTTCATACTCACATTTGAAATTGATCACGTTAGTCGTCTCTTCCTTAACTTGATTTAACCAACGTGCACAATGTCATAAGTGTAGGGGAGACTTTTCCCACATGCTTAAACATTGAGGACAATGTTTATCTTAAGTGTAGGGGGGACTTCTATCGAAGTTTTAAGTGGACTTTTCCATGAAAATGCCTTCATTTAACTAAAAAATCCTATTTTTCAACATTTTTCATATTTTTAATTAACTTTGGCCATTTAGTCGTAATTTTTAAATTATTATCGTTGCTTTCGTATGTATATATCCCGCAATAAAGTCAAAAATATTAATAAAGTGGTGTAGCTAGTTTAGAAGTCTTTGACAAATTAGGCCCGTTGCGATTATTTTGACTCAACCCGAATAGACTTATCTAAGTTTATTCTAGCTAGTATCCTTAAACATGTAGACCTTAATTGGTTTATTAGGCTAAGCATCCACGAGTCTCATTATTTGAGATTTTAAATTGTGGAGAACGAGAAATGATAGAGTCAATTATAAGTCGGTATTCTTGCGCAAGCTCACTTGGTGTAATTATTTGCCTATTCTCCCATCACTTGCTAATAATTTATCTGCAATAAGTAAGGTCGTACGATTTGAAAGGTTACTTAGCTTCTAGCCCAAGATCGTTTAAAAGTTGCTCGGTAATGATAAGAGTTCATAGCCAAGGCATAACTTATGAAGCGGGGCGCGAAGATTGGCGAGTCCGAAAAGGCCCTAACAAGGCATGAGGATTCCATTTTATTGCTGAAGATCCAAAGTGATGTGAAAAGCATTATTCCCAAATCAATATGAAGGATCAAGAATCACGACGAAAAGCAATCAACTCCCATAAAGATCATGGAGAAGTCTATCCGAAAAGATCCTAACAAGGTATGAGGATAAATAGATCCAAGTCCGAAAAGGAGGCGGGTCGTTGTATCTCAAAATCCCAAATAGAGATTGAAGAAATAATCATGAAGTCGTGGTCAACAAAGTTGGAGAAACTCTATTACGATGAGAACACCATTATCTCAAGAACGTCTCTTAAGATATGAAGTGTGAAGTACATGCCAAATATCGGCCCGAGAAAGGTCTCAAATCGTGAACCAAGTTATGCCAAGATATGAACTTTTTGATATCCCGAGAAGCAGTTTTAAGAGATTTTGTCCTTTAGCTAACTATTGATCAAATCGTCCTACTTTGCTTTCAGCCTAATTAAACTATCGAAATAAGTCCAAAAATGCATCTTCATGATCATTCTAAGACAAAAAATAAAATATAAGAGATACACTTAGGAATAAGGGGGTTTAAGCATTTAATTAAGCCATGTGTGTAAGTGTTTGATTTGCTAACTTATAATAACAATGATCTCGTTTTTAAGCTTAGTTTGGGGAACGTGAAACTTGAGGGTGATAAATCTTCGCAGCACCAAAGCCCTAATGTAAGTCCTTGATCTCTTTGCAAGTTATTTCCATCCTTTTGTTTACTTTAAAGTTTTAATTTCTCTTAGTACTTTCATTTTTGTTTAGTAGTATATTAATAAGGCCAAGGTTGATTGATTATGAGAAAAGTGTAAATGTGCTTTGTCACTAAGCATTGCATGAGGGCATGGCAATGGTTAAGTGTAGGGGATTTGATAGGTGTGAAAACACCCATCATTTTACCACTTAATTCTGGCTAAAACGAGACCAAAACACGTATTTAATATCATTTGTTTGGAATTATGCGTGGTTTTTGTGTTTATTGTGTTTTCAGAGTCAACCGGATGAATATTGAAGAAAACATGAGATTGCACGGGTTTTATCGAAGAAAAAGACTCAAGACGAAGTCTATTGTCCAAGAGATGCAAAAGATTTGAAGTCATTGTGCCTATTTGAAGATTTATCGAAGAATAGAGCCAAAGATGGAAGATTCATATATGTCGAAGAACTCGAGTCTATTAAACAAAAGATTATAAGACGAGTTGGAATTATTCACCGACACTTCTCAAATCCAAGTCGGAAACGTTTATTTAAAGAAGCGTGAAGACTAAAGAAGAAAGAAGAAAAAGAAGCCCAAACCAAAGCCCAATCACAAGCCCACCACCACAAGACTTGCCTATAAATAGGACCTTACTTCACAAAAATTGAACACTTAGTTTTTTAGGTAGTTTTTAGTTCATTCATTCTCTCTAGTTTTAGAGAGAGAAAGTTCTAAACTTTCTCTCACTAGATTTCATCTTTTTCTATTTCAAGATCAAAACTTTGTATTATTTTTCATTAATCAAGTTTAGTTTCAAGCTTTTAATCTTTAATCTCATCCTTCCTTTCTTTGATTTTGATTGATTTTCGTATGACCCGTGTTGTTTATCAATGATTTTGTGCTTAAAAAGTTAATCTTTTTATGTTTCCTTAAGTCTATACACGAATAAGCTTTAAGATCCTTGTTCTTATTGGCTTATTTGTTAGTTTTGCTTATTTACTTTTTAAAGTTTTTATGAAAAGTTCATCTTTTTATTGATTTGATTTAAAAGTTGTTTATTTTAAGTTTAGATAAGTTGTTTTTAGTGCTTAATTGATCAGCTTAAAATTGGATTCGAGCTAGTTTGGAGATTGGCTTATTCATAGCTTATTTCCTTGGCTTAAAATTCGGATCTACATCATTTTCGGAAAAGGGAAAGCCCTTTTCCGACCTTACATTCCGATTAGCATCTTTTTGATTATTCCGATTGTTACAAGTTTTCAAATATTCCGATCAGCAACAATTTATTCTGATTTGAACCTGTATTTCACATATTCCGATTGATCTTGTTTTAGATTGTTCCGATTGGGGTAATTTCCCACTTTCCAATCTGCTTCCATTCTAGATTATTCCGATCAGTAGATTTCTCCCATATTCCGATCATAAGATCGGAATATATTCCGATTGGTGTTTTTTTTTCCTTATTCCGATTTAGACTATTTTGCTTTACTCCGATCTTACTTTCTTTTAGTACTTTTCAATTAAGTTCATATTTTTACAAAGTTTTCCAAGAGTTAGTTTTTATTGAGTGTCCATTTATTTTTCTAGTATAATCTCAAAGTTTTCAAACATTTATTTTTAAAACTCATCTTTTCACTTTAATCATTTAAAGATTTAAGTTTACTCTTCGACACTTAATTATTTGTTATTAGTTAAAATAGATAAACAAACCAACAACTTTCTATTATCCAAGAACAAATCATTCCACTTAGAGCCGAGATCAATTCGAGGAGATATCGAGAGAGCTTATATCCGAACCCATACAAAACGCATGTATTAGTGCTACTCACTCGGTTATTTCTACTGCTTATGCTAAGGACATTAGGATGCCTCCCTTGCCACTAGAAAATAGGCTTACTATTTCCACGCCTTTGAGCAACTCTGTATTAATCACCCATGTATACAAGAGTCTTCCCCTAGAATTTGATGATAAGGTTCGACCTGTCGACGCACTTCCGCTGGACATGAATGACTTCGACATGATTTTGGGCATGGATTGGATATCCAAGTATCATGCTACCATAGACTGCCATTCATATCGAGTTATCTTCGGTGATGTCAATGCACCAGAGTACATTCATAATGGGTTCATACCCGGACGGTCTGTACAAGTCATATCCACCCTGCAAGCGCGTGCACTATTGTCACATGGCTGCGAGGGTTATCTAGCTACGGTTCACGACATGGATACTGAATCTCCATCGATTCAGGATCAACTAATAGTGTCGGAATTCCAAGATGTGTTTCCAGCAGAACTTCCGGGCATACCACCTGCACGAGAAGTGGAATTCAGTATCGAACTGGTTCTAGGAGCTGAACCAATCTCCAAGGCTCCTTATCGCATGGCTCCCATAGAGCTGAAGGAGCTAAAGGATCAACTGCAAGAACTTCTTGAACGAGGTTTCATTCGACCGAGCACATCTCCATGGGCGCACCGGTCTTGTTTGTTAAGAAGAAGGACGGCAGTATGCCTCTTTGCATAGACTATCGCGAGCTCAATAAGATTACCATTCGGAATAGGTATCCACTGCCACGCATTGACGATCTGTTTGACCAACTCCAAGGGGCCAAACACTTCTCCAAGATCGATCTTAGGTCAGGCTATCATCAGCTACGGGTCAAGGAGCAGGACATCGCTAAGACTGCTTTTCATACCCGCTATGGCCACTACGAGTTTGTAGTTATGCCATTTGGCCTGACAAATGCTCCAGCAGTGTTCATGGGTCTGATGAACAGAATCTTCCATGAATTTCTTGACAAGTTCGTCATTGTTTTCATCGATGATATCCTGATTTTCTCAAAGTCCAAGGAGGAACACGAAGACCATCTTCGTACAGTACTACAGACTCTTCGCCAGAAGCAGCTGTATGCTAAATTCTCCAAGTGTGAGTTCTGGTTAGACAAGGTGGCATTCTTAGGTCACATTGTATCAGCAGAAGGAATCACTATGGATCCAACGAAGGTTGAGGCCATTACTAAGTGGCCGAGGCCGACATCGGCGACGGAAGTCCGCAGTTTCTTAGGCTTAGCTGGCTATTACCGTAGGTTCATGGAGAACTTTTCCCGCCTAGCACTACCATTGACCAAACTGATGCGGAAAGGGGAGAAATTCGTCTGGACTGAAGATCGAGAGAAGATCTTTGAAGACCTGAAGCAGAAGCTAGTATATGCACCTATTCTTACTCTACCATCTGGTACGGGTGGATTTCAAATCTACAGCGATGCATCGGGGAAGGGACTTGGCTGTGTTCTCATGCAACATGGGAAAGTGATCGCGTACGCTTCACGGCAGCTTAAGCCTTATGAAGAGAATTACCCCACGCACGATTTGGAACTTGGTGCAGTCGTGTTTGCATTGAAGATATAGAGACACTACTTATATGGAGAATCATGTGACATTTTCACGGACGACAAGAGCTTGAAGTATATCTTCACTCAGCGTGAATTGAACATGAGGCAGAGGAGATGGTTAGAGCTGTTGAAAGATTATGACATTAATCTACAGTATCATCCCGGAAAGGCAAACGTAGTGTCAGATGCTCTTAGCAGGATGTCCGGAATGATCAACGGCATTACAATCGAAGAGGAAGTCATCAGAGACTTGGAGCGACTAGACATCGAGATCATGGTACGTGGACAGCACGGTTACTGGGCGAATCTTAGAGTAGAACCCGAGTTACTATCTAAGATCAAGGAAGCTCAGAAAGATGACGGAGAAATCTGGGCGATAGTACAGAATTTGGAGAAGCAGACGGAATTCAGAGTAGATGCAGATGGTATCGTATGGCAGGGCACTAGACTTTGTGTTCCTGACGACCAAGAACTGTGGGAAGCTTTGTTAGCTGAAGCTCATAGCTCCCCATTCTCGATACATCCTGGTTCGACTAAGATGTACCATGACATCAAGCAGTACTTTTGGTGGAGTGGTATGAAACAGGATGTGGCCACTTACGTCTCCAAATGTCTTACCTGCCAGCAGGTTAAGATCGAGCATCAGCGATCTGGCGGTCTCCTTCAACCGTTAGATATTCTGATGTTGAGTTTTTACCACCCTTTAGGAAAAGAGCAATAAATAGGGTAAGTGAGCACGACGATTTAGGAAAACCGTGTGTGAATGACCCTAAGTAAGGTCGTTCTCAAGGAGGCTAGTGTGTTATGTGTGTAATGATATGGATTAATTTGTGATTATATTTGAGAAAGAAAAATAGAAAAGGGATTTAGAAGAGAATGACGGTTATCGAGACGGATTAAACTAATTCTAAAAAGGCGTACACGTAAAGTTGTAAAAACCACCAAAATTAAAATTTTAACCTAAAAATTTCTAAAAATTACCAAAAATCCCTAATAATATTCTAAGAGTTTACAAAAAATCAAAACTTGCAAAAACCTTTTAATTAATTAGATAATGACTTTTTAATGCTAATTAAAGCCCTAAAAATCAAAATTAATTATTAATAAGCCCTAAACAAGATTTTCAAGTTTGTAAACCTCAAAAATACTCTAATTAAGCTAAAAACTATTTTTTAAAATTTTAAAACCAATTAAAACAATTTTTAAACAATTAAAAACTCCTAAAATCAATTAAATCTTAAATTAATTCTAGAAAATAATTAAAAGACCTAAAAAATATTTAGAAAGTTGCAAAAATCCTAATTAAGTGTTTAGAACCTAGGAAAAATATAAAAACCTAGAAAATCAGACTTTTAATTTTTCTAATAAAATAATATTAATATAATATTAAAAATCCAAAAATTATAAAAAATTCTAAAAACTTGCAAACTAGCTTAATTTAACCTAAATAACTTAGAAATGAAAGTGAAATTACCTAAATACCCCTATTGGGCCTAGAAAATGGGCCAAACCCAAAACAGTCCCTTATTGGGCTTAATTAAGGCCCAATAAGAAAAAGTACTCAAAATAAGCCCAAAAAACACAAGTTGACTCAAAATTTGATTTTAAACAACTTTTTCCAAAGGCCCAAAAGCTGAAAATGTGAAATAAGCTAACTTATAATAAGCAGCTTATTCTTAATGGGCTTTTGAGCCCATTAAGCCATAAGCTGTTGCCATAAGCTAAAATTTTTCACACAAGCTTCTTTTGACCTAACAAAGACTTCTGCAAAAAGAATTTTCAAATAATCCCACTTAATAAGCCAGAAACAGTCCACAAACTTATTCACAAAACGACAAAATAGTCGTTTTTATGATCTAGACCACCTCAGAAGCTGATTCAAGTTGCAAAATGATTCTTATGACAAAACTAAGCTTAATAATCAAAAACCTACTCAATAAGCACACTCAATAAGCTGGAAAATCAAATAAGCACTTATGTTAAAAGTCAAACAAGTTGGTTTTCTAGTATAAAGTCAAAGTCAAAGTCTCATAAGCTCCAGTTCACTTAAATGGGTCAAATAATGAAGATCTATCACAAAAAATAAGTTGTTGCAAGTCAGAATAAGCTGGAATAGCTTATTGATAAGCTGATGACAAAATTGCACTAGCAGGGGCTAGTTTTGGATGTTGAGCAGTGGAAACTTTTTCCACTGCTTGACTATTTTGACTTTTTGTCTTTAGTGACTTTTTTGGAGATTCAGATTTCACAAAGGCACCCAAATGATCTTTGGATCAAAAGGAGTCAATCACAATCAAAATAACACAATCACTAACACCCAATTGATACAGTTTAATCAATCATTCATCAGACATTGCCCAGACATGAACAATAAGCAGTTAAGCACTTATGAGCAATTTTAGCACAAATCAGCCAGCCAAATTCAACCAAATGCACACACAAGCTATAATAAACTCCAATAAGCAAGTCTAAACAGGTTTCATGCACTGGTTCAAAGAATTAAGCAAGATTCAAGCAATGAAAGTTACTGATGAACACTAACACATGCAGTTTTCTACTTTTGCTGATGTATTTGACGCACAAGCCAATTTCAACACCTCAAATCTTTCAAACAGGTTATATTAACTTTGTTTAAACCACTTTTATCCCTAAGCATGCATACACACTAAGTGTTCCCAAAATCCTAGGTCAAAACAAGCAGAAACAAGGTCTATATAGCAGATTGATTAATTCAAGTGTTCAAACCCAAAAACTTGCAGCAAAACACTCTCAAACAAAGGTATAGCAGATACAAAGCATAAACAACAACTTCCCTTAACACAATAACAAGTTACAAGCATAAACCAGTAGACCCAAACACCCCTTTAACTTTTTCAAATCAAAATTTTCAAAAGCACAATGAGATTTCAGGCCAACCAAGCATCAATTAACACTAAAACAAGTATAATAAACAGATTCAAGCAAGAATAAGCCACAAAATTCACAAGAACACAAGTTTCATACAAATATCACCAAAAATCACAATTTAAGCAGATTTGGAGATTAAGTATGTAAACCTCATGGATGTACATCCACACCCACGAATTTTGAGCTTATGTGCTAGCAAGAACAAGCACAAGCTTCCACAATAAGCCTGCTAAGATTGAACAAGGGTTAAGCACAATATCATAAAAATCAGAAACTTTGAAAAACTTGATTAATGCAAACTTGTTACCCCACACTTGATTATCCCCAAGTTATAAGCCTCACCACACCTTAACCAACTCAGTTAGGATGCTATGATCAACCCTATAGCCCAAGAATTCCAAGATTGGAACAAGACTTAGCAAAATATCAAGAAAATGAGGAAATATGCAAACTTTTGCACACTCCTCTTTTGAAAACAGGTTTTGAACTTCAAGAACTAACAAGCATATAACAAATGAAAGCAGTAAATAAGAGTGGCCAATGACTTTTCTTCAAGATTTAAAACTCAATTTCATTAACTTAGAAATAGGATTTACAGAAACTTGAACCAAGGAAAAATCAAAAGCAAACGTCTCAATGAGACCTAAGGGCTTTATATATAGCCTCACATGTGTCCTAAGAAAGCTGAAAAATACATAAACCCTAGTTGTGAAGTCCCAAAATTGCCCTTGTGGATTTTGAACTCATTAGCTTCATGTGACTAATTCTTGGACGATTGTGTGAGGTGTCCAAGGTGAAAAATTGATCAAAGGGTCCATATTTGGCTTAGAATGAAAGCTGGATTATGGGCTGTAGATTCCCTGCCATGGTTTTGTCTTCATGCTTAAAGGTGTAGCAGGGCACCTTTCATGTGCACCCTTGGTTGATGAGGTGTCATAGTTTAAGGTTGGGATTAGATACAAATATCCTTAATCATAATTCTGGAAACAGTTAAGGTCTAATTTTGAGTAAATAACAAAAGCCCAATTTTGTTAAGAACATGAAGAACAAGCCGTTTGATCTGTTTAAGGATTTAAAAATGTGTTAGGCGCCCTTATTAACTAACTAAATAGTTAATTAGTTAAATGGGGTGAGTGGATTGGTGATGTGGCGCCAGGAAGTGTGGTGATTGGTGGGTTTGATTTAGTGGGGCACGTGTCAAACTATTACTGGCCTATGTATCTTTCTTGTCTGGCCAGAAATAACCCTTCCTCTTTGAAAATCCTTTCATGTTGTAAATATCACACTAAAATCCGGATCCCTTTGTAATTTAAGTTTCCCTTTTCACACTTTTGCCCCAAATACTTTTCCAAAGTATTTTCAGGGGTATTTCTTATCATTTTTGAAATCTTTAAGGGCTGATTTGGTATTTTGATGATGGATAATGGTCTTGACTTGTATAATGAGTATTTTGGAGGACTGAAATTGCCAAGTCATGTTTGATGAGGGACCATTTTTGCCAAATGTTGAAAGTTGAGGGTCCTTTTTGTAATTTTGGAATTTTCAAAGGACCAAACTTGTCATTTCTTGTACTTTGAAGGACTTCATGATGTATTTGACTTTGTGGATGATATTGGTTGACATTTTAGCTTTGTTGAGGGGCTAAACTTGCCAATTCGTCAAAGTTAAGGGTCCTTTTTGTAATTTTGACAAACTTTAGGGACCAAACTTGTAATTATGAGGATACAAGGGTATAAAGTGTCAATTCTTCATAATTGGAGGACCCTTCTTCATAATTCTTCAAATCTTCAAGGGTTGGTCTTGGGAAAGTCTTCACTAGGGCTTGGTTCATTGTGCGGCTTCGTTTCCCGTGTTCGTTTTTGCATGATTCTTGTGATCTTTTGTCATTTTCTCAATATCCGTACCTAAAATACACAAGCAACAAACACAAGCATATATTTGGGTATTTTGATGATATTTAATGCATTTAAAGCCCTATTTGGAAGATGAGACTATGTATAAAAGCAGTCTCATCACTCCCCCATACTAAACCATTGCCGTGCCCTCACGCAATGCTAGAATAAAGTATCAAAGCATCTCCAAAATTCATTTTATTCACTTTATTGAACGATAAACTAGCTACACTACTACTATTACTACTACTTGTGTTATAGACATAATGTATGATTTTCATCGCAAAATGGGACGTTTAGGTTCATAGAATAAGAAAACGTGAATGCTTCGTTAGAAATAATTTCATCGTTCTCGATTTTCACCTTAATTCCATGCTAAGCGTGCAACGAGATCATTGTCATTATAAGTTAGTAATGCTAACACTACTCATATGCCCTAATCACTTACTTATCCTCCCATTATTCCTAAGTTGTATCTCTTATATTTTATGATGTCTTAAATGTTTCACGAGGATACATTGTTTGACTTATGCGATAATAGAGATTTAGGTCTAAAAATAGAGTCCTAACGGTGTAACTAAGACCATCAAATCAATAACCCCTCCTAATAGACAACGATGTTAAAAAATTAAGTTGACAAGAAGAATCGATAAACACGGTTTTATAACGGTTTTGAACATGAGACTTACTACCAAGACTTTTATACGCCCCTAACGGAAGGGCCTTATTATCTTTGGTTTACCTCCATCTTTTATTCAACTTCGCCATGAAGCTTTTATTATGACTTCGGTCTTGCCTTGCCTTTTATTATCCGCCTCATCGGTGGTTTTATTAGCCAAAGACGTATATCCTCACGCTAAAGCGAATTTTGGATCTTTAAAGCTTCGAAGATTAAGGTTTGATTCACTTTCAATTTTTGCATAGATTTTTCGGCCTTGTGGGGCTTCAAATTGTTTGCTAGATTTAGGTGAGCACTTGAAATCTTATTATTGGGTGAAGCTTTCGATTATTGGGGTGCCAATACTTCAAAACCGTGACGCTGGCGATACCTTAATGTCTTCCCAATTTAATTACACGGAAGCTACTAGAAAAGACTAGAAACCCAACAATCCTAACTAAACCGCTAAGTCAATATTTATTAAGCAAAAAATATTTACATGCGAAGGGAGAATAAGCAAACAACGAGAACACATGAGTTTTTGAAAGAATACGAGTACTCTACGTTTAGCATAGTAACTTATAATTAATTCTATCATTTCTCGTCCTCATTTAAGAGACTTAGCCTAATGTGAGTTAAGGAATCAAAGCTAAGTGCTCAACACACACGGTCGAGTAAAAAATTACTCTTATTATCGCCATCGGAAAATCTACATTCGTGTCTTCAAACACTTATGAAGTATGAGAAAAATTTTAAAATTTGGCCATTTTTAGCCTTATTTTGCAGCAAAACGATAAACAAAAAGATAAACTTTGGAAAGCGTGAAGGTTTGGCAAGGAAAGTATCTATTTACCCCCCCCCCCCCCCCATACTAAAGTTAAACATTGTCCTCAATGTTTCGAGTCTAGGGGTGCAAACACCCCCATACTAGAGACGTAGTCGAATGCCTAATCTAGCATGGAAAGGGTGTAACCAATAAGTAATAGCCGTTTATGAAGTGTGCTAAAAACCTATGGTTAGAACATCAAAAGGATATATCATGGATATTGAGAAAGTCTCCAAAGCAAACGATCGAGTGCTCCCATAAAACGAACACGAGAGGCTCCAATCGTGAAGATCATGATCAAAAAACCACAATTCACAAACAACCATGGAACAAAGGTTGGAAGGGCACAAATCCCCTCACATTAAACTAATTAGAAAGAAATAATATGTACATAGGATAAGCATGGGACTCCCCCACGAGGCACCTCGTTTTTTATTACCGAGTCATGAGCTCGACTCGATCCCCTCAATACTAATTATCATTGGGGAAGGTGACTTGGTCGAGGTATTTCAAAGATGGAACTTCCCCACCAAAGTAGTGCTTCAATCTATGTCCATTCACCTTGAAGTTAGGACCATCATCTTGAGCTATCTCGATGGTCCCATACGGAAATACTTGAGTCACGGTGAATGGACCGGACCAACGGGATTTCAACTTACCGGAAAAGATTTTCAATCTTGAATTAAAAAGTAAAACTTGATCCCCCAATGTTAAAAACCCGGTTTTTAATTTTAGAATCATGCAACTTTTTAGTTTTCTCTTTATAAATCAATTTTCATAAGCAATATCCCTCAATTCATCTAATTCATTTAATTTCATTTTCCGGTGTTTTCCCGCGGTCTCCATATCATTATTACAATGCTTTAGGGGCCCAATAAGCCTTGTGTTCTAACTCGATAGGCAAATGACAATTCTTTCCATACACAAGCTTATAGGGAGTGCACCCAATGGGTGTCTTATGAGCGGTCCTAAAGGCCCATAAAGCATCGTCTAACTTATCCGACCAAGTTTGTCGGTTTTCTCCTACGGATCTCTCCAAAATCCTCTTCAAAGCTCGGTTTGAAACCTCGACTTTCCCACTCGTTTGTGGGTGATAAGCCGTAGAAAGCCGATGTGTAACCCCATATTTCCTTAGAACCCTTTCGAATTAGTCATTACAAAAATGGGTTCCACGATCGCTTATGATAGCACGAGGGGTTCCAAACCGAGAAAACAATTGCTTCAAAAACTTGACTACCACACGAGCATCATTGGTGGGCAAGGCCTTTGCCTCCACCCACTTAGAAAGGTAGTCAACCGCAACGAGAATGTACTTATTACCACGAGATGATGGGAACGGCCCCATAAAGTCTATGCCCCAAACGTCAAAGATCTCACATACTTGAATGATATTTTGTGGCATTTCATCTTTTTGTGAGGCTTTTCCTTGTCGTTGGCATGCATCACACGACTTCACAAGATCTTGTGCATCTCGGTAAATAGTAGGCCAAAAGAAGCCGGCATCAAACACCTTCTTAGCCGTGAGATTAGCACCGTGGTGACCACCCGTGGGTCCCTCATGGCAAGCTCTAAGGATGTTAGAAGCTTCGGTGCCAAAAACACAACGTCGGATGATTTTATCCGCGCAAGTTCGAAACAAGTAAGGGTCGTTCCAAAAGTAGAACTTGACGTCACGAAAGAATTTTCGTTTTTCTTGAGTCGTCATACCCTTAACGATGAAGTTACCCGCATGGTAATTTGCAAAATCCGCAAACCATGGGGTAGAAGAATCAAGCTTAGAATTCACTATACCAAGTGTCTCGAGCGAAAATGTTTCGGTGATTTCCTTGGGCTCGTAAACACTTTGGTGAGGATCTTCCAAACGAGAGAGATGATCGGCCGCTAGATTCTCGGCTCCTTTTTTGTCAACGATGGTGTGATCAAATTCTTGAAGGAGGAGAATCCAACGAAGTAATCTCGGCTTAGCATCTTGCTTTGCCATGAGATACTTAATAGCCGAATGGTCCGTATACACTATGCATTTTGTCAAGACGAGATAAGGTCGGAACTTCTCAAATGCATACACCACGGCAAGGAACTCCTTTTCCGTTGTAGTGTATTTAAGTTGAGCCTCGGTCATCGTCTTGCTAGCATAGTGAATAGGCAAGAAGTGCTTATCATGACGTTGCCCCAAAACGGCCCCTATAGCGTAATCACTAGCATCACACATGAGCTCAAAGGGGAGGTTCCAATTGGGAGCAACAAGAATGGGAGCTTCGGTAAGTTTCCTATTAAGGATCTCAAAGGCTCGTACACAATCTTCGTCAAAGACAAAACGTGCCTCTTTTTCAAGAAGATGTGTAATGGGTCGAGAAATCTTTGAAAAATCCTTGATGAATCGACGATAAAAGCCCGCGTGGCCTAGGAAACTCCTAACTCCCTTAACGGTTTTGGGATGAGGTAATTTGGCGATGACGTCTACCTTAGCTTGATCTACCTCAATCCCCGCTTTCGAGACCTTGTGCCCTAAGACGATTCCACTCTTAACCATAAAATGACACTTTTCCCAATTGAGCACAAGGTTGGTTTCCTCACAACGTTTCAACATTCTCTCTAGGTTTGACAAACACGAAGTGAAAGAATCACCAAACACGGAAAAGTCATCCATGAAGACTTCCATCGTCTTCTCGATCATATCATGAAAAATAGCAATCATGCATCGTTGGAAAGTTCCCGGTGCATTGCAAAGTCCGAATGGCATTCTACGATAGGCAAATGTTCCATATGGACACGTAAACGTAGTTTTTTCTTGATCACGAGGATCGATGGGAATTTGGAAGTAACCGGAAAAACCATCTATAAAGCAATAGAAATCGTTTCCCGCAAGACGCTCCAACATTTGGTCCATGAAGGGCAAGGGAAAATGGTCTTTTCGAGTGGCTTCATTCAACTTTCGATAGTCAACGCACACTCTCCATCCGGTCACGAGTCTAGTGGGAATCAACTCGTTGGCATCGTTTGGCACAACGGTCATCCCTCCCTTTTTAGGGACACAATGGATAGGACTCACCCAAGGGCTATCGGAAATAGGGTAAATCATTCCCGCGTCAAGGAGTTTAAGGACCTCCTTTTTGATGACGTCGTGAATTTTGGGGTTCACCCTCCTTTGACTTTGGATTGTGGGCTTGAAATCCTCCTCCATTAAGATTTTATGGGTACAAAACTTGGGATCGATTCCCTTAATGTCGGATAACTTCTACGCAATCGCCCCTTTGTGATCCTTAAGAACATCGACAAGTGCGGTTTTTTCATCATTCAAAAGATCCTTCGCAATAATAACCGGAAACTTGTCGTCCTCCTCCAAATAGACATATTCGAGGTGAGGAGGTAAATCTTTCAACTCGAGGATAGGTGGTTCCTCAAGTGAAGATTTAGGCTCGATACTCATAACCTCCTCGGATGGAGTAAATGGGAAATCGTTAAGAAAATCCTTGATAATCGAGAAGTCCTCATCGTTGTCGAGGTCTTCGTCACAAGTACGTGGAACATTGCATTCTTCCAACGTAAAACCACCACCTTCAAAAGGAGTGAAGGTTGGTGTCGAATTATCAAGAATTGGATCCAACATAGTGGGATTGCCACTAGTTTCTTCATCACCAAAACCTAGAACTTCTTGTGAAAATTCCTCGCAAACCACGTCAATCATATCAACGAGGTTTATGGTTGCAACGGAATAAACATGAGAAATTTGAGAGTTTTGAGTTGCGTTTATAACAAGTTCCTCGTCGTTGAAACGTAAGGTGATCTTTCTAGCATGAACATCAATCAAAGCCATAGACGTATCTAAAAACGAACGACCTAAAATGAGAGGAACTTGAGGATCCGTGGGGATATCAACAACAATGAAGTCTACGGGATAGTAGAACTTCCCCACTTTCACAAAAACGTCTTCCGCCAAACCATATGCGGGAATTGTGGAATGGTCGGCCAACTCGATAGACATTAGTGAAAGAGTAAGATTAGGAAGATTGAGCGACTTGAAGATTGCAAGTGGCATCAAGTTAATGCTAGCACCAAGATCGGCCAAGGCGAAGCATTTTTCCATGTCTTGGATTGCACAAGGGGTCAAAAATTTACCGGGATCACCGACTTTTTGAGGTATGCGATTAAGATAAACCGACGAACAACTAGACAATTGATGTAATTTCTCCTTGTTGTTCAACATACTCTTAAAGTTAGCGGCAAATCGAGGCATCATGACCAAAGCATCGGCGAAACTCACATTAAGGTGCAAATCACGAAACATTTTCATAAAAAGCTCAAATTGATAATTGTCGCGCTCTTGAAGTTTCTCCTTCCTAAGTCACGATGGATAGGGAAAAGGTGGTGTGGGTTGAGGCGTAGTAGGCATAGACTCTGGAATCTCGGGTTCCAATGATGGTAATGGGTCAACCGTAGGTGTGGCACGAGCGGTACTTCGTGGGATTGGGACCTGCTCCTTTTGGACCACCACCTTGGGTTCTTCCTCAATTGCTTCCTCCGTAGGAGCAATTGGTTGAGGAATCGGCTCCTTAAGTGTCTTACCACTACGTGTGGTAATCACTTTCATCTCACCCTTAGGGTTGGATATGGTGTTGCTAGGAAGACCACTTGATGACGGTTTACACATTATTGCCTCAAACATAGACGAGATTTTATCTTCAAAATTAGATTGCCTCAATACGGCTTCGGTTTGCCTTTTCTCGGCCTTAAGCATCTCTTGTTTAATCTCATGTTGCCCTTGTTCCATCTTTTGTTGGTTTTGTTGCAACCTAGTGACATTTCCTTCCATCTTGTTGGTGTGGATTTTAAGTTCATTAGCTAACTCATTTTTCAACTCTTTCTTCAAGTCATTTTTAAACTCGGATCTTAGGCTAATGATTTCTCTTTGTATGTTGTCAAACCTAGCATCATTCCCACTAGCATATTCAACAAACTCACTTGGAAGATCTTTCAATGTTTGCAAACTTTTATTGTTATTTTGGAAATCATTTTTGTTTGAAACTTGATTATTAGCCCCTTGATTCCCATAGTTTCCCTTGTTGTAATTGTTCTTAAAACCAACTTGATTGTTGCGATAGTTGTTGTTAGCATTTTGATTTGAACCAAAACCCGGTGGAGTCATTTGATTAGAGCGGGAAACTTGACCGTTTTGGTTGTAATTTCCTGTGGCCGCGAAGGCACTCGAAGTGTTACCACCGTTGGTAATGCACTCGGAGAAATCATGACCTCCACCACAATACATGCAAGAAACCTCAACCGCTTTAGCCATAGCGGGAGCACTTGGTTCACCAACTTTAAACTCAATCAAAAGTCCTTTCAACTTATCAAAAATCTTGTTTTCCAAGTTCGCCTCAATTTGGCAAGCATCGATGGTATTAGACAAAGAAGGTGAAGCCGAAGACGAAGCCTTACGAACACTAGACGTGCTACGAGGACTATACACCTTAGATCTATTTTCAATTATCACCAAAGCTTCCTCAACCGTTTTACACAAAAAATTACCACCCGCGGCGGCATTCAAATAATCCCTTTCATGATCATTAAGTCCATTGTAAAACGTGTCAATTTGATGCAAATCGGAAAAACCGTGATGAGGACATTCATGTAACATTTCCTTAAACCTATTCCAAGCCGTTGAAAAACTTTCATTAAATTCTTGTGAAAACTTTGAAATCTCGTTTTTCAAGTGCGTAGTCTTAGAGGGCGGAAAAAATTGGTTCACAAACTTAGACACGAGATCCTTCCACGTCAATATAGAATTGGGTGGCTCTTTCTCTAACCAAATTTTAGCGGGCCCGCTAAGGAATACGGAAAAAGCATCATCTTAATCGAGTCGTTAGAGACATCCTTAAACTTGCAAGTAGCGGTAAGACGATTGAATTGGCGGATATGGTTGTGTGGATTGTCCTTCTCATCACCACGGAATTTGTTGTTTTAAATCATGGACAACCAACCCGTTTTCACCTCAAAATTCTCCGCAAGGATAGTGGGAATCACAATAGCCTCTCCATAACCCTCGGTGGGTGCTTGAAGTAACTCCATCATAGTTCGATTAGCCATGGTTGGTGCTTCTCTTACAATGGGTTCGTCAATAGGAGACTCCTCACTAGAATTGTTGGGAGTGGGAGTTTTGTTCTTTCGTTTACGTGCACGTCTTGCTTGATTTCGAGTTAGCATAAACGTCACGTACAACGAGGGGACGAGCAAAGAAGATTCTTTTTGGTGTTTTGTATTTTTCAATTTTTTTGTGGTTTTTGATTGTATTAACCTTTTTTGGAGATTGGTGAAATTTATTAAGTAGACAAAAATCTACAAATCTCCTCCTTAATCAAATCTCTTGATTAAAGAAGCCTCAAGGAATGAAAACGATCACGTGAAGTGAACGCCTTCGATGACTTTAGAACGTTGGTGGAACACCAAAACGTTCAAGAGGGTTTAATCAATAGAAACCAAGAAAATATATATGATACTTAGTAATACTTTGGGCGGCAAAACCCTCGATTAGCTCTCACAATCAAATACTCATAAGCAAGCGGGGAAACGAGGCGGCGCGAAGCACTTAAGAGCCTTTTTCCTTAGGATATATTTTATAATATCCGCCTTATACCCACCTTATAGTTTGTATTTTCAAGATTAAGCTTCACGAAAGTATTTATCTATTTTTGCCTTTTTCTTTGGTTTGAGATTCGAATACAATGATTGGGTAATGACCTCCCAAGTCAAGGTTGTGATTTCTCACGTATTTGGAGTACTTGTGAATTTATTGTTCTACGTATACAATATAGTAATAGTATTCACACAAAAACCGAAAAACGATAATACGTATTAGTAGAGTGCTACTAATACAAATACTAATTATGGTTAGTATAAAAACAACAATGCCAAATCAAAACACAACACGCCTCCCCGGCAGCGGCGCCAAAATGATGTTGAGTTTTTACCACCCTTTAGGAAAAGAGCAATAAATAGGGCAAGTGAGCGCGACGATTTAGGAAAACCGTGTGTGAATGACCCTAAGTAAGTTCGTTCTCAAGGAGGCTAGTGTGTTATGTGTGTAATGATATGGATTAATTTGTGATTATATTTGAGAAAGAAAAATAGAAAAAGGATTTAGAAGAGAATGACGGTTATCAAGACGGATTAAACTAATTCTAAAAAGGCGTACACGTAAAGTTGTAAAAACCACCAAAATTAAAATTTTAACCTAAAAATTTCTAAAAATTACCAAAAATCCCTAATAATATTCTAAGAGTTTACAAAAAATCAAAACTTGCAAAAACCTTTTAATTAATTAGATAATGACTTTTTAATGCTAATTAAAGCCCTAAAAATCAAAATTAATTATTAAAAAGCCCTAAACAAGATTTTCAAGTTTGTAAACCTCAAAAATACTCTAATTAAGCTAAAAACTATTTTTTAAAATTTTAAAACCAATTAAACTATTTTTAAACAATTAAAAACTCCTAAAATCAATTAAATCTTAAATTAATTCTAGAAAATAATTAAAAGACCTAAAAAATATTTAGAAAGTTGCAAAAATCCTAATTAAGTGTTTAGAACCTAGAAAAAATATAAAAACCTAGAAAATCAGACTTTTAATTTTTTCTAATAAAATATATCCAAAAATTATAAAAAATTCTAAAAACTTGCAAACTAGCTTAATTTAACCTAAATAACTCAGAAATGAAAGTGAAATTACCTAAATACCCCTATTGGGCCTAGAAAATGGGCCAAACCCAAAACAGTCCCTTATTGGGCTTAATTAAGGCCCAATAAGAAAAAGTACTCAAAATAAGCCCAAAAAGCACAGGTTGACTCAAAATTTGATTTTAAACAACTTTTTCCAAAGGCTCAAAAGCTGAAAATGTGAAATAAGCTAACTTATAATAAGCAGCTTATTCTTAATGGGCTTTTGAGCCCATTAAGCCATAAGCTGTTGCCATAAGCTAAAATTTTACACACAAGCTTCTTTTGACCTAACAAAGACTTCTGCAAAAAGAATTTTCAAATAATCCCACTTAATAAGCCAGAAACAGTCCACAAACTTATTCACAAAACGACAAAATAGTCGTTTTTATGATCTAGACCACCTCAGAAGCTGATTCAAGTTGCAAAATGATTCTTGTGACAAAACTAAGCTTAATAATCAAAAATCTACTCAATAAGCACACTCAATAAGCTGGAAAATCAAATAAGCACTTATGTTAAAAGTCAAACAAGTTGGTTTTCTAGTAAAAAGTCAAAGTCAAAGTCTCATAAGCTCCAGTTCACTTAAATGGGTCAAATAATGAAGATCTATCACAAAAAATAAGTTGTTGCAAGTCAGAATAAGCTGGAATAGCTTATTGATAAGCTGATGACAAAATTGCACTAGCAGGGGCTAGTTTTGGATGTTGAGCAGTGGAAACTTTTTCCACTGCTTGACTATTTTGACTTTTTGTCT
Source organism: Glebionis coronaria (assembly GCA_025667525.1). Lineage (NCBI taxonomy): Eukaryota > Viridiplantae > Streptophyta > Magnoliopsida > Asterales > Asteraceae > Glebionis > Glebionis coronaria. The sequence continues at coordinate 264,795,505 of CM046881.1, read as the reverse complement.
TTAGTGACTTTTTTGGAGATTCAGATTTCACAAAGGCACCCAAATGATCTTTGGATCAAAAGGAGTCAATCACAATCAAAATAACACAATCACTAACACCCAATTGATACAGTTTAATCAATCATTCATCAGACATTGCACAGACATGAACAATAAGCAGTTAAGCACTTATGAGCAATTTTAGCACAAATCAGCCAGCCAAATTCAACCAAATGCACACACAAGCTATAATAAACTCCAATAAGCAAGTCTAAACAGGTTTCATGCACTGGTTCAAAGAATTAAGCAAGATTCAAGCAATGAAAGTTACTGATGAACACTAACACATGCAGTTTTCTACTTTTGCTGATGTATTTGACGCACAAGCCAATTTCAACACCTCAAATCTTTCAAACAGGTTATATTAACTTTGTTTAAACCACTTTTATCCCTAAGCATGCATACACACTAAGTGTTCCCAAAATCCTAGGTCAAAACAAGCAGAAACAAGGTCTATATAGCAGATTGATTAATTCAAGTGTTCAAACCCAAAAACTTGCAGCAAAACACTCTCAAACAAAGGTATAGCAGATACAAAGCATAAACAACAACTTCCCTTAACACAATAACAAGTTACAAGCATAAACCAGTAGACCCAAACACCCCTTTAACTTTTTCAAATCAAAATTTTCAAAAGCACAATGAGATTTCAGGCCAACCAAGCATCAATTAACACTAAAATAAGTATAATAAACAGATTCAAGCAAGAACAAGCCACAAAATTCACAAGAACACAAGTTTCATACAAATATCACCAAAAATCACAATTTAAGCAGATTTGGAGATTAAGTATGCAAACCTCATGGATGTACATCCACACCCACGAATTTTGAGCTTATGTGCTAGCAAGAACAAGCACAAGCTTCCACAATAAGCCTGCTAAGATTGAACAAGGGTTAAGCACAATATCATAAAAATCAGAAACTTTGAAAAACTTGATTAATGCAAACTTGTTACCCCACACTTGATTATCCCCAAGTTATAAGCCTCACCACACCTTAACCAACTTAGTTAGGATGCTATGATCAGCCCTATAGCCCAAGAATTCCAAGATTGGAACAAGACTTAGCAAAATATCAAGAAAATGAGGAAATATGCAAACTTTTGCACACTCCTCTTTTGAAAACAGGTTTTGAACTTCAAGAACTAACAAGCATATAACAAATGAAAGCAGTAAATAAGAGTGGCCAATGACTTTTCTTCAAGATTTCAAACTCAATTTCATTAACTTAGAAATAGGATTTACAGAAACTTGAACCAAGGAAAAATTAAAAGCAAACGTCTCAATGAGACCTAAGGGCTTTATATATAGCCTCACATGTGTCCTAAGAAAGCTGAAAAATACATAAACCCTAGTTGTGAAGTCCCAAAATTGCCCTTGTGGATTTTGAACTCATTAGCTTCATATGACTGATTCTTGGACGTTTGTGTGAGGTGTCCAAGGTGAAAAATTGATCAAAGGGTCCATATTTGGCTTAGGATGAAAGCTGGATTGTGGGCTGTAGATTCCCTGCCATGGTTTTGTCTTCATGCTTAAAGGTGTAGCAGGACACCTTTCATGTGCACCCTTGGTTGATGAGGTGGCATAGTTTAAGGTTGGGATTAGATACAAATATCCTTAATCATAATTCTGGAAACAATTAAGGTCTAATTTTGAGTAAATAACAAAAGCCCAATTTTGTTAAGAACATGAAGAACAAGCCGTTTGATCTGTTTAAGGATTTAAAAATGTGTTAGGCGCCATTATTAACTAACTAAATAGTTAATTAGTTAAATGGGGTGAGTGGATTGGTGATGTGGCGCCAGGAAGTGTGGTGATTGGTGGGTTTGATTTAGTGGGGCACGTGTCAAACTATTACTGGCCTATGTATCTTTCTTGTCTGGCCAGAAATAACCCTTCCTCTTTGCAAATCCTTTCATGTTGTAAATATCACACTAAAATCCGGATCCCTTTGTAATTTAAGTTTCCCTTTTCACACTTTTGCCCCAAATACTTTTCCAAAGTATTTTTCAGGGGTATTTCTTGTCATTTTGAAATCTTCAAGGGCTGATTTGGTATTTTGATGATGGATAATGGTCTTGACTTGTATAATGAGTATTTTGGAGGACTGAAATTGCCAAGTCATGTTTGATGAGGGACCATTTTTGCCAAATGTTGAAAGTTGAGGGTCCTTTTTGTAATTTTAGAATTTTCAAAGGACCAAACTTGTCATTTCTTGTACTTTGAAGGAATTCATGATGTATTTGACTTTGTGGATGATATTGGTTGACATTTTAGCTTTGTTGAGGGGCTAAACTTGCCAATTCTTCAAAGTTAAGGGTCCTCTTTGTAATTTTGACAAACTTTAGGGACCAAACTTGTAATTATGAGGATACAAGGATATAAAGTGTCAATTCTTCATAATTGGAGGACCCTTCTTCATAATTCTTCAAATCTTCAAGGGTTGGTCTTGGGAAAGTCTTCACTAGGGCTTGGTTCATTGTGCGGCTTCGTTTCCCGTGTTCGTTTTTGCATGATTCTTGTGATCTTTTGTCATTTTCTCAATATCCGTACGTAAAATACACAAGCAACAAACACAAGCATATATTTGGGTATTTTGATGATATTTAATGCATTTAAAGCCCTATTTGGAAGATGAGACTATGTATAAAAGCAGTCTCATCATATTCCAGAGTGGAAGTGGGACAAAATCACCATGGATTTTGTTACCGGTCTTCCGCCTACCAAAAGGAAGCACGATGCAATTTGGGTTATCGTTGATCGACTTACCAAATCGGCTTATTTCTTACCGATCCGCAAGGAAGATCCGGTAAGTAAACTCGCAGATACGTATAGACGAGAGATCATGAGACTCCACGGTGCACCATCCAGCATCGTCTCAGACAGAGATCCTCGATTCACTTCGCGCTTTTGGAAAAGTCTACAGAAAGCTTGGGGTACACAACTTAAGCTTAGCACCGCTTTTCATCCTCAAGCGGACGGACAGTCGGAGCGAAACATTCAGACATTGGAGGATATGTTGAGGACATGTGCGTTGGAATGGACGGGTGATTGGGACGAATACATCTGTTTGGTGGAGTTTGCATACAACAACAGTTGGCATGCAAGCATCAAGTGTGCTCCATTTGAGATGTTGTATGGCAGAAAGTGTCGCGCCCCAATCTGCTGGGATCAGGTCGGCGAGTGAACACTCGAAGGACCAGAAATCATAGAGATGACAAATGAGAAGATCGTAGTAGCTAGGCAGAAAATTCAGGAGGCACGGTCATGTCAGAAGAGTTACGCCGATAAGCATCGTAGGGATTTACACTTTAACGTAGGAGATCACGTCTTCCTTAAGGTTTCGCCGGCACGTGGTGTTAGACGCTTCGGGATTAAAGGGAAGCTCAGTCCTCGTTTCATCGGACCGTTTGATATCATTGAACGAGTCGGTGAAGTATCTTACCGTTTGGCGTTGCCTCCGCAGCTTTCACATGTGCACAATGTATTTCATGTGTCCTTACTCAGAGGGTACCAATATCATCCCCTTCACATGGTTCAGTATCCACTGGAACAGATACGTGAAGATCTTACTTTTATAGCAGAACCCGAACAAGTTCTTGACAGACAAGAACGAGTCATGAGAAAGAAGACGATTCCATTCGTCAAAATTCTATGGAGGGATCATACCGAGAGGGAAGCCACTTGGGAAACGGAGGAGTCTATCCGGGCTTCTTACCCTCATTTCATATTTTGAATTCGGGTATGTTCTTCTTTTCCAGTTTACTTTATCTATAATTCGGGGACGAATTATTCTTTTTAGGGGGAAGAGTTGTAAAACCCGCATGCTTTTACCATGCATAGTACCCTTAGGATCGTACGTTCTGTAAAACCCGCATGCTTTTACCATGCATAGTACCCTTAGGATCGTACGTACTAGTTAAAAACTTTCCTAATATAGCATGATTACGATTACGTGTTAGGAGTTTACGTATTACGTACGTGTTAGAACACGATAAGTATTTTATATGCACGATCACGTAATAATTATTTAGCAATAATTAATCACGAACATGCGATCACGAAATCACGAGCGTAATTAAAACACGAGCTATTATTAATTACGTATATATATTTGTTACGAGCGTAATTAAATATATTAGATTATGGTAATTACGTAACGAGAACATTTAAAACACTAACATAATTAAACACAAACGAGTAACTAAATAACGAGACACGAAAAGAGGTACGGGAACCCCATGGGGGGGTCCCTACCCGCGGCCAAACAAGAGTAATGAGCCAAGCCCATTACCAATTTTTACTAAAAGAGGGTTAATTAGTTTTTACTACTCAAAATCACTTTACAGAAGATTTCAAGAAAAACCTAAACCCTCTCTTTCTCCTCTCTTGGTGCCGCCACCCTTGAATCACCATACAAGGTGATTCTTTGATCTTGGATCTTGAAGTTTTGTTGTTTGTTCGTGTTTGTTCTTCATTCCCTTGATCCACGAATACGGTAAAACCTTTTTAAACCTTTTCTTTTAATTTAATCTTTTTATTAATTATGAACATGTGGTGTTTTTATAAAAACATATTAATTAAACATAGATCTAACATGTTTTGATGATTAATTAAATCAAAGGGTCGATTAAGGGGTGTTTTGTTTTGGGCCGCAGGCTGCAACCGACCCCAAGGGGGTTTCGGTTTGCTTAGCCGACCATCACCAAGACCATATGATCTTGGTTGGTGCGTGTGGGTTCCACGGCAGCAAGGGGGTACCCCGATTTGGTTCGGGGTACGGTGTCGATTCATGTCCGGTACATGTTTTTAAGCTTAGATCCGGTTCATGGTTATGTTAGTTTTTTTTATGTTATGAACTTATGTTAAAATTAAATTAATAAATGATGTAATTAATTTAATAACATGACTTAGGTTAATTAATATTAAATGATCATGAAATTATTTTAACCTAAGTATTAATATTTAAGACTTATAATTAATTAATTATTTTAAAACCATGGATATAATTAATTAATTAACATGACTTAGGTTATATTATTAATATTTAATAATACATATTTTAACCTAAGTATTTAATATATTTAATTAAAAACATGTTATACTTTAATTAAATATTATAACCTATAGTTTAATTAAATTACATGAAATAATTATTAAACTATACAATATATCATATGACTTAGAAAATAATCATGAAAACACTTAGGCTTATATACTTAGCTTATTTAACCAGCTTATTTTCTAATTATGGAAACTTTCTATTTTTTAGAAACTTAATTAAATAAGGCAGCTAATTTATTTATGGAAACCAGCTATTTTTAGGAACTTATTTTTTTAAGGCAGCTAATCTATTTATGGAAACTTATTTAATTAAGGCAACTAATCTATTTATGGAAACTTTATATTTTTAGAAACTTATCTATTTTAAGCAGTAAATCTATTTTTGGAAACTTTCTATTTTTGGTAACTTTCTATTTTTGGAAACTTTCTATTTTAGGAAACCTGCTATTTTTGGAAAGTTACTTATGATTACACAGTAAGTATAATAACACATGAAATAGCAGAAATACTTAATCAGAATAAACAGAATATAAGATTTAACACAGTTTAAGGCGTTAAACAGTAAAACATGGTAAAAACATATAAAATAAGCTAAGACATGACGTAAAACCAGCTATGTATTTAGTAAGCATATACTTATTTCATGTACGTATTTATGTAGCACTAGTGTTTCGGAAGTAGGATTCTCGCAGTTCATCGTTCTCGTTCACTGGACATAAGGTACGGATTCCCGTCCTTTCAGTATGGACATTCTTTCCTTATTAGGATTTCCCCGTATGCAGCCAACTGTTTTCTCGTAGTATAAGTATGAGTTTGATTGCTTATGTTTAAATATGATTACCTATAGCCATATACATGCATGACAAGTTTCACCTAGTTATGGAGGTACCATAACCATAACATTAGAGGCACGGATGTTATGACTTTACCACGGCGGAGTGATTGCTCGTGGCGTCCCTTCAGCTTTTGGCCATTTATTTATATTTATCATGTGGGGCGTACGGGTGCATCCTTGTTACACGTTTTATTCAGGATTACATGGTGAATGTGGTGTGTGCCTTGCATCCTTCACAAGGAGCTGATCCCTCCTACCCATAAAACCAGTATATTAAATTAGAGGCAGCCCCTCTAATTTGCATGATGAGGTCACCCCTCCAATTATTCATGCACGATGGATTTTCATGACCTATATTGGCTAATGGTAAAATATGACAAACAGTTTTTATAAGATAAACATAAGACTTTCAAACTATAAAACCAGTTTTATTAAGACTTAACCAGGTTACTCGAGACTTAGTTTCTTCCGCTGTTATTATGTTATATGCTTATCCTACTCATGCTTTATTGTACATCCGTGCACTTAGCGCATTGCTCAGCCGTTTTCCTTTTCTATGTTCCCAAAACGGCAGGTACTCAGGGACGCTCGTAGACACTAAGAGTACGTACATATGGACTGGAAGCTGTCTAGCCTTCTTTACATTATGCATTTCCTTTCTTTTGATACTTATGCTTTGGACATTGTTTAGTCCTTTTCCTTTACTATACTATGTTTGTGTGTGATGAGATTTACTTTTGGACTACCGATGTTTGATTCCGGTATTTTCCTTTATATGGTCAAGTAATGTTTAGACATTTTACCTTGTATGCTTTGATGACACGCCATAATTACTGTGATATTTCCATTTCCAAAATGGGGTGTTACAGCAGCAAACGCACCACTTTCTAACACCGATAACCTCCTAAAAGCCTCATTCAAACCACGTTCTACATCAGTCAAATCCAAACTAAGCAATTCCCGCTCTTTCTCACCAACCTTAGTCTTCAACTCTAAATAAGCAACATGAGTCTGAACAACACCTAATCCAATCTCTGTCATACTACTCTTAACACGGGAAGCATCTAGATCACGTCTCAAGGCCCATGGTGCAAGACCATCAATATGAGTAGCCTCTCAAGTACTAGACGACTCTCCTATCACACGTCTACGAGTAGTAATACCATCAGTACCGTCAGGTGCATTATCATCCTCATCCTCCTCTGATTCAGAATCAGATTCAGACGATTCAGACATTTCATCCCTAGGTAGCTCAACCTCAGAATCAGACAAATAAACTGGTGGGAGGTAAAGGCTCGCCCTCTGGAACATCATAAGGGTAAATAAGCTCGGCTTCCTCATCATCATCGACCTCAACGTCTATACATACATCCTCCTCGACATCCTCGTCGTCAATCTCATCATCTAAATTATCTATCCCAATCTCCTCATCATTCTCTATATCAACATTATCAATCTCATTCTCTACCATATCAACCTGAGGGGCAATCTGATCTCCTAGTCCTAACTCGGGCTCGGGATCCTCAAATGGTTCCTCCTCATCATCCACATCATAATCTACTAAGTCTAAATAAGGATCATCATCTACATTAGGTTCGAGAATAGCATGGTTTTCTACAGGAATATTAGGGTCAGCCATGACAATCTGCATTTATATATATATATATATATCTCGTATTAGGATAACATACTATTTAAACAATTACATACTGAAATCACGATATATACATATATATAAATTAAATTATATATATCAAAATATATATCTTCTCAATAGGGCTTGTTGGTAACGTCGGAGATCTCTGGCACCGTTATAGTCAAAAGATTTTTCAAATATTTTCTCAAATGTTCATTGTTAAAAGATGTTGAAAAGTTTTGTTCAAAACCTTGGTTTTTAAAATCTTTTGTTCTCTATAACGAGAGCTCTGGTACCAAACTGTAGCACTCTCAATTTTCGTATCGGTACAGCGGAAGGGTCTTTCAGAGTGTTACGAGATATCACAATAACTCCAATCATAGACAACACATAAAAATGGTTGTACAAGGTTCAACATACATTCATTCGCTTTGAAAGTTTTAAAGTGTACAACAGGTCCCAAATTATACAGGTCATTAAGTTTACAAAAAATAGATCGAATGAACATTTTTAATATTATGTGTGCCATCAGAGTCGATCTCCATCCGGATTACCTTCAAGCACCTGAGATAAAAACATGCAAAAATCATATCAGCGAATGCCGAGTGAATTCATAGAGTTTAATAAAAACTGTTATATAAAAAAATCGTTAAAATCAGAACACAAGTATAATATCGGAAGTAAGTCCTCGTATTGCTAGTCAGGCAATATATAAATCAAGCATACATCTTAAACCGTCCATGAGACTGTAGCCTCAATATTACCATTATAGGTAATATTATTATCGTTACTGGCATCGTTATTGTATTATATGTAGGATACATTTGGATTATTATTAGCCGCATGACATTGTTACCTTACTATGAAAACAACGGGCCGCGAACCCGACAAACAATTTGCCCATCTAAGTTAGCGTGTCGTGACAAAAATCACGCTATGTAATCTTCTCATACATAAATTTGCTTACCAATCAATGTGGTACGACGAGGATCAACCGTCAAGGCGCGAACTGGGGTAATCGTCCCCAAGTAGTACTATCAAATGCATAAGCGTCTACCAAATCCCGGTAGTTCACAATTCATGCTAATGGGACTTTACGTGACATAACCTAACTACTAATAATCCTTTTTGTCTCGTTTATAGGGTCATAGCATCATTCGGGTCCATATCATTAAGCATACCATCGGTACTACTTGTGTTCTATTTTTATCAAAATCTAGCATGTTATCTCCCTCGCGGGTTTACAAATCATTTTATAAAACATTTAAAAGAGTGTGAGGCTATGAACTAACGTTGATAATGAAAGGCGGATTATCGGCTACGGGCGTGCTTCGGTCACGGAAACCTATATAAATAATAATCGGTCTTAGATTTTTGTCCAATGACTTTATCAAAATAACAATATACATATGATGATTTTGTACATATGATGATGATCAAGTGGGTTTATATATCCTTGTTTACTCATTTTAGCGTTTATGTATTGGTAACTGTTTACTAGTTTACTAGTTTTACCTATTTACCTATTTTAAGTCCAATAAGCTCATTATAAGTTCTTTAACTTGTTTTAATCCATTTTATACTTATATTATTAGTATTCACACTTTACATGTTGGGCCCAAATGGGTTAATCCCAATAAGTACTTTTTATAAGTGTTTAACTTATTTAGTCCAATTATTAGTCCAATATGCTTACTTAGCTCGTTAATGTCCGTATGTCCTATAGTTCGGGTTTTATCGGTTTTTACTTGTTTTAGATACTTATATATCAGTATATGACTTTTAAAAACTTTACATTAGACGGGTTTGATCGTCTAAGTTTTAATTGGCGAAAAACGTTAATTTTACGGTAATAGCCGAAAAAGTCATAAAAATCAAGTTTATAGTTTTTATAGCTTATAAATATTATTCAACTACCCTTTTTATAAATTGTCCATTTATTAAACCTTATATATATTTATATAAATGAAATTCATAAGTTAGTGGGTTTTAATTTCACATTTTATACTATATAATTTGAGTGCTTATATAATACTAATAAACATTAATTCTTCAAAATCTGATTTTTATTTTCATCTTCACCATTTTTATCATATCTAGAGTTCTACAATGAATTAGAAGCTCATTTTTGGGTGGCATGAACTTCATATTATGTGCTAAAATTAACTTAGTTATAGCTACTGCTCATGTTAAGTTTATCTATCCTTCACAGTCCCTACAAAACAGCTTATTCAGATTAGCATACTCATCTTGTTTTGATCACATCTCACTCATTTTAATGATTCCATTGCATGGCCAACTCTAACATGTGTATGACATCTTGTACTTACTGTAAATGGATTCTACCATGCAAGTTTATCAGTTCAAGTTTTGGTTACATACTGTTTTTATACAGCCAACTAATTAAGCATGATTTTAGCCTTATTTCTTATGGTTATTAATCTTTTTAAGCATATTTATCAACACTTGATCCCCACACAACATTTTTATCATCATATATTCATCATATACATATACAACAAGAAAGAAAATACATTTATTCTTTACAAAAATAACAAGAGAAAATGGAAAGGATGATCTTCTTTACCAACCAAGAGTATATCTTGTTTTTGGAAGACAAGAACTTGATGAACACCAAATGTAACTCCAAGATCATCAAACACCAAGAAAATAAGTTGAGAAATCAGCCCTAGGACACAAGCAAATCACCTCCTTTGTTGTTAAAATGGCCACCAAGTGATCAAGGCTTCAAGGTAACTCCATGATATAGCTAGATAACAAGTATTTTGTGGCTAGAAAAGATCAAAAAAGGGTGATTGTGCTTAAAGTGGGACGACAATGGTGATGGTGTTGAAAGAGAATTGAGTTTTTTTTGCATGAGTGAATGGTAGTATGTGAGATGGTTGATGGTTTTGAGTTAGTGGTAGCTTAAGTGTTAAGCTTAAGCTTACACTTGTAAGTTACAAGTTAACATGATGCCACATCTTTGATGTGGTGTCATGTTTGGCCGTCCCATGCTATAGTGAGGTGGGATAATGTATTTTGTCCCACCTCACTAATTTACGGGTATTCTTCGATTCTAGTTTCCTCGATTTGCGTGCCCTCGGGTCGTTTCACGAAAAACGTTTTTATAAATTCTGAATCAACGGCACAAAACGAATCCAATAAAAATTGTCTCATCAAAAACGTAGTTCAAAAACGTAAATACGCAATCTAAAGGTTTCCGGTTTAATCGTAAAGGACGCTAAATTATGCACATAAGCCCAATTTAAATCCGTAAATTGTGAGTTCATCAACCAACACAAAAATAAGTTTCAAAATATTATACGAGAAAATAATTCACTACCTGAAAATGTTAGATTGTCACAAATTGTCTCATTAAGAACGGAGTTCAAAAACGTAAATACGTAAACCTAGGGTTTCCGGTTTAGTCGTAAAGGACGTTAAATTATGCACGTAAGTCCTAATCTCTTCTTGTAAATTTGTGAGTTTATGAACCAACACAAATTTAAAATTCCAAAATAATATTCAAGGATAAATTTATTTCCTGAAATGTCCGACTTTCACCAAAACGATGTATGTAAACGTAAGCACGTAACGTAGAATTCTCCGGTTTAAACGTAGTCGATGCTACTTCAAGACGTAAACCCAAATTTCTTCCCAAAAATAAGTGAGTTTATAATATAACATTAAAATAATATTTTTAAATAATACTTGAGAATAAAATATTAACCATAAATTAACGGATTGTCTTAGCATTTACCCCTAAACAGGATGTTTGTCCTCAAAGATCAATTATATTACTACTCGCTTCTTATAGAGCTAGAGCCATGTGGATATTTCCTCCACATTCGCTCTTTTCTCACAAGTGTAATTCATTACAATACGTGAGTTTCATCAAACATAACTACGGGAATACGATCAGGCTTAATGTTGACTTACTTTCTCTATCCATGATGTTCACGGGTTTTTGATGAATGCAACTATTCGCCGATCTAAACTTCATTAATAAGCAATCAGATTTTCACTTGATAGACATTTTATCAAGTTTGATATACAAACATAATTCACGCAGCCCTTGAAGTCCTAGGGTAGATCCAGCTTATATGCCTTTCAAACCAACTTTTACATTATCTCAATGGTCCCATACAACGGGGACTTATTTCCCATGATCTTTCAGATCGTCAATTCATTTTTCCATGGTGAAAATTTTCGGCATAAGTTCGCTACCCATCCTGCACTTCAAGATCTAAATTTCATATTCACATAACCTCCTACCCACTACCGGCAGTCAATAATCAGATCCTAATTTCAACAATCATTTCAAGTCTCGCGGGCTGGGTATTTTGTAAGGTTAGGTTTGTCATCATAGGCAACCTTAAACCTAAAAGACATGTCCAACTCACAATGGGTGTATATCGGGTGTCTTCATCCCAACTCCTGCTTACAGATGCTCTCACATATAGATCCTCACAAGATTCGATCTCGATCCTAATACGATAATTATCAATGATGATCTTTCCAAAGGAAAATGATTATAAGGTTTATTACCAAAGGTCAATTATTCAAGCAACAAACAATATTTCTAGTGTTTTGTATCATTACTTTACCTCGTCCCTTTGATTGGGGTGGTAAACAGTACTCTCATCAAGGTTCGTTCCCAATGACTTCTGAGCAAATCTCTAGAAATTCGATGCGAAGCGAGGATCTTGATAGAGATGAACGATACATGCACACTATGTTTACACAACTCCTTTAAATACAAAGAGTCAATTTATTCATCGAGAATCTATCATTAACAGGAATGATATTAGCATATTTGGTCAGTCTGTCGACGATGACCCAAATCAAATCAAATTCAGATGATGACCTTTACAATAGTTAGACGTTTACTAATGTATGAGGCAATGTCTGCCTTCATAATTTGCCATCAGTACAACTTCTTCAAATAAAGATACATTTAATCAGAAATGGCATGAATATAATACTTAAACTTATGAGATTCTAATATGACTAAATCTCAAAATCTTCATATTTAGGCAATCACAAGTGGCCTTTAAAACATTTAACGCCATCGGCTTCTCAATTCTAATGGTTCACATTAGCCGCGAACCCCTTTTATTTTCTATATTATCCTTCTTACAAGCATCAGTTATTTCTAAAATGATCGGCAATTTATTTTGCACAGTCATTATTAAGGAACACATCCTAATTGATTCTTTATCCTTTCTACATAATGTGTCAGTATCTACATTCACCTTTCCTGATGAAATAATTATCATGACCACAATTCACTCAGAAATTCTTTCTTCATATTTTCTAAGTTTTAGTTTCGTCTCAACTACTAGTCAGTTTTGCTCAATCCGACGTTAAAGCGTCGATAAATATTACAAGTAATTAATTAATAAATATTCAATTTTTTTATGAAATGTAAACGTAAAAAGTTTTAAATTTTCTCAGTTCGTCCAATTATAGAAAAATGTTCAAAATAAATTTGAATTTAGTTAACACGATTTTTGTTGATTTATCGAAAATAATTAATAAGATCCGTAAATATTCGAAAAATCTTTGTTTATACTTTGGTCAAAATTTTATTAGTTGAAAAGCAAAAATTATTGTTTCAAATTCCAAGTCATGGTTTAAATGGTTTCCTCAATCCCTCTTAGGTTGTCTTGACGTATACACAAACATTTACCCCTAAAGGAGTTTAGTTAAATGTTCTGGGTATAAGGGAATAATTCCTTAAAATTTCCTTTGATAAATATTTGTCAAAACATTTTTGCATTTTCGTTTTGGTATAACCCAAAGCCTTAATGGCTCAAATCTTTGAAGAGTCAGTATAGATTCCATTATCTATTAATCATATGGTCAAATAATGTAAAGAATTAAGCCTTAAATCACATGTTAAATACTCAAGGTACAGGTTTTCATTACATCGTCCAATTTAGGGCAGTCTACAAATGATTACTAATTCTTTCTTATTCTCAGAAACAAACAAATGGTCCTTAATGATTACAAGCATGAATTTATCAAATTACAGCCTACCTACGTGATTCACCAAATTTATGGATGCTACATGTGCATTGGTCAATCCAAACGACATAACATGAAACTCATAATGTTCATTACAAGTTCTGAATGTAGTGATTGAAATGGATAATCTTCTTTGCGGACGCGAAGTTGATGATAATCATGCCGTGGATCAAATTTTAGAATATACGCTAGAACCTTGTAAATGATCGAACAAATCTATCATCTTGGGTAGTGGATATAGATTTCGATTGTCAATTTATTCAGTTCACGGTAATCCATAAATATAATGAATGATAACACCCTAGCTCTTCATGATGACGAGCTCGGTAGAATAAAAGCCTTCTCCGACAACTCTCTCAATTGTACGGTAATTCTTTTAATTCAAATGGTGCTGACGTGCAGTGCACACACCACAGGTGCAGCACCGGGAATATAATCAATACCAAGTTCAACTTGCCTTAATGGCGAAAGTCTAGGTAATTCACCAGCAAATACCTCCTAAAAGTTCAGATAACAGAAACATCTTTTAATAAATTTACTTTGAGTTCATTCTAGATTCCAAAATCTATGACTAGTTCATAACCATTCATGGTATAATTTCATGTCTAAATGCAGGATATGGTCATCCATCAAGAACTATTTAGATCACTTTTGATAATCAACATCTTATCTTTTAGGGGATTTCTACTCGAGTTCCCATCAATTAAGACAATGACCTCATGTCATAATCAATCAATCCATTCTACTGGCACTATCAACTTTCTAGTTTCATTACCATTGATAAGATGTGAACTTCTCAAAAGACTAATAATAACTCATAATCCTTTCACATTTCCAGGATATTTGGAGACATAGCTAACCTTAAAAGAGTAAGGTCAACGCATGATTTACGCGAGAGAATTTCAAAGCAATTTAATAAGTGTGAAAACACTTATCCTTTTACCACTTATTTCCAATAATAACAAGACCAAAACGTGTATTTTAGGTCGTAAAAGTCGGAATTATGCGTGGTTTGTGTTTTTATTGTGTTTTAGGACCAAAAGATGCAAAAGGAAGAAAACATGGGCTATCACGGGCTTTTATCGAAGAAAAAGACTAAAGACGAAGTCGAAAGATCGAGAATGCAAAAAGAACGGAAGTCCAAGGCCTATTTTGAAGATTTATCGAAGAAAAAGTCTAAAGACGGAAGTTTAATGAAGTCGAAGAACTCAAGTCTAATTATAGAAGAAAATTATAAGACAAGTTCAACTTATATCGACAAACCCCGAGACGACGTCGAGAAAGACAAAGAAATTAAATCGAGTTAAGACGAGAAGAAAGAAAGAAGAAAGCTTAAGCACTTAATGTCCCCACCTCCTATAAATACCCTCCTAATATGTCATTAGGAGGGTGTTAGGTGGTTAGTTTTTAGTAGTTATAGTTAATTTTAAGTGTGTTTTTCATTTATTTTTCTCTCTAGTTTTCCTTTCAAACTTATTAAATCTTTACATTAATCTTGTAATCTTTTGATATTAATCTTTCATCAATCAAGCTTATTTTCTTAATTCTGATTCTACCTTTCTTAATCTTTTTCTTAATCTTGACAATCATGTAGTTTTATTTTAATTTTGTTGATGGTTTGATTGTGTAGCTTATTTGATTGTGCTTATTGAATTGGTGATCTTAAAAGTCTTTATTAAAGTGCTTATTTTTATTAATCTTAATGCTTAATAGTTCTTAAAAATAAGTTGTTTTTAATAAGTTTAAGTTTTTATAAAAAGTGCTTTTTGATTTCTAGCTTATTTAGTGTTTTAAAAGTTTTCAAATTTTAGCTTATTCACCTTTTTCTAAAATCTTTTTGGTTTAGCTTTTGGTAAAGTGCTTATTGATTTTTGGGTTATTTTTGCTTATTTCTAAGTTCTGTTATACGGAATCCTTTATATCCCTCTTTTTTCTGATAAGGGTCATAAACCCCTTATTCCGGATAAGCCATAGAAGCGTCACTTTCCGTACAAGCCTTCAGTAGAACATTCCGGATAAGGTGACTAACTCCCTTTTTCGGATAAGCTTTCTAACTCTTTTTCCGGATAAGAGCATTATTCAGTTATTCCGGATTGCTTGTAGAAGAATATTCCGGATAGTCGCCATTTCCCTATTCCGGATAAGCCTGTATATCTTTTTCCGGATAAGCTTTCGATCAAGATTCCGGATAAGAACTTCAATTCATTCCGGATAACTCCTCCTAGTCGATTTCGGATAGCAGTCTTCTCAGTCATTTTCCCGGATAAGCATAACAAAGAGATTCCGGATAAGGAGTTTGCCAGAGATTCCGGATAAGCCTCCCAAGTGATTCCGGATAACATTCCGGATATCATTCCGGATAATGGTTAGTTATTTTCAGTTTTTAGTTTACACTTTATTTTTCCCGCCTTTTACTTAGCTTTATTCTAACTTGTCTTATTTTTAGTTTAAATTTTCAAGCTTTCATTTTTATTTATTTACTCAACGACATTTTTATTATTTAGCTTAAATAGATAATCAAACCTTTTCATTTTCCACCAAGAACAATTGAGTCTCACTTTCTACTATCAATCAATTCAAAAAGATCGGAACAATCAAACTTTCATACGAGGCAAACTCTTGTATTAAATGGCGCCGCTGCCGGCTCTTTTCGTTAAGATTAACGGTTTTAAGTGAGAGACGTGTTGGATTTTGGGATCCGTTCATTTTTTAACGTTATTTTCTTGCTTAGATTTTCAAAAATACTAAAAAAATATAAAATTTTCAAAAATACAAAAAAATAGAAAAACATAAAAAACCAAAAATATTTCTTGTATATTTTTCTTTTCGTTTTGTAGGTGTGTATGCGTACTCGTGCTCGTAAGAAGAAAGTAGCTCAAGCCGAAGTCATTACTCCACCTATTGTCACCATGGACAATCAACCAATGATCGAGCTTTTGCAATCGCACGTAGAGGGCAACACCGATGCTATTGTCATACCTGAGATTGGAGCCAACAATTTTGAACTCAAATCCGGCTTCATTCAAATGGTCTCTGCTCAACCTTTCTTAGGGCGTTCGCTTGATGATCCTCATGACCATATAAAAAGGTTCCTTCAACTCACTAATACGGTCAAGTATAATGGGGTTTCACAAGAAGTAATTCGCTTACAACTTTTTCCTTTCTCCTTAGAGGGACAAGCCCGAAATTGGCTTGATAAGGAACCGCCACAAAGTATTCTTACGTGGACGGATTTAGAGACTAAATTCATCAACTACTTTTTCCCACCCTCACGTACTACCGCTTTGCGGAATAAAATTATTACCTTTGAACAAAAGTACGGTGTGACATTTAGTGAATCTGGGGACCGTTTTAAGGAACTTTTAAAAAAGTGTCCACAACATGGTTTCACAAAAGTACATCAAATTAATACTTTTTACAATGGTTTAAGCATGAATGACCAAGATTCACTAAATAGTGCTTCGGGGGGTAACATTTTGGTTAAGTCTTCTAATGCCGCATGGGACATTATTGAGAATAAATCTAGAGTGCAAACCAAGAGTGTTCGGACTAATGTGGCTAGTGCTAGCACTAATGTGAGCGACAAGAGAATTGATAAGCTTACTTCGCTTGTTGAATCACTTGCTCTCCAAACCGCCAACAATGCCAAACAAATCACTGCCCAAGCTAATGCTTTGAGTCAATCATGTGAAATATGCGGGGGATCTCACTCATGAGTATGCCGCCAACGGTAACTATTCCACGGGAGGCTATCAAGCACGTCCTTAAGGTGACCGCAATTTGCTCAGCTATCGCTCAAACAACTTTCTTTCACCACCCGGTTTTCCACCTCAAAACCCAAACAACCTCAATCGCAACAATCAAAACCAACCTCGAGCTCCAAATCAATATCAAACCCAAAGAAACCCATATCCACCTCAAAGAAACAATCAAGTTTACCAACAACCCGCTTATCAACCACCTACCTACCATGCTCTTCCTCCCACCCAACCCACCACATATAATCAAGAGATTGACACTTACATGAGGACTAATGATGTGATTGTGCAAAATCTTCAGCGGGAAATGATCTACTTGAAAGCAGATATGGTGAAACGAGGGAATGTTCTTCGAGCCGATATGCGAAACTCTTTGGCAAGTCAAACGAATGACTTAAGGAACATGATGGCTAGTTTTTTCCCAAGTAATCAAGACTCTGAATCGGGTTCTCTTCCGAGTAGCACCGTTGCTAATCCAAGAGGGGAGATGAAAGCAATCACCACTCGTAGTGGAAAAGGTTTAAAGGAACCCGAGCTTCCTACACCTACACCGGTGATTGTGACAAAGGAAAACGAGTCTCCTTCTCCAATTCCTCCACCTTCTATTTCTCCAACACCTCAAACTTCTACTTCCACCCCTCCACCACCCACGGATGTGAGTGAGAATTCCATACCAAAGCCTTCATCTCAACCCAATATACCTTATCCTTCGAGGTTGAGGAAAGAGAAATTGAAGAACAAGGATGATATTCAGGTTTCTAACTTTCTCAAAATGTTTAAACAACTGAATTTCAATATCTCCTTTGCTGAGGCTCTCGCTCACATGCCGAAATATGCTAAAATGTTTAAAGATCTTCTCAGTGATAAGGAGAAACTTCTCGATATTGCTCAGACCCAACTTAATGAGAATTGCTCCGTAGTGCTCTTAAGGAAATTACCCACCAAACTTGGTGATCCGGGTCGTTTTCTCATTCCTTGCAACTTCCCCGGGGTAGAGAATTGTATGGCCCTAGCCGATCTAGGTGCTAGCATCAACTTAATGCCTCTAAGCGTTTGGAAACAATTATCTCTACCCGAGCTAGTCCCCACACGAATGACTTTGGAATTAGCTAACCGTACGGTTGCTTATCCGGTGGGGATAGCCGAAGACGTTTTCGTTGGTGTCGATAAATTCACCTTTCCGGCGGATTTTGTTATCGTTGACTACGAGATGGACCCCCGTGTTACATTAATCGTTGGACGTCCATTCTTGAGGACCGGTCGCACTCTCATCGATGTAGCCGCGGGCGAATTAATCATGAGAGTTGGTGACGATAAAATCGTCTTCAACATGGGTAAACTTTCTAAGCAGCCATCTAAAAACGAGAGCGTTAATTTCATTGATGTTCTTGATGAGGCTTGTGAAGAACATTTCAAAGACGCTTGTAAAAGTGGTTCTTCTTCTCTACCCATTGTTGAGACCGTTGCCTCTATTGCTCCATCACTAACTCCCTTTGGAGAAAGTGATTTCATTTTCAAAGACTTTGAAGCAACTTTGGGAGATGTGGACTTAAAATATGACAATTCTCCCTCCAATTTGGATGAAGACATTCGTACCATTGAGAAACTTCTCAATGAGGACCATATTTCTCCACCATCTCCTAAGGATATCTCTATCGATGATCCGAATTTGAAAACGTCTTCCATCAAAAATCCTCCGGATTTAGAACTTAAGGATCTTCCCTCTCATTTGAATATGTGTTCCTTGAAGACAACAAGAAGTCACCCGTCATCATCGCAAAGGACTTGAAAGAAGAAGAAAAATCTCGACTTATCGCCGTGCTAAAGAATCACAAGAAAGCGATTGCTTGGAAAATCTCCGACATTCATGGAATTGATCCTCACTTTTGCACACATAAAATTCTCATGGAGGACGACTTTAAACCCACTATTCAAAGCCAAAGAAGGGTGAATCCTAAGATCCATGACGTTATCAAAAAAGAGGTTATCAAACTTCTTGATGCGGGAATGATCTACCCTATCTCGGATTCACCGTAGGTTAGTCCCGTCCATTCTGTGCCTAAGAAAGGCGGAATCACCGTTGTGCCCAATGAAAACAACGAGTTGATTCCTACTCGTCTCGTTACAGGGTGGTGAGTTTGTATAGACTATCGCAAACTCAATGATGCTATGAGAAAGGATCATTTTCCTTTTCCTTTCATGGACCAAATGCTTGAACGTCTAGCGGGTAATGACTATTACTGCTTTTTAGACGGTTTCTCTAGGTATTTTCAAATTCCCATCGATCCCAAAGACCAAGAGAAAACCACATTCACTTGTCCTCGGAACATTTGCTTATAAAATAATGCCTTTCGGCTTATGCGATGCTCCTGGGACATTCCAAAGGTGTATGATGGCTATCTTCCATGACATGGTTGGAGAAACTATGGAAGTCTTCATGGATGATTTCTCGGTCTATGGTGATTCTTTCTCTCATTGCCTTTCCAATTTGGAACGCATGCTTAAGCGGTGTGAAGACACTCGCCTTGTTCTAAACTGGGAAAAATGCCATTTCATGGTAAAAGAATGCATTGTGCTTGGACATAAAATCTCAAAAGCCGGCCTTGAAGTGGACTAATACAAGGTATTTCCAAGTATAAAATAATTTCCTTCCAAGTCTTTTCGAATTGATTATTGGTATAAAGTGAGACTCAGTTGTTCTTGGTGGAAGATAATTTTGGGTTGGTTGATTATCTATTTTGAAACTAAAAGCAAATAAGAAAATGTCGCTGAGTAAAATGTAAATGATTAAAAACTTAAAAAGTAAATTTAGAACTTAAAACTTTGTAAAATTTTAAAACTTAAAAGCTTAAACCATCGGAATATATCTAAAACAAGCCATCGGAATATCAAAGTTAAAACTGTCGGAATGTAGGTCAATCTGAATACACAAGCTCAATCCTATTGGAATGTATCTGTCGCAATGTTGTCAATCGAAATGTCCAGATCGGAATACTAAAAACACTTCTGTCGCAATGTTCAAGTATCGGAATGTTGTTAACAAAATTTGGGCAGAGTTTCAACTTAAAAAAACCTTAAGTTCCGTCGGAATATGCGATCGCAATGAGCGATCGCAATCCCAGATCGGAATAAGGGGAAAAACCAAGTGATCGCAAAGTAGAACCACAATGGGTTATTGCGATACAAATAAGCAGCCGTCGGAATGTGTAATGCCCTCAATATTGCGATGAACACCAACTAATCTGAAAATGGAGATAAGCAAAAATCTAAATAAGCACTTTCAATAAGCTCACTTAACCGAATCTTAATCAACTCAATAAGCATAAATTTAACAACTTTTGAAATATGAAATTCGTAAACTTTATAAAAGGAACTTTAAAAATATTAAACTTTTTGAGAAAACTAAAAACAATAAGCTAAACACTAATAAGCCAATAAGCATGAATAGCTTAAAGCTTAATCCGTGTAAGACTTAGAAAAGCATAAAAAGATAACCCTTTTAATCACAAAATCATCAATCAAAATCAAACTATATGAAATGTAATTTTCGGATCAAAAATTAAAGTAAATCAAGAAAGGAAGAAAAAGATTAAAGATTAAAAGCTTAAAGTTGAACTTTGATTAATAAAACTCAAATACAAAGATTAAAAAGAACTTATCTTGAAAGAAAAGATTAAAACTTAGTGAGAGAAAGCTTAAAACTTTCTCTCTCTAAAAACTAGAAAGAAAAATGAAAATGAAACTAGCTAACCAACCCTCCTAATGTGTTTAGGAGGGTATTTATAGGAAAATGGGGAGGTGCATGTGTTACCTCCTCTTTCTTTCTTCTCGGCTCTTCGTCTTTTAAGTTCTTCGACTTTTCTCGATGTCGTCTCGGGATTAATTGAACTCGTCTTATAAATTCTTCACTTATTTAGACTTGAGTTCTTTGACTTCATTAAACTTCCGTCTTTAGACTTTTTCTTCGATAAATCTTTAGAATAGGCGTTGGACTTCCGTTCTTTTTGCACTCTTGATCTTTTGACTTCGTCTTTTCTTGTTTTCTTTGATAAAAGCCCGTGAAAGCCCGTGTTTTCTTCCTTTTTCATCTTTTGGTCCTAACACACAATAAAAACACAAACCACGCATAATTCTGACTTTTACGACATAAAATACACGTTTTGGTCTAGTTATTATTGGAAATAAGTGGTAAAAGGATAAGTGTTTTCACACTTATTAAATCCCCTACACTTGAACATTGCAATGCCCTCATGCAATGCATTAATTTTAAAGCACGGTTTACATTTTCCATCATAAATAACCCACCTTGGCCTTTATTAAATACTAAACATTAAGGAAAATAAAAAGATAGAAACAAGTAAAGAAATCAAATACTTACATTGGGGTTTTGGCTGCCATGAATGTTTATCATCCTCATGTTTCACATTCCCCATACCAAGCTTAAAAACGAGATCATTGTTATTATAAGTTAGCAAACTAACACAAATTCATGTGGGCCAATTATTTACTTAGACTCCCTTATTCCTAGGTGTATCTATTATATTTTATTGTTGTCTCGAATGATCATGAGGATGCTTTGTTGACTTATTTTGATAGTTATTTAAGCTGAAAATAAAGTGGGGCGATTTAATCAATAGTTAGCTAAAGGATAAAATCTTTTAAAACTGCTTCTCGGGGTCTCTTAAAGTTCATATCTTGGCATAACTCGCTTCACGATTTGAGACCTTTCTCGGACCGATATTTGGCAGCGACTTCATACTTCAAATCTTTGAGAGACGTTCTTGAAATTATGGTCTTCTCTTCATAATATGAATTTCTTCTCTTTGACTTTTTGAGAGATTCTTCATATTTGGACCATGACTTCTTCATTTTTCTCCAATCTTTATTTTGGACTTTGATATACAACGATCCGCCTCCTTTTAGGACTTGGATCTATTTATCCTCATACCTTGTTAGGGCCTTTTTGGATAGAATTCTCCATGATCTTTTGGGGAGTATTTTCTTTTCGTCGTGTATCTTGATCCTTCATATTGATTTTTGATAAATGATTCTTCACATCACTTTGGATCTTTAGCAACAAAATGTAGCCCTCATGCCTCGTTAGGGCCTTTTCGGACACGCCAATCTTCGCATCTCGCTTCAATAAGTTATGCCTTGGCTATGAACTCTAATTAATACCGAGCAACTTTTAAACGATCTTGGGCTAGAAGCTAAGTAACATTTTAAATCGTACAACCTTATTTATTGCAAATATATTTATTAACAAGCGATGGGAGAATAGGCTTATAATCAACTCACAAAATTCACGAAAGAATACCAAACTTATAATTGACTCTATCATCTCTCGCTCTCCACAATTTAAAATCTCAAGGAATGAGACTCGTGGATGCTTAGCGAATTAAATCAAAGTTTTGGGTTTTCGAGTCATCTATAGGATCTTGCATCTTCTTAGACTTTTTCAAGTTTAGAATTTGCGTTTTAAAGTTCCCTTGATAAACGACTCTCTAGGATCAATTATAGGAACTTGCAAAAAGTTCTTGTTCTTAACCCGTGAGAGTTAAGAATTTCGCGTTTTAAAGCTCCCTAAATAAAAGCCTAGCAAAACTTGACTTAAACACGTTAAGAATACTAGCTAGAGTAAACTTAGATAAGTAAACTCGGGATGAGTCAAAATATTCATGACTTTGAAAAATCTAAAACCACTTTATTAAACTTTATTTTAGCAAAGAAAGTAAATAACGCTAACAAAGGAAAAACTACTAGGCCAAAATAGATTAAAAATTTTGAAAAATGTCGAAAAATCAAGTTTTCCGATTAAAATGAGGGCAAATTCATGGAAACGACCACTTACTTCGATAGAAGTCCCCCCTACACTTGATATAAACATGGTCCTCAATGTTTAAGCATGTGGGAGTAAACTCCCCTACACTTAGGACATTGTGCACTTTGTTTAAAGCTTGCTAAGGGAAGGACAACTATTGTGATTTCAATGTCAACATATAAGATATGAAATATTGAATCACGACAGTTTAGGATAGAACCGGGAAGATGGGTACACGGGATCACGGTTCGTCAAAAGTCATCGAGAATGGATCTTTGAAGCTTTAATCCCTGCACAAAATAAGAAACAAGACAACAAACACATACGGGGCTCCCCCCTTACACTTATTATGAAAGCGGTAAAGGATAGATCACGGGTTGCCTCCCGAGAAGCGCTTGTTTTTGTTCACCGAGTCACGAGCCTGACTCGACCAAGAACTTAATTCAAGGGAAACGTGGTGAGGGATGGAATCATCTCATGAAAGATGTCCTCACCAAAGTAAAACTTCACGTGCTGGCCATTCACCTTAAAATTGGGCCCATTTGGCTGAGAAAGCTCAATGGTGCCATATGGGAAGACTTTGGCGACGGTGAATGGACCAGACCAACGGCTCTTCAACTTGCCCGAGAAGATATTAAACCGAGAGTTGAAGAGTAAGACTTGATCACCAACGTGGAACTCTCGGTTCTTAATTCTAGCATCATGGATGATCTTGGTCTTCTCCTTGTAGATCAAAGAGTTCTCATAAGCTTCATTCCTTAGTTCATTTATCTCATTGAGTTGAATCTTCCGAAGATCGTCGGCTTTGTTGATGTCGAAGTTAGCCCACTTCAAGGCCCAGTATGCTTATGTTCCACCTCGATAGGAAGGTGGCATGCTTTACCGTACACAAGACGATAAGGTGTACAACCAATCGGGGTCTTATATGCGGTACGGAAAGCCCACAAAGCATCATCTAACTTGTCGGCCCACGAGGCACGATGCTCTCCCACGGTACGCTCAAGAATTCGCTTCAATCCACGGTTAGATATTTCGGCTTGACCATTGGTTTGGGGATGATAGGCGGTGGAAAGACGGTGATTGACACCGTACTTAGCCATGACTCTTGCAAATTGGTCATTGCAAAAATGAGTCACGCGGTCACTGATGATAGCACGAGGAACACCGAATCGAGCAAAAAGCTGCATTAGAAAGTTCACAACCACCCTCGCATCGTTCTTAGGGAGAGCCTTAGCTTCAACCCATTTGGAAACGTAGTCAACGGCTACGAGGATGTACTTGTTCCCTTTAGATGATGGAAATGGCCCCATAAAGTCGATACCCCATACAACAAAGATTTCACATTCTTGTATGAAATTTTAAGGCATCTCATCTTTATGTGTGATCTTGCCTTGGCGTTGGCAAGCATCACAATTTTTAACCATCTCGTGAGCGTCACGATAAATGGTGGGCCAATAGAATCCCGAATCAAACACTTTCTTCGTGGTGTAGTTGGGACCAAAGTGACCACCGGTGGGTCCTTTATGGCAAGCTTCAAGAATGTCTAAAGTTGCGGGTCCATCAACACACCGACGAATAATCAGATCAACACACTGTTTGAAGAGATAAGGGTCATCCCAAAAGCAAGTCTTAACATCTTTAAAGAACTTATTCTTTTGTTGGGATGTTAACCCTTCGATGAGAATACCACCCGCTAAGTAGTTTGCAATGTACGCAAACCACGGGGTGTCATCAAGATTGGAATTGATAGACATTAAGGCCTCAAGGGGAAAAGAGTCATTGATCTCTTGATTCGCATGATCCCCTTGATAAGGATCCTCAAGTCTACTTAGATGATCCGCGACTAGGTTTTCGGCTCCCTTCTTGTCACGAATTTCAATGTTGAATTCTTGAAGGAGCAAAACCCAACGAACAAGTCTTGGCTTAGAATCTTGTTTAGTTAACAAGTACTTCAACGCGGAATGATCGGTATAGACAATTGTGGTGGAAAGGACAAGATAGGGGCGGAACTTCTCAAAAGCATACACTACAGCTAAAAGCTCTTTTTCGGTAGTGGTATAATGCAACTGAGCCCCCGTCATTGTGTTGCTAGCATAATGGATTGGTTGGAAGTGTTTTTTCACTCTTTGGCCCAAAACCGCTCCAATAGCAAAGTCACTAGCATCACACATCAATTCAAAAGGTAGCTCCCAATTAGGGGTAACCAAGACCGGTGCCTTAGTTAGCTTGTCCTTAAGAAGATTTGAAGGATTCAAGACACTCTTTGGAAAAGATGAAAGGAGTATCTTTTTCCAAGAGGTGGGTCATCGGGCGAGCGATTTTAGAAAAATCTTGAATGAATCAACGATAGAAGCCCGCATGACCAAGGAAACTTCTCACACCCTTCACGGTTGAAGGTGGAGGTAATTTGGCTATGACATCCACTTTAGCACGGTCGACTTCAAGACCGGCTTTGGAGATTTTATGTCCAAGAACAATGCCTTCTTTTACCAAGAAATGGCATTTTTCCCAATTTAGAACGAGACGAGTGTAACACCCCATTTTGATAATGTAATGTCATACGTAATTATGGCGTATCATCAAAGCATACAAGGAAAAATTTCTAAACATTACATGACCATAAAAGGAAAATACCGGAATCAAACATCGGTAGTCCAAAAGTAAAGCTCATCACACACAAACATAAGTACTGAAAAGGAAAGGACTAAACAATGTCCATAGCAAGAGTATCAAAGTAAGGATAATGCATAAAGTAAAGAAAGGCTAGAAAGCTTCTAGTCCATATGCACGTACGCTTAAAGTCTACGAGCGTCCCTGAGTACCAGCCGTTTTGGGAACATAGAAAAGGAAAACGGCTGAGCAATACGCTCAGTGCACGGATGTACAGTAAAGCATGAATAGGATAAGCATATAACATATAACAGCGGAAGAAACTAAGTCCCGAGTAACCTGGTTAAGTCTTGGTAAAACTGGTTTTATAGTTTGAAAAGCCTTATGTTTATCTTATAAAAACTGTTTAACATGTTATACCATTAGCCAATATAGGTCATGAAAATCCATTGTGCATGAATACTTGGAGGGGTGACCTCATCATGCAAATTAGAGAGGCTGCCTCTAATTTAATATACTGGTTTGGGTAGGAGGGATCAGCTCCTTGTGAAGGATGCAAGGCACACACCACATTCACACCGAGTAATCTGCTGAAAACATGTAACTAGGATGCACTCATACGCCCCACATGATAAATATAATAATATGGCCAAAAGCTGAAGGGACGCCACGAGCAATCACTCCGCCGTGGTGAAGTCATAACATCAGTGCCTCTAATGTTATGGTTATGATACCTCCATAACTAGGTGAAACTGGTCATGCATGTATATGGCTATAGGTATTCTAAATTAAACATAAGCAAGTCAAACATATAAACTTACACTACAGGAAAACATTTGGCTGCATACGGGGAATCCTAATAAGGAAAGAATGTCCATACTGAAAGGACGGGAATCCGTACCTTATGTCCAGTGAACGAAGAAGATAAACTGAGGAGAATCCTACTTCGGTATCACTAACGCTACATAAATACATACATGAATAAGTATCTGACTACTAAATACGTAACTATTTTTATATCATGTCTTAGCTTATTTCATATGTTCATATCATGTTTTACTGTTTAAAGCCTTAAACTGTGTTTATCTTATATTCTGTCTATTCTGATTAAGTATTTCTGGTATTTCATGTATTATTATACTTACTATGTAATAATAAGTAACTTTCCAAAAATATAGGTTTCCTAAAATAGAAAGTTTCCAAAAATAGAAAGTTTCCAAAAATAGAAAGTTACCAAAAATATAAAGTTTCCAAAAATAGAAAGTTTCCAAAAATAGAAAGTTTCCAAAAATAGAATTACTGCTTAAAATAGATAAGTTTCCATAAATAGATTAGCTGCCTGAATTAAATAAGTTTCTAAAAATCGAAAGTTTCCATAAATAGATTAGCTGCCTTAATTAAATAAGTTTCTAGATATAAATTTTCCATAATTAGATATAAGCTGATTAAATAAGCTAAGTATATAAGCCTAAGTGTTTTTCTGATTATTTTCTAAGCCATAATGATATAATGTATAGTTTATTAATTATTCATGTAATTTAAATAAACCATAGGTTAAAAGTATTTAATTAAGTATATCATGTTTTTAATTAAATAAAGTTAAATACTTAGGTTAAAACATGTATTATTATTTATTAATAATATAACCTAAGTCATGTTAATTAATTAATTATAACCATGGTTTTTAAATAATTATTTAATTATAAGTCTAAAAATATAAAATACTTAGGTTAATAATTTCATGATCAAATAATTAAATTATAACCTAAGTCATGTTTATTAAATTAATCATGTCATATTTATTAATTTAATTTAACATATGATTATAAAAAAAATAATCGTAACATACACCGTGAACTGGATCTTGACTAGAAACCATGAACCGGACATGAAATCGACACCATACCCCGAACCACTTCGGGGTTTCCCTTGTTTTGCTGCTGCCGTGGGACCCACACCACCCAACCGGGACCATATGGTCTCGGTGGTGGTCTAGTAGCCAAACCGAGACCCCCTCCCCCTTTGGGGTTCGGTTTAGGCGCCGGCCAAAAAACACCCCTAAAAACATCCCTTTTTGATTTACCCAATAACCATTTACGTGTTTGATCTATGTTTTTAATTAGGTTTTAAAAACATCAAGTTCTTAATTAATCATTAGATCAAATCAAAAGAAAAAGGATAAAAAGAATATATCGAATGCGTGGATCTAACGAGGATGAACACACACGAACACACGTACAATATTCAAGATCAAAAATCAATGAACACCCCCTTTTCTTGTGTTGATAGCGGCGGCCAAAGAGGGAGAAGGAGAAAGGAGACAACTTTTAGGTTTTTAATTTTTCTTTTGTAAAGTGAAAATGGAAAACTAGTTTTACCTTAACCCTCTTTAGTAAATTTTGAGATGGGCTTGGCCCATCTCCTTATTGTTGTCGCGGGTATGGGCCCCACATGGGTACCCGTACCGTTTTCCGTGTCTCGTTGTTTAATTATTCGTTCGTGTTTATTTGTGTTCGCGTTTAATGTGTTCTCGTTAAATATTTACCGTGACCTAATATATTTATTCACGCTCGTAATAAATATATATACGTAACTAATAATAGTTCGTGATTTAATTACGTTCATGATTTCATGATCGCATGTTCGTGATTAATTATTGTTAAATAATTATTGCGTGTTCGTACGTAATAAATACTTATCATGTTCTAACACGTACGTAATACGTAAAATCCTAACATGTAATCGTAATCATGCTATAATAGGGAAAGTTTTAATCTAGTACGTACGATCTTAAGGGTACTATTCATGGTAAAAGCATGCGGGTTTTACAACGAGTGTCTTCACACCGTTTGAGCATGCGTTCCAAATTGACAAGGCAAGATGAGAAAGAATCACCATAAACCGAGAAATCATCCATGAAGACTTCCATAATTTCTTCAACCATTTCATGGAAGATAGCCATCATACACCTTTGGAACGTCCAAGGAGCATTTCATAAGCCGAAAGGCATTCGTTTGTAAGCAAATGTTCCATAAGGACAAGTGAATGTGGTTTTCTCTTGGTCTTTGGGATCGATGGGAATTTGAAAATACCCGGAGAAACCGTCTAAAAAGCAGTACTAGTCATTACCCGTTAGACGTTCAAGCATTTGGTCCATGAAAGGAAGGGGAAAATGATCCTTTCTCGTAGCATCATTGAGTTTGCAATAATCTATACAAACTCTCCACCCTGTAACGAGACGAGTAGGAATCAACTCGTTGTTTTCATTGGGCACAACGGTGATTCCGCCTTTCTTAGGAACACAATGGACGGGACTAACCCATGGTGAATCCGAGATAGGGTAGATCATTCCCGCATCAAGAAGTTTGATAACCTCTTTTTTGATAACGTCATGGATCTTGGGATTCACCCTTCTTTGGCTTTGAATAGTGGGTTTAAAGTCGTCCTCCATGAGAATTTTATGTGTGCGAAAGTGAGGATCAATTCCACGAATATCAGAGATTTTCCAGGCAATCGCTTTCTTATGATCCTTTAGCACGGCGATAAGTCAGGATTTTTCTTCTTCTTTCAAGTCCTTAGCGATGATGACGGGTGACTTCTTTTTGTCTTCAAGGAAAACGTACTTGAGATGAGACGGTAGGTCCTTAAGCTCTAAATCCGGAGGATTTTCGATGGAAGGTGTAGTTAAATTCGGTTCATCGATAGAGATATCCTTAGGAGATGGTGGAGATATATGGTCCTCATTGAATGGTACGAATGTCTTCATCCCAATTGGAGGGAGAATCGTCATATTTTAAGTCCACATCTCTCAAAGTTGCTTTAAATTCTTTCAAAATGAAATCACTTTCTCCAAATGGAGTTAGTGATGGAGCAATAGAGGCAACGGTCTCAACAATGGGTAGAGAAGAAGAACCACTTTTACAAGTGTCTTTGAAATGTTCTTCACAAGCCTCATGAAGAACGTCAATGAAATTAACACTCTCGTTGTTAGAAGGCTGCTTAGAAAGTTTACCCATGTTGAAGACGATTTTATCGTCACCAACTCTCATGATTAATTCGCCCGCGGCTACATCGATGAGAGTGCGACCGGTCCTCAAGAATGGACGTCCAACGATTAATGGAACACGAGGGTCCATCTCGTAGTCAACGACAACAAAATCCGTCGGAAAGGTGAATTTGTCGACGCCGACGAAGACATCTTCGGCTATCCCCACTGAATAAGCAACCGTACGGTTAGCTAATTCCAAAGTCATTCCGGTGGGGACTAGCTCGGGTAGAGATAATTGTTTCCAAACGCTTAATGGCATTAAGTTTATACTAGCACCTAGATCGGCTAGGGCCGTACAATTCTCTACCCCAGGGAAGTTGCAAGGAATCAAGAAACGACCCGGATCACCAAGTTTTGTTGGTAATTTCCTTAAGAGCACTGCAGAGCAATTCTCATTAAGTTGGGTCTGAGCGATATCAAGGAGTTTCTCCTTATCACTGAGAAGATCTTTAAAAAATTTAGCATATTTGGGCATGTGAGCGAGAGCCTCGGCAAAGGAGATGTTGAAATTCAGTTGTTTAAACATTTTAAGAAAGTTAGAAACCTGAATATCATCCTTGTTCTTCAACTTCTCTTTCCTCAACCTTGAGGGATTAGGTATATTGGGTTGAGATGAATGCTTTGGAATGGAATTCTCACTCACATCCTTGGGTGGTGGAGGGGTGGAAGTAGAAGGTGGTGGAATTGGAGAAGTAGAAGTTGGAGGTGTTGGAGAAATAGAAGGTGGAGGAATTGGAGAAGGAGACTCATTTTCCTTTGTCACAATCACCGGTGTAGGTGTAGGAAGCTCGGGTTCCTTTAAACCTTTTCCACTGTGAGTGGTGATTGCTTTCATCTCCCCTCTTGGATTAGCAACGGTGTTACTCGAAAGAGAACCCGAACTAGAGGCTTGATTACTTGGGAAGAAACTAGCCATCATGTTCCTTAAGTCATTCGTTTGACTAGCTAAAGTGTTTCGCATATCGGCTCGAAGATCATTCCCTTGTTTCACCATATCAGCTTTCATGTTGGCCATTTCCCGCTGAAGATTCTACACTATCGCATCATTAGTCCTAATGTAAGTTTCAACGTCTTGATGTAATGCGATGGGTTGGTTGGGAGGAGGAGCATGGTAGGCAGGTGGTTGATAAGCTGGTTGTTGGTAAACTTGGTTGTTTCTTTGAGGTGGATATGGAGTTCTTTGGGGTTGATATTGATTTGGAGCACGAGGTTGGTTTTGATTGTTGCGATTGAGGTTGTTTGGGTTTTGAGGGGGAAAACCGGGTGGTGAAAGAAAGTTGTTTGAGCGATAGCTGAGCAAATTGCGGTCACCTTGAGGACGTGCTTGATAGCCTCTCGTGGAATAGTTACCGTTGGTGGCATACACATTTTCCAGATTGTCATGAGTCGAAGGACAATCGGTGTATGAGTGAGATCCCCCGCATACACATTTTAATAAAGTGGTTTTAATTTTTAAACGTTGTGAATCTTTTGCCTAAACCCGAGTTTACTTATCTAAGTTTACTCTAGCTAGTATCCTTAACGTGTTTAAGTCAAGTTTTGCTAGGCTTTTATATAGGGAGCTTTAAAATGCGAAAGTCTTAACTCTTACGGGTTAAGAACAAGAACTGTTCGCAAGTTCCTATAATTGATCCTAGAGAGTCGTTTATCAAGGGAACTTTAAAATGCGTTTTCTAAACTTGAAAAAGTCTAAGAATTTGCAAGATCCTATAGGCGACTCGAAAACCCAAAACATTGATTTAATAGGCTAAGCATCCACGAGTCTCATTCTTTAAGATTTTAAACTGTGGAGAACGAGAGATGATAGAGTCAATTATAAGTTTGGTATTCTTTCGTGAATTTATGTGAGATGATTATAAACCTATTCTCCCATCGCTTGCTAATAAATTTATCTGCAATAAATAAGGTTGTACGATTTGAAAAGTTACTTAGCTTCTAGCCCAAGATCGTTTAAAAGTTGCTCGGTATTAACTAGAGTTCATAGCCAAGGCATAACTTATTGAAGCGGGATGCGAAGATTGGCGAGTTCGAAAAGGCCCTAACAAGGCATGAGGGCTACATTTTGTAGCTAAAGATCCCAAGTGATGTGAAGAATCATTTATCAAAAATCAATATGAAGGATCGAGACACACGACGAAAAGCAAATACTCCCGTAAAGATCATGGAGAAGTCTATCCAAAAAGACCCTAACAATGTATGAGGATAAATAGATCCAAGCCCTAAAAGGAGGCGGATCATTGTATATCAAAATCCCAAATAAAGATTGGAGAAAAATGAAGAAGTCATGGTCCAAATATGAAGAATCTCTCAAAACTTCAAGTGAAGAAATTCCTATTATGAAGAGAAGACCATTATTTCATGAACGTCTCTCAAGATTTGAAGTATGAAGTCGCTGCCAAATATCGGTCCGAGAAAGGTCTCAAATCGTGAAGCGAGTTATGCTAAGATATGAACTTTATGAGGTCCCGAGAAGCAGTTTTAAAAGACTTTGTCCTTTAGCTAACTATTGATTAAATCGTCCCACTTTAATCAGCCTAAATAAATATCGAAATAAGTAGACAATGCATCCTCTTGATCATTCAAGACAACAATAAAATATAAGAGATACACCTAGGAATAAGGGAGTCTAAGTAAATAACTGGCCCACATGAGTTCGTGTTAGTCTACTAACTTATAATAACAATGATCTCGTTTTTAAGCTTGGTTTGGGGAACGTAAAACTTGAGGATGATAATCATTCACGACATTCTAAAACCATAAGGTAAGTTTTTGATCTTTTTACTTGTTTCCTTCTTTTAAATATTTTTTCTCTTTAATAAAGGCCAATGTGGATTGATTATGATGGAAAATTTAAAACTTGCTTTGTAACTAATGCATTGCATGAGGACATTGCAATGGTAAAGTGTAGGGGATTTGATAGGTGTGTAAACACCCATCCTTTTACCACTTAACTACAATAATAACCAAGCCAAAACGTGTATTTTATGTCGTAAATGTCGGAATTATGCGTGGTTTGTGTTTTTGTTGTGATTTAGGACGAAAATGTGAAAAGGAGAGAAAACACGGGCTTTCACGGGCTTTTATCGAAGAAAAAGACAAAAGACGAAGTCGAAAGATCAAGAGTGCTAAATGAACGGAAGTACAAGGCCAATTCTGAAGATTTATCGAAGAAAAAGTCTAAAGACGAAAGTTTAACAAAAGCCGAAGAACTCAAGTCTAAATTAATGAAGAAATTACAAGACGAGTTTATTAATCCCGAGACAAAGTCGATAAAGTCGAAGAATTTAGAAGACGAGAAGTCGAGAAAGAAAGAAGAATGAACCAACACATGCTTAGTTTTCCTAATCACTATAAATAGACTCCTAATGTGTCATTAGGAGTTTTTGGCTAGAGTGACAAACTAGTTCTTCCATTGTTAAATACTTGCACATTTACTTAATTGCACCTTTAATTACTTGTCTCGCACCTTAAATTTGTAAGCTTTTAATTCTTGTCTTTACTTTAATTGTTGAATCTTAATCTTAATCAAGTTTTTATTTTAATCTCTCATTCTACCTTTCTTGTTTTGCTTAATCTTTGTGCTTATTATCTTATTGTCATGCTTATTTGATTACTTGTTATGCTTTTATGTTTTTGATCTTGTTAGCTTATTGATTTTATAGCTCATTGTGTTTTTCTTAAAGTTAATTAAGTGCTTTTTAGTTAATTTTTATAAAAAATTGATTTTAAACATTTTTATTATTTAGTGTTTCTAAAAGTTTTTAAATTTTGGCTTAATAGCTTTTTCTTAAAAGTGTTTTGGTTAAAGTTTTAGATTAGTGCTTATTAGATTCTTGCTTATTTTTAGTTTATAGCTTTGATGAGATGGCATTTATACATGATCTCATCGTTCTTTTCGGGCTTTAAATGCATAAAAATCATGAAATATGCCAAATATATGCTCGTGTTTGTTACTTGTGTATTTTTAGGTACGGATATTGTGGAATTGGCAAAAGAACACAAGAATCAATCAAAAACGAACACGGGAAATGAAGTCGCACAATGAACCGGGCCCAAGTTTGGAATTTTGCAAAATGACCCTTGAAGAATTGAAGATTGGCAAAAATGGCCCCTCATCTTTGAAGAACTTGTCACATTTGACCCTCAAATTATCAAATGTACAAGTATAATCCTTAATGTTTGAAGATTGTACAAGATCAGTCCCTGGAATTTGAAGAATATACATATAAGGCCCTTGGATAAAGTTTATAAAAGCTTTGTGCCACTTTTGACAAGTTGTCAAAAGTTGACAAGGCATAAACAAGCGCTGATGGGAATTTTTACAAAGTGAAAGGAAGTTAATACCTTGGGGATTCAATCTGCCAATTAACCAAACATTCCCAACCAACCAGACCCTGACACATCAGCCCTACCCACCCACCAACCCATAACCATTACCCAAACCCACAACCCACCCATGTCATACCCGGTTTTATTTATTAAGTTGGTCAACCTAGTCAAACCCCACTTAACCCGTTTTTAATTCCCACCAAAACAAAAATTTAAAAAACAAATAACCCAAATTAAGATTAAACCCACCCTTGTAACCTGATAAACCCTAACCATTCCCCAGACTTAATCAACACCAATCCAAAGGGTAAATCCCTAATTAGCTCCAGATTGCTAATTGAGATTCCCCTCACCAAAACCCCACCCTTGATTTGGTCCCCCCATCACCTCACAGCCTCCACGTGTCCTCCCCTGCACCCATCACTTTCCCCCAAACCCTATGTCCCGACAAGATCAATGGTTTGATGCAACTCCTTTGTCCCCAAGGTTAATCCTACGTTCCAAATGCATTCAAACATCACCAACACCAGCTGGATCATCACATGGCACATTTTTGACCCAAAAATCAGTCAAAGACTCAAGGGCACTTTGGAGATTTTAGTTAGCTAGGGTTTTAGCTCCTAGAATGTTCTACTTGTAGTATAAAAGGGATATGAGCCTGTTCATAAGCCCTGGTTCCAGTTTCTTAGCAATTTTCACTTGTAATTCCTTTTTAAGAAATTAAAAGTTTGGTGTTTGATAATCTCAAGTGTAATTCCTTTTTAGTGTTTTTAAAAGTTGTGTATTGTGAAAAGGCTAAGGATTCTGAGTTCCATTTTTTATATTGGTTAACTAATTTTGAGTTCCAAAATTAGTTAAGGTTTTCTGAAATTTGAAGATTTTTTGTAAGAGATTTGTTTCAGGATTTTGTGTTTAGAGTTCAAGTAATTGGTGTTTGAGTGTAGTTAAAAACGTGTTAAGAAGGTTTAAAAGAATTTGGAATGGTTTAAGAAAAAAGGAAAAGAAAATCAGAACAATATATATATTGCTATTATTTGTGCTTGTTTTTCTTTGATTGTTCTTAAACAGGTTCATCATTGTTGATATTTGATCTGCATGCACCCGGGTGCATAAGGAGGTGGATTCAACATCCACTAGGGCTTTGGATGTAAAGCCCTAAGGTATACTCTTTTTCGCTTTGAAAATCTCAGAAAGATGAAGTTTGTATGATCTTATTTGAATTGGTGCCATTGTGTGTTTAAGGAGTTTGATTGTTGTTCTTATGTGTCATAATACATGTTAGATGCTATTTGGAATAGTTTGATTAGGTTTGTAAGTGATTTGATTTGAAAAAGTTGGAAATCAGTTTTTAAAAGGGTGTTTGGAAACAAGTTTTAGCAGGGTAAAGTTATTGATTTATGATTTTCAAAGGTGTTAGAGTCATTGAAAAGGATTGAGGTAAGTTGTATGTTAGTTAGAGAGTAGGTTGGGACAAAGTTTTAGCTAGTTTGTGTGTTAAGAAAGGTAAAGAGTTGCTCAAGATCTAAAAGGGTATAATCTGCTTAGTTTTCATAAATTTTGGTGCATGATCTTTCAAACCTGTTAAGTGTTAGCTTAATTAGGTTATTACAACTGCTTAAGTGCTATTTGGAGTTTGTGTTTGCATAATATAGGAGTCTAAAGTTCACTTGAGTGCATGTAATAAGCTACAAAGTCCACCAGACCTGCTCTAGTATCTCAGAAACTTGCATTGTCTTTGTATGCTATTGTTTTGAGAATTCTTGGTGCTAAGTGCTTATTTTCTGCTTTTGATTGACTCCTTGTGCTTCAATAAGCACAAGGGTGCCCTCTTGTATCAAAAACATCAACAAAGAATCATCACAGCCAAGTCCTCTTGGCTCAAAAAGTGCACAAGTGTGCACTTGTCACTTGTTCATCAGAAAAAGCAGCATAACTGGATACGTTTTGAATCATAATTTGCTTAATCTTGGATAATTTTGGATTTGGATTGGTGTTTATTAGCTTATAAGGTTACTGGATCAAGTTTTTAAAAGCTAAAAAAAAATATATAAACTCCAAAAAGGACGTGGCCAGGACTCGAACCTGCGCCACTCCTCTCACAACACATACAAGTTACCATTGCGCCCTGGGGACTTTGACTGATAGATTTGGTTTTGAATTGTATTTAAGGGCATTTTCATTTGGGCTTATTAAATCAAGCCGTGGCTTATTTATTCATTTTCAGCTTATTTATTAAGCTTTTTGGCTTCTTTCCATTTTTCATAGGACAATAGATATTAGGATTTTTCTGTTCAAAAGTTTTATTTTTCCTTTAATTTAATTAATTTCTAGGATTATTTCTAGTTTTATTTTTAAAAAGTCATTAAAAAATATTAAACAGTAGTTAAAAAATACAAAAAAATAGTTTTTAGGTTTTAATTTGTATTTTTGAGGTTTACATATAAAAAAGTTTTCAAAAACTTTAATTTTTAATTTTATTTGATTTTAGTTTTTTTTAGCAACTTTAAAAATTAATATAAAATTAATTAAGAGGTTTTAGAAACTTTAATTTACATTTTCTTCTTAGTTAGAATATTTAGGATTTTTGAGAATTTTTTAGAATTTATTTGAGAACTTTTAATTTTTTAGAATATTTTAATATTATTTTATTCATAAAAATAAAAAGTTTTATTTTTATTTCTTTTTCATTTTTCCTAGGTTCTTTGTCATTAATTAGGACTTTTCCCATTTGTAGAATAATTTTTAGGCTTTTCAATTAATTTTTAGAATTAATTCAAGATTTAATAGATTTTAATAGTTTTTAGGAGTTTAAAAATAGATTAATTTGGTTTTAAAATTTTTAAAAATAGTTTTTAGTTTAATTAGGTCATTTTTGAGGTTTACAAACTATAAAATCTTGTTTAGGGCTTTTTAATATTTAAAAGTGATTTTTAGGGCTTTAATTAGCATTAAAAAGTCATTATTAAATTAATTAAAAGGTTTTGGCAAGTTTGGATTTTTTGTAAACTCTTAGAATATTATTTTGGATTTTTAGTAATTTTTAGGAATTTTTAGGATAAAATTTTAAATTTTGTGTTTTTTACGTTTTACGTCGTAACTTTCTAATAGTGTTTTTGCCTTATTTTTCTATTTTTTTTCGTCTTCGTCATTTTCTCTTCTTTTCTTCTCATTAATAATCAAAAACATAATCAATCATTCATTACACAACACACGTGCCTCCTCGAGAGAACGAACTCACCACTTTTAGGGTCATTTACACACGGTTTTCCTAAATCGTCGTGCTTACCACTATTTTGTTGCCTCTTTTTCCTAAAAGGGTATACAAATATCTACATCAATTTTGGCGCCGCTGCCGGGGAGGCGTGTTGTGTTTTGATTGAACCATTGTTGTTTTTTTTATATTAGCCATAATAGTATTTGTATTAATAGCACTCTATTAATACGTATTATCGTTTTTCGGTTTTTGTGTGAATACTATTACTATATTGTATACGTAGAACAATAAATACACAAGTACTCCAAATACGTGAGCAATCACAACCTTGATTCAGGATTTCATCACTCGATCATTGTATTCGAATCTCAAACCAAAGAAAAAGGCAAAAATAGATAAATACTTTCGTGAAGCTTAATCTTGATAATACAAACTATAAGGTGGGTATAAGGCGGTTGTATTTCACAACCTAAAGGAAAAAGGCTCTTAAGTGCTTCGCGCCGCCTCGTTTCCTCCGCTTGCTTGTGCGTATTTGATTTTGAGAGTGAATCGAGGGTTTTGCCGCCCAAAGTATTACTACATATCATATATATTTTCTTGGTTTCCATTTGATTAAACCCTCTTGAACGATTTGGTGTTCCACCATCGTTCTAAAGTCATCGAAGGCGTTCACTCCACGTGATCGTTTTCATTCCTTGAGGCCTTTTTAATCAAGAGATTTGATTAGTGAGGAGATTTGTGGACTCATTGTCTACTTAATACATTCACCAATTTCCAAAAAAAGTTAATACCATCAAAAACCACAAAAAAAAATTGAAAAAACACAAAATACCAAAAAGAATCTTCTTTGCTCGCCTTCTCGTTATACGTGACGTTTATGCAAACTCGCTCTAAAGCTAGACGAGCTCGTAAACGTCTTCAAAAGCAAGCAAATCAAGGATCGTTGATTGTTGAAGAACCTCCAATTGTTGAACCTATTGTAGAACAAGAAGTCGTCATGGCTAATCGTACTATGATGGAGTTGCTACAAGCACCCACCGAGGGTTTTGGAGAGGCTATTGTGATTCCCGCCATCCTTGCGGAGAATTTCGAGATTAAGACGGGTTTAATGTCGATGTTGCAAGCAAATAAGTTTAGAGGTCACGAGAAAGACAACCCGCATTACCACATTAGGAATTTCAACCGTCTCACCGCTACTAGCAAATTCAAAGATGTTCCACATGACGCCATTAAGATGATGTT
Organism: Glebionis coronaria; assembly: GCA_025667525.1. NCBI lineage: Eukaryota > Viridiplantae > Streptophyta > Magnoliopsida > Asterales > Asteraceae > Glebionis > Glebionis coronaria. The sequence goes on along the minus strand of CM046881.1, from coordinate 264,756,875 downwards.
GTTTCCATATTCGTTGGATGGACCCGCAAAAATTTGGCTCGAGAAAGAACCGCCAAATTCGATTTTGACATGGGCCGATCTCGTTTCTAAGTTTGTGAACAAGTTTTTTCCACCATCGAAAACAACACACTTAAAAAATGAGATTTCACGATTTGTGCAACGTAATAATGAAAGTTTTTCAATGGCATGGGAACGATTTAAAGAGATGTTACATGAATGTCCTCACCATGATTTTTCGGAATTGCATCAAGTGGATACTTTTTATAATGGGCTTAATGATCATGAACGAGATTATTTGAATGCCGCCGCGGGTGGTAATTTTTTGTGCAAGACGACTAATGAGGCTTTACAAATCATTGAAAATCGATCTAAGGTTTATAGCCCTCGTAACACACCGAGTGTTGCCAATATGGGTTCGTCATCTTCGTCACAATCGTCTCGTAGCATTAATGCCTTACATGATGAAGCTAATGAGGAAAATCGGTTTTTTGATAGATTTGCTAATCTTATGTCCCATTGGAAGGCTCAAGAAGCTTCCAATTCCGCTTCGGTTAAAGCGGTTGCTAAGAGTTGTTTATCTTATGGGGGAGCTCATGATCTTTCCGAGTGCATTACCGCGGATGGTAACACTTCGAGTGCTTATGTAGCAACGGGAACTTACAACCAAAACGGCCAAGGTTCCCGCCAAAATCAAGCTCCACCAAATCAAAATGCTAATAATCATCGAAACAACAACCAAGGTAATTACCAAGGCAACACACGCAATTATAACAAAGGGAATTATCAAAGTGGGAATGGACAAATCTCTAATCAAAACCAAAACCGTGATTTTCAAAACACTACACAAGGTTTTCAAAATGCTCACACGAAAAATTTGCAAGGAGAATTTTTGGATTATGCAAAAGCAAATGATGCTAAATTTGATAATATGCAACGTGAGATGATTAGCTTAAGATCCGAGTTGAAAAACGAGCTTAAAAATGAACTTGCTAATGAACTTAAAACTCATGCAAATAAAATGGAAGGAAATGTCCAACATCTTCAACAAAACCAACAAAAGATGGAATTAGGACAACATGAGAAGAGTTATTAAAAGCGGATGCTAGGCAATCAAAATTTGAGGACCGAATGGCTAAGATGTTTGAAGCAATCATGTGTAAACCCTCTTCCTCGGGTGGTCTTCCTAGTGATACCATTAACAACCCGAGGGGAGAATTGAAGGTTGTTGCTACACGAAGTGGTAAAACTTTCAAGGAACCAATCTCTCGTCCAAGTACTTCTAAGGAGAAGGAAATCGAGAAAGAACCCGAGGTGATGGTCGAAAAGGAGCATATTACAATCCCACAAAGTACCGCTCAAACCACACCTACGGTTGAACCTATACCAATTGTGGAACCCGAGTTTCCAAGGCCGTTGCCTAATGACCAACCCACACCACCTTTACCCTACCCTTCGAGACGAAACAAAGAAAAAGCACAAGAAAGGAACAATTATCAATTTGAGCTATTTATGAAAATGTTTCGTGATTTGCATTTTAACATAAGTTTTGCCGACGCTCTTATCATGATGCCTCGATTCGCCGCAAACTTCAAAAGTATGCTTAACAACAAAGAGAAGTTACAACAATCGTCTAGTTGTTCATCGGTTTTTCTAAGCCGCATACCACAAAAAGTCGGTGATCCCGGTAAATTTTTGATTCCGTGTGCAATTCAAGATATGGAGGAATGCTACGCCTTGGCCGATCTTGGCGCTAGTATTAATTTAATGCCTCTCGAGATTTTCAAATCGCTTTCGCTTCCGGCTCTTACTCCTTCGAACATGTCCATCGAGATGGCCGATCATTCTACGATCATGGCATGTGGAGTAGCTGAGGACGTTTTTGTTAAAGTCGGAAAGTTTTACTATCCCGTTGACTTTATCGTTGTAGACATTCCCATCGATCGAAAAGTTCCTCTCATTTTGGGTCGTTCATTTTTGGATACATCAAGAGCACTTATTGATGTTCATGCTCGAAAAATCACCCTTCGTTTCAATGAAGAAGAACTTGTCATCAATGCAACACAAAACTCCAATCTTTCTCATGTCTATTCTATTGCAACTTTAAACCATGGTGACTCGACCAATGTCATTTGCAAAGAATTTTCACCAAGAGTTTTAGGGAATGTCTCCAAAAACAATTTACCATTTCCTCCGCCGGTGGAGGTTATGAGTGCTAAGCCTACAAAGAAGAAACCATCAATACTTGAATCGAAAAATCCTTCACCTTCATTCTTGAAAAGTGTTGATAAATTGCCGGTTTCTACGGAAGATCTTTCGGATGATGAATATGTAGACCCCGATGGGGAGGTTTTCTTCGTCGATAAACGTTTTGAGAACTTGCCACCACCAAAACCAAAACGGTTTCAAAATGTGAGAATTTTTAGTGTGACTAACATCATCTTAGAAACACCAAATATTTTCGACATAATCAAAAAGGGTTTTCATAAGGAGAGTTTAAAAGATAAAAAAGGAAAAGATCTTAAATGTGATTTAATTGATTTTTCTACAAATCTAACTCCGTCATCACCGCGTGCTTTGAGTGCTACAAACTCGTCTACTTCTTTTGACGATGCTTTGTGTGGTTTTAGTATGGGGGAAGCCCCTTATGTTCCCTCATCCTTGTCCACCGAGGACGAGATATTCGATCCCGGAATTTCATGTATAGGGAAATCTCGGTCTTCCACCGATGCAATAAATGGAAACTATTTCTATTTGCTTGGTGCGAGTCTACCTCGAGTAGCTCAAACGTTTGTCTTACCAATTGTCTCACCCTTCTACTTCTCATCTATTTTCTTCAAACTCTTTGAGTTTATGGCACATGTTGAAGTGGCGTTAAATTGTTTTTCCAATGGAAACGAGAACGCCATCTTCGACCCCGGTATTTTGCATCATTTAAGGACTTAGTCCTTTATACCGGTTGCTTTTTGGGCCTTGTTTATCATGTAAGCCCCATTGACCACACCATGATTTTCCCTAAATGTTCACATTTTAAGGGGATCGAGTCGAGCTCATGACTCGGTAATCAAAAACGAGGTGCCTCGTGGGGGAAATCCCATGCTTATCCTTTAGGCTTATTATTCACTAATAAGGGGACTTGTACCCTTCCAACTCGTTGTCTCGTGGTTGTTTGTGATTGTGTTATCTAGATCATTATCATCATCTACGATTGAAGACTCTCGTGTTCATTTACGTGAGCCTCCATCGTTCGTTTGAAGAAGTTTTTCACGAATCCATGACATATCCTTTATTGTTCTAACAATTATCTTTTAGCATAATTAATAAACGGCTTTAGATATATTGTTGATCACCCTTTCCATGCTAGATCCTAAGCATTCGACTCTTCGTCTCTAGTATGGGGGTGCTCCACCTTTAGACTCGAAACATTGAGGACAATGTTTACTTTTAGTATGGGGGGGTGAATAGGTACTTGCTTTGCTACGCCCTCACGTGTTCCAATTTTCAATGTTTTGTTTTGCTAATAAGGCTAAAAATGGCCAAATTTTAAAATTTTTCTTAGTTTTCATAAGTGTTTTTAAGACACGAATGTATATTTTCCGTTGGGTAGAATAAGAGTTAATTTTTGACTTGATGGGCATTTGGATCCATTTACATTACTTAACCCGCTCAATTCAAGTTTTGCTAGACTTTTATATAGGGAGCTTTAAAACGCGAAAGTCTTAATTCATTCGGGTTAAGAACAAGAACTTTTCGCAAGTTCCTATAATTGATTCTAGAAAGTCACTTATCAAGGGAACTTTAAAACGCATTCTCTAAACTTGAAAAAGTCCAAGAAAGTGCAAGATCCTATAGGTGACTTGAAAACCCAAAACTTTGATTTGATATAGTCTTAATGAAAGCTAATCCAAATTTGGCTTAATTTTGACTTGCATGGCTAAGTATTCACGAGTCTCTTTAATTAGAGGTCTTTATATAGTGAAGAACGAGAAATGATAGAGTTAGACAAGTGATCATGCTAAACGTAGAACATGAAAATGTTCTTTCAAAAACTCATATGTTTTTAATTGTGGCTTTTTCTTCCCATAAGATCAATGCATTAGGAATAAATCATAATTGCAATAAGTAAGGTCGTACGATTTGAAAAGTTACTTAGCCTCTAGCGCAAGATCGTTTAAAAGTTGCTCGGGGTTGAATAGAGTTCATAGCCAAGGCATAACTTATTGAAGCGGGACGCGAAGATTGGCGATCATCCAAAAAGGCCCTAACAAGGCATGAGGAGCTCTATTTTTGCTAAAGATCCAAAGATGATGTGAAGTATCATTATTCCTAAATCAATATGAAGGATCGAGACACACGACGAGAAGCTATTACTCCCCTAAAGAATGGATAAAGTCTATCCAAAAAGACCCTAACAAGGTATGAGGATAAATATATCCAAGTCCGAAAAGGAGGCGGATCGTTGTATATCAAAATCCAAAGTAAAGATTGAAGAAAAAATGATGAAGTCGTGGTCCTATATGAAGAATCTCTCAAAAACGTCAAGTGAAGAAATTCCAAAATATGAAGAGAAGACCATAATTTCGAGAACGTCTTCCCAAGATTTGAAGTATGAAGTACATGCCAAATATCGGTCCGAGAAAGGTCTCAAATCGTGAAATGAGTTATGCCAAGATATGAACTTAAGGAGATACACGAGAAGCCGTTTTAAAAGATTTTGTCCTTCGGCTATTGATCAAATCGTGCTACTTTGCTTTCGGACTAATAACTACTCAAATAAGTCAATATGAATCACTTGTGATCCATGACAAATAGATAAAAAATGCTAGTAACCCATTTCCTTTTATAATAACTAGGATTGCGGGGAGAAAAAGTATTACACAATTTGGACGTATGAGTAGTGTTAGCATTGTGACTTGTACCAACAATGATCTTGTTTTTGCACTTAGCATGGAATGTATGACAATCAAGGATGACGAAGTTTACTCTAAGGTACATTAACTTGTTTCTATTCTTTGACCCTAAAAGTCACATTTTGGTGATGAAAATCATACATGATGTCTTTACACATTCTCGTAGTATGTTGCAAGTCTTTTACTTTTCAATAAAGGTTAATAAAATTGAATTTTGGAAATTGTTACGATACTTTATTCTAGCATTGCGTGAGGGCACGACAATGGCTTAGTATGGGGGAGTGATGAGATGGCATTTATACATGATCTCATCGTTCTTTTCGGGCTTTAAATGCATAAAAATCATGAAATATGCCAAATATATGCTCGTGTTTGTTACTTGTGTATTTTTAGGTACGGATATTGTGGAATTGGCAAAAGAACACAAGAATCAATCAAAAACGAACACGGGAAATGAAGTCGCACAATGAACCGGGCCCAAGTTTGGAATTTTGCAAAATGACCCTTGAAGAATTGAAGATTGGCAAAAATGGCCCCTCATCTTTGAAGAACTTGTCACATTTGACCCTCAAATTATCAAATGTACAAGTATAATCCTTAATGTTTGAAGATTGTACAAGATCAGTCCCTGGAATTTGAAGAATATACATATAAGGCCCTTGGATAAAGTTTATAAAAGCTTTGTACCACTTTTGACAAGTTGTCAAAAGTTGACAAGGCATAAACAAGCGCTGATGGGAATTTTTACAAAGTGAAAGGAAGTTAATACCTTGGGGACTCAATCTGCCAATTAACCAAACATTCCCAACCAACCAGACCCTGACACATCAGCCCTACCCACCCACCAACCCATAACCATTACCCAAACCCACAACCCACCCATGTCATACCCGGTTTTATTTATTAAGTTGGTCAACCTAGTCAAACCCCACTTAACCCGTTTTTAATTCCCACCAAAACAAAGATTTAAAAAACAAATAACCCAAATTAAGATTAAACCCACCCTTGTAACCTGATAAACCCTAACCATTCCCCAGACTTAATCAACACCAATCCAAAGGGTAAATCCCTAATTAGCTCCAGATTGCTAATTGAGATTCCCCTCACCAAAACCCCACCCTTGATTTGGTCCCCCCATCACCTCACAGCCTCCACGTGTCCTCCCCTGCACCCATCACTTTCCCCCAAACCCTATGTCCCGACAAGATCAATGGTTTGATGCAACTCCTTTGTCCCCAAGGTTAATCCTACGTTCCAAATGCATTCAAACATCACCAACACCAGCTGGATCATCACATGGCACATTTTTGACCCAAAAATCAGTCAAAGACTCAAGGGCACTTTGGAGATTTTAGTTAGCTAGGGTTTTAGCTCCTAGAATGTTCTACTTGTAGTATAAAAGGGATATGAGCCTGTTCATAAGCCCTGGTTCCAGTTTCTTAGCAATTTTCACTTGTAATTCCTTTTTAAGAAATTAAAAGTTTGGTGTTTGATAATCTCAAGTGTAATTCCTTTTTAGTGTTTTTAAAAGTTGTGTATTGTGAAAAGGCTAAGGATTCTGAGTTCCATTTTTTATATTGGTTAACTAATTTTGAGTTCCAAAATTAGTTAAGGTTTTCTGAAATTTGAAGATTTTTTGTAAGAGATTTGTTTCAGGATTTTGTGTTTAGAGTTCAAGTAATTGGTGTTTGAGTGTAGTTAAAAACGTGTTAAGAAGGTTTAAAAGAATTTGGAATGGTTTAAGAAAAAAGGAAAAGAAAATCAGAACAATATATATATTGCTATTATTTGTGCTTGTTTTTCTTTGATTGTTCTTAAACAGGTTCATCATTGTTGATATTTGATCTGCATGCACCCGGGTGCATAAGGAGGTGGATTCAACATCCACTAGGGCTTTGGATGTAAAGCCCTAAGGTATACTCTTTTTCGCTTTGAAAATCTCAGAAAGATGAAGTTTGTATGATCTTATTTGAATTGGCGCCATTGTGTGTTTAAGGAGTTTGATTGTTGTTCTTATGTGTCATAATACATGTTAGATGCTATTTGGAATAGTTTGATTAGGTTTGTAAGTGATTTGATTTGAAAAAGTTGGAAATCAGTTTTTAAAAGGGTGTTTGGAAACAAGTTTTAGCAGGGTAAAGTTATTGATTTATGATTTTCAAAGGTGTTAGAGTCATTGAAAAGGATTGAGGTAAGTTGTATGTTAGTTAGAGAGTAGGTTGGGACAAAGTTTTAGCTAGTTTGTGTGTTAAAAAAGGTAAAGAGTTGCTCAAGATCTAAAAGGGTATAATCTGCTTAGTTTTCATAAATTTTGGTGCATGATCTTTCAAACCTGTTAAGTGTTAGCTTAATTAGGTTATTACAACTGCTTAAGTGCTATTTGGAGTTTGTGTTTGCATAATATAGGAGTCTAAAGTTCACTTGAGTGCATGTAATAAGCTACAAAGTCCACCAGACCTGCTCTAGTATCTCAGAAACTTGCATTGTCTTTGTATGCTATTGTTTTGAGAATTCTTGGTGCTAAGTGCTTATTTTCTGCTTTTGATTGACTCCTTGTGCTTCAATAAGCACAAGGGTGCCCTCTTGTATCAAAAACATCAACAAAGAATCATCACAGCCAAGTCCTCTTGGCTCAAAAAGTGCACAAGTGTGCACTTGTCACCTGTTCATCAGAAAAAGCAGCATAACTGGATACGTTTTGAATCATAATTTGCTTAATCTTGGATAATTTTGGATTTGGATTGGTGTTTATTAGCTTATAAGGTTACTGGATCAAGTTTTTAAAAGCTAAAAAAAAAAAAATATAAACTCCAAAAAGGACGTGGCCAGGACTCGAACCTGCGCCACTCCTCTCACAACACATACAAGTTACCATTGCGCCCTGGGGACTTTGACTGATAGATTTGGTTTTGAATTGTATTTAAGGGCATTTTCATTTGGGCTTATTAAATCAAGCCGTGGCTTATTTATTCATTTTCAGCTTATTTATTAAGTTTTTTGGCTTCTTTCCATTTTTCATAGGACATTTATAGATATTAGGATTTTTCTGTTCAAAAGTTTTATTTTTCCTTTAATTTAATTAATTTCTAGGATTATTTCTAGTTTTATTTTTAAAAAGTCATTAAAAAATATTAAACAGTAGTTAAAAAATACAAAAAAATAGTTTTTAGGTTTTAATTTGTATTTTTGAGGTTTACATATAAAAAAGTTTTCAAAAACTTTAATTTTTAATTTTATTTGATTTTAGTTTTTTTAGCAACTTTAAAAATTAATATAAAATTAATTAAGAGGTTTTAGAAACTTTAATTTACATTTTCTTCTTAGTTAGAATATTTAGGATTTTTGAGAATTTTTTAGAATTTATTTGAGAACTTTTAATTTTTTAGAATATTTTAATATTATTTTATTCATTAAAATAAAAAGTTTTATTTTTATTTCTTTTTCATTTTTCCTAGGTTCTTTGTCATTAATTAGGACTTTTCCCATTTGTAGAATAATTTTTAGGCTTTTCAATTAATTTTTAGAATTAATTCAAGATTTAATAGATTTTAATAGTTTTTAGGAGTTTAAAAATAGATTAATTTGGTTTTAAAATTTTTAAAAATAGTTTTTAGTTTAATTAGGTCATTTTTGAGGTTTACAAACTATAAAATCTTGTTTAGGGCTTTTTAATATTTAAAAGTGATTTTTAGGGCTTTAATTAGCATTAAAAAGTCATTATTAAATTAATTAAAAGGTTTTGGCAAGTTTGGATTTTTTGTAAACTCTTAGAATATTATTTTGGATTTTTAGTAATTTTTAGGAATTTTTAGGATAAAATTTTAAATTTTGTGCTTTTTACGTTTTACGTCGTAACTTTCTAATAGTGTTTTTGCCTTATTTTTCTATTTTTTTTCGTCTTCGTCATTTTCTCTTCTTTTCTTCTCATTAATAATCAAAAACATAATCAATCATTCATTACACAACACACGTGCCTCCTTGGGAAACGAACTTGGACTTCATTTGGGTCATTAGTGCTCGGTTTTCCTAAACCGACACTTAACGCTTACCACTATTTTACCTCCTTTTCCTAAAGGTGTGTAAAAACACTACATCAAGCTTATTTGATTCTACTGTTATCCAGGTTTCGGTAAAACCCTAGTATTCCGAATAGTCTGCACAACAATATTCCGGATAAGAGTCAAGTTCAGATTATTCCGGATAAGGCATGGTTGTGAATCCCGGATAAGCACTCAGAAATTATTCCGGATAAGGGTATAAACGTTATTCCGGATAAGGCGTTTTAGGTGATATTCCGGATAAGGTGACAGATTTTTCCGGATAAGCATCCAAACATCGGATTCCGGATAACCATTTCGACTGGACATTCCGAATAAGCAAAGAGTGAATATTCCGGATATGCAGTGACAGGCCATATTCCGGATAAGCATTGGAACCAGGATTCCGGATAAACCATCGGAATATTGTTCCGGATAAGAGTTCAAGAGTTATTCCGGATAAGCTTCGGAAGGTGATTCCGGATAAACTTCTTGACAAGAGTTTTCCGGATAAGCAACCGGAAGTTATTCCGAATAAGCTTGTTTGTTTATTCCGGATAAGTATCAGAAGATCAAGATACCGGACAAGAAACCGTGTTGATTCCAGATAAGAGTGACAGTTTTATTCAGGATAAGCAGCAGGTTTGTTATTCATGATAAGGGTAAGTTTGGATTCCGAATAGTGACAGTATTTTGGATCCCATCAGGTTCTGTTTACTTCCTTTTTATTTTTAAGCATTTATTTTTCCCGCTATTTTTCTTTAAGTGTTATTTTAATTGTTTAGTTTATTTAAATTTCAAGTTCATATTTTTATTACATTGTCAATTTATTTTTTCGTCACGCTTTTAATTTCGAGTCATTTAATTAATTTACTTTTTTAAGTTTTAATATTGCACTATTTAAGTTTTAATTAGTTTAATTTTAAATTACCCCCATTTACATTTAAGTTTTGTACTTTTATTTTTCAAAACAACGACAAATATTCTTTTTCACCAAGAGACGACTGAATCGTACATTTTTCCCTTTCTCAATTCGAAAAGATCGGACGATAATATTTTCATACTGGGCAAAAGCCTTGTATTAATAATATAGAAGCAGATCTACCAAGAACTTAGACAAGGGGATGCGGTAGTTAGCCGAATCAAATAGGCGCGTGTACACGCCTATCTTTCCCTTTGGAGCATCCGTAATCGCTTCATCGTCACCTGGATAGGTCGGATGTACGCTTTCAGGAATATAATACTTAGACAAAAAGTATATGTATTTCTCCGCAGGCATCACGTTAAGGACATCCGTAATAGGAGGATTGTCCTTCACCATGTTTTATAATAAGGATTTGAGAGGCGTGATGATCTAACCTGCAGTGGAGAAAATCCGTAGAATAAGAAGCGAAGGTATGAAGAATGAGCTTGGGGATAACAATGGCGGAATGAGATATAAACTGCGTGTGTAAACAGTAGCACACACCAACTCTTATATAGGGTTGCCTCGATTTCCGAGGTAGCGTGGATGTTCGCCACGTGTAAACCACTACGCCCATCCAACGGATGGTATATCTAACATTTCTGAAACGTCAGAAGGGACCCACGGGTTACTTCATGACAGTTTTACGTGGCTCAAGGGTGGACCTTTCGGGTGCACTTTTGCAGGCGTGCGTCCGACTATTGACTACCATTAATGCATTCATTAAAGTTGTCCCGGTCGGCTTATTTTGGAGTGCGGCCGTAATGACAACAAACAGGTCTACGCGACATTGTATAGTCTAGAGGTTACGCCTACGGTTGTAACAACTAGACTGGGGGGACATGATGACGTATAGTCCCCATCCGGGTCATGAACCCGGCCCACGGGTACTACCCGCATCCAGCCCATCACTGATGGGTAGGATTAATGTCATTTAAGCCTATGGGCTTAATTGAATAGCAACCGCACACACGTGTGCAGCCCACGGCCCTGGATGGCCGGTACAGGTTAGACAGAATCATACTCTTACTATGATTAGGATTTACCTAAAAGAAGAGGATAGTCACTCACCATAATTAGAAGATAACAATCAATCTAATTCTGGTACTTATCCTTTCCTTGGGGCCGAAGCATCAGTGACAGCCCATTAGGGTTTCACTGCCTATAGAACCCCCAAGGGTTCCACAAAGGGATTACATTCTTCATACTCTCAACTCATCCGATTCCATAACCCTAACCGCTTACTTACTCTCACGCCGGAGTCTAATCGTGGGATACATTCCCACGAACGCGTGCTTTTTTAGTGTGCAGGATCACAACCAGATAATTCACTTGGTGCAGGAGCCGGAGTCCAACCAACCCGAATTACGCCTAATTCGGGTCTAGCAAGGATCACCCAACTTTTGTATCAACACTTATAATTTAATCACGGGACTTAATGACTTCCTCTTAACAATTTCATATTCCATACGAGTTAAATTTTACTTTATTCAAGTTTCAATAAACTTATACACAATGCGACATCCTACTTCATTCTCCAATTCTTTTAACCTTATTCTTAGACTTTGAAAGGGCAATAAAAGCTCTACATGAACAACACTTAATTTCCAATCCTATAGCTTTTACAACAATAGTTATCAAATGAGTCACTAGTATGAAATGACTCACACATTCAATTAGACTTCTTGGAAAGGTACTAGTGGCATGAGGCTTTTGGGTAAAGGCTCCAACGATAGCCTCAAGTGCAACATTCACCCTTTCGATTTCAAATTAAGAATTGGGTGACACCGAATCAAATGACACCTTTCCAGGTGGTAAGGTTGTGACAACCCAAAACCCAGGTCATTGCTTAATCTTATTTTACGATTATTTTTGAAATTTTTGGATGAGTTTGAATGATATTTATTTTTGGAGGCTTATGTTTAAACCGATGTTGGAAGGTTTATATTTAATATTTAATAAGTATAAGGAGTATTAGCAAGCGTGATGTCGATGGATGCCAAATATTTTAAGTCTTATTGTCGGTTGTTCAAATTTTGTCATTTTTAATATTTTATTTTAAATGACGTGTTAGGTCGAGTCGGGAGTCGATATTATTATATTTGAGGTAAGTTTTAAATTTTTAAAAGTATCTTTATGAAACCCAAGCCCGTAAATATTTTCAAAATTGACTAATAGTTACTTCCCGCTTTTTAGCTAACTATTTTCATTTTGAGCCACAACTATTGCAAATTTACAACCAAGGTCCCTCAAGCACTATATATAAACCTAAATTAAACACACACACTCATAATTCTCTACTCAAAAATTTCATCTCTCTCTCCTTGTCTCTCTTGTTTAGCCGTGACTTCACCCACCACCCCAAAACCATACAATTTTCAATTTTAACTTGCTTTTGATCATGATTTGAGTAAAACTAAAACAAGTCCCTATCTTAGAATTGATCAAGGATCATTTTGGTGTAAGAAAATCGTACATGTGAGCCTTTTTATTTTTTTCATGTTGGTAGGTGAAAGCCATGATCATGCATGGTGTTCTTGGCATGATCAATGGTGATTCTTGCAAGAATTTTGTTAAAAACTTCATTTTGATTCAAAGGTTTTGATTTTGATAATGATTTAGATGTTATAGTTCATATATGTTGATGTTAGGGTATAGGAATGATCATTTTCATGGTTGGTTTTGATCAAAAATGTGATTTTGTATAAGTTTTTAATGGTCATTTTATAACAGTAAGTAAACTATAAAATCCGAATTTTTATGTTTTGAAAATGGCTTAAATTGTAGCCTAGGGTTGTAGATAATTTGATTAGATTCGATATGATATAAGGTAGAGCTTTTAGCTCCAAATGAGCGCGAAGTTATGATGTTTTGATTGATCGTGTACCGGGAGACGAGTATCGGCACTACATATATTTTATCGTGACTTTATGAGTTTGAGTTTGATGTTGTTATATATGATTTATTTCTCGAGTCATTATTAATGAACGCGCCTTATTTGATAGGTAGCGGTTCTCGTGTTTGAAAGGCATCCATTATCATCGACGATCATCTCGCTAGATCTCTTATACTAAGGTGAGTTTGTAGCCTCGCTTTTCATGCTAGCTACTAAGTGTTTTATTACCCACGAGGGGGATACATGCTATTTGAAAATAAATGAACACAAGTCATGAGTAATTTTTGGACCCGAATGTTGCCTAAGTTGATTACATTCTATTGAGTACCTTGTTGCTAAAGACCCTAAATTCATGAGCCGTTAACTATCTTCTGACTTGATGTTGTGAGTCGGGAATAGCCGCTTATTCTAATGATAGTACTATTGGGTTGACCACCCTATCTAAGACCAGGGCATTACGTTGAGTAACCTCTGGGAAGGATAATTTACGGGAATAAGAATGTGGTATTCTAGCAACTGATACCCTAGATGGGAAATGGTTTTATTCTTGTCATGCCGGCATTTGGCGTGGGTGACTATTTGGTTAAGGGGTCGGTGTCATGAGCTTAAATACAATGTTTATTATTTCCTTGAATATAGATTATATGTACGACAATTCTATAAATGATTATGATTGATTTTCTTCTTGTGTTCAAATGTGATTTGATAAACCTATAGACTCGGTCAACATTATTGTTGACTCGTTTTAGCATGTATTTCAGGTAATAGGAAGTGATGGAGCATGGAGCTTTGCTGAGGAGGTTGTGGCTTGGTTTTTAGAAGAATGTTGGTCTAAAAACTATTTCTACCCTTTACTGTTGAACAATTTACTTTATGTTTATGTACTGTACTAAACTTGCTGGTTGTTGGTCGAGATCCATGGGGACTAAACGCTTTACTCTGGTGTCGTTTTAGTACAATTATGGGATGAAATCTATGTTTTAGACCTGTTATGAAAATCATGTTTATATTTTGTGTAAACGTCTCTATTTTGAGTCGTTCAATATACCTTGTGTGATGATGTTTGTGTCTAGCACCCAATTCTGTATTTCCGTTGTGCAATATAAATTGGGGGTGTTAGAGATTGGTATTCAGAGCTGCAAGTTATAGAGAACTGGGTCGATTTTAAAAATTGTCCTAAACTATAACTTTGGTGTCGAAAGTAATTATTCTTCGAAAGCACACAACTCCTCTGCAACGCTCCGGTAAGATCACTTTTAGTTTTGTTTTGCATTATAGATGTATCCCTTATAACTGAAATGATTTCCCGAGTATTTATTAAGTAAATACTACGATATTGTATTGGAATTACTGAAAGTACGCTGAGTGCTTGTCAGTATCATATTTATTTTTTTTGTGAGCATTGCATAAACTTCATTTGCATTGTGTTTCATAGCATGGATTATGTTTAACATTTGCATAAGCATGGCATACTAATTATTATTTTATTAACAATGACCTTAAGTATCCTTGAACCCTTATAATATAGAAAATGGCTGTTTTACCTCGTGAGGATGGATGGATTGATATGACTAATGTATTGGATGGCGAGGAAGTAGATAATTTTGGTGTTAGTGACGATGAGGAGCCTTTTGAGTACTTAGTTGATGGAATTCCACTTACTGCAGTTGGTCAGACAGAGCCTGAATTGATACAAAGTAGTTATGTTCCAAGGGTTAATGTTGTACCAAAGACTGTTCCAGATTGTCAGCGACCTGTTGTTCGTTCTTCAACGCCTACTTGTGATGTTTATATTAGCAGTTTGCCTGGGATTTCATTTGCTAGGGGTGATGTTCCTGTTGAGTCGAGTAGTGTTGTTAGTGCTCGATCTATTCATGATGGCATATCTAAGGTTTATTGTCCAGGTCCTAGGTCTTATGATGATATTTTCTGGTTTCTTAAGAAGTTTGATAGGTCTTTGTTTGAAAGGTATTTGGTTGAAACCCGTATGATTAGGAGGTTTGAGCAGAATGAGAAAAAGTTTGACAGGTTTGTTAGTGGTGTAAGGAGATCAGAGTATGTTAGGGCAAGAGAAATGGATGAAGTTGCTAGATTAAGATCTATGGTGTTGAATTTGAGTAGGCAGGTTGAAAGGTTACGTAAGGAGCAAGAAAGGAATGCAAGGTTGGATGCATGGGGTCTGCCGATGAGATCTTTTCCTAGTCGAGGTGTCGTGATTCGTGATGTGCCGAATCAGGTTGAAGCTCAAGTGTTGGTGAAACTGAATGAAGGAGGTAGTCGAAAGGGGAAGGAAAAAGTGGAAGACGATTCTGAGGATGACGATAGCAGCAGTGATGATGAGCCGATGTACAAGAAGCTGCGGGGATCTGATGTTTAGTTTTTTTTATGTTGTTTTTATTAGCCTTATTGTAATAGAACTTATGTAGACTCGTACTGTGGTTTGTGATGAAACTTAATGAATTTTAAGTTTGACGTGATGAAGGATTGTAGTGACATTACTTATCACAATTTTGTGGAAATATTCCAACGCAATCAAAATTACCTTCATGACTTATGATTTGTCTTATTAGTTCTTTTGTGAATTGGTTAATGATTCATTGTGAATTGTGTTGATGGTACATGTAGTATCCATGTTACATCTTGATAGAGAAATCCTTCTTCTTATCTTGATACGAATACTTGTTCTTTTTCTTTTATGATTACACAGGAAGGAGTTGGGAGGCATTTTTTTGACTTTACTAAATTGTTGTTTGGTTAGTTTTCTAAAAACATGCCGCCTAAATTGACGACTGCTACTGTTAATACCATGATTGAGCAAGCTATCACTAGAGCTCTGGAAGCTGAACGTGCTGCGAGGAACCAAGAGGCTGAGAATAGGAATGTTGCTGGTCAGGTTGGAGGGAATGTTGAAAATCCAGTTGGAGGTAATGCTGATGAACAAGCG
The DNA here is from genome assembly GCA_025667525.1 of Glebionis coronaria. Taxonomy (NCBI): domain Eukaryota; kingdom Viridiplantae; phylum Streptophyta; class Magnoliopsida; order Asterales; family Asteraceae; genus Glebionis; species Glebionis coronaria. Next base: position 264,741,127 of record CM046881.1, on the reverse strand, counting down.
GGAGGAAATGATGCGGGACAAGTTAGAGGTACTGCTGCTATTCAGCAGGTTTAGAAGGAATGTTCTTATGCTAGTTTCATGAAATGTGGACCTACCCAATTTCGTGGTACTGGTGGTGCATTGGAATTAAGGAGGTGGATTGAAAAAATTGAAAGTACTTTTGAAATCAGTGGATGTTTAGAAGCTAGTAAGGTGAAATTTGATGCAGCTACTTTTCAGGATGATGCATTGAGTTGGTGGAATAGTCAGGTAGCTACTGTAGGATTGGTTGAAGCTAATGCTAGAACATGGACTATGACCAAGGGACTGTTGACTGCTAAGTTTTGTCCTGAGGAAGAGTTAGGTCAGTTGGAAGATGAATTGAGGCATTTGGTGCTGAGAAACAATGATATTGTAGCTTATACAAGGAGATTTTCCGATTTATGTTTATTATGTCCTTGTGCTTTTGCTGATGACCGTAAGAAGATGAAGCAGTATATCAGAGGTTTATCTAGTAATATCAAGGGAGAAACCACTTTGTCAAAACCCAAGTCATTTGATGAAGCTGTTCAAATGGCTCATGCTTTAATGGATGTAAAGCTGCAAGATCGAAAGGATAGTATTGCTGAAGGGAATAAGAGAAAGTGGGAAGCTACACACTCAAACCAAGGGCATAATCGAGGTGGTTATCGTAATAACAATAACCAAGGACCAAATAGGAATCAACAATACAATTTGAGAAGGAATGATGGTGTTCGTGCTGCCACAGGAAATCAATGTAACAAGGTGAATCCGAAGTGTGGTCGATGTAATCTGTATCATGTTGGGAATTGTCCACCTGCTTGCAACAAGTGTGGGAAGGCCGGACATCAGATGGCAGATTGTAGAAACAAGGGTGTGGCCACTAGATCCAATGCTGTTAAGGTAGTTAACTGTTCTAGATGTGGAGGCCGTGGACATAAGCAAGGGAACTGTCCGAGGGTTGGCATACGACAGGGAGGAAATGTTGCTGCTGTTGATACTGGAATTGCTGCTCCAGCCTATGTCGTGGGAGATGCTGACAAACCTCAAGGGCCGAATGTGGTGACTGGTATGTTCTTACTTGATGCTTGTTATGCTAGTGTGTTATTTTATTCTAGATCCGATAGAAGTTTCGTAGATGTTAGATTCAGTCAGCTATTGGATAGAGAACCAGTGAGATTGAAAACTAGTTATAATGTAGAGTTAGCTGATGGTAAGGTTGTAAGCATGTTCTATACTAAAAGGTTGTTCCTTGAAGTTAGGTAACTATGTGTTTAGTATTGATTTGATGCCCATAAAATTAGGATCTTTTGACGTGATTATTGGAAGGGACTGGTTAGTTGGTAATGGTGCAGTAATTGTTTGTGGAGAAAGATTAGTTCTGATACCGCTAAGGAATAGGGTGTTGATTGTGAAAGGTGATGAATGTACTTCTCATTTGAGAGTTCTTTCTTGTTTGAAGATGATGATGTATATAGAAGCAGGTTGTGATGTGTTTCTTGCACAGATAAGTAATGATGGTGTAAATGAAAGGAAATTGGAGGATGTGCCTATAATTAGAGAGTATCCTGAGGTTTTCCCTGATGATTTGCCAGGATTACCGCCACATCATGAAGTGGAGTTTCGTATTGATTTAGTGCTGGGAGCTGCGCCAGTTGCTCGTGAACTGTATCGTTTAGCTCCATCTGAGATGAAAGAATTATCTGATCAATTGAAGGAATTGATGGATAAGGGATTTATTAGACCAAGTTCATCGCCATGGGGTGCTCCTGTTTTGTTTGTTAGGAAGAAAGATGGTTCTTTTAGAATGTGTATTGATTATAGAGAGCTTAACAAATTGACTGTCAAGAATCGGTATCCACTAACGAGGATTGATGATTTGTTTGATTAGTTGCAAGGCTCGAGTGTATACTCGAAGATCGATTTGAGGTATGGGTATCATCAACTGAGAGTTAGGGAAGAAGATATTCCTATAACAGCTTTCCGTACTCGATATGGACATTTGGAATTTCAAGTGATGCCTTTTGGGTTAACAAATGCGCCTGCTGTATTCATGGATTTGATGAATCGTGTATGCAAGCCGTATTTGGATGAGTTTGTTATCGTATTCATTGATGATATTCTCGTTTACTCCCAGAGTGAAGAGGAACATGAGAAACATTTGAGAACAATTTTGGAATTGTTGAAGAAAGAGAAGTTGTATGCGAAATTCTCTAAGTGTGAATTTTGGTTGAAATTAGTGCAATTTCTGGGACACGTGATTGATAGTGAAGGTGTTCGTGTGGATCCTTCTAAGATTGAGGCAATTAAGGGTTGGTCAGTGCTGACGACGCCGACTGAAGTTCGCCAATTTCTTGGTTTGGCTGGGTATTATAGAAGGTTTATCGAGAAGTTTTCACTAATTGCTAAGCCGTTGACTGAAATTAAGGTTTTGTAATCCTATTGATGTTTCGTTTTTCCTCGACTCAACTCGAATTTGATATCCGGTTTAACGTTTCGACTTACTTTGTTTTTGGTAAACGTAACTTATAAACTAAAAGCTATTTAATATAAAATCTATTTAATCTAATGTAAAACTTTTTAAATGAAAACTGTTTTAATCTAATTAATTTTAAACTAGTAATTTTAAATAAAATCTACTTCAAAATATTTCAAATAAAACTAACTTAATTTTAAACTAAAACTTTTTAAACAAAACTAATTTATATTGACTAAAATTTTAAAAACATTTTAAACTATTAAAATAAAATATTTTTTTATCTTTTTATATAATTTTTTAAACAAAACTGAATTAAAGAAAATTAAAATAAAACTTTCTAATTAAAATTAATTAAAACTAAAAGAAAGTGTATTTAAACTTAATTAAAGAAATCTGCCAGGAAATTAAAAAGCCTATATTAAATTAACTATGCAAAGATAAACACAATAAAGGGTTCATCAGAGTTGGTTGTGCCGTTTGGCTAGTATGCGAGGGGTCTGGGGTTCGAATCCCACCCCAGACAAAATTTATGCTATAATTATTTTTTTTGGATTTTAAAAGTAAAACAGATCAAAGGATATGTTTCCTGTGCATACTATTATCAGATAAATAATATAAGCTTAGACGATAAAACCAGAAAAGCAAATTCAAAAGTAAACCGAGTCTAAAATAAGCTGAAACAATAAATCCTAAATAAGCTAAAACAAATAAGCTATGAAAAACCAAATAAGCATAAGATTAAAAGACAGTAACTAAAACTTATAAAAACTAAAGAATCAAAACTTAAGCAAACGATAAGCAGATTAAATACTCAAATAAATAAAATAAGCAGATCAAACTTCAAACAAACTTAACAGAAACCTATAGCAAATACTCTTAACCAAAAATAACAAACATAAGCAGATTAAGATCAATCAAGCAAGCAGTCTTAACAAATTAATTAAAAAAAACTTAAAACTTAACATAAAAATAAAAGGGGATTTAAAACCTTGTGTTGATCCATTGTGATGAAGGTAGGCGCTTTGCCTCCTTATGACCCGAAGCAAACACCATCATTCATCATCTCGAACCAACACTCGACAGTAAACTTCCTCGATCTCAACTTGGACTTAACCGAACGGCAATATTTAATCCGAACAATGAACTTGAACTTTGACCAGTATCCAAATCAAACAAGAATAGTAACTTTAAATCTCCCAGTGGGGAAGATTACTCTTCCACTTTCCTTTATTTTTTTTTATTTTTTTTATATTAATGATAAAACGAACAGTAATTAAATCAAACAAAACAGATTAGGATTAAAAAAATAAATTGAGGCTATGACAGAAAATTAAAGGAGACGAGAATTAAAATAAGAATTACTTTTCATTAATTAAAATCAAAATTACATTGAATAAAAATAAAAAAAATACAAGATTAAATCCTAAAACTAATTTACTGAAAATTAAAAAAATAAAGAAAAGTGCTCTCTATGATTACAGATTAAGGGTTTTTATAGGCAAACCCTAGAAAACCTTTTCCTTGGTGCCTACGGCTTTCAATCAGGATCGTCCATCTTCTTTTCTCTTTCTTCTTCCTCATCCAACGGCTGAAAACACTACTTGAGCCACGGATTGCCAGCCTGGTGGAATATGTGTTTCTTGTGTTTGTTTAAAGGTGATGTGGCAGGCTTATATTGGTGGATGGGCATTGGTGATTTGTTTTCACCAATCAAAACAAAGGATGGGATGCCACGTCAGGGAGAGAGATAGGAACACAATCTCCGATTCTTGGGCGGGATTATATTGGATTCGAGTGAATTAATCCATGAGGGTAAATGTGACAATCCGTCAATTTATGATTGATATTTTTATTCTCAATATTTAATTGAAAATATTATTTTAACGTTATATTATAAACTCACTTATTTTTGGGAAGTAATTTGGATTTACGTCTTGAAGTAGCGTCGGCTACGTCTAAACCGGAGGATTCAACGTTACGTGCTTACGTTTACATACACCGTCTTTGGTGACAGTCCGGCATTTCAGAAAATAAATTTATCCGTGAATATTATTTTGGAGTTTTAAATTTGTGTTGGTTCATAAACTCACAAATTTACGAGAAGAGATTAGGACTTACAATTTTAATTTAACGTCCTTTACGACTAAACCGGAAACCTTAGGATTACGTATTTACGTTTTCGAACTCCGTTTTTGATGAGACAATTTTTATTAGATTCGTTTTGTGTCGTTGATTCATAATTTATAAAAACGTTTTTCGTAAAACGACTCGAGGGCACGCAAATCGAGGAAACTAGAATCGAGGAATACCCGTAAATTAGTGGGATGAGACAAGTATACACTTGTCCCACCCCACTATATGGGACGGCTACACAAGTGACACCACACTTGTGATGTGTCAAGCTTATAGCAACAAGCTTACACTTGTTGCTTAAGGCTTACAAAGTAAGCTAAGCTTACCTCAAAACCATCTAACTCAAAACCACACATTCATTTGTGACATGCAAACAACTCTCCTCTCCCTCTCTACTCTATTTGTGTCGTCCCACTCTCACACCATAACACCCATTTGATCAATTTCAACCATGAAATCATGCGTTATTTACATACATGATGAAGCCCTTTTGAAGCCCTATTGATTGGTGGTGATTATAACATCCAAGGAGGAGTTTCTATGGAGTCTTGGGGCTGATTTTCCACAAGGAGTTCATGAAGATTGGTGGACTTGAAGATGGTCTTGGTTTATCACAATTTTCTCCATCAAAATCCATGTCTTGATCACAACCTACATCAACCATGGTGGTATAAAGATTGTTCTCCTCATCTTTTTTGTTAATTTTGATTATGTAATCATGTATTTTCTTCTTAAATGTATATATGTATGATGATATATGATGATAAAAATATTGTGTGGGGATTTGGTGTTGATAATCATGGGTAAAAAGATGAAAAACTATATGTAAAAATGGTTAATCTTGCTTAATTTAGTAGGCTGTATAAAACAGTAAAGAATCATATGATAAACTGATAAAATGGCATAGATTAATGGATATAAAGTAAGTAATATGTCTTGTACACATGTGAGAGTTGGCCATGCAATGGAATCATTATAATGAGTGAGATATGACCAAAACAAGTTTAGAGTACCAATCTGAATAGTCAGTTTTGGACGGACTGTTAAGGATATTTAGAGTTGGATTGAGCAGTAGCTAAAACTAAGTTAATTGTAGCACATATCATGTAGTTTATGGTGTCCAAAAATGAGCTTCTATCTCTTTGTAGAACTCAAGATATGGTAAAAATGGTGAACATGAAAATAAAAATCAGATTTTGGGAAATTAAAGTATAATAGTATTATATAAGCACTCAAATAAAAATAGTATAAAATGAGAATTAAAACCCACTACCTTATATAATACATTTATATAAATATGTATAAGGATAAATAAATGGACATTTTATAAAAATGGTAGTTTGATAAGTTTTATAAGTTATAAAACTATAAACATGATTTTTATGACTTTTTCGGCTATTACCGTAAAATTAACGTTTTTGTTAAATAAACCTTAGACGGTTGGACCCGTATAATGTAAACTTTTATAAACTTATTTACTGATATATAAACATATATAACAAGTAAAAACCGATAAAACCCGAACTATATAACATACGGACATTAACGGGCTAAGTTAACGTTATTGGACTAATAATACAACAAAATGGGCTAAAACACTTATAAACTTATTTATTGTGCTTAACCCATTTGGGCCCAACATGTAAATTATAAGTACTGATAACACAAGTATAAAATGGATTAATACAAGTTAAAGAACTTATAATAAGTTTATTGGACTTAAAATATGTAAATAGGTAAAACTAGTAAACTAGTATAAAAGTTATCCACACATAACACTAAAACGAGTAAATGAGAATATGTAAACCCACTTGATCATCATATATATAAAATCATCATATGTATACATAATTGTTATTTTGATAAATTCATTGGACAAAATTCTAGGACGAGTATTATTTGTCTAGGTTTCCGTGATTGAAGCACGTACCGTATGTCCGAATTGCCGATAACCCGCCTTCCCACATCAACGTGAGTTCATAGCCTCGCACTCTTTAAAATGTTTTTATAAATGTTTTATAAACCCGCGAGGGAGATAACATGTTAGTTTTTATGAATTAGGACACTAGTTGTCCCGATTGTTTGTTTGTTGATTTGGACCCGAATGATTGTATGACCCGATGAATGATTAAATGACACGATAGATGAAATAAAATGGATTATTAAAGTTAGGTTATGTCACTAAAAGTCCCATTAGCATGAATTGTGAACTACCGGGATTTGGTAGACGCTTATGCATATAATAGTACTATTTGGGGACGATCACCCCAGTTCGCGCCTTGACGGTTGATCCCCGTCGTGCCACATTGATTGGTAAGCGAATTTATGTATGAGAAGATTTACATAGCGTGACCTTTGTGACGACACGATAATTTAGATGGGCAAATTGAGTATCGGGTTAGCTACCCGTTGTTGGTTATAGTAAGGTAACAATGTCATGTGGCTTATAATAATCCAATTAACAAGTTATTGCTTTAAGCATTAAATTACGATATATTGCCTGACTAGCAATACGGGGTCTTACTATTGATATTATGTTCGTGTTTTGGTTTTCATAACCATAATCATATAACGGTTTTTATTTAACTCCATACAACGTTATAAAACGTATTGTATGATCTTTTTACGACATTGGTTCGTATAATGATTTTGAAGGCGAAAGCCTATATTATGATTTTGATAAGGCTTTGTATAAAATGACTTTGGCTATTTTATGGCCTATTACAATGAATTGTACAAAATGATTTTCGGTAATAATTTTATACCGATGTTAAATTGATGGATTTTATTAAACTCTATGAATTCACTCGGCGTTATCGTTGACCTTTTCTTTTAACATGTTTTGTCTCAGGTACTTGAAGGTAATTCTCGGGAAGACAACAAGAATTCATGGCCCGCACTTAAATAATAATTTCCATTCAAATGTTTTGTAAAACTTGTATGAAATATTATGACTTGGGACCTATGTAACTTTGATATTTATGAATGGAAATGCTTTATTATTAAACGACGCAACTTTTAAGCGTTGTCTATGATGTGAGTAATGTGCTATCCCGTAACACCAACTAGTCTTCCGTTGTATTGAGTTGTATAAATTTGGGGGTGTTACAGTTTGGTACCAGAGCTCTCGTTATAGAGAACGAAAGATTTTTAAAACCAAGGTTTTGAATAAAACATTTCAAAATCTTTTAACTATAAACATTTTTCTAAAAATGTCTAAAAATCTTTTGACTATAACGGTGCCGAAGAATTCCCGAGTTATCGACAAGGCCAGAATGAGAAGTGATTATTTCAATATATATATAACTTGGATTATATATATATATATATATATATATATATATATATATATATATATATATATATATATATATATATATATATATATATATATATACATATATATATATATATATATATATATATATATATATATATATATATATATATATATATATATATATATATATATATATATATATATATATATATATATATATATATATATATATATATGATGTAATTTGATTACATGATTGTTTGATGATTATTTTGATATTTATACGAGGTATTTATACGACGAAGATTGTCACAAGGAACCCTAAATTCCCTAGTAAATTAATCGAAGCTATTCTCGTAGGAATTCTAGATATCCTAGATCTAAACCAAGTTGTGGATATTTATGATCCCAACAAATGGTTGATATTCGTAGAAATGTTGATATTAGTTGATTGTGATAATTAAAGAAGAACTGGTGAGATTAAAACTGATATCGATGTCATGACGATCTTTCCTTATAGAGTGGAGTTTGACAAAACGTTACCACCTAGAAAGATGTCATCTGATTCCTTGTCATCCAGTTCTTAAATTGAAATCAAAAGGGTGAATGTTTCACTTGAGGCTGTCATTAGAACCATTACCCAAAAGCCTCATGCCACTCATATCTTTCCGAGAAGTCTAATTGAATGTATGAGTCATCTCATACTAGTGACTCATTTGATAACTATTGATGAAAAAGCTATAGGATTGAAAATTAAGTGTTGTTCATATCGAGCTTTTATTGTCCTTTTAAGGTTTAATAATAAGATCGAAAGTATTGGAAAATGAGGTAGGATATCGAATTGAGTATAAAAGTGGTTGAAATTTGAATAAAGTAAAATTTAACCCATATGGAATAAGAAATTGTTAAGAGGAAATCGTTAAGTTTTGTGATTGAATTATAAGGTTTTAATTGATTGTTGATTCGTGTTAAGTGTTGTTCCTAGGCCATTGTCCAATGATGAGGATGCCCAGTGTCCAACAAATAAATTGAAGAAATCTTCTTCTGAATTGGGACGATGGATCTTCCGGGACAGGTGGGACACCTAATGACTCTTGTAGATTAGTATTCATTGTGGTATCTTTTAAAAATAATCCCTAACTTAACTGAGACATCAGTTGGTAGGATGAGTTCTTTGAATTGTATGACATAGTGACACGTAATGTGTTACGATACAATTTTGACTTGTTTGTGATTAATGAAAAGACTACCTTTGATTGCTAAATTCTACATGTATCGATGTTATCTATCTTTTATTACTTCATCCTAATGTTCGCATTAGTGATGCAACCATTGAACAAGTACTCATCTCGAATTAAGTTACTTTGTGAATTATTCTTCCTCAGTGCCATCGAGGTCATGAACCTCATGATTAATTGGCTAAGCTCATTTCCTAATATATTGAAGTTAGATCTTGGTGAACAACTTTTCATCACTCCTTTGCAGATCACTAATTGTTTTTATAAGTTAAAACAATATCCCTTGAGAAAAAAAATTGGGTTTTCATCACCATATGGATTATTTAAAGTCAGACTTATAAATAATCGTTATCGAAATAAAGTTGTTTATAAAACACCTTGGAAAACTTAATTGTTTTCATAACAAAGAAAATCTTTGTAAATTTATTTTTTATTCTTATTTAAGAATTAAGCATGAAAATGTTTTTATTATAAACATGATGATAAAATTTTGACGAACTGAGTATTGCATCGTTAATCTTGAAATTGTATATAGTTGCGCGCCTACATATAATTTGGAATGGACCATGCAAGGCTGATTAGTAGTCACCATAAAATTGTTAATAAATATTACATTTTCTTTGAAGATTGTGAAAGATTAAATTTTATGAGATCTGCAAAAAGTGAAAAATAGGGACATAATGTTAGGGACACCTACGTATGTGCCCGTACTATCTATTCCTCTGAGTCGAATTTACTCATCTGTGGAAATTGTCTTATTTAGCAATTGACAATTCTTTCTTGTCCAATTCTCCCGTGGTGAGATTCTTAGGAAAAGTATCTGATTGCCGAGTGTTGATACCCGACTGGATGTATTGACGTTCTTATCATTTCTTATGATTTGATTTCATTTGAATGACCTGGGTAACGATCCGAGGAGCTTTCGAATGCGTACTCAAATTATGAAAACATGGGATATATTCATATTCGTTAAATGTTTTTGTCTGTATCTGATCTGAAATTCTCTCGTATAGATTATGCGTTGACCTTACTCTTTTAATAGTAGTTGTGTCTCCATATATCCCTGAATTTGTGAAGGATTGTGAGTTATTATTAGTCTTTTGAGAAGTTCACATCTTATCGAAGACAATGAAACTGGAAAGTTGATAATGCCAGTAGAATGGATTGATTGATTATGACATGACGACATTGTCTTAATTGATGGGAACTCGAGTAGAATTCCACTAAATGATAAGATGTTGATTATCAAAAGTGATCTAAATAATTCTTGATGGATGACCATATCCTGCATTTAGACTTGAAATTATAACGTGAATGGTTGTGAACTAGTCATAGATATTATAATCTAGAAAGAACCTAATATGAATTTATTAAAAGATGATTCTGTTATCTGAAACTTTAGTAAATATTTGTTGATGAATTACCTAGACTTTCGCCATTAAGGCAAGTTGAATTTGGTATTGATTAAAATCTCGGTGCTGCACCTGTGGCGTGTGCACTGTATGTCAGCACCATCTGAATTAAAGGAATTACCGTACAACTGAGAGTGTTGTCGAAGAAAGATTTTATTCTACCGAGCTCGTCATCATGAAGAGCTATGGTGTTATCATTTCTTATATTTATAGATTACTGTGAACTAAGTAAATTGATAATCGAAAACGATATCCATAACTCGAAATGGAAGATTTGTTCGATCATTTACAAGGTTCTAGCGTATGTTCTAAAGATTTGATCCACGGCATGGTTATCATTAACTTCGCATCTGCGAAAAAGATTACCTATTCCAATCACTACATCCAGTACTTGTAATGAACATTATGAGTTTCACGTGATGTCATTTGGATTGACTAATACACATGTAGTATTCATAAATTTGGTAAATCACGTGTGTAGGCTGTAATTTTATAAATTCATGCTTGTGATCATTAAGGACCATTTGTTTGTTTATAAGTATAAGAAGGAGTTAGTAATTATTTATAGATTTCCCTAAATTGGCCGAACAATTAAAAACATGTACCATGAATAATTAACATGAGATTAAAGACTTAATCCTTTACATTATTTGACCGTGTGATTAAAAGATAATGGAATCCATATTGACTCTTCAAGAATTAAGAGCCCTTTTAAGACTTTGGATTTTTACCAAAAAGAAAATGGAAATATGTTTTGACAAATGTTTTACAAAGGATTTTTAGGGATTATTCCCTTATACACAAATCATTTAACTAAACTCCTATTTAGGGGTAAATGTTTGTGTATACCTCAAGACATCCTAAGATGGATTGAGGAAACCATTTGAACCATGACTTGAAATTTAAAACGATAATTTACGCTTCTCAAACTAAGAAAATTTTGACCAAAGTATAACCAAAGATTTTTCGAACATTTACGGATCTTATTAATTATTTTAATTATTTTCGATAAATCAACAAAAATCTTGTTAATTAAATTCAAATTTATTTTCAACATTTTTATAATTGGTCGGACTAAGAAATTTAAACTCTTTACGTTTACGTTTCATAAAAATTAAATATTTACTATTTAATTAGTTGTAATAATTATCGACGCTTTAAAACGTCGGATCAAGCAAAACTGATAAAAATGATAGTTGAGATGAAATTAAAACTTAGAAAATATGAAGAAAGAATTTATGAGTGAATTGTGGACATGATAATTATATCATCAGGAGAGGTGAATTTAGATACCGACGCATTATGTAAAAAGGATAAAGAACCAATTAGGATGTGTTTCTTAATAATGACCGTGCAAAATAAATTGCCGAACAATATAAAAACAAGCAATGCTTGTAAAAAGGATAATATAGATAATAAAAGGGGTTCACGGCTAATGTGAACCATTAGAACTGAGAAGCCAATGGCGTTAAATGTTTTAAAAGGCCGTTTATGGTTGCCTAAATATGAAGGATTGTGAGATGTAGTTATATTGGAATCTTGTAAGTATAATTATTCTATTTATGTCATTTCTGACTAAGAGTATCTTTATCTGAAGAAGTTGTACTAATGAAAAAATATGAAGGCAGACATTGCCTCATACATTAGTAAACGTCTAGCTATCACAAAGGCATCATCTGAATTTGATTCTATTTGAGTCATCGTCGACAGACTGACCAAATCTGCTAATATCATTCTCGTTAATGATAAATGCTTGATGAAGAAATTGACTCTTTTGTATTTAAAGGAGTTATGTAAACATAGTGTGCCTGTATCGAACATCTTTATCAAGATCCCCGCTTCGCATCGAATTTCTAGAGATTTGCTCAGAAGTCATTGAAAACGAATCTTGAAGAGAGTACTGTTTACCACCCCAAATCGAAGGGACGAGGTAAAGTAACGATACAAAATACTATAAGTGATGTGTTATGTTTGATTGAGTGACCTTTGGTAATAAACCGTATAATCGTTTTCCTTTGTAAAGATTATCATTGATAATTATCGTGTTAGAATCGAGATCGAATCTTGTTAGGATCTAAACATAAGAGCATCTGTAAGCCGGAGTTGGGATGAAGACACCCGACATACACCCATTGTGAGTTGGACATGTCTTTTAGGTTTAAGGTTTCCTATGATGACGAACCTAACCTTACAAAATACTGGACCCGCGAGACCTGAAATGATTGTTGAAATTAGGATCTGATTATTGACTGCCGGTAGTGGGTAGGAGGTTATGTGAATATGAAATGTAGATCTTGAAGTGCCAGATGGGTAGCGAAGTTATGCCAAAATTTTTAACCTTGGAAAAATGAATTAATGATCTGAAAGATCATGGGATATAAGTCCTCGTTGTATGGGACCATTGAGATGATGTAAAAGTTGGGATTGAAAGGCATATAAGCTGGATCTACCCTAGGACTTCAAGAGCTGCGTGAATTATGTTTCGTATATCGAACTTGATAAAATGTCTATCAAGTGAAAATATGATTGTTTCTTAGTAAAGTTTAGATCGGCGAAAAGTTGCATTCATCAAAAACCCGTGAACATCATGGATAGAGAAAGTAAGTCAACATTTAGCCTGATCTTATTCCCGTAGTTATGTTTGATAAAACTCGCGTATTGTAATGAATTGCACTTGTGAGAAAAGACCGAATGTGGAGGAAATACCCACATGGCTTTAACTCTATAAGAAGTGAGTAGTAAGATGATCTTTGAGGACAAAGATCCTGTTTAGGGGTAAATGCTGGGACAATCCGTCAATTTATGATTGATATTTTTATTCTCAATATTTAATTGAAAATATTATTTTAACGTTATATTATGAACTCACTTATTTTTGGGAAGTAATTTGGATTTACGTCTTGAAGTAGCGTCGACTACGTCTAAACCGGAGGATTCAACGTTACGTGCTTACGTTTACATACACCGTCTTTGGTGACAGTCCGACATTTCAGAAAATAAATTTATCCGTGAATATTATTTTGGAGTTTTAAATTTGTGTTGGTTCATAAACTCACAAATTTACGAGAAGAGATTAGGACTTACAATTTTAATTTAACGTCCTTTACGACTAAACCGGAAACCTTAGGATTATGTATTTACGTTTTTGAACTCTGTTTTTGATGAGACAATTTTTATTAGATTCGTTTTGTGCCGTTGATTCATAATTTATAAAAATGTTTTTCGTAAAACGACCCGAGGGCACGCAAATCGAGGAAACTAGAATCAAGGAATACCCATAAAATAGTGGGATGAGACAAGTATACACTTGTCCCACCCCACTATATGGGACGGCTACACAAGTGACACCACACTTGTGATGTGTCAAGCTTGTAGCAACAAGCTTACACTTGTTGCTTAAGGCTTACAAAGTAAGCTAACCTTACCTCAAAACCATCTAACTCAAAACCACACATTCATTTGTGACATGCAAACAACTCTCCTCTCCCTCTCTACTCTATGTGTGCCGTCCCACTCTCACACCATAAAACCCATTTGATCAATTTCAACCATGAAATCATGTGTTATTTACACACATGATGAAGCCCTTTTGAAGCCCTATTGATTGGTGGTGATTATAACATCCAAGGAGGAGTTTCTATGGAGTCTTGGGGCTGATTTTCCACAAGGAGTTCATGAAGATTGGTGGACTTGAAGATGGTCTTGGTTTATCACAAGTTTCTCCATCAAAATCCATGTCTTGATCACAACCTACATCAACCATGGTGGTATAAAGATTGTTCTCCTCATCTTTTTGTTAATTTTGATTATGTAATCATGTATTTTCTTCTTAAATGTATATATGTATGATGATATATGAAGATAAAAATATTGTGTGGGGATTTGGTGTTGATAATCATGGGTAAAAAGATGAAAAACTATATGTAAAAATGGTTAATCTTGCTTAATTTAATAGGCTGTATAAAACAGTAAAGAATCATATGATGAACTGATAAAATGGCATAGAATAATGGATATACAGTAAGTAATATGTCTTGTACACATGTGAGAGTTGGCCATGCAATGGAATCATTATAATGAGTAAGATATGACCAAAACAAGTTTAGAGTACCAATCTGAATAGTCAGTTTTGGACGGACTGTTAAGGATATTTAGATTTGTATTGAGCAGTAGCTAAAACTAAGTTAATTGTAGCACATATCATGTAGTTTATGGTGTCCAAAAATGAGCTTCTATCTCTTTGTAGAACTCAAGATATGGTAAAAATTGTGAACATGAAAATAAAAAGCAGATTTTGGGAAATTAAAGTATAATAGTATTATATAAGCACTCAAATAAAAATAGTATAAAATGAGAATTAACACTCACTAACTTATATAATACATTTATATAAATATGTATAAGGATAAATAAATGGACATTTTATAAAAATGGTAGTTTGATAAGTTTTATAAGTTATAAAACTATAAACATGATTTTTACGACTTTTTCGGCTATTACCGTAAAATTAACGTTTTTGTTAAATAAAACTTAGACGGTTGGACCCGTCTAATGTAAACTTTTATAAACTTATATACTGATATATAAACATATATAACAAGTAAAAACCGATAAAACCCGAACTATATAACATACGGACATTAACGGGCTAAGTTAACGTTATTGGACTAATAATACAACAAAATGGGCTAAAACACTTATAAACTTATTTATTGGATTTAAACCATTTGGGCCCAACATGTAATGTATAAGTACTGATAAAACAAGTATAAAATGGATTAATACAAGTTAAAGAACTTATAATAAGTTTATTGGACTTAAAACATGTAAATAGGTAAAACTAGTAAACTAGTATAAAAGTTATCGACACATAACACTAAAACGAGTAAATGAGAATATGTAAACCCACTTGATCATCATATATATAAAATCATCATATGTATACATAATTGTTATTTTGATAAATTCATTGGACAAAAGTCTAAGACGAGTATTATTTGTCTAGGTTTCCGTGATTGAAGCACGTACCGTACGTCCGAATTGCCGATAACCCGCCTTCCCACATCAACGTGAGTTCATAGCCTCGCACTCTTTTAAATGTTTTTATAAATGTTTTATAAACCCGCGAGGGATATAACATGTTAGTTTTTATGAATCAGGACACTAGTTGTCCCGATTGTTTGTTTGTTGATTTGGACCCGAATGATTGTATGACTCGATGAATAATTAAATGACCCGATAGATGAAATAAAATGGATTATTAAAGTTAGGTTATGTCACTAAAAGTCCCATTAGCATGAATTGTGAACTACCGGGATTTGGTAGACGCTTATGCATATAATAGTACTATTTGGGGACGATCACCCCAGTTCGCGCCTTGACGGTTGATCCCCGTCGTGCCACATTGATTGGTAAGCGAATTTATGTATGAGAAGATTTCCATAGCGTGACCTTTGTGACGACACGCTAATTTAGATGGGCAAATTGAGTATCGGGTTAGCTACCCGTTGTTGGTTATATTAAGGTAACAATTTCATGCGGCTTATAATAATCCAATTAACAAATTACTGCTTTAAGCATTAAATTACGATATATTGCCTGACTAGCAATACGGGGTCTTACTATTGATATTATGTTTGTGTTTTGGTTTTCATAACCATAATCATATAACAGTTTTTATTTAACTCCATACAACGTTATAAAACGTATTGTATGATATTTTTACGACATTGGTTCGTATAATGATTTTGAAGGCGAAAGTCTATATTATGATTTTGATAAGGATTTGTATAAAATGACTTTGGCTATTTTATGGCCTATTACAATGAATTGTACAAAATGATTTTCGGTAATTATTTTATACCGATATTAAATTGATGGATTTTATTAAACTCTATGAATTCACTCGGCGTTATCGCTGACCTTTTCTTTTAACATGTTTTGTCTCAGGTACTTGAAGGTAATTCTCGGGAAGACAACAAGAATTCATGGCCGCACTTAAATAATAATTTCCATTCAAATGTTTTGTAAAACTTGTATGAAATATTATGACTTGGGACCTATGTAACTTTGATATTTATGAATGGAAATCTTTATTATTAAACGACGTGATTTTTAAGCGTTGTCTATGATGCGAGTAATGTGCTATCCCGTAACACCAACTAGTCTTCCGCAGTATTGAGTTGTATAAATTTTGGGGTGTTACAGTAAAACCCCCAAATTTTTCTTTGTTAATTTTGTGTGAGGTAAATTAGGGTTTTTAGGTAGTGTCTCTGTAAATAAAATGGGAGAGAAGGAGAAAAGTGAATGGGTTTCTTGTTTTTATCTTCTTTGTTTTCAACGAGATGTATAAAAAAAATATGTGAGGTGGGTAAAGTTTTTTTTGTTTATTAAAAAAAGATGTGGGGTGATCTTTTTACACGTGTGTGAGAGACACCTACGGATTGAATGTTGGGTAGTAAATGTTTATTTAAACATTGTGTGGGGTGAGGGGTTGTTTGACCGGGTTGCGTTTATTTGTTTGTGAAGTATGACCGAGAGTATTAAGTGAAGTAAATTCACTTATTTTGTTCCAATTTCTTTAATGGGCTAGGCCCAAGTAAAAAAAATCTCCATCCGTTTTCAATAGCAATTTGGACTCCTTTGTAAATTTCATCCATTCTAATCCCATAAATGGGCCTTTTTGGGCTAATTTCACAAAGTGGATATTTTAAATTCTTAAATGGGCTTTTGAGCCCATTTATCCAATGTGGGACCCACACGACAAAAATACTTCAAAGACTTGAATCCGTGAACAAATTTGAACTTGATCTTTGTCATTTTGGTCTTTTCTTCAAATCGTATCGATTTTACCGGGTTTCGTGATCTTCGACACACTTTTGATCATTTGACTTTGTCTTCGTCTCTTTTTGGACTTTTCTTCAACATTTGACCGTGAAATCCCGTGTTTTCTCTTCTTTTGATCATTTGTACCTATTTTAACACAAAAACACAAAACCACGCGTAATTCCGACTTTTACGATATTAAACACATGATTAGGTCTTGTTTTTCCTTGATTTTAGTGGCAAAAGGATAAGTGTTTACACACTTATTAAATCCCCTACACTTGACCATTGCAATGACCCCATGCAATGCATTATTTTAAAGCATAAAGTTACATTTTTCTCATTATTAATCCATCTCGGCCTTTATTAAGATATACTATTATTACTATGGCGGAAAGATAAAAACTTTAAAGGAAACAAAAGTTATAACAATTTATTAACTTGAAATTATTTGATGGAAGAAACTCGTAAAGAACTCTAAGACTTTAATTAGGGCTTTGTTGTCATGAATATTAATCACCCTCAAGTTTCACGTTCACCATACCAAGCTTAAACGAGATCATTGTTTACCATAAGTCCTCAAGTTTAATCCCACTCATATAAGATAATTGTGTAAACTCTTTCTCCAATTCCTACTTTGTATCTATAGATTTTATTGATTGTCATTCACCCGTAGGATCATTTGACTTATTTGATAATTATTAATCCAAAAATGAAGGCCAAACGGTGCAAACCCGACACTCAAAACCTAACCTCGTCCTCAAAAACGTTGTCACTAAAGTAAGCCCACATCAAGGATGATTTAACATGATTTGGGGAATAAATTCCCGGACCCAAAATTTGGCCAAATAGTACTACTTATTAATTATTTCCTCCAAAGTCATGTAGACTATATGTGGAGTTTAGCAAGTTCACATCATATACCCTTAGGCTCTTTAAGGTGTAAAAATGCTCCCCGTCTATTGTCCACACCCTAAGGCTCCTTGAACGATAAACGAGGTTGAATCAATTTTTATTCAACACTTACCATGCCATACACCCTAAGGCTCTAATGACAAGGTTCGTGCTACATGCCCCACACCCTAAGGCTCCTTGAGGTCATGTTTTAATCTTATTATTTCTTTATTTGTGATATATATAGTAGGCCAAATTCCGTGGTCCCATGGTCTGAATACCTCCTACTTAGTGGTTATGAGCCACCTTAGTCGGAAGTCCACAATGCTGGCATCCTCAATGTGTTCATGCTTTAATTACAAGGAGATTAAATATTTGGCTAAGAGTTAAGATATCGAATCGACACCGCAAAAATCCTCATTTATTAAGTAATTAAATATACAAGCGGGGAGAAAGAGCCACAAAAACCATATAAGCAAAAATTAACCCTTAAACTTATTATCAACTCTATCATCTCTCGTTCTCCACAATTTAAAATATCAAGAAATGAGACTCGTGGATGCTTAGCCTAATAAACCAATTAAGGTCCATATAGTTAAGGATACTAGCTAGAGTAAACTTGGATAAGTAAACTCGGGTTGAGTCAAAATATTCACGACAGGCCTAATATATCAAAGATATCTAAACTTGTTAAAACCATTTTATTTATTTATTTATTTTTGACTTTATTCTAATGGAAAATATAAATAAGATGCTATGACAAAAAGAAAGAAAATAAATGAAAAATACTACAAGGCCAAAATAGATCAAAAATTTGAAAAATGTTGAAATTTTTTTTAAATTTTCCGGTTAAATGGGGTCAAATTCATGGAAAAGGCCACTAAAATTTCGATAGAAATCCCCCTACACTTAATATAAACATTGTCCTCAATGTTTAAGCATGTGGGAGAATAAACTCCCCTACACTTAGGACATTGAGTACGTTGTTTAAAATCGAGCTAAGGAAAGGACAACTAAAGTGATTACATTTATTCGTCTTATTTATATACAAGATAGAATCACAACAGCAAAAACTTATCGAAGAAACCGGGTACACGGGAAACACGGGAACACGGGTCTCATCAAAAGTACCAAAAGTAGATCATTAAGCACATGTCCCTGCACAATCAAAACACAAAACAAACAACCTACAAGGCTCCCCCTGCAATTATTGGTGAAAATAGGTGAAGGTGAAAAAAGTAAAAAGGGTGGAAAAGGTAAAAATCTAACCTAGTTAAACGATGCTTGATTTTTCATCACGAGTCTCTAGCTCGACTCGATTTCCCGAATATCATCATTCAAATGGGAAAATCATGGAAAACCAAGATTTCCAAGGGAGGAAAATCTCTCCATGATAAAGGGGAAACAAAGTCATACAAGGCATACCCCATGAAAAATCCACCCGGGTCAAACACATAATTTCCATCAAAAAAGGAAATAAACCCCGAGGTGGTACTCAAGTCAAAGAAAACTGGGGTATCCTTAGGCAAAAGTCTCTTACAAGGAAAGGTAAGGTGATTTGGAAATGATAGCACTAAAGTCTCTATTCCGGGATCAAACATCGGTTCCTTAACGGGAAAATAGCAAGAGGTAGTGACATTTAAGCTCAAAATATCATCAAAATCCATAGTGGGAAAGTCATCCTCTTCCAAACTCGATGTGAAAACATAAGTATCGTCGGGGTCATAGGAAAACTCTTCCTCATGAGGAAAATAGGTATTTAGAAAGATATCTAAATCCTCCTCAAATGGAATAGCCTCTAAAGTAGGTAAGATCTCTAAGAGTGGAGGATCCTCCTCAAAAGTCATGACTTCTAAAATTGGAGTATAAAAGTCAAAAGGAGTTTCCATGGAAGAATCACTCATAGAGATATGAGGTGCATTAAGATCATGGAGTGGGTCATCAAAGTTAATGAGATCACTTAAAGAAGTGTCATCATCGTAGGTATCAAATATTGGTCGATCATAAATGGGTGGGTCAAAAGATAAGTCGTCTAAACCGAAGATAGTGTGATCACTTGAAGAAGTGTCATCACTATAGGTGTCATAAATAGGAGTTTCAAAAATTTGAGGTTCTAAGGGAAGGGATGAAGTTGTCACAAAATCATTTTGATTAGACTTTTCAATTCCAAAAGGATTAATAAAAATCTCTTCATTATCGTAATTAAGAACATCAATCATATTGACCGACTCTTTTCCATTTGATTTTGTTGTGATTTTTCCCATTTTAAAAACTTGTTGTTCATCCTGAACCCTAAGAATTAACTCCCCTTCGGCCACATCAACTAAGGCTCTTCCGGATCGTAAGAATGGTCTACCAAGTATTAACGGAATACGAGGATCCATCTCATAGCCGACGACGACAAAGTCCACGGGAAAAGTGAATGTACCAACTCGAACAAAAACATCTTCGGCAATACCCACGGGGTATGCGAGAGTTCGATTAGCTAACTCTAAAGTCATACGAGTCGGTACAAGGTCGGGTAATGACAATTGTTTCCAAACCGAAAGTAGCATTAGATTGATGCTAGCGCCGAGATCCGCTAAAGCCATACAATCATCAATTTGAGGAAACGAGCAAGGTAACACGAATCGTCCGGGATCTCCTAGCTTTCCGGGAAGCTCTTTGAGAAGAATCGCGGAACAATTCTCATTTAGACGGGTGTTCACAAGCTCAACCATTGTTTCTTTCTTATTAAGCAAATCTTTAAACATTTTCACAAATTTTGGCATTTGAGCAAGTGCTTCAATAAGGCTTATGTTAACATTGACGTTGGGAATCATTTTCAAAAAGTTAGAGACATGAACGTCATCTTTGGTGAGCACTTTAGCCTTGTCTAACCTAGATGGATCAGGAATATTAGGCTTAGACTTTGAAGGTTGAGAAGGAGAAGGACTCGCTTCTTGAACAACCGTAGAAATAGGCTCTTTCAGCAATGGAGAACTAGTACTAGGAGTGGTAGTGGGAGGAATCACCGAAGGGGGAGTAGGATTACTCATTATGACCTCCGAGCCTTGTCTCTCCTTTTTGGGCGAAGATATGGAAGGTCCCACTAAAGTGGCTCTGCTTCGAGTATTGATAGCACTCACATTAGCACGAGGGTTAATCTCGGTATTGGATGGTAAGGCACCTTGGGGTCTAAGGGCTTGAATCATTGTCAAAAATCTCTTATCGTTGGACTCTTGCATTTGTCTAGTAGATTCTTGCATTGCTTTCATGATTTTCTCATGTTCGGTCAATTTTTGTAGAACCAAGTCCATTTGAGGATTTTGCATGTTCATTTGATTAAACCCTTGATTAGGAAAACCTTGGTTTTGATATTGAGATTGAAAACCGTTGTTATTATAAAACCTTGGTTATTGTTTTGAAAACCTTGATTTTGACCATTAAAATTCCCTTGATTAACATTCCCTTGAAAATTACCCATTTGAGGACCTTGGTTCCTATTTTGGTATTGGGTATTTTGGGCGGGTGGGGGTGGTCTTTGTGGTGCTACAAAACCCGGGGGAGCCAAATAATTAGTACTCTTGTAGGTCAAATGGTTAACATCAACATTAGGTTTAAATGGAACCCTTTCATTAGCATTAAAAGCACAAACTTGTTGTTGTTGATTATTGTAAACCTTGTCACAATTGAAATATGAATGTGGTCCACCACAAGTCTCACACGTTTCACTATTTTCTTTCATGGCATTAACTTGACCATTTAAGGCATCGGTTTTAAGAGCAAGTGATTCAACAAGCGAAGTAAGTTTATCGATTATCTTGTCACTCTCACTAGCACTCGCCATAGTGGCCCTAACACTCTTGGTTTGTACTTTAGCCTTGTTTTCAATTATGGCCCAAGCCTCGTTCATGGTCTTCACATGTGAGTCTTGGTCATTTAGAGTTAAACCATTGTAAAACGTATTAATTTGATGCACTTTAGTGAAACCGTGTTGTGGAAATTTTCTTAAAAGCTCTTTAAATCGATCCCAAGACTCACTAAAAGTTTCCCCATATTTCTGCTCAAAAGTAATGATTTCATTCCTTAAAGAGGTGGTCCGTGATGGTCGAAAAAAGTAGTTAATGAACTTGGTCTCTAAATCAATCCATGTAGTAATACTTTGGGGTGGTTCCTTATCAAGCCAAATCCGGGCTTGTCCCTCGAGGGAAAAAGGAAAAAGTTGTAGGCGAACGGCCTCTTGTGGCACCCCATTGTATTTGACGGTATTAGCTAATTGGATGAAACGTTTGATATGAGCGTGTGGGTCATCATTAGTACGGCCTAAAAATGGTGTAGCGGAAACCATTTGAATAAAACCCTATTTAAGTTCGAAATGATTAGCTCCAATAGTCGGCACCACAATCGCGTCATCGTTTCCTTCAACGTGAGATTGTAGAATCTCAATCATTGGTCGATTATCCGTTGCCATCGTTATGTCGAAAGCTCGATTCTCGGGATCGGCTTGAATGACGGTCTTTTTGTTTTTCTTCTTCTTCTTCTTTTTGGAAGAATTGGAAGAGTTTAGTACACCAATCGGTATGTATGTATGCGCGCGAGTGCGCATACAATTAAAACTTTGGAATGAGGTAGGTGACCTCGGTCGACTTTGAGAGGAAAAAGATTTTCTCTCTCGAGGAGCAATATGAAAAAACTACAAAAATATATACTTAATTATTAATTGAGTTGGCAAACCAATAATCGGTCGTCCCTCTCAATATACGCACAAGCAAGCGGGGAAACGAGGTGGCACAAAGCACTTAAAAACCTTTTTCCTTAGACGGCCTTTTAAAGCGCATCGCCTTATACCCACCTTATAGTTTGTATAAATCGAGTTCAAACGTCTTACTAGTATTTATCTATTTTGCTTTTTTATTTCGTTTAGGATGCGAATACAATAGTTAGGTGATGAAATCCTAACTAAGGCTTATTTGAAAAATATGTAAATTTATTGTGCTACGTAATAGAATATAGTAAATGAAAAATCTTTTTGTATTTTTTAGAAAAATATATATTCATAAGAAAAATCGAAAGAAATCGAACTAAAAAGTAACACTAATACGTAATATTTTTGGTGTAATACTTTTAGGAAAAAGTATTACTTTTGGATTTTTTAATTCTTTTGGTGCAATTCTTAGGAAATAAATTGCTTTTGTGATTTTTTTATTTTTTTGTATTTTTAAGTTTTTGATTTTTTTTAGATTTTTGATTTTGTTGCCAAGAACGTAACGTTCAAAAAGAACGGATCCCAAAATCCAAACGTCTTCACGAAAAATCGTCAATCGTACGAGCGAAGCGGCAGCGATGTCATTTGAAATTAAGGTTTTGTAATCCTATTGATGTTTCGTTTTTCCTCGACTCAACTCGAATTTGATATCCGGTTTAACGTTTCGACTTACTTTGTTTTTGGTAAAAGTAAAATTTTGGAATTATAAACTAAAAGCTATTTAATATAAAATCTATTTAATCTAATGTAAAACTTTTTAAATGAAAACTATTTTAATCTAATTAATTTTAAACTAGTAATTTTAAATAAAATCTACTTCAAAATATTTCAAATAAAACTAACTAAATTTTAAACTAAAACTTTTTAAACAAAACTAATTTATATTAACTAAAATTTTAAAAACAAATTTTAAAAACATTTTAAACTATTAAAATAAAATATTTTTTTATCTTTTTATATAATTTTTTAAACAAAACTGAATTAAAGAAAATTAAAATAAAACTTTCTAATTAAAATTAATTAAAACTAAAAGAAAGTGTATTTAAACTTAATTAAAGAAATCTGCCAGGAAATTAAAAAGCCTATACTAAATTAACTATGCAAAGATAAACACAATAAAGGGTTCAGCAGAGTTGGTTGTGCCGTTTGGCTAGTATGCGAGGGGTCTGGGGTTCGAATCCCACCCCAGACAAAATTTATGCTATAATTATTTTTTTGGATTTTAAAAGTAAAACAGATCAAAGGATCTGTTTCCTGTGCATACTATTATCAGATAAATAATATAAGCTTAAACGACAAAACCAGAAAAGCAAATTCAAAAGTAAAGCGAGTCTAAAATAAGCTGAAACAATAAATCCTAAATAAGCTAAAACAAATAAGCTATGAAAAAACAAATAAGCATAAGATTAAAAGACAGTAACTAAAACTTATAAAAACTAAACAATCAAAACTTAAGCAAACGATAAGCAGATTAAATACTCAAATAAATAAAATAAGCAGATCAAACTTCAAACAAACTTAACAGAAACCTATAGCAAATACTCTTAACCAAAAATAACAAACATAAGCAGATTAAGATCAATCAAGCAAGCAGTCTTAACAAATTAATTAAAAAAAACTTAAAACTTAACATAAAAATAAAAGGGGATTTAAAACCTTGTGTTGATCCGTTGTGATGAAGGTAGGCGATGTGCCTCCTTATGACCCGAAGCAAACACCATCATTCATCATCTCGAACCAACACTCGACAGTAAACTTCCTCGATCTAAACTTGGACTTTACCGAACAGCAATATTTAATCCGAACAATGAACTTGAACTTTGACCGGTATCCAACTCAAACAAGAATAGTAACTTTAAATCTCCCAGTGGGGAAGATTCCTTTTCCACTTTCCTTTTTTTTTCTTTTTATATTAATGATAAAACGAACAGTAATTAAATCAAACAAAACAGATTCAAGATTAAAAAAATAAATTGAGGCTTTGACAGAAAAATTAAAGGAGACGAGAATTAAAATAATAATTACTTTTCATTAATTAAAATCAAAATTACATTGACTGAAAATACAAAAAATACAAGATTAAATCCTAAAACTAATTTACTGAAAATTAAAAATACAAAGAAAAGTGCTCTCTATCATTACAGATTAAGGGTTTTTATAGGCAAACCCTAGAAAACCTTTTCCTTGGTGCCTACGGCTTTCAATCAGGATCGTCCATCTTCTTTTCTCTTTCTTCTTCCTCATCCAACGACTGAAAACACTACTTGAGCCATGGATTGCCAGCCTGGTGGAATATGTGTTTCTTGTGTTTGTTTAAAGGTGATGTGGCAGGCTTATATTGGTGGATGGGCATTGGTGATTTGTTTTCACCAATCAAAAAAAAGGATGGGATGCCACGTCAGGGAGAGAGATAGGACCACAATCTCTGATTCTTGGGGGGGGATTATATTGGATTCGAGTGAATTAATCCATGAGGGTAAAACCCCCAAATTTTTCTTTGTTAATTTTGTGTGAGGTAAATTAGGGTTTTTAGGTAGTGTCTATGTAAATAAAATGGGCGAGAAGGAGAAAAGTGAATGGGTTTCTTGTTTTTATCTTCTTTGTTTTTAACGAGATGTATAAAAAAATATGTGAGGTGGGTAAAGTTTTTTTTGTTTATTAAAAAAAAGGTGTGGGGTGATCTTTGTACACGTGTGTGTGAGACACGTAGGGACTGAATGTTGGGTAGTAAATGTTTATTTAAACATTGTGTGGGGTGAGGGGTTGTTTGACCGGTTTGCGTTTATTTGTTTGTGAAGTATGACCGAGAGTATTAAGTGAAGTAAATTCACTTATTTTGTTCCAATTTCTTTAATGGGCTAGGCCCAAGTAAAAAAATCTCCATCCGTTTTCAATAGCAATTTGGACTCCTTTGTAAATTTCATCCATTCTAATCCCATAAATGGGCCTTTTTGGGCTAATTTCACAAAGTGGATATTTTAAATTCTTAAATGGGCGTTTGAGCCCATTTATCCAATGTGGGACCCACAAGACAAAAATTCTTCAAAGACTTGAATCCGTGAACAAATTTGAACTTAATCTTGGGCATTTTGGTCTTTTCTTCAAATCGTATCGATTTTGCCGGGTTTCGTGATCTTCGGCACACTTTTGATCTTTTGACTTTTTCTTCGTCTCTTTTTGGACTTTTCTTCAACATTTGACCGTGAAATCCCGTGTTTTCTCTTCTTTTGATCATTTGTACCTATTTTAACACAAAAACACAAAACCACGCGTAATTCCGAATTTTACGATATTAAACACATGATTAGGTCTTGTTTTTCCTTGATTTTAGTGGCAAAAGGATAAGTGTTTACACACTTATTATTGACCAAGCTTACAGAAAAGAATCGAGTGTTTGAATGGGGACTGGAAGAGGAATCTGCGTTTAGTTCGTTGAAGGATAAGTTGTGTTTTGCGCCGATATTGTCTTTTCCAGAAGGATCTGAGGATTTTGTAGTGTACTGTGACGCGTCTCATAAAGGATCTAGAGCTGTGTTGATGCAAAGGGAGAAAGTAATAGCATATGCATCGAGACAATTGAGGAAGCATGAAGAGAATTACACTACGCATGATTTAGAACTTGGGGCTGATATTTTTGCTTTGAAGCTGTGGAGACACTACTTGTATGGAACCAAGTGTGTAGTTTTCACTGATCATAAGAGTTTGCAATATATTTTGGATCAAAAGGAATTGAATATGAGACAAAGGAGATGGGTTGAGTTGCTGAGTGATTATGACTGCGAGATTCGTTACCATCCTGGTAAAGCGAATGTGGTAGCTGATGCACTTAGTAGAACGGAAAGAGATAAATCTATAAGAGTTAGAGCTTTGACAATGATGAAAAGTGTTGATTTGACAAAAGCGATATTGAAAGCCCAAGCTAATGGTTTGAAGGAAGAGAATGTTGAGACAGAAAATTTGGGTAGAATGTTGAAACCATTGTTTGAAATGAGGTCGAATGGATTGAGGTATTTTGAGAACAGAATTTGGTTACCATTGTATCCGTCAGAGGAAGGTTCTTTAGGAGTGCGAGATTTAGTGATGAATGAATCTCATAAGACGAAGTATTCAATACATCCTGGATCAGACAAGATGTATCAAGATCTTAAGAAAGTTTATTGGTGGCCGAATATGAAGGCAGATATAGCACAGTATGTTAATAAGTGTTTAACTTGTGCGAAAGTGAAGGCTGAACATAAGAAACCGTCTGGATTATTAGTGCAACCTGAGATTCCTGAGTAGAAACGGGAGAAGATTACTATGGATTTTGTGACAGGTTTGCCAAGGACTGCAAATGGCAGTGATATGATATAGGTAATTGTAGATAGATTGACTAAGTCTGCTCACTTTTTGCCAATGAAGAAGACAGATAGTATGGAGAGGTTAACAACAGTGTATGTGAAGGAGATTGTTTGTCGACATGGTGTGCCTTTATCGATAATTTTTGATCGTGATAGTAGGTTTACTTCAGAATTTTGGAAGTCTTTACAGAAAGCGATGGGAACGGAGTTATGTTTAAGTACAGCATATCATTCGGAAACTGATGGACAAAGTGAGAGAACGATTCAAACGTTAGAAGATATGCTTCGTGCGTGTGTGATTGACTTTGGAAATGGTTGGGATAAGCGTTTACCATTGGTTGAATTTTCGTACAATAAAAGTTATCATGCTAGTATTAAAGCCGCTCCATTTGAAGCTTTGTATGGACGTAAGTGTAGATCTCCAGTGTGTTGGAGTGAGGTAGGAGAAAGTCAATTGACTGGGCCTGAAATGATATTTGAGACGACTGAAAAGATTGTGCAAATTAAGAAGCGTTCGTTATCTGCCAGAAGTAGACAAAAGAGTTATGTTGATAACCGAAGGAAACCATTGGAATTTGAAGTAGGAGACATGGTTATGTTGAAAGTATCTCCATGGAAAGGAGTAATTCGTTTTGGAAAGAGAAGAAAGTTGAGCCCGAGATATATTGGACCATTTAAGATTATCCAAAGGATTGGATTGGTGGCTTATAAGTTAGAGTTGCCTGATGAGCTTAAGGCGATTCATAATACTTTTCATGTGTCTAAACTGAAGAAGTGTTTAGCTGAAAGGGATGTGGTGATTCCATTAGAGGAAATTCAACTTGATGATAAGTTGCATTTTATAGAGGAACCTGTAGAGATTATGGATAGGGAAGTTAAGAAATTGAAGCATAGTAGGATTCCGATTGTGAAAGTAAGATGGAACTCTAGACGTGGGCCAGAGTTTACGTGGGAACGTGAGAATTTCTTTAAGGACAAGTATCCTCATTTGTTTAGGAAGGATTAAGCGCCGCGGACGTCGCTTATTTTAAGAAGGGGGGATGTGACAATCCAAAACCCAGGTCATTGCTTAATCTTATTTTACGATTATTTTTGAAATTTTTGGATGAGTTTGAATGATATTTATTTTTGGAGGTTTATGTTTAAACCGATGTTGGAAGGTTTATATTTAATATTTAATAAGTATAAGGAGTATTAGCAAGCGTGATGTCGATGGATGCCAAATATTTTACGTCTTATTGTCGGTTGTTCAATTTTTGTCATTTTTGATGTTTTATTTTAAATGACGTATTAGGTCGAGTCGGGAGTCGATATTATTATACTTGAGGTAGGTTTTAAATTTTTAAAATTATCTTTATGAAACCCGAGCCCCGTAAATATTTTCAAAATTGACTAATAGTTATTTCCCGCTTTTTAGCTAACTATTTTCATTTTGAGCCACAACTATTGCAAAATTACAACCAAGGTCCCTCAAGCACTATATATAAACCTAAATTAAACACACACACTCATAATTCTCCACTCAAAAATTTCATCTCTCTCTCCTTGTCTCTCTTGTTTAGCCGTGACTTCACTCACCACCCCAAAATCGTACAATTTTCAATTTTAACTTGATTTTGATCATGATTTGAGTAAAACTAAAACAAGTCCCTATCTTAGAATTGATCAAGGATCATTTTGGTGTCAGAAAATCATACATGCAAGCCTTTTTATTTTTTTCATGTTGGTATGTAAAAGCCATGATCATGCATGGTGTTCTTGGCATGATCAATGGTGATTCTTGCAAGAATTTTGTTAAAAACTTCATTTTGATTCAAAGGTTTTGATTTTGATAATTATTTGGATGTTATGGTTCATATATGTTGATGTTAGGGTATAGGAATGATCATTTTCATTGTTGGTTTTGATCAAAAATGTGATTTTGTACAAGTTTTTAATGGTCATTTTATAACAGTAAGTAAACTGTAAAATCCGAATTTTTATGTTTTGAAAATGGCTTAACTTATAGCCTAGGGTTGATATAATTTGATTAGCTTCGATTTGATATAAGGTAGATCTTCTAGCTCCAAACGAGCGCGAAGTTATGATGTTTTGATTGATCGTGTACCGGGAGACGAGTATCGGCACTACATATAGTTGTTGTTGATATTTGGATCGAATCTCGGGGACTATAAATTGAAGTTTTGAAATGTGTAACCTACTGATAATGAGGTGTTAACCTTAGAGGTTGAGTTTACTTTAAAACCCGAGTGTCGGTTTTGTAAACGGAGTCGTTTAAAGAAGTTAAAACGGTTGTATGAAAAATTAACGTAAATCTGTCCGGATTTTGTAGTTTGAAAATGAGTCGGGTAAAGGACTTTAAAAGTAATTTCATTTGATAAACTTGTAGAAAGACTTTATATATATATTAAGTTAGTTTATCGAGTCGTTTCATAAACGTTTGATAAGTCTAAAAGGGGTAAATAAGCTAGTACATGTAGTATGTGCCGGCGGACTTTGTTAAAAGTGTAACATGGTAAAGTAAATGTGTAGTAAAGTATAATGAAGTTATTTATATCGTTTTCTCACGAGTTTATCGTGACTTTATGAGTTTGATTTTGCTTTTGTTATATATGATTTATTTCTCGAGTCATTTTTAATGAACGCGCCTTATTTGATAGGTAGCGGTTCTCGTGTTTGAAAGGCATCCATTATCATCGACGATCATCTCGCTAGATCTTTTATACTAAGGTGAGTCTGTAGCTTCGCATTTCATGCTAGCTACTAAATGTTTTATTACCCGCGAGGGGGATACCTGCTATTTGAAAATAAATGAACACAAGTCATGAGTAATTGTTGGACCCGAATGTTGCCTAAGTTGATTACATTGTATTGAGTACCTTGTTGCTAAAGACCCTAAATTCATGATCCATTAACTATCTTCTGACTTGATGTTGTGAGTCGGGAATGGCCGCTTATTCTAATGATAGTACTATTGGGTTGACCACCCTATCTGAGACCAGGGCATTACGTTGAGTAACCTCTGGGAAGGATAATTTACGGGAATAAGAATCTGGTATTCTAGCAACTGATACCCTAGAGGGGCAATGGTTTTATTCTAGTCATGTCGGCATTTGGCGTGGGTGACTATTTGGTTAAGGGGTCGGTGTCATGAGCTTAAATACAATGTTTATTATTTCCTTGAATATAGATTGTGTATACGACAATTCTATAAATGATTATGATTGATTTTCTTCTTGTGTTCAAATGTGATTTGATAAACCTATAGACTCGCTCAACATTATTGTTGACTCGTTTTAGCATGTATTTCAGGTAATAGGAAGTGCAGGAGCATGGATCTTTGTTGTGGAGGTTGTGGCTTGGTTTTTGGAAGAATGTTGGTCTAAAAACTATTTCTACCCTTTACCCTTTACTGTTGAACAATTGACTTTATGTTGATGTACTGTACTAAACTTGTTGGTTGTTGGTCGAGATCCATGGGGACTAAACGCTTTACTCTGGTGTCGTTTTAGTACAATTATGGGAAGCAATCTATGTTTTAGACCTATTATGAAAATCATGTTTATATTTTGTGTAAACGTCTCTATTTTGAGTCGTTCAATATACCTTGTGTGATGATGCTTGTGTCTAGCACCCAATTGTGTATTTCCGCTGCGCAATGTAAATTGGGGGTGTTAGAAAGGTTTTCTCAAACTCCACTCTATAAGGAAAGATCGTCATGACATCGATATCAGATTTAATCTCGCCAATTTTTCTTCAAGATCATAATCAACTACTATCAACAATTCTACGAATATCAACCATTTTTTTTGGGATCATAAATATCCACAACTTGGTTTAGATCTGGAATAGATAGAATTCCTACGGGAATAGCTTCGATTGATTTGCTAGGGGAGTTAGGGTTTCTTGTGCAAAATCTACGTCGTATAAATACCTCGTATAAGTATTAAAATAATCATCAAGCAATCATCTAATCTGATTACAATATATATATATATATATATATATATATATATATATATATATATATATATATATATATATATATATATATATATATATATATATATATATATATATATATATATATATATATATATATATATATATATATATATATATAATCCAAGTTATATATATATATTAAAATAACACTTCTCAGTCTGGCCTTGTCGGTAACTCGTGAATTCTTCGGCACCGTTATAGTCAAAAGATTTTTAAACATTTTATTCAAAATATTTATTTAAAAATATTTATGGTTAAAAGATTTTGAAATGTTTTATTCAAAATCTTGGTTTTAAAAATCTTTCGTTCTCTATAACGAGAGCTCTGGTACCAAATTGTAACACCCCCAAATATTCATACTTTAGTTCAGCGGAAGAGTCGTTGGTGTTACGGGATAGCACATTACTCAAATCATAACACAACATGTTAGAAGTAATTAAAGTGATGGTCATATAATATATCGTTGCGAAGCTCGTGAAAAATGTCATTTAATGATGTCGAGAGTTTTTAGTTATTATTGCTTTTGTAACGGGATTTAGTCCCGAACACACAAATGAGGAATGCCTCCTAAACATTTGGTACTTAGTATAAAAGGCCTCCTAAGCCTCATTTGTGTGTATGTTTTCCATTCCATAGTTTGTAGAGAGAGAAACATTTGTGTTTCTCTCACTAGGAATTCACAACCTTTTGTTTTTCTCTTTTCCTTCATCTAATCTAATCTTTCTTTTTTGGTTTAATCTTCATCTTTATTTCTTGTTCTATATTAGTCGTGTGTATCATTCCTACAAATGGTATCATTCGCCAAGGGATTCGTGGATTGCTACTTGGTGTTGTTTTTGGTTATTGGTTTTCATAAGTTTTGGACCAAAAATATCACGGTTTTAAAAAACTTTCGTGCTTTTTGTGAGTCCAAGTGTTCCATATATCTTTTACATAGTTGTGGTAGAGATTTGGGTACTTTGGGTTGGTTAAAATCACAGACATGGATAAGACAAATTTGAAAAACCAAACATCAAAAATTCAAAAATTCAAAAATTCACTAAAACATAGATTTTTTGGAACACTTTCAAAAAGATTTATTTCTTTTTTGACAAATAAATAATAATAATAATGTTATATATTAGTCGTTAAATAATAATAATAAAAAATTTTTGACAAATATAATATAATGTTGCATTGAAATTTTCCTTGAACATTTTTTTGGTTTAATCTTCATCTTTATTTCTTGTTCTATATTAGTCGTGTGTATCGTTCCTACAAATGGTATCAAGAGCCATGGTTGATTAGGTTGTTCTTGTGTTTGTTCATCATTGATTTGTCTATTTTGATTCAAAATCATTCGATCCAAAAATTTATTTTTTTTGTGTTTTTTATGGTTTAATCTTGATACAAATCATCTACTTAGTTGTGGTAGTGATTTGGTATTGTTTCTTTGGTTAAAAACACAAAAAATTTGGGTGATTGGATCATTTTTTAGCTTAAAATCTCGAATTAGTTGGGTTTTATCCGAAAAAGTGGAAAAAAGTGGAATTTGGGATAATTTTGTACTATGGCGACACTTTTTCCGTCGCAATAGCCTAGGGTTTACATATTGCGACGCTTTTTGAGTTATTGCGACAAATTTATTTGGTGATATTGCGACACAGTTTGGTATATTGCTACAGCTTGTGAGTTATTGCGATAGTTTCTGAGCATATTGCGATAGCTTTGCGACAGGTGTTGGGATATTGCGATAGATCTGTTACTTTTTCATATTGCGATGGCTACTTTTTCAATATTGTGATAGTTATTTTTTTATATTGCGACGCATTTTTTTGTCCTTTTTCACATTGCGATAGTCCCACACTCATCTGCCTCAACTTTCAATATCAACAAATCTCAAAATCAGTTTTCAATTGTATTCAATTGTATCTCTACAAATCTCAAAATAAGTCTCGACAATCTCAACAAATCACAGCTGACCCTCGACTCTCTAGACTCTGATTTTTTTATCTCAACATATCTTACTCAAACACCCTCGATCAAAGACTCGACTCACTGTCCACGACTCGACCCAACCAACAGACTCTCAAAACCACCTTAACACAACAACTCTCGTATAGACTAAGACCACAAAACCAAACACCCACATCTCTCGAACAAAAACTCTCCCGTTCAAGACACACCTCTCAAATACAACAAAACCCACTCGAGGCCTAAACACTCAACACCAAAGCCTCAACTGACTCAAACACGCACGACCCACAATAACAAATTTTAAACTCCAAATCTTTTGACTCAAACCCACCAATACCCCCTCGAACAAAGACTCAAACTAAAACAAATAAAAACAGAAATTATTTAGATCTCAGTTTTGTTTAACGAATGATAGATCTTTTTAGATCTTACGCGTTTGAACAAAAATCATCACTGATCCGTGTATGGTTTTACCCATTCTTAATTTTTCGAAATCAGATTACGAATAAGAACATGCATGTTCATTTCTTTCATTGATATCGATTATTAACTCTAAACTTAAAACGAAAATCAAAATATCTCATACTAATTAATCCTTACCCGAGACCTATTTTATAAGATCTTGATGTCGTTTTTTTTTTGAAGGCTTCAAATTCAGATTGATTTAAATACGTTTAGGGTAAAGTAGATGATGAGATGGATTATGATGAGATGAGTATGAGTATGTCGTTTTGAGTATGATGGATTGATTTCAGATTGATTATGTCGTTTTTCTGATTTTGAGTTTGAGTAGAGATGAGATGTTATAATTTTTGGGAGACTAAATGAAACAGAGGACGGAGCTTTCTATGTTTGTGTGAAGTGGTTGCGTACAAGTTTATGATTAGGTTAAACTGCTTTATTGTTTAGGGTTACTTATTTATACCCCTGAACATTGACCGGGTCCTAACAATTCACTTGGGCCGAGCACTTTCTCAATTCAACATATTATAGACTGATTAATGGGCCAGCTTTGATTTTTACTTGGTCTTGTATTTTATTTCAATTTTATGGGACGAGTAATATATTATGGTGGTGTGGTTAAGCCAAATTTGTTACAAATGTTTTGATCATGGTTGTACTCGCATCGGGATTTGACTAAGTGACAACGTTTGAGTCGATCAAGAATTTATTGGGCCAAGATTCTATCAATTTGTTTACTCCGTATTATATACGAATTGTTTCGGGCTTTATTTTTTGGCGTGAGCCGCGGTTGAATTGGATTCCGGTTTGTTTTATCAACGTTTGAGCCGACAACAATTATTGAGCCGAGAAAAGACTTATATCATCAATCGAGGATTTTTTAAGAGGTTTTTACGGATCTTTTTTTGGTGTTGTCATATCCCGAGAATTTCCATTTTCTAAGTTTCTTCACGAATTGGTAAATTCCGAAAACAACCACAATCACAATTATCTTTCATCGAAATTCAATGGAATCGTTGACTTCAACCTTTCAAGAGGGAGAAATGCAACACGTGCAACTCAAAGAGATCAAATTGCGTCAACAAACATTGGAAATCTTTCACGATCTTAAGACACACATTGCAATTCTCTATCTGCACAACATGACCGAACTTCCAGCCATGGATCAAGTGTTTTTTGGCAAAGTGGATAATTTCAAAGAGAAGATTTTCAATAATTTGGATGAGTTACGGTTGCAATTAGAAAGGGAGAATCTTCATGATGTTAAAGCGAAGATATGTCTAGAAATCCTTCGCACACAGTTTAAGAACTTCTTTGCCTCAACAATGGTACCTCCTTTTGACTATTCGACTCCAATCCTTCACCAGATTTTCAACTTGCATACGGGTTGCCAGACTGAAACCTTTAGAAGTTGTTTACTCAATCACATCAATATACTTGAGAAGTGTGTTGAGGTCAGGTTAGTTAATTACAACGAGATACGGTTGAAAAAGGGTGAGATTAAAAGAATCAAGGAGTCGTCTAAGTCATTGAATGCAGCAATACCTCATGAACATGAGAGAGAGACATGCTTCAAGTTGTCGTCAAAAGATGATTACATCTACCCCGTGCAAGAAATAGGTGCCAGTTTGGTCGTCAAGGTAAGCAATGGCAAGGAATCAGGAGGAACGCATGAAACGAGCAGCAAGTCACAAGCACCAACTGTTCAGGTGCCAAGTTTCAACAATATACAGCATGTTGAGCATTCTGAACCCAATTATGCCAAACATGGGATGGAAAAGAGTGATAGCGATACCACTTCTGATTCATCCGATGTGAGTCATAATGGGGGAGAAAGTGTTCAAAATGCTAAACATCATGATAATTGTCTTATGACTGCTTCTTTAAATAATTTTGATTCTAGGATTAAAGAGCTTGAAACGATTTTAGCTCAGCAATCCAAAGAGCTTGAGGATGTCAAAATTAAATTTTCAAAGAAAACGGAGAAATTTGAAACATATTTTGAAAAACTTGAAAAGTCAAACGTTGTTCTTGAACAAAAATTGTATCAAACTGTTCTAGATTCTAAAGCTGAAAAGGATAATCTTTTGAAACAAATTAAGTTGCTTGAATCTAAATTGGCATCCCAAGATAACTTGCTCAAAGAGAATGAGACTTTAAAGGATCAGGTATAGGAAATGGTTTTTGCTATAGCTGCTTTGAGAACTGAATTAAGGAAAAACAAAGGAACTAGTGTTGACACTAAGCTTGAAAAAACATAAATCTTGGGGAAACCGCCTCAAAATCAGTTCATTCGACAACCGACTGCATTTAGATCCGAGCGATCACAATCCTCGAGACCGTGGTTTGCCTCCCAAGTTGACATGGTTCATCTTTCTAGAACAGTCACTCCACTATCTAGGCCCAATGTGACTAAAACATCTTTTGCAAGACCTAATCACATGATTGCCTCTAGTCTCCCTAGACATAGTCCAAAGAACACGTCTCGAACTAGTTCAAATGACGTTCGCCATACATTTGATCTAAGGGAAGCTAAGCAAAAGACACAAGTAAGAGATAGGAATTTCAAACCTAGTCAGATGCCTTCTAGTTTACCCAACACTGTTAACCGTAGAATGTTACATCCTAGGAGCATCAATCAATCGTCCAGGAATTCTAGATCTTACTCGGACATTAAATATGCTACTTGTAAAACATGTAGGAAATGTGTCTTTAAAGCTAATCATGATTCATGTATCAAAAAATTACTTAATGAGGTGAACTCACGTGCTAGACTTAAATCCCAGTGGGTAGCTAAAATCAAACCCATTGGTAAAATGCGGCGCCCCACTGGTAGAACTTTCACTCTTGTAGGAAACGAGTGCCCTTTAACTAGGATAGTCTCTGATTCTACTAAGACTACTAGGGAGGAAATGGAAAAGGATGATACATCACTTAAGCCTGAACTTAAGGTTTTCTATAAAAGGAAACGTTTGCCAGCTAGGACAAGTGAATCATCTCCTCAAGTCACCTCTGGCACTAGAAAAGAAAACTGTGAATCCCCGCAGGGTTCTAAGATAGATATCGCTAACCCACATGAAAGCATACAAACTCCTAATGAGAATGCAGGTACCAAAGTCCACGTTCAACAAGAACACAGCGGTCCGATCTTTACATATCGTTCAACTAAGGACACTCTCAGAGTTTGGTTATTGTAGAAGCTGATATCAGATAAACAAGTGTCTCAGGGGATTCGCAGTTAAACATCGTGCAAAGGACTTACAGTCACATTACAGTCTATAACTCGATCTTCAAATAAAGGAAAG
The DNA here is from genome assembly GCA_025667525.1 of Glebionis coronaria. Taxonomy (NCBI): domain Eukaryota; kingdom Viridiplantae; phylum Streptophyta; class Magnoliopsida; order Asterales; family Asteraceae; genus Glebionis; species Glebionis coronaria. The sequence goes on along the minus strand of CM046881.1, from coordinate 264,704,051 downwards.
TTTATCGCCGATGATAAACTTATCCTTACAACGAGAAATTAAATTTTCTTAGACACGAGCTTATATTTAAAACTATTCAAGGGTTTTAAGCTCGTGTAAAGGACTTATAGTCACATCACAGACTGTAACTTGTTCATCAGAGAAAGGGAAGTTTATCTCGTCAACGATAACTTACCCTCAAAACGAGAAATTAAATTTTCTCGGACACGAGCTTACATTTAAACTACTCAAAGGTTTTAAGCTCGTGTATAAGGCTCTTCATTAAATATTAGATGATGACCCGATCTTCAATAAAGGAAAGTTTATCACCGATGATAAACTTATCCTCAAAAAACGAGAAATGAAATTTTCTCGGACACGAGCTTACTTTAAAACTATTCAACGGTTTTAAGCTCGTGTAAAATGGTTCATTGTTAAATGTCAGACATTGACCCGTTCTTCAAATAAAGGAAAGTTTATCACCGATGATAAACTTATCCTCACAACGAGAAATTAATTTTTCTCGGCCATGAGCTTATATTAAAAACAATTGAAGTTTGTAAGCTCATGCACAATGGCGTATAATTATATTTCAGATTATGCCCCGGACTTCAAAGAAAGGAAAGTTTATCACCGATGATAAACTTATCCTTACAACGAGAAATTAATTTTTCTCGGGCATGAGCTAATATTAAAAACATTCGAAGTTTTTAAGCTCATGCACAATGACTTACAGTTAAATATCAGACTGTAACTCAGACTTTAATTTTAGGAAAGCTTATCTTTAATGATAACTTATCCCCGTAACGGGAAATTAATTTTTCTCGGTCATGAGCTTGTAGTAAAACATTCCAGGTTTTAAGCTCATAAAGAAAAGTGTATCTTTTAAATAAGAGAACTTTTCTTCTTAACGAGAAATTCATCTTTCTCGGTCATGAGCTTTACGTTAAAACATTAAAAGTTTTTCAAGCTCATGACAACGACTTCTAAGTAAATGTCAACTTAGAACTCGTTCTTCCATTAAAAGGAATGTTTATCGCCGATGATAAACTTATCCTTACAACGAGAAATTAATTTTTCTCGGGAATGAGCTAATAATAAAAACATTCGAAGTTTTTTAAGCTCATGCACAATGACTTACAGTTAAATATCAGACTGTAACTCGGACTTCAATTTTAGGAAAGCTTATCTTTAAAGATAGCTTATCCTCGTAAAGGGAAATTAAATTTTCTCGGTCATGAGCTTGTATTAAAACATTCCAAGTTTTAAGCTCAGAAAGGAAAGTGTATCTTTTAAATAAGAGAACTTTACCTCATAACGAGAAATTCATCTTTCTTGGTCATGAGCTTTACGTTAAAACATTCAACGTTTTTCAAGCTCATGAAAACGACTTCTAAGTAAATGTCAACTTAGGACTCGTTCTTCAGTTTAAAGGAAAGTTTATCGTCGATGATAAACTTATCCTTAACAACGAGAAGTTTACAACTTCTCGGACTTGAGCTCGTTTTGCAAGATATTCAACATCTTATGTGACACCCTAGAATCGAGGTCATTAACGATACCCTAAATTACGCTAATTTTTGAAATTTTTGATAAATTTTAATTTCTATAATTATAAGTATTTTGGTTAAAACCGATGTTCGAGGTTATAATTTTTACGGTTGACGTTTTGAGAAGGACGATGACGATTACGATCCCGAGGGATGCCCAATTTTATATAATTTTTGACGATTTATCGATAATGTAATTTTTCGAGAATTTTATTTACGGTTCGTGTTAAGTTGAGTCGTGTGAGTTTTATAGCCTTCCAAGTACATTTAAAGTATCCCAAAAATATTTTGGAGCATTCGGGAAGATTTCCGACTCCCGTAAAATTTTCAAAATTGACAAATGAGTCAAACCCGCAAAGTTTTGAGGTTGTTTTCTATTTAAGGACAAAAGAATCCCAATATTGCACTTAGGTCCCTCCTAACTAACAAAAAGGGGCAAAGTGGACAAACACACAAACACATACAACATTTCACAAGAAAAATCAAACACTCCCTCCCTTGTCTCTCTCTAAACTCACGGCACACCCACAACACACAAAAATCCACCAAAAATCTTTTCTACTTGATTTTTCAAAAATCTAAGGTTAGACCACGCTTAGTTTGGTCATTACCCACCTATTCATGTAATCAAATCCAACATGCATTGATAAAAATTTTTCAAGATTTTTCATATGATCCAAAATTCGTTTTTGTGGCTAATTGAGCTAATGCATGTTAATTTTGAGTGTTATGGAAGTATAAACACCATGAAAACCCACCAAAATTAATTTGGTTGTGGTGAATGGGTCACCCAAACCCCACGGCAATGGGGGTGTTTGGGGAGCCATGGTGGTTGTTGATCATGCATGTTATTATTGTGTTTGGTTATTTGTTTTATGATGATTTACATAGGTGTTACTACTTGCATGTGTATTTTTCTTTGATTTTGATATTGAGATTGGTTGATCAATAGGGGTAGGATGGAAGTTTGATGTTAGGATATGTTTGGGAAGTCTTAGGATGATGTTTAGTGTTGGTTAGAAGTCTTGGAATCGAGTCTAAGCATGTTTTTGGTATAGTCATTTTTAGGCAGAAACATTTGGTCTATTTTGGAAAAATGATTTTTGTTTCAAGTCTTGAAAACTAAATATAGTGATAGAGGGTTTTTCTAGCTTTAATTTGGTATAAGGTAGAGCCCGTGACTCAAAACGAGCTAAAAGTTATGACATTTTAAAGATCGGGTACCGGGAGACGAGGACTTTCACAATCCGGATTTGTGTAAAGTTTTAGTCAAATCCCGAGGGTCACAAGTATAATTTGGTGAATGATCAAGGGTCAAAATTTGGTCCCTAACCTGTACAAATGAGTCTATATGTTGACTTATGAGTCAAGAAAGTCAAAGGTATTTTTCATATAGGTCAAAGTGGTCAAAATTGGTCGAAGCGCAATTTCAGCCCGTAAAATGTAGTCGTGGAAATGAGTTGCGTAACGGGTCGTAAAAGTGAAAACTTTTGTTGGACTTAAAAACATGTTATCTACAGGTCATATAGGATTTTTGGAAATTTTATCAAATTTTATAAGCATGGTTTAATAAGGTAAAACAGCCCGTACTTTAGTCAAGTACCGGCGAGAACGTGTAAAAATGGACAACGTAGGTTATAAGAATGAATGGTATAAAATGAATGATACTTGTTGTTTTTGTTTTTGGCGTGAGTTATATTGGTCTTAAGTGACTTATATATATGTATTTTATACAGTACCGTAAGTATTTAAATGAGATTACTCATTACGCGTTATTTGTGATAGGTGTTGAATTACCCGGGCATCCGTAACATCGTCAGTGAACACTCCTCGAACTACCGACTACTTAATATCTAAGGTGTGAATTTATAGCCTCGCTTATATTATTTCAAATTGTTTTACCCGCGAGGGAAATGCATGCTAGTTTTTAAAAGGAACGTATATCATGAATGATTGTTAGACCCGAAAGTTGCCTTAGAAATTGTGTTGAGTACCAAAGTTGCAAAAGTCCCTAAATTCATGAACTATTAACTATTGTCTTGCCCTTGCGAAGGGGGAAATAGCCGCTTATGCAATTTGTAGTACTACGGGGTTAACGACCCAATGCTAGCCGAGAAGCTGTACTTATAGTAAGTTCTGCGGTAGATTATTTTGTATGAGAAATAAGGTATAATTGCAACTGATGCCTTTAGAGGGGCACTGGTTTCATCTGAATCATGCCGGTATATTTACGCGGGTGATTGAGTTAACGGATTAGTGTCATGAGCTTAAACACAATTGTCAGTATCCTGATTATAGTTTGTTTGATCGACAAGACTATAAATGATCACGAATGGTTTTATTATATATACGTTCAAATGGATTGAAAAACCTATGAATTCCACTCAACGTTTTCGTTGACCAAATTTTGGCATGTATTTCAGGTAACCGCTGAGCAGTAGGATGGAGCATGCATGGGATGGATGTTGTGTGATCGGCTTGGTGTCCGCTTGTTTTTTCCTCCTTTTCTACTTAAACAATTTTTATGTTTAATGTCATGTGGTTGTAAAACTGAAGTTTTAGGGGTTGAGATTCATGGGGACCGAAACGCTAAACTCTGTGCACTATTTGGGGTTGGAAAAACTGTGGACATGTATTATTTAAAAATTTTAAATTTCAATTTTTAAGATGACGTCTTTTTAGCGTCGTTTGATATCTCTTGTGTGCAATGAATACTGTGTAGCACCCATTGTTGTAGTTCCGCTGCGCATAACAATTGTGGGGGTGTTACAGATTGGTAATCAGAGCCACGAGTTATAGAGAACTAGGTCGTTTTTGAAAATCCTAAACTATAACTTTTGGTGTCGTAAGAAAAAGGGTCCAAGCACACACAACTATCCTGCATGGCTCCGGTAAGATTTATTGTTGTATTTATGGCATTTGACGTATACTTTTGAGTAAAGTATATATATATGGGTAATTATTATATAAGTATGGAATTACTATATGTAGACGTTAAATTTTACGTGAAATATCCGACATCGTAATTTTCATATTTATCATGCATGAGCATCATATTATTACATTTCGGGCATATGTACCACCTTTGCATTGCATTTGCATGCATATATTTATAATTATTGTATAATTACTTATGTACCCTCCGAAATTCGTTGTTATTGCAGGAATGGCCGAGGTACCGCCCAACGATAACGGTAACGATGTACGAGCCCAGGACCCCGACTCAAGGAGAACTACTTGTCCCACGCCTATGCGTACTTCCCATCTGGTTGGTGTACCAGATATTCCCAGAAGAGCCGAAGGTGCAATGAGCGCAAATTCTCTTCATCAAGGCATCCCAAGAATTTGCTGTCCCGGACCGAGGAATTATCATGACGTGCGACGGACTGTGAGAGGTTTGGAAGGATCGATGTGCATGAGGTATGTAGTGGAATCAAGAGTGGTCAGTAGATTCGACGAGAATGACAAGGCGGACGAAAGATTGTTGGAAAGGACTTCAAGAATTGCGTATGATGGGATGATGAACACAAGTGCCATCAACAGTTTGAAATCAATGGTTGCGAATTTGAGTGCTAGTCTTGATCGTGTGAGGGAAGATCAGATGAGGTTGTCGAGGATGCAGAGTTGGGAGCATCGTGTGAGGGATTCATTGCCCCCGGATTGGAGATTCGTGGACGATGTGGAGATGGAGGCGAATGACTTCATGGTTCAGCCGCCTACTGGAGATGCTTGTATTTCGGTGGGAAATCAAGTAGCGATTGAGCATGGATCCACATCAGGGACGAAAAAGGAAACAGAATGTGGGCCAGATGAGAAAGGAAAGGGAAAAGTGGATGATGTGGACGAGGACGTGAGTGATGAGGAAACCGAGGACGACGACGAGCCGCCATCCAAGAGGCCGTGTGGATCACCACATGCCTAGTTACTTGTTTTGTATTTTTCTTTGATCATTGTAATAGAACTATTTTAGACCTTTGTATGATGGTATTATGACGAGAAACTCAAGTACTTGATGTTTTGTGGTGAATGATTGTAGTGGCATTACTTGTCACGATTTTGGTTAACTATCAATACAATCTATGTTACCTTTCATGATCTGTGATATGTCTTAAATTTGATCTTTTGTGGTGTGAATTGATGAATATTAGTAACTCCGTAGTGATGTGTCGTTGTATGTATTTTATGTCTGGGAAACTTGATATGAATACTTACATTGTTTTTCTATTTTTCTTGTCTTGCAGAAAGAGATATTCGATAAAACAATGCCTCCAAAGTTGACTGCCGATCGTGTTAACAACATGATTCAGGAAGCGATAGCTAATGCGTTGGAAGCAGACCGAGCTGGGAGAAATCAGGATCCAGGAAGGAACGCGGGGAGACAACCAGCCCCGAGAGTGTGTACCTATTCAAGCTTTATGAAGTGCGGTCCTACGCAGTTCCGTGGATCGGGTGGAGCACTAGAACTTAGGCGATGGTTGGAAAAAGTTGAGAGTACGTTTGAAATCAGTGGTTGTGCAGAGGCGGATAAAGTAAAGTTTGCAGCAGCTACATTTCTGGATGATGCGTTAAGCTGGTGGAATACCCAGGTAGCTACGGTGGGATTGGCTGTGGCAAATGCGAGAACGTGGAATGCGACCAAAGCTTTATTGACCAAGAAGTTTTGCCCAGAGGAGGAATTGGGGCAATTGGAGGACGAATTGAGACATTTGACCTTAAGGAACAACGATATAGCTGCTTACACCAGGAGATTCAATGAGTTAAGTCTTTTGTGTCCGGACATATTTGCCAATGACGCCAAGAAAATGAAGCAGTATATTAAGGGTTTATCTAGCAACATCAAGGGTGAAACAACTTCGTCGAAACCTGGAACGTTTGACGAGGCGGTTCAAATGGCACACGCTTTGATGGACGTTAAGCTTCAGGATAAGCAGAACTACATTGCTGAGGGTAACAAAAGGAAATGGGAGGCAGCACAAGGTAATCAATCCCAAGGCCAGAACCGAGGAGGAAACCGAAACAACCAAGGGCCGAACCGTAATCAGCAGTTTAATCAGAGAAGGAACGAAGGAATGAGGGCCGTGACAAACCCTAGAGGTGTGAAAGTGAACCCCCATTGTGGAAAGTGCAACTTGTATCATGTTGGAAACTGCCCGCAGGCATGCGGCAAGTGTGGAAAGGCAGGTCATAGGACTGCTAGTTGTCGAATGGGAGGAGTAGCCACTGGGGCTAATGCTATCAGGATGAGAGGATGTTATAGCTGTGGAGAAAGGGGGCATGTGCAAGCAAATTGCCCGAAGACAGGGAACAGACGGGGAGGAAATAATGCGGCAGCTGTGTATCAAGTGGGAACTGCTGATAAACCACAAGGTCCCAATGTGGTTACCGGTACGTTTTTGCTAGACGCTTGTTATGCTAGTATTTTATTTGATTCTGGCTCCGACAAGAGTTTTGTAGACGTTAGATTTAGTCGTCATATCGATAGAGAACCGGTATTGTTAACGACTAGTTATAATGTTGAATTAGCCGATGGAAAAATTGTTAGTACGAATTCTATACTGAAAGGGTGTACCTTGAAGTTAGGAAACTACGCTTTTAAAATCGACTTGATGCCTATAGAGCTAGGATCGTTTGACGTGATTGTGGGAATGGATTGGCTAATGGCGCATAGTGCTACAATCGTCTGTGGTGAGAGATTGGTGCAGATTCCGCTGAGGAATAGGGTTTTGACGGTAAAGGGAGACGAATGCACTTCTCGTTTGAAGGTGATTTCGTGTTTGAAGATGATGAAGTACGTAGAGAGCGGATGCGATGTGTTTTTGGCACAGGTTTCGAGCGATGGTGATGTAGAGGCGAGAATTGAAGAGGTACCAATTATTCGCGAGTATCCGGACGTTTTTCCAGACGAGTTGCCAGGTTTACCGCCTAACCGTGAGGTCGAGTTTCGAATTGATTTAGTGCCAGGAGCTGCGCCGGTTGCACGTGCACCTTATCGCTTAGCACCATCTGAGTTAAAGGAGTTATCGGATCAATTGAAGGAGTTGATGGACAAAGGATTTATTAGGCCGAGCTCATCACCTTGGGGAGCGCCAGTGTTGTTCGTAAAGAAGAAGGATGGTTCGTTTAGAATGTGTATTGACTATAGAGAACTCAATAAGCTGACGGTTAAGAATCGGTACCCATTACCGAGGATTGATGATTTGTTCGATCAATTGCAAGGGTCCAGTGTATACTCAAAGATCGATTTAAGATCAGGGTATCATCAACTGCGTGTAAGAGAGGAGGATATTCCTGTAACTGCCTTTCGTACGCGGTATGGACACTTTGAATTTCGAGTGATGCCGTTTGGGTTGACTAACGCGCCTGCTGTATTCATGGATCTTATGAATCGCGTGTGCAAGCCGTATCTAGATAAGTTTGTTATTGTTTTCATCGACGACATACTTATTTACTCTAAGAGTAAGGAGGAGCACGAGAAGCACCTGAGAAAGATTTTGGAGTTGTTAAGGAAGGAGAAGCTGTATGCAAAATTCTCTAAGTGTGAGTTTTGGTTGGAATCAGTGCAGTTTCTAGGTCATGTGATTGATAAGGAAGGAGTTCGTGTAGATCCTGCTAAGATCGTAGCGATCAGGGAATGGTCAGCACCGACGACGCCGACTGAAGTTCGACAATTTTTGGGTTTAGCTGGGTATTATAGAAGGTTTATTGAAGGATTTTCGTTGATTGCGAAACCATTGACGCGGCTTACCGAGAAGAATAGGGTGTATGAATGGGGAATTGAGGAAGAGCTTGCTTTCGAAACGCTCAAGGATAAGTTATGTTCCGCGCCGATTTTATCATTGCCTGAAGGAACCGAAGATTTCGTAGTGTATTGTGATGCGTCTCGTAAGGGTTACGGAGCAGTGTTAATGCAACGTGAGAAGGTGATAGCTTACGCGTCGAGGCAATTAAGGAAGAACGAGGAGAACTACACGACGCACGATTTGGAATTAGGAGCGGTAGTGTTTGCGTTGAAGCTGTGGAGACACTATCTGTGTGGGACAAAGTGTGTTGTATTCACTGATCACAAGAGTTTGCAGCACATTTTAGATCAAAAGGAGTTGAATATGCGACAAAGACGATGGGTTGAACTATTGAGTGATTATGACTGCGAAATTCGCTACCACCCTGGGAAGGCGAATGTTGTAGCGGATGCATTGAGTAGGAAGGAGCGGGAGAAACCTTTGAGGGTTAGAGTTTTAGTGATGAGTGAGAGCGTTGACTTAACCGAAACCATACTGAAGGCTCAGGAGAGAGGATTGATGAAAGGGAATGTTGAAGCCGAGAATTTGGGACGAATGTTGAAACCTATTTTCGTGATTAGGTCTGACGGACTAAGATATTTTGAGAATCGGATTTGGTTACCATTGTGTCCATCTGAGGAAGGAAAGCCTGGAGTTCGAGAATTGGTTATGAATGAGTCGCATAAGTCGAAGTATTCGATACATCCTGGATCGGATAAGATGTACCACGACCTGAAGAAAGTCTATTGGTGGCCGAATATGAAGGCAGATATTGCTCGTTACGTTAGTAAGTGTTTGACTTGCGCGAAGGTTCAGGCAGAACATAAGAAACCATCTGGATTGTTGGTACAACCGGAAATCCCAGAATGGAAATGGGAGAAAATCGCAATGGATTTTGTGACGGGTTTACCTAGGACTCCTAGTGGAAGCGATATGATATGGGTAATTGTGGACAGGTTGACGAAATCTGCTCATTTCTTACCTGTGAAGAAGACGGACAGCATGGAAAGACTCGCCAGCGTGTACGTGAAAGAGATCGTCTGTAGACATGGAGTGCCGTTATCGATCATTTCGGATCGCGACAGTAGATTTACGTCGGAATTTTGGAGATCGCTTCAACGTGCGATGGGCACTGAACTGAGTTTAAGCACGGCTTATCACCCGGAAACTGACGGCCAGAGTGAACGAACGATTCAAACGATGGAGGACATGCTCCGAGCATGCGTGATTGATTTTGGAGGAAGTTGGGAACGCCACTTGCCTCTAGTGGAATTTTCGTACAATAATAGTTATCATGCGAGTATCAAAGCAGCACCGTTCGAAGCATTGTATGGAAGGAAGTGTAGATCGCCCGTGTGTTGGAGTGAAGTAGGGGAAAGTCAATTGACTGGACCCGAAATGGTTTTAGAAACGACAGAGAAGATCGTGCAGATCAAGAACCGACTACTTGCTGCGAGAAGCCGACAGAAAAGTTATGCTGATAACCGAAGGAAACCGTTGGAGTTTGAAGTTGGAGATATGGTTATGCTCAAGGTATCGCCATGGAAGGGTGTAATTCGTTTTGGAAAGAAAGGAAAGTTGAGTCCGAGGTATATTGGACCGTTTAAGATCGTTGAACGAATTGGACCAGTAGCGTACAAGTTAGAATTGCCGACCGAGCTTAGTGCTATTCATGACACGTTCCACGTATCGAACCTGAAGAAGAGTTTGGCGGACAAGGAATTGGTGATTCCTTTGGACGAGATTCGACTAGACGACAAAATGCACTTTGTGGAAGAACCTGTGGAAATCATGGACCGGGAGGTCAAGCGGTTGAAGCATAGTAGGATTCCTATTGTGAAGGTCCGATGGAATTCTAAGCGTGGACCGGAATACACCTGGGAACGTGAGGACTTTTTCAAGGAAAGGTATCCTCATTTGTTCCAGTAAGACGAAATGTGAGCCCAAGAAGAGGCGAGCGCCGGGACGTCGCTCTCTTTAAGGAGGGGTGGATGTGACACCCTAGAATCGAGGTCATTAACGATACCCTAAATTACGCTAATTTTTGAAATTTTTGATAAATTTTAATTTCTATAATTATAAGTATTTTGGTTAAAACCGATGTTCGAGGTTATAATTTTTACGGTTGACGTTTTGAGAAGGACGATGACGATTACGATCCCGAGGGATGCCCAATTTTATATAATTTTTGACGATTTATCGATAATGTAATTTTTCGAGAATTTTATTTACGGTTCGTGTTAAGTTGAGTCGTGTGAGTTTTATAGCCTTCCAAGTACATTTAAAGTATCCCAAAAATATTTTGGAGCATTCGGGAAGATTTCCGACTCCCGTAAAATTTTCAAAATTGACAAATGAGTCAAACCCGCAAAGTTTTGAGGTTGTTTTCTATTTAAGGACAAAAGAAGCCCAATATTGCACTTAGGTCCCTCCTAACTAACAAAAAGGGGCAAAGTGGACAAACACACAAACACATACAACATTTCACAAGAAAAATCAAACACTCCCTCCCTTGTCTCTCTCTAAACTCACGGCACACCCACAACACACAAAAATCCACCAAAAATCTTTTCTACTTGATTTTTCAAAAATCTAAGGTTAGACCACGCTTAGTTTGGTCATTACCCACCTATTCATGTAATCAAATCCAACATGCATTGATAAAAATTTTTCAAGATTTTTCATATGATCCAAAATTCGTTTTTGTGGCTAATTGAGCTAATGCATGTTAATTTTGAGTGTTATGGAAGTATAAACACCATGAAAACCCACCAAAATTAATTTGGTTGTGGTGAATGGGTCACCCAAACCCCACGGCAATGGGGGTGTTTGGGGAGCCATGGTGGTTGTTGATCATGCATGTTATTATTGTGTTTGGTTATTTGTTTTATGATGATTTACATAGGTGTTACTACTTGCATGTGTATTTTTCTTTGATTTTGATATTGAGATTGGTTGATCAATAGGGGTAGGATGGAAGTTTGATGTTAGGATATGTTTGGGAAGTCTTAGGATGATGTTTAGTGTTGGTTAGAAGTCTTGGAATCGAGTCTAAGCATGTTTTTGGTATAGTCATTTTTAGGCAGAAACATTTGGTCTATTTTGGAAAAATGATTTTTGTTTCAAGTCTTGAAAACTAAATATAGTGATAGAGGGTTTTTCTAGCTTTAATTTGGTATAAGGTAGAGCCCGTGACTCAAAACGAGCTAAAAGTTATGACATTTTAAAGATCGGGTACCGGGAGACGAGGACTTTCACAATCCGGATTTGTGTAAAGTTTTAGTCAAATCCCGAGGGTCACAAGTATAATTTGGTGAATGATCAAGGGTCAAAATTTGGTCCCTAACCTGTACAAATGAGTCTATATGTTGACTTATGAGTCAAGAAAGTCAAAGATATTTTTCATATAGGTCAAAGTGGTCAAAATTGGTCGAAGCGCAATTTCAGCCCGTAAAATGTAGTCGTGGAAATGAGTTGCGTAACGGGTCGTAAAAGTGAAAACTTTTGTTGGACTTAAAAACATGTTATCTACAGGTCATATAGGATTTTTGGAAATTTTATCAAATTTTATAAGCATGGTTTAATAAGGTAAAACAGCCCGTACTTTAGTCAAGTACCGGCGAGAACGTGTAAAAATGGACAACATAGGTTATAAGAATGAATGGTATAAAATGAATGATACTTGTTGTTTTTGTTTTTGGCGTGAGTTATATTGGTCTTAAGTGACTTATATATATGTATTTTATACAGTACCGTAAGTATTTAAATGAGATTACTCATTACGCGTTATTTGTGATAGGTGTTGAATTACCCGGGCATCCGTAACATCGTCAGTGAACACTCCTCGAACTACCGACTACTTAATATCTAAGGTGTGAATTTATAGCCTCGCTTATATTATTTCAAATTGTTTTACCCGCGAGGGAAATGCATGCTAGTTTTTAAAAGGAACGTATATCATGAATGATTGTTAGACCCGAAAGTTGCCTTAGAAATTGTGTTGAGTACCAAAGTTGCAAAAGTCCCTAAATTCATGAACTATTAACTATTGTCTTGCCCTTGCGAAGGGGGAAATAGCCGCTTATGCAATTTGTAGTACTACGGGGTTAACGACCCAATGCTAGCCGAGAAGCTGTACTTATAGTAAGTTCTGCGGTAGATTATTTTGTATGAGAAATAAGGTATAATTGCAACTGATGCCTTTAGAGGGGCACTGGTTTCATCTGAATCATGCCGGTATATTTACGCGGGTGATTGAGTTAACGGATTAGTGTCATGAGCTTAAACACAATTGTCAGTATCCTGATTATAGTTTGTTTGATCGACAAGACTATAAATGATCACGAATGGTTTTATTATATATACGTTCAAATGGATTGAAAAACCTATGAATTCCACTCAACGTTTTCGTTGACCAAATTTTGGCATGTATTTCAGGTAACCGCTGAGCAGTAGGATGGAGCATGCATGGGATGGATGTTGTGTGATCGGCTTGGTGTCCGCTTGTTTTTTCCTCCTTTTCTACTTAAACAATTTTTATGTTTAATGTCATGTGGTTGTAAAACTGAAGTTTTAGGGGTTGAGATTCATGGGGACCGAAACGCTAAACTCTGTGCACTATTTGGGGTTGGAAAAACTGTGGACATGTATTATTTAAAAATTTTAAATTTCAATTTTTAAGATGACGTCTTTTTAGCGTCGTTTGATATCTCTTGTGTGCAATGAATACTGTGTAGCACCCATTGTTGTAGTTCCGCTGCGCATAACAATTGTGGGGGTGTTACATCTTAAGCTCAAGTAATTGGTTTTCAAAACTTTGAACACAATTTTTCGAGAATTTTTCAAAAGGTTTTTTCTAAATCTTTCAAAATTGTGTGTTCTAAAATGTTTTGATAACAAGAGCATGTCTTCTGGAATCGATAATATTTACAATACTAGAAATGTCATTCAATAATGACACGTGGTTGTAAATAAAGTTCGAGCAGAAGTTCAAAACTTTTAAAACATGCTCAAAATGGCTTGTTATTATTTTCGATAGTAACCCGCTTTTCATATTAAAGTCAAGCATTTCACCGGAAAGCTTTGACTCAACAACGGGAATTAATTTTCTCAGGCATGGTTTATTTTATAACCATGTAAGGGATTGTGTTTACGTAATAACACAATCTAACACGAATTTATGTACGTGTCAGTGCATTTATTTGTTAAAACAAGAGAAATCTTGTTTTTATGAAGTTATCTTCTCCACCAACCGTAGCAATTTACAATTGATATCTACATACTCGACGATGCGACTACTCAAACGGCGACTACAGCTCTTTCAATAGATCACGGGTCAACAATTGAGGGGGAGCAATTGTCCAACATTCAGAATCTTTGACGCTGAAAGTGCCTAGTTCACATGTTGGTGTCAAGACAACGATATCAATCGTACACATGGAGTCAAGAGATAACTTCAGACGTGATGAGGCGACCAACATTAGTGAACAAGAACCATGTGCTTCTTTCATATGATGTTCTCCATCATTCAGGTCCAACCTCATAAGTCGCTAATCTTGTGAATACATTATTATATATGATCTTTGCACGTGATAAATACCTTACACTTGTGTTTAAAAGGTATTTTATTTACGTTTCAAGTACACCCTCATTAATTTGAGGGGGAGCTTGTGTAAATCATGAAGATAATTGGATTTACATTTTTCTTCCCAAATTTTCTTAAACTGCTATTAAATTAATTGATATTAAAAACATCGATTGGGTTAATATTTTTAATATGGGGGAGAAAATTTGATTTAATATGGGAAATGATTAATCACAAATGGTTTGACTTAACGTGATAGCTCGTCCTGACATGTGCGAAATGTTTTCGGATATCGTGGCATATGTTAAGGGGGAGCAAAATGGATTTGCACTTCAAAATGGATTTCATGGTGATTTATACTTACCCACAACCGTTTTATCTCACGACGATGAAGATTATGGTGACATAAGGATGGTAGGATAGGTTAAAGTCCAATGATTCTTCTAGAACTGGAGGAATCTTTCCAAGGACATTCCATAGCTAGAAATAGTAGTCCTTAGGAAAGATGGAGAAAGATTGTGAACGTAGCTGAATGCCGACCAAGTACTTAAGTTAGCACTGGAACAATCACAACAAGGTGCTAGTTATGACGTATTGGTAAGCATTGAAGGGGTTGAAGAATGAAAAATAATTGTAAAGATAAAGGGTGTAAAGAAAGAAGCCCTCCTTCCAACCTTAGGCAGAAACCGGGTCAATACATATGCTATTGAGATCATTTTTAAATGATTCTTGATATTGAAGACAGACATCATGGACCCAGTGATGCAATGCACAACCCATCCCAGCTAACTCAGATATCTCTTAAAAGATATTTGTTTTAATCACACGGAGACAATGCATTATCTATTGATTTATTCACTCCGAATAAATTGGTATTGAAATGGTGGCACTCCTCTCCAGCCTCCGATCACTAAAATCCAAAATGCACGATTGAGTCTAGAGCCATTTGAGATCATCAAATATCTCATTAGGACACACTTTCATATTTCCTTGCTTCTTCACACACTCTGAAAAGTAAGAAAGATCTTAAGAGTCCTACGCAAAATCTTCATGATCTTGCCTGAACATCCGAGTAATACAAAAGTAATTACAATGAAGATGGAAATCCTTCTTGAGCGAATATCAAAAAGCTCATGGTAGGTGACTTGTGCGATTCTTTATGAATCAAACTTATGATAACTGGAAAGCAACAGTGGTTTAATTCTTAACTGAATTTAAACACGTTCTAGGCCTCTAAGCAATATCTTAGTGATCTTGCCAGAACACTCAGAGTGATACCTTAGTGTTAACAGTGATGAGTGGAAATCCTTCTAGTGTTAACCTCAAACAGCACTTGGTAGGTAACTTGCAAGATTCTATACGAATCAAGCTCGTGACAACTGGAAAGCAACGATGGTGCGGTTCTTAATTGAATTTCACTTGTTCCCGGAACATGAATTGACGGCTTCAAATCATGAGGATATTATTATCCAAATGATTCACTCTTTATGTTCGCAGTCAGCTTTGGACGGTCGAATAAAGAGAACGGGTTTACCCGCAAAATCTTGTCAAAGAGATTCTTAATTGGAACTACCTGCCACAAGTACGATATTTAATATCGTCCAACGGTCTTCACCGACCGGCAGTAAAATGCTACCGAATTAGAATGAAATGTTCAAGGCCATTTCATCCGTGTATATGTTTTGTTGCTAACTGTTTTATGCAGCGTAACAAGAAGGTGGCATTGCGGTGTTCAATCCAGAAGAAGTCGTCAACACATGCTTATGCTTTCTGCACTTAAGACTTCAACAAATTCAAGAAAGTATAAAATCAAGTCTTCCGTTGTATCAAACTCTGAAGCTTTCAAGAATTTATAAAAGTATAAGTATGTGGAACATGAAGTCACGAAGAGGCAAATATCACAAGTGATGAATGCACAAGGTCAAGGCAAGAGAACATGCTCAAGACTAAAGTCAAAGATCTCATCAGAATATTCACAAGAACAAGATCGAAGACTCAAGCATAGCATGCTAGGTTTAAGATTTTGTAAAATAGTGTGACCTCCCTTAGGGGGAGATTGTTGGAAATACGTTTTTCCAAGGAAAGTCTCGGTCACATCATTATTAGCATAGATCACGAGCTATAAACTATTTAGGACTTTGTAACTTGGAGTGACCTCCCTTTGGGGGAGATTGTTGGAAATATGTTTTTACGTATTTAGAAAGGATCGATCACTCCAAAGATAGATTCAAGTATTGGGCTCGTGATCCAATGTATTAACATATAGCCCATATAGCCCACATGTAGGGTGGGCTATATATACCCCCTCCTAGCATTTTAGGAGAGGTTGAGCACTTCATTATTCTATTCAACATTCCATCAAAAAAAAATTCCTACAAGAAATAAATTTTTTGGTTTAAATAATAATAAGGAAAATTTTTATTTCAAAAATTCCTACAAGAAATAAATCTATTTAAATAATAGATTTTTTGGTTTAAATTTTCAAAATTTTAAATAAATCTATTTAAATTTTTGTAATAGCCAATAAAAAAAGAGTTAAAAATTTTTAGGTCAAGTAAAATCAAATTTTTTACCTACTACATTTTGGCTATTTCTAACTCAATTTCAAAATTTGGCGATACACAATTTTTTCAGCTTACCGTTTTATCGGACTAAGGAATTTATTGTCGGACTGAGAAAAAATCGGAAGTTTCGAAATTTCAACAACATCACACGCTTTCTACGAATTGAGATCCTGATTTTCACACGACTACTACGATGACGTCTCAACAAGATATTTATGCTGCGAGTACTGAGAATCGTCCACCCATGCTTACCAAGGAGAACTACACTACATGGGCTAGTCGTCTCCTTCGTTATGCAAAATGTAAACCTTTGGGAAAGTTGATTGTCAACTTGATTCAAAAGGGTCCGTATGTTAGAAGAACAATTATTTTGCCTGGGGACCCTACGAATGCTAACCCAGTGGCTGACTCTAGTTATGAGCAAACAGATGAAGAATTAACTGAAGCTGAATCCAAAAAACTCGACGCTGATGATCAAGCAATTCAAGTCATTCTTATGGGACTCCCTGAAGATGTTTATGCTGTTTTCGATAGTTGTGAAACCACACACGAGATGTGGATTAGGATTCAGAAATGAAGAAGGGCAGTGAAATTGGTTACAAGAAAAGGAAACTAAGTTGCTTCGTGAATGGGAGAAATTTACGTCTATTGAAGGGGAACAAATTGAACCTTATTATCATCGGTTTTCAACCCTCATGAATCATCTTAGAAGAAACAAACATGAACCTGCACAAATTGCTGCCGACATCAAATTTCTTGATAATCTTCCTTCTGAATGGTCACGATATGTCACTCTTGTCAATCAAACCAAGGATCTTCATGTCGTGGACTACACTCAAGTATATGACTATTTGAAGATGAATCAAGATGAAGCTAACGAAGTTAGGGCAGAAAGACGTGCCAAGACACAAGATCCATTGGCTTTTATGGCAAACTCTCCATCATCTATGTCATATCCCATGGTACCCTACCATCAACCCTCATCAAGTAATTTCATGCCACAACAACAACAACAACAAGTCAATGCTTATGGATATCAACCTCCTGCTGCTATGAATTACTTACAACAACCCATTGACTGTTTTGATGACATCACCGATCCTACTCATGCTATTAATACTGGTCTTGCCCTACTTGCAAAGGCATTTAAATTCACCATTAACCCTACCAACAACAATCAGAGAATCTCCTCGAACACTAGAAATAGGCAGATTGCTCAACCTTTCATGAATGCGAATCAAGATCACCAATTGGTAGTTGCTGGAAACACGGGGACTCAGTTTCAACAATATGGTCAGAATGCTGGGCAGACCGTCGGCAACGCAGGAAATCAGTATGGTCAAAACCGTGGTCAAAATCCGGGTGTTCCGAATGCGGGTAATCAGAATGGGTTAATAGTTGTGCCAGCGGTTGGTAATCAGATGGGAAACATTGTGGCTGCAAGGGCTGAGAATACTGGTACGGGAAATGGAAAAAACAATCGTCAGGTTCAGTGCTACAACTGCAGGGAATTTGGTCATTATGCTCGAGATTGCACAGCCAAAAAGAAGAGGGATGCTGCTTATCTTCAAACTCAGCTTCTCATAGCACAAAAAGAAGAGGCAGGGATTCCACTTCAAGCTGAGGAATTTGATCTGATGGCTTCTGCTGCAGAATATGACGAGGAAGAAGAGGTGAATGCCAACTACATTTTGATGGCAAACTTACAGCAAGCATCAACCTCAGGAATGCATGATGACAGAGCTCCCGTCTATGATTCAGACGGCCCCTCTGAGGTACACCCAAGTTTTGATGATAATGATATATATAGTATGTCTAATCAGGAGGAAGATTATACTGAGATGCTTGAGCCCTACATTGAGACACACGGGGACCAAACGAATAATAGTAATATTGTTTCGAATAAGCCCAGTGTGGACCTTAGTGTGGATCAAGTTGCCCAGCCTACAACCCTTCCTGATGAGACACATGTGTATTATAAATCTCTATTTGATAAGCTTGCTATGGATGTAGATCATGCTACGGTGGTTAATAATAAGTTTAGAGAAACTAATGCCAAATTGACCACTGAGCTTGAGGGATATAAGGAACGGGAGAAAAGTTTTGAGATTCATCATGCTAAAATCAAGGAAGTTGAACAAGCTCATGCTACATCGGTTTATCAAGAAAAATGCACAACTAAGAAATTAAATGTCTTACACTTAAGTAGTGCTAAAAAGATAAGCGAATTGAATGATGAAATCACCTCTCTTAATAAACAGCTTTCAACTGAAAAATCTATTATTTTAGATTTAAAAGAAGAACGAAAAAAGCTGAAACATGATTTCAAAATTCGAGAAGATGGGATTCTTGAGGATTTTTGCAAAGCACAGGATAGGATTAGAGAATTAGACAACCTTTTAGTAAAACGTGGCTAAACTATGAAGACGATAAATATGCTCGCACCGAAAGTGAATGAGATAAATTACACTAGATACAAATTGGCTTTAGGTTGTCCTCTTCCTCCAAATCCCGGATATCTTAAGCAAGTTCAGGCCACTAATGAAACTTTATATAATGGTAGTGTGCTCTTGTCTGATGAGCATGATCCTCCTAGTGTGCATGATTCTGAGGAAACGACTGATCTTGCAGTAGAGACTCGCTTAAGAATGAAAAAGCTTGACAAAGAAGTGACACCCGTTTATTACACGAAAATTAATCCTCCAACTATTTTTGTTCGGTCTAAAACGAGTACTGAAATGCTTTTTCTCCCAAGTGAGGAATTGACTGATAACCCTCCTAAACCGAGTATCACACGCCGATTTCTAAACGAGCTTAAAGATAACTTTGTCATTCTTAAACGTGTTATTAATTCTAAAATCACCGGAGGAAATTTTACATCACCTGTTCAGATTGAGGTTTAGAAAATTCTTCAAAATGATATTAGTCCGATTATTATTCAAGTTGATGCACGGTTAGGAAATTTGGAAAACGCTTTTCTAAAAGAATTTGCCAACTTTGTTGAAGACTTTAAATCTTTGGCGAAGGAAGCTGATGAATATCTTGATAAAATCAAAGTTTTGGAAAACGATCTTGACCGCCTCTCTAAAGCAAGTGATTGTGTTGATAGAAGCCCATTTGAGTTAGGTACCTTTGTGCTGCATAATGAAAACCTTCAAACTGAGCTTGATCTTATGAAAGAGAAAATGGAATCTTATGTCATTAAAAAGGATAAAGAATTCACCGATCTTTGGAATAAATTTGTCAAAAATGTGATGAATGCAAATATGACAAGATTTCGTGTGAAAAAGCTTACAACGAAATGCAACAAACTATCGCCCGGTTGCAGGCTCAGTTAGGAGGGGTTACGGAAACGAATTTGTCCTCTTCAGGGTTAGAGAGTGCTAGTGATGGTAATGTTCAGAAGATTAAGGCTAAGATTGCAGATTTAGAATTCGTTGTTGTTTCATATAATCGGGTTGTCGAACAAAGTAAGTCTGTCTATCAGAAACTTATTGATAAAATTTGTGAGAACTGTAAGTTAAAGGCCTTGTTAAAAGATAAGACTTCTGAACCTAGCTCGATTGTAGATATGATGATCCAGAAACCAGCAACCTCGGGACCCACTCGTATTGTTGTGACACCTTTTCCCAAGGTTGTTGGAACGAAAACTGCTGTGATTGCCCCAGGAATGTTTCGTGTTAGTTCTCCTCTATGCCTAGCAAACAACGTAAAGCAGGCGTTAGGACAAAACCGATCACTATAACTCAACCACAAGTTATTGATATAAAAAGTGCTAATTCTAATAGACGCGTGTCTTCTTCTACAGGAATAAACAACTACACTAAGAGCAGAAGGCCACAGCCTACGAGCAATACAAGGAATGATAGGGTCCCTTTTGCCTCTAGAAGTAGTCTCCCCAAGATCAATAATGTGGAAGTAGAAGAACACCCTAGGAATTTACCGCTTTTTAATCATAATCAGAAACCTAATTCATCTGAATGTAATGACTTTAAGCTTTCTATTCGGAATGAAAAATCTGAAGTTATTTGTGCTAAATGTAATAAATGTTTCTTTACTTTTAGTCATGATGCTTGTGGTTTGACTATGAATGGTTTGAATTATGGTGGTTACACTCGAATTGACAAGCTGTCAGTCAGTGAACAACAACGCACTCCTAAGGCTAAGGTGTATGTTCCAAAAAGTACGCATGTAGGGTCTACAGAAAGTCTTGCTAAGCCTAGTAGCCCTAGATTCACCTCTAAATGGTTGCCTACTGGTAGAAACTTTGACTATAGTGGCAAAATTATCGACACTAGTAGATCTCATACTGACAGTGAAACGTCGGTATGTGATATGGCTTTATTATCATCTAACCCTACAGGAACCTATTTCATCGGTTGCCAAAATATTTTCTTCTCTTATCATTGGCAGGCTGTTGAAATTTGTCTTTGGTGCGTGGACTCGGGCTGTTCCAAACATATGACTGGGAATCGAAGACTTCTCAAAAACTTTGTATGGCGTTTCATGGGAACTGTTCGATTTCATGTTGCGGCAATTCTAGGCTATGGTGATCTTCATTGGGGAAATATAATCATCACTAGAGTCTTTTTTTATGGCTTGGGACATAGTTTGTTCTCGGTTGGGCAATTTTGTGATTAAGACTTGGAGGTCGCTTTCAGAAGTCATACATGTTTTGTAAGAGATATTGAAGGAATTGATTTGTTGAAAGGAAATCGTACCACAAACCTGTACACCATTGATCTTTTTCAAATGTCTGCTGCTTCTCCAATTTGTCTTATGGCCCGAGCCACATCAACAAAGTCATGGTTATGGCATCAAAGGCTACTCATCTCAATTTCGATGCCATCACCCAACGTGCGAAAGATGATCTCGTTACCGGTCTTCCAAAGTTCAAATATACAAAAGACCATCTTTGTCCTTCATGTGAGCAAGGTAAAAGTAAGAAGAAACCTCACAAACCCAAACCTGTTCCCAACTCAACGTATAGGTTACATCTCCTACATATGGATTTGTGTGGCCCAATGAGAATCAAAAGCATTAATGGAAAGCGGTATGTCCTTGTCATTGTGGATGAGTATTTTCGTTACACATGGGTTCATTTTCTTGCTTCGAAAGATGAAGCCCCTGATGTAATTATTAATTTCCTGAAGAAAACATCAGTACTACTGCAAGCCCCTATCATTATTGTGAGAACGGATAACGGCACAGAATTCACCAATCAGAAATTTAAAGCTTATTTTGACGAAGTTGGGATTTCTCATCAAACTTCGGTTGTAAGAACTCCAGAGCAAAATGGAGTTGTGGAACGGAGGAGTCGTACGTTAGTTGAAGCTGCTCGAATGATGCTTCTATCCTCCAGTGCACCGTTATTTCTTTGGGCTGACGCTATAGCAACTGCATGTTATACTCAAAATCGCTCCATAATTCACACCCGTTTCAACAAAACACCTTATGAGATCATTAATGGAAGAAAACCAGATATCTCATTTTTACATGTCTTCGGTGCATTATGTTATCCTAAGAATGATCGTGAAGATATTGGTAAACTTGAACCTAAAGGTGATATTGGCTTTTTCATTGGTTATTCTTCAACTGCTTGTGCTTACAGGGTTTATAATCGAAGGACAAGAAAGGTAATGGAGACTATGAACGTTACCTTTGATGAACTCTCGGGTATGGCCTCTCAGTATAGAAGTTCACATCCCGAGCTTCAAGGTCAGACTTCTGGACACGTAAGTTCAGGACTCGCGCTTCAATTTGCACCGTCAGCAATCTCATCGTTACAACCTTCGGAACGTGACTTGGAAGTTTTATTTGGGCCAATTTATGATGAATATATGGAGGGTCCTTCGTCATTTGGTGTTCCTCAAAATGCCCCGGCTGCACCTGCTACGGTAGTTCCAGAACCTCCGACTGCATTTACACCAGCGACATCTACTTCTACACCATCTACGTCAACCTCAACCATATTGCCTCCAAATATTCCAACCACTTCTCCGACTACTGACGCAACTCAACAACATTCTCAGCAAATTCCTAATCATGTTCATCTTTAGAATGAAATAGTTACTGAAAATGCAAACAATGCGATGCTCAACGAACATGAGTTTGTTAATCCATTTGCGGCTTCCACAAGTACTACTCAGCCTTCAACACCATATGTGGATCGGTCGAGCTCGCATCAAGTTTCTCATACACTTCCACATGAACACAAATGGACTAAGAATCAGCCTTTGGTTCAAGTGATTGGCAATCTCACACGACCAGTCTCAACACGCAATCAGCTGCGTACCGATGGTGATATGTGTATCTATGCACTATCAGTCAGCACAATGGAACCAGCATGTGTGAAAGAAGCAATGACCGATGCATCATGGATTGAGTCTATGCAAGAAGAACTCAATCAGTTCATCCGGCTTGATGTATGGGAGTTAGTACCTCGACCGGACAATATCGATCCGCTTACCCTGAAATGGTTATTCAAAAACAAGATGGATGAGGAGCAAACGGTCATTAGGAACAAGACTCGGTTAGTTGTGAGAGGTTATAAACAGCAGGAGGGAATTGATTTTGCTGAATCCTTCGCCCCGGTTGATTGGATGGAAGCTATTAGGATTTTCTTGGCATATGCTGTACACAAATCGTTCACTGTGTATCAAATGGACGTGAAGACGGTTTCTTGCATGGACCGTTAAAAAAAGATGTGTACGTATGTCAACCAAAAGGTTTCATCAACACCGAACACCCAAGCCATGTCTACAAGTTGAAAAGGCAATTTATGGTTTGAAACAAGCACCGAGGGCATGGTACGACGAATTATCATCATTTCTTCTACAAAATCACTTCAGCAAAGGAACCATTGATCCAACGCTGTTAATCAAGCACTACGGCAACGACATCTTGGTGGTTCAGGTCTATGTAAATGATATTATATTTGGTTCTACTAACCCAAAATATTCCATATTATTTGCCAACCTGAAAAGTCGATTCGAAATGTCCATGATGGGGGAAATGACGTTCTTTCTTGGTCTCCAAGTTCACCAATCCCCCCCTTGGATTTTCATAAATCAGTACAAGTATGTGCTTGAGATTCTAACGAAATTTGGTATGGATAACTGTGATCCTATTGGTACTCCAATGGACACTAAACACAAGCTTGATTTGGATAAGAAAGGGACATTTGTAGATGCTAAAAAATACCGAAGTATGATCGGGTCCCTTATGTACTTAACCTCAAGCAGACCGGACATTGTGCATGCTACTTGTTTATGTGCTCGGTACCAGGCTAAGCCAACCGAGAAGCACCTCAAGGAGGTTAAAAGGATCTTTCATTATCTCCGTGGAACCATTAACATGGGTCTCTGGTATACGAAGGATTCTAGTTTTAATCTCATTGGCTTTTCAGATGCCTACCATGCAGGGTGTCATGATACATTCAAGGGCACTTCCGGTGGGGCACAATTCTTAGGCGAGAAGCAATAAAAAAATCTATTAAAATTTTTTGATAAGAAATAAAGCAGTATTTTTGATAAGGATCGTAATAGCCAATAGGAATATAGGTGAATTTTTGTCAAGTGTAATCGCCAATAGGAATTTAGGTGCTTTTTTTGTTTGGGTGTTTTCAAGATAAGACAGATTTGAATTCTTGGTTCGTCGACTTGGTATGCGTAGTTTCACTCCTGATGAACTTGTACGTCTTGCACTTTCGCTGTAACCTTGTATATATCTATCAGAAAATAAAAATACAAAAATATAAAACCTATAAAAACAAAATAAAAAATGAGAAAATCTTTCAAAAATATCAAAAATATTCTTCTCCGACATGTCTCTCAGCATCGATAATATGGACGCACTTAGAAATGTCGCTCAATAACGACACAGGTACGTACATAAAGTTCGAATGAGAGTTCAAATATTTTAAAAAATGTATTTTTTACTTTCTTCTCATAATGGCTTATAGTCACATGTCAGACTATAACCCGGTCCCCAAAGAAAGTAAAGTCTATGACTTATCCTCATCAACGGGAAATTAATCTTTCTCGATCATGGGCTTATATTAAAACATTCAAAGTTTTAAGCTCATGAACTCAAGGAAAATGTTCAGTCATGTATATTTTTCCTCAACAACGGGAAATTCAGTTTTCTCGGGTTTTTTAGCACAATTTTTCAAAGTATTTCAAAACTGCGTGCTCATATACTCCTCTAATTTTAAATAGAATTTCTTTTCGAGGGGGAGTACAAACTTTCATGCAACATTATTCTCTCCATGTTTCATCACTAGTTTCACAAAAATTTCAATGTCATGCAATTTTTGAGGGGGAGAATAGTGATTAAAATGTGTTATCTTGGATAAGATCTTTGATATAAGTGCTTTCTCTTCCTAATATGTGCAAAAACCTTTCCTTTTATGATGCACATATGTAGGGGGAGCGTTTTGGTGATACAAAAAACCTTCAAGGTGTAAACACTGATTTCATCAACACCTTGATTGCTTTTTCAACAGGTTTTTCTGGTTACGATATCTATACCCTTCAACACATTAATTCACGACGGTATTGGTGTCAAACGGTGGTTAGGTATTCGTCCTATGATCCAATCAGAACCGGAGGGATCTTCCCAGGGACAATCCATTAGTATTTAGATGTCCTTAGGAAAGATGGAGTAGTTGAGTGTACGGGAAAAATGCCGACTAATGACTTAAGCTAGCACTGGAACAATCACAACAAGGTGCTAGTTATGACGTCTTGGTAAGCATTGAAGGGGTTGAAGAATGAAAAAGAAATGTAAGGATAAAGGGTGTAAAGAAAGAAGCCCTCCATACAACTTAGGCAGAAACCGGGTCAATACATCTATTATCAGAATCACTTTGATGATTTCTGATACTGAAGAAAAAGCATCATAGACCCAGTGATGCAATGCACAACCCTTCCCAGCCTACTCAAGCTTATCTCAAAAGAAGTTTGTTTTATTGTCACGGAGTTCAACTCATTTCTATCAACTTTCTCACTCCGAGATAGTAGATATTGAAAAGGTGGCAGTCTGATCCAGCCTCTGATCACCAAACAAACGTGCACTTATAGAGTCTAGAGCCAACGAGATTCATCAGAAAATCTCATTAGGACACTTATTCCATATATCAATTGTTGTTCATCACTAGAACACATGCGATAAATTACAGAGTCCTACGCTCTATCCTTGTGATATTGCTAGAACATTCAGAGTGATACTCATTAGTATTCACAGTGATGAATGGAAATCCTTCCAGTGTTAACATCAAACAGCACTGCGGTAGGTCATATGTAAGATTCACTTGAATTGAACATATGTTAACTGGAAAGCAACAGTAGTTTGATTCCTAATTGATTCAAACTCGTTCCAGTTCTCGACGCAATATCTTTATGATCTTTCCAGAACATTCAGAGTAATACTTATTAGTACTTACAGTGACGAATGGAAATCCTTCCAGTGTCATCATCAAACAGCACTGCGGTAGGTAACTTGTGAGATTCTATATGAATCAAACTTGTGTCAACTAGAAAGCAACAATGGTTTGATTCTTGATTGATTCAGACTTGTTCCAGGAAATTGAATTGACGACTTAATCAGCAGAATGGAACTGCATGATTCACTCCTTACTTTGAATTATCTTTCGATATATTCAAGTATTGAGAACGGCTACCACAGCTGGAAATCCTGTCAAGGAAGTTCTTTGAACTTACCTAATCACAGGTACAGTATTCTTATTGTATAACAGGAAACCGGAGGAATGCAAACGGTGGAGTAACTTCAAGAGTCGTAATTCAAGATCACATGCTCATATAAATGAAGAAAGCTCAAGAACATCTAAAGACAAAGACTTCCGCTACTCTGTTGATCAAGGGAGATTGTTAACAAGATTTCATGTCAACGCAAAACATGAGTATATGGGTAAAGACACAAGAACACAAGCTGGCAAAGTTACAAGATCAAGTCAAGGCAAAGTTCAAAGATCCAAGATCACAAGTCATGAAAGGAACTATGAAGAAACTCTCAAGACATCGAGCTTCAAAGTCTGCAACAACAAAGAAGTGAAGTCACATATTACATGACCACCCCTTAGGGGGAGATTGTTAGAAGTATTTAAAGTGATGTTCATATAATATATCGTTGTGAAGCTCGTGAAAAATGTCATTTAATGATGTCGAGAGTTTTTAGTTATTATTGCTTTTGTAACGGGATTTAGTCCCGAACACACAAATGAGGAAGGCCTCCTAAACATTTGGTACTTAGTATAAAAGGACTCCTAAGCCTCATTTGTGTGTGTGTTTTCCATTCCATAGTTTGTAGAGAGAGAAACATTTGTGTTTCTCTCACTAGGAATTCACAACCTTTTGTTTTTCTCTTTTCCTTCATCTAATCTAATCTTTATTTTTTGGTTTAATCTTCATCTTTATTTCTTGTTCTATATTAGTCGTGTGTATCATTCCTACACAACGCTTAAAATCGGTCGTTTAATAATAAAGCATTTTCCATTCATGAATATCAAATTTACATAGGTCCCAAGTCATAGTATTTCATACAATTTTACAAAACATTTGAATGGAAATTGTTATTTAAGTGCGGGCCATGAATTCTTGTCGTCTTCCCGAGAATTACCTTCAAGTACCTGAGATAAAACATGTTAAAAGAAAAGGTCAAAGAAAACGCCGAGTGAATTCATAGAGTTTAATGAAATCCGTTAATATATAATCGGTATAAAATTATTACCGAAAATCATTTTGTACAATTCTTTGTCGTAGGCCATAAAATAAGCCAAAAATATTTTATACAAATCTTTGTTGTAAATCATACTATAGGTTTTTGCCTTCAAAACCATTATACGAACCAACGTCGCAAAAATATCATACAATACGTCTTATAACGTTGTATATAGTTAAATAAAAACCGTTATATGAATATGGTTATGAAAAACCAAAACACGAACATAATATCAATAATAAGACCCCGTATTGCTAGTCAGGCAATATATTATAATTCAGTGCGTATAGCAGTATTTTCGTTATTGGATTATCATAAGCCGCATGACATTGCTACCTTACTATAACAAACAACGGGTAGCTAACCCGAAACTCATTTGCCCATCTAAGTTAGCGTGTCGTCACAAAATCACGCTATGGAAATCTTCTCATACATAGATTCGCTTTCCAATCAATATGGCACGACGGAGATCAACCGTCAAGGCGCGAACTAGGGTGATCTTCCCCAAATAATACTATTATATGCATAAGCGTCTACAAAATCCTGGTAGTTCACAATTCATGCTAATGGGACTTTTAGTGACATAACCTAACTAATAATAATCCATTTTATTTTATTCATCAGGTCATATAATCATTCTTCGGGTCATACAATCATTCGGGTCCAAATCAATAAGCAAACAATCGGGACAACTGGTGTCCTATTTTTATTAAAACTACATGTTATCTCCCTCGCGGGTTTATAAAACATTTCATAAAACATTTAAAAGAGTGTGAGGCTATGAATTCACGTTGATTGGGAAAGGCGGTTATCGGCGATTTGGATGTACGGTACGTGCTTCAATCACGGAAACCTAGACAAATAATACTCGTCTTAGACTCTTGTCCAATGACTTTATAAAAACAATGGCTATGTATATATATGATGATATTGTAAGTATGATGATGATCAAGTGTGATTTGTATCTCTTCGTACACATTATAGTGTTATGTGTTATTCAAATTTTTGACTAGTTACACTAGTTTTAATCCAGTTTCATATTAAGGCCCAATAAGCCCATTAAAGTCCAATACTTTATATTATCCCATTTTATATTTTTAATATCAGGCCTATACTCATATGTTGGGCCCAAGTGGGTTAAGCCCAATGAGTAAGTCCATTAGTGTTTATCCAAACTAGTTGGGTTAATAGTCCAATAAGGCTACTTTGGCCCGTTAATGTCCATAAGTCATAAAGCTCGGGTTTTATCCGTTTTTACATGTCAAATGTACTTATACATCATTATATGATTTATAAAAAGTTTACATTAGACGCGTCCGACCGTCTAAGTTTTAATTGACGAAAACGTTAATTTATCGGTTTTAATCGAAAAGACTAAAAATTATGTTTTTAGTTTTATAACTTATAAAACTTATCAAATTGCCATTTTTATAAAATATCCCTTTTATTTATTAAAGTACATACTTATTTATATGTAATATATAAGTTAGTGGGTTATAGGTATACATTTTATATTATATTAACTTGAGTGCTAATATTATACTATATACTTTCATTTTACAAATCTGATTATTATTTTCACTTTCACCATTTTTACCATATCTTGAGTTTTACAAAGAGATAGAAGCTCATTTTTGGACACCACAAACTACATGATATGTTCTACAATTAACTCAGTTTTAGTTACTGCTCAATCAATCTCTAAATGTCCCTAAAAGTCCATACAAAACAGACTACTCAGATTTGAACTTCAATATTGTTTTGATCATATCTCACTCATTTTAAGGATTCTATTGTGTGACCAACTCTCACATATGTACAAGTCTTATAACTTACTGTATATAAATTCATCCCAGCCATTTTAGTAATTTATCATAAGTTTATTCACTGTTTTTATACAGCCAACTATTTTAAGCATGATGTTAACATCCTTTTAAGTAGATTTTAATCTTTTTAATCAAATCTATCAACACCAAATCCCCACATAATATTTTTGATAATCATTCATCATCATACACATATACATAAATGAAGAAAATACAAGATTATATATTCAAAATAACAAGAGGATAGGAAGAAACAATCTCTATACCACCAATAGTGATGAAAAGATGAGGTTTTTGATGAACAAGGCTTGGTTCCTTGTTACCAAACCTTCAACTTTAGCAAGGCAACTTCTTGAGTCCTTCAAATGGATGAACACCTCCATGAAATCAGCCCTAAAATCCTTCTTGAAAATCATACCAAATACCTCCATGAAAACTCCTTTTCACATGTTATAATCACCTCTAATCTTCATCTTTTCAAGTAGGCTTCAACATATGTTGATTATAGCCTTTGTTTATGGTTAAAATTTGATGAAAATGGTGATAGGAGGGTGGCTATGGACGTTCATAGAGAGAGAAGAGAGTGTTTGAGTGGTTTTGCATGTATGAAATGAGAAATGGTTTATGGTGTAGCTAGTTTTGTTAGTTTGGTGGTTTGTGTATGCACTAAGGACATGTGTCCTTAGTGTGTATATAAACTTGACACAACATATGGTGTGTTGGCTAAGTCTTTCCACCCATAGTGGGGGTGAGGCAAGTGTAAACTTGTCTCATCTCCACTAATTTACGGGTACTCCTCGATTCTAGTTTGCTCAATTTACGTGCCCTCGGATCGTTTTACGAAAAACGTTTTTATAAATTATGAATCAACGGCACAAAACAAATCTAATAAAAATTGTCTCATCAAAAACGGAGTTCAAAAACGTAAATACGTAAACCTAGGGTTTCCTGTTTAGTCGTAAAGGACGTTAAATTATGCACGTAAGTCCTAATCTCTTCTCGTAAATTTGTGAGTTTATGAACCAACACAAATTAAAAATTCCAAAATAATATTCAAGGATAAAGTTATTTCCTGAAATGTCGGACTGTCACCAAAACGGTGTATGTAAACGTAAGCACGTAACGTAGAATTCTCCGGTTTAAACGTAGTCGATGCTACTTCAAGACGTAAACCCAAATTTCTTCCCAAAAATGAGTGACTTCATAATATAACATTAAAATAATATTTTTAAATAATACTTGAGAATAAAATATCAACCAAAAATTGACGGATTGTCACAAGTTTCAGGGGATTCTTCTTATTCTTTGATAAATTTACGTTTAAGGGTGTTGGTTTCTTGCACAGGAATGTGCTTGATTGCATGATCCATTAATTTCCGAGAAATCTTAATGGCTTCTTCTAAACTATGGGGTTTAGAAATAATAATCATCCTTCTGAATCTTTGGGGAAATCCTTTGATAAAATTCTTCATCATCCTTTGCAAATTAGTGATAGGATACAATTCTGCTAACTCTTCAAATTTTCTCAAATAGACTTTTCAATTCCTTGTGTTACTAGGTTGTAAAATTCCCTTTTCACTTTTTTTATTTCTTTTGATGGATAATATCGGGTTATTAGGAGGCACTTAAAATCTAACCACTTCATCTTATAGGCTTCGTCTAAACCAAGAAGTTGAGTATAGTAATTCCACCATGAAAATGCTTCACTAGTTAGGGTACTAATAGCAAGCTTGACTTTGCGATCCTCAACGCAATCTTTTTGGGAGAAAATTGTTTTTGTCTTCTTAATCCGGCGGGCAATACCAACGACATCTTCATTTCCTTGGAATTTATATATCTGGCTAGTTATATAGTCTTCCGTTGGATTAGCATTCCTTACTATTTTGAAGATTGGTATTTTCAAGGTTGTAGATACTTCATTGTTAGTTATTTGCTGAAGTCTTTCGGGAGTTAGGGTAGAAGATATTGATGTCCTTAAATGTGTCATTCTGAAATTAGAAGCCAAAATTTTTGAATTTTAGATATACTTGTCTATTTAAGCAGTTTTCATATGCGTATACATACAACGCTTTACGAGCATAAATTTTCCAAAAATTTAGAGACATACAACTTCTTTTAGGGAATAGGTTTATAGGGCTCTAGTAACTAAAAACTTGTCTTAGGTTTCTTAGGTTATTCATCCTTTATTTAGATTAATACTCTCTTTAACCAAATAGACTTGAGAAGTCCTTTTTAGTTTAAGATAATATCTTTCTTTTGCTATAATTCTTTTAAAGACTTATACTTTTCAAGTAACTCTCTTTTCTAGAATAATATGCAAATAAAGGAAAGTAAAAGAAACTTTTATTTATTAACAATCTGCTTCACTGATGGACAGATAAGCTTCTTTGTTATATAAAAGTAAAGACTGATAGCTAAAATATTTACAAGGCTTTTTGGGAAGCTGAAATATTTATAAGTTGGTCTATTTCTTTTTCTGGGGATCCTTGATTTCTGCCAAGAGAGCTTTGATGTTGTCTTGGTGTCGAACTTTAAATATCCTCAATAAGTTTTTCCATTGATACCATTCTTGCTCTTGCTAAGGTGATCTCCTCTTCATTTATCCTTTGCTTATTGCGTAACTCATAATTCTCATTGTTTACTCTTATAAAATGACTTTCTAATTTCTCTATTTCCTCTTGCATCATTTCTTGTTCACACCTTCGCCTTTCCACTTCATATTCTAAATCCTCAATACGGTTGGGTGGTACTCCGTTGAAATAAATGATGATATTCTCCATGTGTTCCTCAAATAGGTTTTGGTTATTTAGGATGTGATTGGAAGCTTGGGATGAAGGAGTTTAATACTGCGAAATAGGTATATTTTCATTATTTGGTTGGGGATTATTTTTTGGTGAAAAAGGGTTAAGGTGGTTATTATTATTAGCAGAAGGGGGGTTGAATAGTTTCTAGTCGGTTTATCTCCTAATTAAAATTCCTTTCAATTAGGTGAGTGCTAAACTATCTTTTCTTTAAAACCTAGTTGCATAATAATTAGGTTCAATTCTAATGCATTAACAATGTGTAATAAGTATAATGGAAATGAATGAAAGTAATGAGTAAGGAAAGAAACAACCTAGTAGGAAGACACCAAGATTTATAGTGGTTCGGCAACGAAGCACATCCTCGTTCCTACTCCACTCCTTGAGTACACCTTACTCGAGATTTTCACTATATCCACAAGCTCCCTTCTTGACGGAGAAAACCTTACAACGTCGCTTACATTATTTTTCGACACTAAGCTGAATGTCGAGACCTAATCATAGCTAGGACCAATCTACACAACGTCGCCCACTTCACCATTTTACGACACAAGGCTAGATGTCGAGTTCTAATCGAAAGATAGAACCAATCTTCACAACGTTGCCTACTTCACCATTTTACGACACAAGGCAAGATGTCAAGTTCTAATCAAAAGCTAGAACCAATCTTCACGATTCTTCACTTTGAAGCTAAGTGAGAACTTCACACAACACAACTACTAATCACTATAAAGTTTAGTGAGAACTCACAAGACACAACCACATCACTTTAGAGTTTAGTGAGAACTCAAAAGACACAACCACATCACTTTAGAGTTTAGTGAGAACTACCTAGACATAATCACATCACTTTAGATTTTAGTGAGAACTCACAAGACACAACCACATCACTTTAGAGTTTAGTGAGAACTACCAAGACACAACCAATTACAACTCAACCAAAACATATCCAAGTACACACATGTAACTTAGATCTACACATTAAATCCAAGCACACACATATACAAAGGATTTACACAACTCTAATCCAAGTATTCACACCTAGCTTGGATGAACACAACTAGTCCAAGTATTCACAAATATATTGGATCTACACAAGACACATATAAACAAATGATGAACATGATAAGATCTTTAGGAGAGAATGATCTTCATCAAGGCTTCATCTTTCATCACAACACAAGTGTGTGAGTGATCTTCTCTTTGGATAAGGTAAAGAAATGAGATCAAAAGGATAATCATAAGTAAACATACTTAACACAATAAGTGATCATTTACAAATGATTAGGATTAGAAACAAGAAAGAAGACTGAAAAGATGTCCAAAAAGGTTGATGAAAGTGCAGATTTGATTCACTATTTATAGGAGACAAGTTCCCAACGGCTACCTGGGCGCGGTTCCTTATCTGCCCAGGCGGTTCCTTATCGCTATAGAACCGCATAGGCACTTAAGGAACCGCGGAGTGTAGACTCCGCTCCTTTTTGTCTTTTAGTGAATTTGAAATATCTGAGGTTGTTTAAACCTTCAAAGGATATTCTTATGGCATTTGGAATATGCAATATTCAAATTTACATTTTCATTTCAATAAAACATTTTCTAAAAAATAAAGTTTATTAAAAATCTTTTGTCACATTAAACAAAAGTGAGTTTTAAGGCTAATCACTTTTATGATCACTAAGCATGATTAAGATATGTTAGTGTAATGATTATTACCTTGATGATAGTGTTTGTTAGATAATTCGTTTTGTGATTATATTTGACAATAAATGTCTTTGTAAATTTTCGTGATCAAAACTAAGAAAGATTAATTAGTGCTAACAATGTTTTTAGGCAATTGATTTGCATTAACAATCTCCCCTTTTTTATTACGACAAACTATAAACTCATTTACGTAAAATACAAAATTATCGAATTATTAACAAGTTTATCACTATCATTTCTCCCCCTTTGTCGTAGCAAAAAGGGTAGCACAAGTCTTTAAAGGAGAAAAGAACCGGACTTTGCTAGTAGCTCCCCCTTGCTTGGGGCACCAAAAGAGTGAGCTAAAGTGACATGCTACACAAAGGTTAGAAGAAAAAGAAGAAACACCAATGTATATATTTGCACTACCTACTAACTAACTTGAGAGGGAGAAGGAAAAGAAATCTCAAATTAGAAGCAAGTATTTGCTAAGTGTGTCCAAAGAGTGTGAGTTGACAACATCATAGTTCAATTGGTGGAATAAAAAGAAAAATGAGCATCCAATCCAATCAAAAATTATATAAAATGTCAAGGGGTTAAAATTTAGAATTTATGGAGTCACCCATAATAAATTATAATTTTTAACCATGATCAACTATTAAACAAATGTGTGAGAAAGAACTATTGGGATAGATAACACACATAACATTCATATTACACAAATATGAAATAACACATAAGAAAATATTCATACACACAATATGAATATTTGAAACAAGAAAATATGAAAATAAACCACAAAGCATAAGTTACACTAAAAGTGATAATCTTCCAAGATGCTTAAGTTTAATTGACTCAAACAACTAAAGTAAAACATGTGCTTTAGTTGGAAAACTTTGAGAGGGGTCGAGTGAGTAGGAATTCAAGAAAATTTATCTTGTCATAAATATGAGCAAGTTCAATTTGTTGAAAACGACAACAAGCACACGAGGAACCATGATGCAAGACAAAGTCATTAGATGGGGGAGGTCCATCAAAATAAGAGTTTGGATAAGAAGGGTATGAAATGCTTTCACAATGCCTAGTGAGATTGGGGAAAGAAGGTAGGTCATTGAGTTGAGGAGAGTTGAAAGGTTTAGGTGGTGGTAGAAAAATTTCCTTTTCTCCGGTAATTTGATTTATAGAGTAAGTCTCATTCCAATATTTAATCGGAGAGAAAGAGGAATTCTTGGAATGTTTTGGAGAAGAGGAATCATGAGGATTCTTGTCCTTCTTGATCCAAATAGGTCGAACCGAGATTTTCGGTTTCTTTGAAAGCTTATAAGAGGAAGCTTTAGGTTGAGAAGTTTGTGACAAAGATATGTCAAGCTTAGGAATGGAAGAGTTAGGCATTGTGAGAGATGAAGAGAAGAACTCCCAAATGAGAAGAATTTAAAGAAATTAGACAAGGCAAAGATTTGAAATGAAACCAAAGGTTTTAGAAAATGTTTAGCCAAATAGGGTAAACAAGGAATCTTAACCAAGACAGTGGTCAAAAAAGAAAGACCAAAAAGAAGCCATAAACGGCTTTCCTGTACGCGATTCCCTAAGGGAGCCCGCGGTTCCATATCAATATGGAACCGCCTGGGGGCTAAGGAGCCGCGTCTAGGTGACATACAAACTGATTATCAAAAGTTTTGGAGAAAGATAAGACTTTTTCAAAATTTTGCAAATCATGGATTTTTACCTCTTTTAGCATTAGATTATGCTAGGGTTGCACAAAAGCAACACATTCACAAAGAATGTCTTGACAAAGGGTGATAAAATATTTAGATAACATTTTGATCCAATTTTAAGTCAAGTTTTTAGAGGTTGTGATAGATTTAGGTTCAATTTTAAATAAATTGAAGTTGATTAATGTGACCACTTAATTTGAAACACATAAAACAAAATCCATTGATCAAATTCATGCAAGGCACACAAGGAAATGAAAATACAAGAAATGAAAAGATAATAAACTAAAACATAGATAGCTTAATCTAGATCTTGAATGCATAGTCTTCTTTGGCTTGACCTTCCTTTAAAACATTAGATTTTAAAAACCATCATTCATCTCCTAAGGGGAGGAGGCATGGAGAACAAGGTAACCAAGAAATCATGCAACCTTCTATGAAGACCAATCATCTCCAATCTTAGGTTTTGAATGATGTGGTTGTTATAAATACAACATGGGCAATTTACACCATGGGCTTCTAGAAAACTAAAAAAGTAAGGATCACCCATGAAATGTGGAATAGGGATTCCCAAAATGGGAGCATTTGTGTTTGAGTAAGGAGGAGGTGGTGGAGGCATAGGTGCCAAGGGTGATATGGGAGAATTTGGTGGAGTAAAGGGAGAGGTCACCAAAGGCTCAAGGACAAAGGGAATGCTTTGTATTGGATGAGGTTGAGAAATCCCATCCAAAGAAGGATTAGGAGTGAAAGGTGAAGACAACTCATTCATCTTGGATTGGAATGAGGATGAGGTAGAACCATGGGAATGGTTGGTACCATGGGTTGAGTTAGTCTTGCATGGAGCAAGAAGAGGTGAAGGTGAAGAAGAAATGAGAATATGGGTAGACTCATTCTTGGGGGTTTGGTATGAAGAAGAAGAACCAAGTTTGTGACACTTGATTTTGATCTTGAGATTCCTTTTGTAAGAGGAAATTTTGGAGGAATTTGAAGATCTAGTGGATACCATGGTTGTAGGTTAAGGCTTAGAAGAGAGATGAATGAATGAAGAACACATTAAACAATGGGAGGTTTAAGAAGGAAGAGGGATGATCCAAACTAGTAATATGTTAAAATCATTTTATGTGAACAATGAAATTAGGTAGCCTAGTTTAGGAAATGTGCAAGTTTTTGCAAGAATTTTATCAAAGTTTTACACAGATTAAGGAAAACAGTTGAAAGCAAAGATTATGTTGAAACAGTAGCCGGCGGTTCCTTACGTAGGGTCGCGGTTCCTTATCGCCAAAGAATCGCGGATTCGATAAAGAACTGCGACCAGAGGTCTCAAAAATTTGCACTTCCTCAAACAATTGCTAGCCCAGATTTTGCACAAAGAATTAACAAGCCAAAGTCAACTACTAAGCAAAATCTAGAAAGCTAACTAACACATAAGATGTACAAAGCTATGCAAATCACAATATTGATGGCATAGACAACTTGGGGTTAAAATATTAAGCAATCCAAACAAGTAATATTAGTTATTCTACAAACATAAAAGAAAAGAAAACATAAGTTCAACCCATAACATGCTCAACAACATGTTCACCTTGAATTAAATCAAAGTCTTTTATCTTCTCTTCTTGCCCAATCCCTTGATCAAATTTCCCAAGTACTTGAATCCCTTTCTTGACTCCACACGATGATCAAATAACTCATGTAACACTCTCAATTTTCGTATCGGTACAGCGGAAGGGTCTTTCAGAGTGTTACGGGATAGCACAATAACCCCAATCATAGACAACACATAAAAATGGTTGTACAAGGTTCAACATACATTCATTCGATAAAAAGTTTTAAAGTGTACAACAGGTCCCAAATTATACAGGTCATTAAGTTTACAAAACATAGATCGAATGAACATTTTTAATATTATGTGGGCCATCAGAGTCGATCTCCATCCGGATTACCTTCAAGCACCTGAGATAAAAACATGCAAAAATCATATCAGCGAGTGCCGAGTGAATTCATAGAGTTTAATAAAAACCGTTATATAAAACAATCATTAAAATCAGAACACAAGTATAATATCGGAAGTAAGTCCTCGTATTGCTAGTCAGGCAATATATAAATCAAGCATACATCTTAAACCGTCCATGAGACCGTAGCCTCAATATTACAATTATATGTAATATTATTATCGTTATTGGCATCGTTATTGTATTATATATAGGATACATTTGGATTATTATTAGCCGCATGACATTGTTACCTTACTGTGAAAACAACAGGCCGCGAACCCGACAAACAATTTGCCCATCTAAGTTAGCGTGTCGTCACAAAAATCACGCTATGAAATCTTCTCATACATAAATTCGCTTACCAATCAATGTGGTACGACGGGGATCAACCGTCAAGGCGCGAACTGGGGTGATCGTCCCCAAATAGTACTATCAAATGCATAAGCGTCTACCAAATCCCGGTATTTCACAATTCATGCTAATGGGACTTTAAGTGACATAACCTAACTACTAATAATCCTTTTTGTCTCGTTTATAGGGTCATAGCATCATTCGGGTCCATATCATTAAGCATACCATCGGGACTACTTGTGTTCTATTTTTATCAAAATCTAGCATGTTATCTCACTCGCGGGTTTACAAATCATTTTATAAAACATTTAAAAGAGTGCGAGGCTATGAACTCACGTTGATAATGAAAGGCGGATTATCGGCTACGGGCGTTATTCGGTCACGGAAACCTATATAAATAATAACCGGTCTTAGACTCTTGTCCAATGACTTTATCAAAATAACAATATACATATGATGATTTTGTACATATGATGATGATCAAGTGGGTTTATATATCCTTTTTTACTCATTTTAGTGTTTACGTATTGGTAACTTTTTACTAGTTTACTAGTTTTACCTATTTACCTATTTTAAGTACAATAAGCTTATTATAAGTTATTTAACTTGTATTAGTTCATTTTATACTTATATTATCAGTATTCACACTTTACATGTTGGGCCCAAATGGGTTAAGCCCAATAAGTACTTTTTATAAGTGTTTAACTTATTTAGTCCAATTATTAGTCCAATATGCTTACTTAGCTCGTTAATGTCTGTATGTCTTATAGTTCGGGTTTTATCGGTTTTTACTTGTATTAGATACTTATATATCAGTATATGACTTTTAAAAACTTTACATTAGACTGTTTTGATCGTCTAAGTTTTAATTGGCGAAAAACGTTAATTTTACGGTAATAGCCGAAAAAGTCGTAAAAATCAAGTTTATAGTTTTTATAACTTATGAATATCATTCCACTACCATTTTTATAATTTATCCATTTATTAAACCTTATACATATTTATATAAATGAAATTCATAAGTTAGTGGGTTTTAATTTCACATTTTATACTATATAATTTGAGTGCTTATATAATAGTAATAAACATTAATTCTTCAAAATCTGATTTTTATTTTCATCTTCACCATTTTTATCATATCTAGAGTTATACAATGAATTAGAAGCTAATTTTTGGATGGCATGAACTTCATATTATGTGCTACAATTAACTTAGTTATAGCTACGGCTCATTTTAATTTTATCTATGCTTAACAGTCCCTACAAAACAGCTTATTCAGATTAGCATACTCCTCTTGTTTTGATCATATCTCACTCATTTTAATGATTCCATTGCATGGCCAACTCTCACATGTGTATAACATCTTGTACTTACTGTAAATGGATTCTACCATGCAAGTTTATCAGTTCAAGTTTTGGTTACATACTGTTTTTATACAGCCAACTAATTAAGCATGATTTTAGCCTTATTTCTTATGGTTATTAATCTTTTTAAGCATATTTATCAACACCTGATCCCCACACAACATTTTTATCGTCATATATTCATCATATACATATACAAAAAGAAAGAAAATACATTTGTTATTTACAAAAATAACAAGAGAAAATGGAGAGGATGATCTTCTTTACCAACCAAGAGTATATCTTGTTTTTGGAAGACAAGAACTTGATGAACACCAAATATAACTCCAAGATCATCAAACACCAAGAAAATAAGTTGAGAAATCAGCCCTAGGACACAAGCAAATCACCTCCTTTGTTGTTAAAATGGCCACCAAGTGATCAAGGCTTCAAGGTAACTCCATGATATAGCTAGATAACAAGTATTTTGTGGCTAGAAAAAATCAAAAAGGGGTGTTTGTGCTTAAAGTGGGACGGCAATGGTGGTGATGTTGAGAGAGTTTCTAGTTGATTTGCATGAGTGAATGGTGGTATGTGTTTAGGTTGATGGTTTTAGTTGGTTTGGTAGCTTAAGTGTTAAGCTTAAGCTTAAACTTGTAAGTTACAAGTTAACATGATGCCACATCTTTGATGTGGTGTCATGTTTGGCCGTCCCATGCTATAGTGGGGTGGGATAATGTATTTTGTCCGACCTCACTAATTTACGTGTATTCCTCGATTCTAGTTTCCTCTATTAGCGTGCCCTTGGGTCGTTTCACGAAAAACATTTTTATAAATTATGAATCAACGGCACAAAACGAATCCAATAAAAATTGTCTCATCAAAAACGGAGTTCAAAAACGTAAATACGTAATCCTAAGGTTTCCGGTTTAATCTTAAAGGACGCTAAATTATGCACGTAAGCCCAAATTTAAATCCGTAAATTGTGAGTTCATTAACCAACACAAAAATAAGTTTCAAAATATTATACGAGAAAATAATTCACTACCTGAAAATGTTAGATTGTCACAGCTTTTCCTCCTAAAAGGGATCAACGTCCTCGTGATCCATTTCATTTGGATGTCCGTTTCCTATTGAAATCGAAGAGGTGCGGATATTTCTTCCACATTTCATCCTCTCGTTCCCAAGTATATTCCGGTCCATGCTTTGAATTCCATCGGATCTTGACAATAGGTATCCGACTTTGTTTCAGTTGCTTTACCTCACGATCCATAACCTCTACGGGCTCTTCGATAAAATGCAAATTCCCATCTATTCGAACCTTATCTAACGAAACTTTCTCATCACTCACTGCTAGACATTTCTTTAGATTAGATACATGGAATGTGTTGTGAACACCATGAAGTTCTGGGAGTAACTCTAGTTTGTAAGCCACCGGACCTACTCTAGATAAAATCTTAAAGGGTCCAATATAACGGGGATTCAATTTCCCTCGCTTTCCAAATCTTATAACGCCTTTCCATGGGGATACTTTCAACATTACTTGGTCATCCACTTTAAACTCCATTGGATTCCGCCGCACATCCGCGTAACTTTTCTGTCTACTACGGGCAGTCAACAACCTATTCTTAATCTAAACTATCATCTCCGTAGTCTCCCGGATCAATTCCGGTCCCGTGAGCTGGGTATCCCCAACTTCACTCCAACATACAGGAGATCTACACTTCCTACCATACAAAGCTTCAAACGGTGCAGCCTTAATAATAGAATGGTAACTATTGTTATACGAGAACTCTACTAACGGCAAATGTTTATCCCAATTCTTACCAAAATCTAACACACAAGCTCTCAACATATCTTCTAGTGTTTGTATCGTCCTTTCACTCTGCCCATCAGTCTGGGGGTGATAAGCAGTGCTCATGTCGAGATTCGTTCCCAAAGATCTTTGGAGAGATTTCCAAAAATTCGATGCGAATCTAGGATCTCGATCTGAAATGATCGATACAGGCACTCCATGCTTGCATACAACATTCTCAAGGTATATACGAGTCAGCTTCTCCAGTGAGAACTGCTCTTTAACCGGAATGAAGTGTGCTGATTTAGTCAGTCTGTCGACAATGACCCAAATCGAGTTGTTTCCAGATGATGTTCTAGGAATCTTGGTGATAAAGTCCATCGTAATTCGCTCCCACTTCCATTCAGGAATCTTTGGCTGTTGAAGTAGTCCTGATGGCTTTTGATGTTCAGCTTTGACTCTAGCACAAGTCAAGCATTGAAGAACATACATAGCTATGTCAGCTTTCATATTCGGCCACCAGTACAACTTCTTCAAATCATGGTACATCTTATCGGATCCCGGATGAATGGAATACTTAGATTTATGGGATTCTAACATAATCAAATCTCTTAAGCCTCCAAACTTAGGTATCCACATACGACCTCTTAAGCATTTTACTCCATCAGCTCTAACCTCTAAAGGATCTCCTTCTCCTCGGAACCCTTCATTAACAAAATTTTCCTTCTTACAAGCTTCTATTTGCGCATTTCTAATTTGCTCAGGCAAATTATTGTGCACGGTCAAGACTAGAGAACGTACCCTGATAGGCTCTCTATCTTTCCTGCTTAATGCATCGGCAACAACATTGGCTTTTCCTGGGTGATATTTTATATCACAATCATAATCACTTAACAACTCTATCCATCTTCGTTGCCTCATGTTCAATTCCTTCTGATCGAGAATATACTGTAGGCTTTTGTGATCGGTGAATACCGTACAGTTGATGCCATACAGATAATGTCTCCACAACCTAAGAGCAAATACTACAGCTCCTAACTCAAGATCATGAGTAGTATAATTCTCCTCATTCTTCCTTAATTGCCTAGAAGCATAAGCTATCACTTTCTCTCGCTGCATCAAAACAGCTCCATAGCCTCTAAGAGATGCATCACAATACACTACAAAATCTTCACTCCCGTCAGGTAATGATAAAATTGGCGCACTACATAATTTTTGCTTCAATGTCTGAAATGCTCCATCTTCATCACTTCCCCAAACGAAAGGTTTATTCTTCTGGGTAAGCTTAGTCAAGGGTTTAGCTATCAAAGAAAATTCTTTAATGAATCGCCTATAATACCCAGCCAACCCTAAGAACTGTCGCACTTCCGTTGGCTTGTCGGTGCAGACCAATTCTTAATGGCTTCAACCTTTGCAGGATCAACATGAATTCCATCTTTGTTAATCACATGACCAAGAAATTGCACAGAATCTGACCAGAAATCACATTTCGAAAACTTAGCATACAACTTTTCATCCTTCAACAAATTCAAAATAATCCTTAAATGTTCTCTATGTTCATCTGCATTCTTAGAATAGATTAGAATATCGTCAATAAACACAATCACAAATTTATCCAAGTAGGGCTTGCGCACTCGATTCATTAAATCCATGAAAACCGCAGGTGCGTTAGTTAACCCAAATGGCATTACTTGAAATTCATAGTGTCCATAACGAGTTCTAAATGCAGTTATAGGAATATCTTATTCACGGACGCGAAGTTGGTGATATCCTGACCGCAAATCTATCTTAGAATACACACTAGATCCTTGTAGTTGATCAAACAAATCATCAATCCTAGGTAAAGGATATCGATTTTTAATTGTCAACTTATTCAGTTCCCTATAATCAATGCACATACGGAAAGATTCATCCTTCTTCTTAACGAACAAGACTGGAGCTCCCCAAGGCGACGAGCCCGGTCGAATAAAACCTTTATCAGACAACTCCTTAAGTTGCTCAGATAACTCCTTTATGTCAGAAGGGGCCAATCGGTAAGGCGCACGTGCCACCGGTGCAACACCAGGAATTAAATCGATTCGAAACTCTACTTGCCTTATCGGTGGAAGTCCGGGTAAATCTTTAGGAA
Organism: Glebionis coronaria; assembly: GCA_025667525.1. Lineage (NCBI taxonomy): Eukaryota > Viridiplantae > Streptophyta > Magnoliopsida > Asterales > Asteraceae > Glebionis > Glebionis coronaria. The sequence continues at coordinate 264,661,225 of CM046881.1, read as the reverse complement.
ATACCTCAGGAAATTCACAAATAATAGGTACATCTTCTAATCGTTTCTCCCTAGACTCATTCCCGGTCACTTGAGCTAAGAATAACTCACAACCGTTCCTGATGTACTTTTGGACTTTAATACATGAAACGATTTTCAAACGGGATTCACCTCGATTACCATCAATTACTAACGTCCTATTCCTAAGAGGAATCTTAACCTTCTTCTCTCCACATAAAATAGTAGCATTATTCAACGACAACCAATCCATACCAATAATAATATCAAAACTACCTAATTCTATCAACATCAAATCAATCGGAAAGGAATAGTTCAAGAGATTTAGAGAGCATCCTTCTAATAGCTTATTAGTTTTCACTAATTTACCATTAGCCAATTCCACCTCGTAACTGGTATTTATCTCAACAGGTTCAATGTCAATAAGGGCACTAAATTTAGTGGATACAAAGCTCCTATTAGCACCCGAATCAAATAAAGCAACAGCATAATGATTGTTGAGTAAAAACGTACCGGTAACGACATTCGGATCCTCTTTCTTCACCTCAATTGTTCCAAGTTGATAGATACCACCCTAGGGGTTTCTTCCAGGTACAATCGCTTTCAACTTGGGGCATTCCGATTTCCTATGACCTTCTTCATTACAGTTGAAGCAAATGGTTCCCTTCTTACACCTTTCAACCTTGTGTCCCAGTTTTCTGCAATTTCGGCACTTCCAGCAGTCGCCAGCATGCCTCTTGTTGCCACACTTAGGACATCTATCATCGTTGTACGGTGTATTGTTGGTAAGAGCATTTGCATTCCCCTTTCTCTGGTTCTGACGGCCATTGAAATTCTTCCTATTATCACCTCTATCTACACGATCACCGTCTCCCTTTCTTTTCTCACCAACACAGGCTTCATCTTCCCTATCCTGAATTATCTGTCCAATGAGTTGGTAAGCCATTCGAACAGCATCATCAATGGTCAGTGGTTTAGATGATGTCACGTCCCCCCGGATATTCCTGGTCAACCCTTTAATATATTTCTCAATTCGGATCTCTTCGGGTTCCACCAATCGAGGACACAGCAAGGCCAACTCATGGAATCGGTTTGTGTAACTATCAATGTCCACACCTTTCATTCTCAGATGAATCAACTCTTGTTCTAACCTAATAATCACACTACGAGGACAAAACTCCAAAGTCATCCACTTCTTAATTTCAGCCCAAGGAGTAGCATTAGCAGCATCAAGACCCATGAAAGCAATTCTCCCGTTCCACCAAGTCAACGCACGACCTTTAAGAGTAGCCATAGCAAAAGTCACCTTATCTTCCTCCTTACACTTGTTAATTCGAAACACCGACTCAATCTTCTCAATCCACTGGCTTAATCCTACAGCACCTTCAGTTCCATTAAAAGGTAGAGGTTCACACTTCATGAACGTCACATAAGTACAGCCACCAACTTCAGGTGCATTAGTTCCAAGTCCTCCTGCATTTCCTCCAGCATTAGCATTCACATTCACATTAGTACCGCCAATTCCACTACCGCCAGTTCCACTACCGCCAGCTCCACTACCGCCAGCTCCACTACCGCCAGCTCCACTACTTCCAGCTCCACTACCGCCAGCTTCATTTCTAGCATTTGCCATAAATTCAATCATAGATGCGGTAACTTGCTCCGTAATAATCCTACGTACATCATCCTCAGTCACAGCCTTCTTGGGCGGCATAGTTCTATAATTTCACAATTTCAAAGTATTAAGCATTCACCCAACAAGGGATTCATATAATATGGGTTGAATTCATAATCAAGATACAAATAAGGCACAATATGGAATTCAAGACAAGATACATATTTCATTCGATTTGAAACAAAAGCATTGTCTTAGTTACATCCCATATCAAAGTTTTAGCACTATATATACTCAAAATTCGTGCCAAGTCTACTACTAACAAGTCGGTTCAGTCAAAGCTACAAAAGTACAAAAGATACAAAGGTCACTACTAAATACAGACTGGTCTACTGAGAACAGCCAGATGGTCTATCATCCATCGTCTTCTGTATCTTCATCGGACGATCACTAGACACATCTTCAGCTGTGCGCTTACGGATCACTCCTCTTTCAACCATGTCAGCATAAAATCTACTATTCTAACCCACGGATATATTCAACTCCTTTTCAGCTTTCTCACGCATCGCACGAGCTACACTCAACTGAATCTCCATAGAATTCACCTTTTTCTTCATAGCAGCAAACTCACCACTTTCTAACACTGATAACCTCCTAAAAGCCTCATTCAAACCACGTTCTACATCAGTCAAATCCAAACTAAGCAATTCCCGCTCTTTCTCGCCAACCTTAGTCTTAGACTCCAAATAAGCAACTTGAGTCTGAACAACACCTAATCCAATCTATGTCATACTACTCTTAACACGGGAAGCATCTAGATCACGTCTCAAGGCCCATGGTGCAAGACCATCAATATGAGTAGCCTCTCGAGTACTAGACGACTCTCTTATCACACGTCTACGAGTAGCAACACCATCAGTACCGTCAGGTGCATTATCATCCTCATCCTCCTCTGATTCAGAATCAGATTCAGACGATTCAGACATTTCATCCCTAGGTAGCTCAACCTTAGAATCAGACAAATAAACTGGTGGGGGTAAAGGCTCGCCCTCTGGAACATCATAAGGATAAATAAGCTCAGCTTCCTCATCGTCATCTACCTCAACGTCTATACCTACATCCTCCTCGACATCCTCGTCATCAATCTCATCATCTAAATTATCTTTCCCAATCTCATCATCATTCTCTATATCAACATTATCAATCTCATTCTCTACCATATCAACCTGAGGGGCAATCTGATCTCCTAGTCCTAACTCGGGCTCGGGATCCTCAAATGGTTCCTCCTCATCATCCATATCATAATCTACTAAGTCTAAATAAGGATCATCATCTACATTACGTTCGGGAATAGCATGGTTTTCTACAGGAATATTAGGGTCAGCCATGACAATCTGCATTTATATATATATCTCGTATTAGGATAACATACTATTTAAACAATTACATACTGAAACCACGATATATACATATATATAAATTAAATTATATATATCAAAATATATATCTTCTCAATAGGGCTTGTTGGTAACGTCGGAGATCTCTGGCACCGTTATAGTCAAAAGATTTTTCAAATATTTTCTCAAATGTTCATTGTCAAAAGATTTTGAAAAGTTTTGTTCAAAACCTTGGTTTTTAAAATCTTTTGTTCTCTATAACGAGAGCTCTGGTACCAAACTGTAACACTCTCAATTTTTGTATCGGTACAGCGGAAGGGTCTTTCAGAGTGTTACGGGATAGCACAATAACCCCAATCATAGACAACACATAAAAATGGTTGTACAAGGTTCATCATACATTCATTCGATAAAAAGTTTTAAAGTGTACAACAGATCCCAAATTATACAGGTCATTAAGTTTACAAAACATAGATCGAATGAACATTTTTAATATTATGTGGGCCATCAGAGTCGATCTCCATCCGGATTACCTTCAAGCACCAGAGATAAAAACATGCAAAAATCATATCAGCGAATGCCGAGTGAATTCATAGAGTTTAATAAAAACCGTTATATAAAACAATCGTTAAAAACGGAACACAAGTATAATATCGGAAGTAAGTCCTCGTATTGCTAGTCAGGCAATATATAAATCAAGCATACATCTTAAACCGTCCATGAGACCGTAGCCTCAATATTACCATTATAGGTAATATTATTATCGTTATTGGCATCGTTATTGTATTATATATAGGATACATTTGGATTATTATTAGCCGCATGACATTGTTACCTTACTGTGAAAACAACGGGCCGCGAACCCGACAAACAATTTGCCCATCTAATTTAGCGTGTCGTCACAAAAATCACGCTATGAAATCTTCTCATACATAAATTCGCTTACCAATCAATGTGGTACGACGGGGATCAACCGTCAAGGCGCGAACTGGGGTGATCGTCCCCAAATAGTACTATCAAATGCATAAGCGTCTACCAAATCCCGGTAGTTCACAATTCATGCTAATGGGACTTTAAGTGACATAACCTAACTACTAATAATCCTTTTTGTCTCATTTATAGGGTCATAGCATCATTCGGGTCCATATCATTAAGCATACCATCGGGACTACTTGTGTTCTATTTTTATCAAAATCTAGCATGTTATCTCCCTCGCGGGTTTACAAATCATTTTATAAAACATTTAAAAGAGTGCGAGGCTATGAACTCACGTTGATAATGAAAGGCGGATTATCGGCTACGGGCGTGCTTCGGTCACGGAAACCTATATAAATAATAATCGGTCTTAGACTCTTGTCCAATGACTTTATCAAAATAACAATATACATATGATGATTTTGTACATATGATGATGATCAAGTGGGTTTATATATTCTTGTTTACTCATTTTAGTGTTTACGTATTGGTAACTTTTTACTAGTTTACTAGTTTTACCTATTTACCTATTTTAAGTCCAATAAGCTTATTATAAGTTCTTTAACTTGTATTAGTTCATTTTATACTTATATTATAAGTATTTACACTTTACATGTTGGGCCCAAATGGGTTAAGCCCAATAAGTACTTTTTATAAGTGTTTAACTTATTTAGTCCAATTATTAGTCCAATATGCTTACTTAGCTCGTTAATGTCTGTATGTCTTATAGTTCGGGTTTTATCGGTTTTTACTTGTATTAGATACTTATATATCAGTATATAACTTTTAAAAACTTTACATTAGACGGGTTTGATCGTCTAAGTTTTAATTGGCGAAAAACGTTAATTTTACGGTAATAGCCGAAAAAGTCGTAAAAATCAAGTTTATAGTTTTTATAACTTATGAATATCATTCCACTACCATTTTTATAATTTATCCATTTATTAAACCTTATAAATACTTATATAAATGAAATTCATAAGTTAGTGGGTTTAAATTTCACATTTTATACTATATAATTTGAGTGCTTATATAATAGTAATAAACATTAATTCTTCAAAATCTGATTTTTATTTTCATCTTCACCATTTTTATCATATCTAGAGTTATACAATGAATTAGAAGCTCATTTTTGGATGGCATGAACTTCATATTATGTGCTACAATTAACTTAGTTATAGCTACTGCTCATTTTAAGTTTATCTATGCTTAACAGTCCCTACAAAACAGCTTATTCAGATTAGCACACTCATCTTGTTTTGATCTTATCTCACTCATTTTAATGAATCCATTGCATGGCCAACTCTCACATGTGTATAACATCTTGTACTTACTGTAAATGGATTCTACCATGCAAGTTTATCAGTTCAAGTTTTGGTTACATACTGTTTTTATACAGCCAACTAATTAAGCATGATTTTAGCCTTATTTCTTATGGTTATTAATCTTTTTAAGCATATTTATCAACACTTGATCCCCACACAACATTTTTATCGTCATATATTCATCATATACATATACAAAAATAAAGAAAATACATTTGTTCTTTACAAAAATAACAAGAGAAAATGGAGAGGATAATCTTCTTTACCAACCAAGAGTATATCTTGTTTTTGGAAGACAAGAACTTGATGAACACCAAATGTAACTCCAAGATCATCAAACACCAAGAAAATAAGTTGAGAAATCAGCCCTAGGACACAAGCAAATCACCTCCTTTGTTGTTAAAATGGCCACCAAGTGATCAAGGCTTCAAGGTAACTCCATGATATAGCTAGATAACAAATATTTTATGGCTAGAAAAAATCAAAAAAGGGTGTTTGTGCTTAAAGTGTGACGGCAATGGTGGTGATGTTGAGAGAGTTTCTAGTTGATTTGCATGAGTGAATGGTGGTATGTGTTTAGGTTGATGGTTTTAGTTGGTTTGGTAGCTTAAGTGTTAAGCTTAAGCTTACACTTGTAAGTTACAAGTTAACATGATGCCACATCTTTGATGTGGTGTCATGTTTGGCCGTCCCATGCTATAGTGGGGTGGGATAATGTATTTTGTCCCACCTCACTAATTTACGGGTATTTCTCGATTCTAGTTTCCTCGATTTGCGTGCCCTTGGGTCGTTTCACGAAAAACGTTTATATAAATTATGAATCAACGGCACAAAACGAATCGAATAAAAATTGTCTCATCTAAAACGGAGTTCAAAAACGTAAATACGTAATCCTAAGCTTTCCGGTTTAATCGTAAAGGACGCTAAATTATGCATGTAAGCCCAAATTTAAATCCGTAAATTGTGAGTTCATTAACCAACACAAAAATAAGTTTCAAAATATTATACGAGAAAATAATTCACTACCTGAAAATGTTAGATTGTCACAGCTTTTCCTCCTAAAAGGGATCAACGTCCTCGTGATCCATTTCATTTGGATGTCCGTTTCCTATTGAAATCGAAGAGGTGCGGATATTTCTTCCACATTTCATCCTCTCGTTCCCAAGTATATTCCGGTCCATGCTTTGAATTCCATCGGATCTTGACAATAGGTATCCGACTTTGTTTCAGTTGCTTTACCTCACGATCCATAAACTCTACGGGCTCTTCGATAAAATGCAAATTCCCATCTATTCGAACCTTATCTAACGTAACTTTCTCATCACTCACTGCTAGACATTTCTTTAGATTAGATACATGGAATGTGTTGTGAACACCATGAAGTTCTGGGGGTAACTCTAGTTTGTAAGCCACCGGACCTACTCTAGATAAAATCTTAAAGGGTCCAATATAACGGGGATTCAATTTCCCTCGCTTTCCAAATCTTATAACGCCTTTCCATGGCGATACTTTCAACATTACTTGGTCATCCACTTTAAACTCCATTGGCTTCCGCCGCACATCCGCGTAACTTTTCTGTCTACTACGGGCAGTCAACAACCTATTCTTAATCTGAACTATCATCTCTGTAGTCTCCCGGATCAATTCCGGTCCCGTGAGCTGGGTATCCCCAACTTCACTCCAACATACAGGAGATCTACACTTCCTACCATACAAAGCTTCAAACGGTGCAGCCTTAATACTAGAATGGTAACTATTGTTATACGAGAACTCTGCTAACGGCAAATGTTTATCCCAATTCTTACCAAAATCTAACACACAAGCTCTCAACATATCTTCTAGTGTTTGTATCGTCCTTTCACTCTGCCCATCAGTCTGGGGGTGATAAGCAGTGCTCATGTCGAGATTCGTTCCCAAAGATCTTTGGAGAGATTTCCAAAAATTCGATGCGAATCTAGGATCTCGATCTGAAATGATCGATACAGGCACTCCATGCTTGCATACAACATTCTCAAGGTATATACGAGTCAGCTTCTCCAGTGAGAACTGCTCTTTAACCGGAATGAAGTGTGCTGATTTGGTCAGTCTGTCGACAATGACCCAAATCGAGTTGTTTCCAGATGATGTTCTAGGAATCTTGGTGATAAAGTCCATCGTAATTCGCTCCCACTTCCATTCAGGAATCTTTGGCTGTTGAAGTAGTCCTGATGGCTTTTGATGTTCAGCTTTGACTCTAGCACAAGTCACGCATTGAAGAACATACATAGCTATGTCAGCTTTCATATTCGGCCACCAGTACAACTTCTTCAAATCATGGTACATCTTATCGGATCCCGGATGAATGGAATACTTAGATTTATGGGATTCTAACATAATCAAATCTCTTAAGCCTCCAAACTTAGGTATCCACATACGACCTCTTAAGCATTTCACTCCATCAGCTCTAACCTCTAAAGGATCTCCTTCTCCTCGGAACCCTTCATTAACAAAATTTTCCTTCTTACAAGCTTCTATTTGCGCATTTCTAATTTGCTCAGGCAAATTATTGTGCACGGTCAAGACTAGAGAACGTACCCTGATAGGCTCTCTATCTTTCCTGCTTAATGCATCGGCAACAACATTGGCTTTTCTTGGGTGATATTTTATATCACAATCATAATCACTTAACAACTCTATCCATCTTCGTTGCCTCATGTTCAATTCCTTCTGATCGAGAATATACTGTAGGCTTTTGTGATCGGTGAATACCGTACACTTGGTGCCATACAGATAATGTCTCCACAACCTAAGAGCAAAGACTACAGCTCCTAACTCAAGATCATGAGTAGTATAATTCTCCTCATTCTTCCTTAATTGCCTAGAAGCATAAGCTATCACTTTCTCTCGCTGCATCAAAACAGCTCCATAGCCTCTAAGAGATGCATCACAATACACTACAAAATCTTCACTCCCGTCGGGTAATGATAAAATTGGCGCACTACATAATTTTTGCTTCATTGTCTGAAATGCTCCATCTTCATCACTTCCCCAAACGAAAGGTTTATTCTTCTGGGTAAGCTTAGTCAAGGGTTTAACTATCAAAGAAATTTCTTTAATGAATCGCCTATAATAGCCAGCCAATCCTAAGAACTGTCGCACTTCCGTTGGCTTGTCGGTGCAGACCAATTCTTAATGGCTTTAACCTTTGCAGGATCAACATGAATTCCATCTTTGTTAATCACATGACCAAGAAATTGCACAGAATCTAACCAGAAATCACATTTCAAAAACTTAGCATACAACTTTTCATCCTTCAACAAATTCAAAATAATCCTTAAATGTTCTCTACGTTCATCTTCATTCTTAGAATAGATTAGAATATCGTCAATAAACACAATCACAAATTTATCCAAGTAGGGCTTGCACACTCGATTCATTAAATCCATGAAAACCGCAGGTGCGTTAGTTAATCCAAATGGCATTACTTGAAATTCATAGTGTCCATAACGAGTTCTAAATGTAGTTATAGGAATATCTTCTTCACGGACGCGAAGTTGGTGATATCCTGACCGCAAATCTATCTTAGAATACACACTAGATCCTTGTAGTTGATCAAACAAATCATCAATCCTAGGTAAAGGATATCGATTTTTAATTGTCAACTTATTCAGTTCCCTATAATCAATGCACATACGGAAAGATCCATCCTTCTTCTTAACGAACAAGACTGGAGCTCCCCAAGGCGACGAGCTCGGTCGAATAAAACCTTTATCAGACAACTCCTTAAGTTGCTCAGATAACTCCTTTAATTCAGAAGGGGCCAATCGGTAAGGCGCACGTGCCACCGGTGCATCACCAGGAATTAAATCGATTCGAAACTCTACTTGCCTTATCGGTGGAAGTCCGGGTAAATCTTTAGGAAATACCTCAGGAAATTAACAAATAATAGGTACATCTTCCAATCGTTTCTCCCTAGACTCATTCCCGGTCACTTGAGCTAAGAATAACTCACAACCGTTCCTGATGTACTTTTGGACTTTAATACATGAAACGATTTTCAAACGGGATTCACCTCGATTACCATCAATTAATAACGTCCTATTCCTAAGAGGAATCTTAACCTTCTTCTCTCCACATAAAATAGTAGCATTATTCAAAACAACCAATCCATACCAATAATAATATCAAAACTACCTAATTCTATCAACATCAAATCAATCGGAAAGGAATAGTTCAAGAGATTTAGAGAGCATCCTTCTAATAGCTTATTAGTTTTCACTAATTTACCATTAGCCAATTCCACCTCGTAACTGGTATTTATCTCAACAGGTTCAATGTCAATAAGGGCACTAAATTTAGTGGATACAAAGCTCCTATCAGCACCCGAATCAAATAAAGCAACAGCATAATGATTGTTGAGTAAAAACGTACAGGTAACGACATTCGGATCCTCTTTCTTCACCTCAATTGTTCCAAGTTGATAGATACCACCCTGGGGGTTTCTTCCAGGTACAATCGCTTTCAACTTGGGGCATTCCGATTTCCTATGACCTTCTTCATTACAGTTGAAGCAAATGGTTCCCTTCTTACACCTTTCAACCTTGTGTCCAAGTTTTCCGTAATTTCGGCATTTCCAGCAGTCGCCAGCATGCCTCTTGTTGCCACACTTAGGACATCTATCATCGTCGCGCGGTGTATTGTTGGTAAGAGCATTTGCATTCCCCTTTCTCTGGTTCTGACGGCGATTGAAATTCTTCCTATTATCACCTCTATCTACACGATCACCGTCTCCCTTTCTTTTCTCACCAACACGGGCTTCATCTTCCCTATCCTGAATTATCTATCTAATGAGTTGGTAAGCCATTCGAACAGCATCATCAATGGTCAGTGGTTTAGATGATGTCACGTCCCCCGGATATTCCTGGTCAACCCTTTAATATATTTCTCAATTCGGATCTCTTAGGGTTCCACCAATCGAGGACACAGCAAGGCCAACTCATGGAATCGGTTTGTGTAACTATCAATGTCCACACCTTTCATTCTCAGATGAATCAACTCTTGTTCTAACCTAATAATCACACTACGAGGACAAAACTCCAAAGTCATCCACTTCTTAATTTCAGCCCAAGGAGTAGCATTAGCAGCATCAAGACCCATGAAAGCATTTCTCCCGTTCCACCAAGTCAACGCACGACCTTTAAGAGTAGCCATAGCAAAAGTCACCTTATCTTCCTCCTTACACTTTCTAATTCGAAACACCGACTCAATCTTCTCAATCCACTGGCTTAATCCTACAGCACCTTCAGTTCCATTAAAAGGTAGAGGTTCACACTTCATGAACGTCACATAAGTACAGCCACCAATTCAGGTGCATTAGTTCCAAGTCCTCCTACATTTCCTCCAGCATTAGCATTCACATTCACATTAGTACCGCCAATTCCACTACCGCCAGCTCCACTACCGCCAGCTCCACTACCGCCAGCTCCACTACCGCCAGCTCCACTACCGCCAGCTCCACTACTGCCAGCTCCACAGCTCCACTACCGCCAGCTTCATTTCTAGCATTTGCCATAAATTCAGTCATAGATGCGGTAACTTGCTCCGTAATTATCCTACGTACATCATCCTCAGTCACAGCCTTCTTGGGCGGCATAGTTCTATAATTTCACAATTTCAAAGTATTAAGCATTCACCCAACAAGGGATTCATATAATATGGGTTGAATTCATAATCAAGATACAAATAAGGCACAATATGGAATTCAAGACAAGATACATATTTCATTCGATTTGAAACAAAAGCATTGTCTTAGTTACATCCCATATCAAAGTTTTAGCACTATATATACTCAAAATTCGTGCCAAGTCTACTACTAACAAGTCGGTTCAGTCAAAGCTACAAAAGTACAAAAGATACAAAGGTCACTACTAAATACAGACTGGTCTACTGAGAACCACCAGATGGTCTATCATCCATCGTCTTCTGTATCTTCGTCGGACGATCACTAGACACATCTTCAGCTGGGCGCTTACGGATCACTCCTCTTTCAACCATGTCAGCATAAAATCTACTATTCCAACCCACGGATATATTCAACTCCTTTTCAGCTTTCTCACGCATCGCACGAGCTACACTCAACTGAATCTCCATATAATTCACCTTTTTCTTCATAGCAGCAAACTCGCCACTTTCTAACACTGATAACCTCCTAAAAGCCTCATTCAAACCACGTTCTACATCAGTCAAATCCAAACTAAGCAATTCCCGCTCTTTCTCGCCAACCTTAGTCTTCGACTCCAAATAAGCAACTTGAGTCTGAACAACACCTAATCCAATCTCTGTCATACTACTCTTAACACGGGAAGCATCTAGATCATGTCTCAAGGCCCATGGTGCAAGACCATCAATATGAGTAGCCTCTCGAGTACTAGACGACTCTCCTATCACACGTCTACGAGTAGCAACACCATCAGTACCGTCAGGTGCATTATCATCCTCATCCTCCTCTGATTCAGAATCAGATTCAGACGATTCAGACATTTCATCCCTATGTAGCTCAACCTTAGAATCAGACAAATAAACTGGTGGGGGTAAAGGCTCGCCCTCTGGAACACCATAAGGATAAATAAGCTCAGCTTCCTCATCGTCATCGACCTCAACGTCTATACCTACGTCCTCCTCGACATCCTCGTCGTCAATCTCATCATCTAAATTATCTTTCCCAATCTCATCATCATTCTCTATATCAACATTATCAATCTCATTCTCTACCATATCAACCTGAGGGGCAATCTGATCTCCTAGTCCTAACTCGGGCTCGGGATCCTCAAATGGTTCCTCCTCGTCATCCATATCATAATCTACTAAGTCTAAATAAGGATCATCATCTACATTACGTTCGGGAATAGCATGGTTTTCTACAGGAATATTAGGGTCAGCCATGACAATCTGCATTTATATATATATCTCGTATTAGGATAACATACTATTTAAACAATTACATACTGAAACCACGATATATACATATATATAAATTAAATTATATATATCAAAATATATATCTTCTCAATAGGGCTTGTTGGTAACGTCGGAGATCTCTGGCACCGTTATAGTCAAAAGATTTTTCAAATATTTTCTCAAATGTTCATTGTCAAAAGATTTTGAAAAGTTTTGTTCAAAACCTTGGTTTTTAAAATCTTTTGTTCTCTATAACGAGAGCTCTGGTACCAAACTATAACACTCTCGGTACAGCGGAAGGGTCTTTCAGAGTGTTACGGGATAGCACAATAACCCCAATTATAGACAACACATAATAATGGTTGTACAATGTTCAACATAATAATGGTTGTACAATGTGGGCCATCAGAGTCGATCTCCATCCGGATTACCTTCAAGCACCTGAGATAAAAACATGCAAAAATCATATCAGCGAATGCCGAGTGAATTCATAGAGTTTAATAAAAACCGTTATATAAAACAATCGTTAAAATCAGAACACAAGTATAATATCGGAAGTAAGTCCTCGTATTGCTAGTCAGGCAATATATAAATCAAGCATACATCTTAAACCGTCCATGAGACCGTAGCCTCAATATTACCATTATAGGTAATATTATTATCGTTATTGGCATCGTTATTGTATTATATATAGGATACATTTGGATTATTATTAGCCGCATGACACTGTTACCTTACTGTGAAAACAACGGGCCGCGAACCCGACAAACAATTTGCCCATCTAAGTTAGCGTGTCGTCACAAAAATCACGCTATGAAATCTTCTCATACATAAATTCGCTTACCAATCAATGTGGTACGACGGGGATCAACCGTCAAGGCGCGAACTGGGGTGATTGTCCCCAAATAGTACTATCAAATGCATAAGCGTCTACCAAATCCCGGTAGTTCACAATTCATGCTAATGGGACTTTAAGTGACATAACCTAACTACTAATAATCCTTTTTGTCTCGTTTATAGGGTCATAGCATCATTCAGGTCCATATCATTAAGCATACCATCGGGACTACTTGTGTTCTATTTTTATCAAAATCTAGCATGTTATCTCCCTCGCGGGTTTACAAATCTTTTTATAAAACATTTAAAAGAGTGCGAGGCTATGAACTCACGTTGATAATGAAAGGCGGATTATCGGCTACGGGCGTGCTTCGGTCACGGAAACCTATATAAATAATAATCGGTCTTAGACTCTTGTCCAATGACTTTATCAAAATAATAATATACATATGATGATTTTGTACATATGATGATGATCAAGTGGGTTTATATATCCTTGTTTACTCATTTTAGTGTTTACGTATTGGTAACTTTTTACTAGTTTACTAGATTTACCTATTTACCTATTTTAAGTCCAATAAGCTTTTTATAAGTTCTTTAACTTGTATTAGTTCATTTTATACTTATATTATCAGTATTCACACTTTACATTTTGGGCCCAAATGGGTTAAGCCCAATAAGTACTTTTTATAAGTGTTTAACTTATTTAGTCCAATTATTAGTCCAATATGCTTACTTAGCTCGTTAATGTTCGTATGTCTTATAGTTCGGGTTTTATCGGTTTTTACTTGTATTAGATACTTATATATCAGTATATGACTTTTAAAAACTTTACATTAGACGGGTTTGATCGTCTAAGTTTTAATTGGCGAAAAACGTTAATTTTACGGTAATAGCCGAAAAAGTCGTAAAAATCAAGTTTATAGTTTTTATAACTTATAAATATCATTCCACTACCATTTTTATAATTATCCATTTATTAAACCTTATACATATTTATATAAATGAAATTCATAAGTTAGTGGGTTTTAATTTCACATTTTATACTATATAATTTGAGTGCTTATATAATAGTAATAAACATTAATTCTTCAAAATCTGATTTTTATTTTTATCTTCTCCATTTTTATCATATCTAGAGTTCTACAATGAATTATAAGCTCATTTTTGGATGGCATGAACTTCATATTATGTGCTACAATTAACTTAGTTATAGCTATTGCTCATTTTAAGTTTATCTATGCTTAATAGTCCCTACAAAATAGCTTATCAGATTAGCACACTCATCTTGTTTTGATCATATCTCATTCATTTTAATGATTCCATTGCATGGCCAACTCTCACATGTGTATAACATCTTGTACTTACTGTAAATGGATTCTACCATGCAAATTTATCAGTTCAAGTTTTGGTTACATACTGTTTTTATACAGCCAACTAATTAAGCATGATTTTAGCCTTATTTCTTATGGTTATTAATCTTTTTAAGCATATTTATCAACACTTGATCCCCACACAACATTTTTATCATCATATATTCATCATATACATATACAACAAGAAACAAAATACATTTGTTCTTTACAAAAATAACAAGAGAAAATGGATAGGATGATCTTCTTTACCAACCAAGAGTATATCTTGTTTTTGGAAGACAAGAACTTGATGAACACCAAATGTAACTCCAAGATCATAAAACACCAAGAAAATAAGTTGAGAAATCAGCCCTAGGACACAAGCAAATCACCTCCTTTGTTGTTAAAATGGCCACCAAGTGATCAAGGCTTCAAGGTAACTCCATGATATAGCTAGATAACAAGTATTTTGTGGCTAGAAAAAATCAAAAAGGGGTGTTTGTGCTTAAAGTGGGACGGCAATGGTGGTGATGTTGAGAGAGTTTCTAGTTGATTTGCATGAGTGAATGGTGGTATGTGTTTAGGTTGATGGTTTTAGTTGGTTTGGTAGCTTAAGTGTTAAGCTTAAGCTTACACTTGTAAGTTACAAGTTAACATGATGCCACATCTTTGATGTGGTATCATGTTTGGCCGTCCCATGCTATAGTGGGGTGGGATAATGTATTTTGTCCCACCTCACTAATTTACGGGTATTCCTCGATTCTAGTTTCCTCGATTTGCGTGCCCTCGGGTCGTTTCACGAAAAACGTTTTTATAAATTATGAATCAACGACACAAAAAGAATCCAATAAAAATTGTCTCATCAAAACGGAGTTCAAAAACGTAAATACATAATCCTAAGGTTTTCGGTTTAATCGTAAAGGACGCTAAATTATGCACGTAAGCCCAAATTTAAATCCGTAAATTGTGAGTTCATTAACCAACACAAAAATAAGTTTCAAAATATTATACGAGAAAATAATTCACTACCTGAAAATGTTAGATTGTCCCAAATCACCTTGTGTTTTAAGGTTAGACCAATAAACATCTTCAAGATTAAGGTTTTCCGGAATTTCAGTAGTAGCATGTTGAGGAGGAGGAGATAGGTCTTCAAGCCCATCCATAAAAGAATTAGTGGATGGGTGGGAGTTACTCGAAGAACCGAAATGAGTACTTGTACCTATGCCATCACCATCACTTGGTGGCATAAAGGTGTCCTCATCATCGGATTCTTGTTGGTCGGATTTTCTTGAACCTCTATCACTTCTCGGCTTTCTTTCATATACCTCTTGAATAGGTAGCATAACCCGTCGAACCGGTTGAAAGAGAGAATTATTTGGATTAGGAAAATCATAAACAACCCTTTTAAAAAGGCGAGTAAGGAGCATGGCCTAAGGGAGGTTTGTTTTTGGCTTAGAGAGAGCATAATTGATTCGTCGAGCGATGAAAAATGCTAAATTGTACTCGGTTTCGGTGAAGATTCAAAAAACCATATGCATTAGACACGCAGGAACAAGATCCCGGTTTCCACCAAGACAAAATACATTTTCCCTAAGGATGTTGGCCCATTGAACCATATCATCATTAAGGTCGCTTAAGAGAACCTCATGACGTTTCACCGAACGTCTTTTAGTATGAAGGCTTCTTACAACGTTTCCATTATGCTCTTTTGAAATAATGTCAAGGATGAAGTCAAGGTTAACTTCCAAGTGGTCATTTGGAGGAAAATCATTTGATTCAAGAAGAGCATCTAGATTCCATTTATCCGTAAAACGACAAGTCCCCTCAAAAGGCACACCGAGAATTTGACCAAATGCTTTGAGAGAATATTGAATGAGTTGACCATTCAAGATGAACCTAACAAATATCCAATCATCGTTCATAATGAGAGAATAAGTGCTAAAGAACTCCAAGAGTAATTCGGGGTAAATGTGTAACACCCCACTTGGATAAGTGGACTGTTACGTGTATTTATGGCGTGTCATCAAAGCATAAGGTAAATGTCCTAACACATTAACTGACCAAAAAGGAAATAGCGGAATCAAACATCGGCAATCCAAACATAAGCCCAAAACATGAAAACTAAAATACTGAAGGAAAGGACTAAACAATGTCCAAATAAGCAGAATAATGTAAGTACATAAAGTAAGAAGTCTGAATAGCTTCCATCCAAATGCACATACTCTCAGAATCCTAAGAGCGTCCTGGTGTACCTGCCGTTAGAACATGAAAGGGAACTACGGCTGAGCATAACGCTCAGTGAATGGATATAAAGCATGATAAGGAAATACTGAAATGAAACAGATGATAAAATACTGGAGCTGTAAGGCTGATAAGTAAAGTTGCAGCGGAAATCTGTGTATAATCTGTAAGGTCTGATTTATAAATAAAAAGCTGAACTGTTATCTGTTACATCTGAAAACATGTATTTACTGTATTTTAATTGCCAAAGCTTATATAGGTCATGTGTTGTAACAACGGTGCATGAATAACTGGAGGGGTGACCTCGTCATGCTGTAGAGGGGTGACCTCTAAATAACTATAGAGGGGTGACCTCTAAATACTGAGCTGGGTGGAGGGATCAGCTCCAATGTGAAGGATGTAGAGCACACACCACATTCACCCTGATAACTTGTAAACTGATAAGCCTAGGATGCATCCATACGCCCTACTAAACATACATATAAAAATGGCCAAACTGAACATGAGTAGGACGATGCAGGATATCACTCTCCTGCATGTGAATCACGACACCGGTGCCTCTAGTGCCATGGTTACGGTACCTCCGTAACTAGTCCATAAACTGGTCATGCTTGTATATAATGCTTAGGCAATTTATTTAGTTATTAACATGATTACTGATAAACTTAAACATATACTGGGGAAAAACATTTGGCTGAAGACGGGGAATCCTAATCATGCATAAAAAGGAAGTCCCTACTGAAAGGACGGAAAATCCGTACGATTAATCGAGTAAACAACTGAGACAAATAATAATAGAAGATAAGAATATCCGTACCTTGTCCAATTCGATGCTTAAATAAAATCCACACTTTATTTCCCGTCAAAAAGATCTACATAAATTTATACTACCATTACTAATGATCTGAATTATAAATTCTATTAGGTTTTAGTATATAGATTGCTTCCCAGTTTCTTTTAGACTAAGCATTTTTATGTACATTAGGTCATTTAGCGCCTTATTGTAATATGCAATATTTAGAGCAATAACTACTTGACTACTCACTGCCTTGATCGACCCATATTGATAATTTATGTTTTTGTGTATTGGCCTCAATTTGTATTCATAGTATGGATAAACTAATGTATGCATTACTGTTATAAACTGGTTCAAAGTCGGCAAGAAAGAGACACGAGAATTTGGTTTATATCGCATGATGATAACAGTTATTTAGATCGATTTTGCTTTCATAGAAACTCCTTTTGCAAATGGTATTCGTTCATAACTCATTATGAGACCGAACTCGAGACATGAATTTTTTTATATAAAGTATGAAATATTTGAATGTTAATATGTGATCTTAGAGCTTACCTTCCATGGCCGACAAAAATATGAATACAAAATAGCAGCAACCAATCAACTTGAAGACGACTTCAAGTCGATCACGAACAGCAACAAGGCTCTAGTAATCCTCGTCATGAACCAAAATTGTGACATTAGCCAGAACGGATCGAACTCAAAACAATACAAAGTTCTAAAACTTTGAATGATACATGGTCACGAACACGAGCCCAATCACGAAGAACAGCAACATCGAATATGGAACATCTTCGTCATCTTCATCTTTTGTTTTTCTTTTTTTTTTTTGTTCTTAAGTGAGAATTATGGTTGCTATAATGAAAACTGATCTCATGAAGGGTATAAAATAGCCTCACTATCGACCGATTGGTTAGGAAATTATAATGAGTTGATGAATATTCGTGGGTTTATAGAAATAAAGATATGAGTTGATTTGGTCTATCCGTAATTGTAGATAAATATTATTGAATCCAATTCACTGGTTTCCAATTTTAAACGGTTTCAAACTTATCAGTTATTTCTTTTTATTAGTTTCTTATATTGGTGTAAGTCTTGTTTTTTTTTTAATTTTATTTGGCAAAAAAAAAAGAATTTCCATATTTAGCGTCAACAGAAAGTTCATTTGGTCATATTTTAGATACTAATTAATCAAAAATAAGTGATTCATTATTCTAATCTTGAAATGTCATTAGGCAATCTTGCATTATCGAACTAACTTGTAAAAAATGAGAAGTATAAATTTATTTTGCTAGTTAGATTGCTAATGGGCTGAGCTTGGGCCATATAAGCTTTATTGTTAACATGAAGCTCATTTATTATTTATTTTATGTCTTAACTTGTATTCTTGTATGATCATGATCGTAATTTCATGAGTTTATTTTCGTATTATAACTTGTCGTGTCATAATTAATCTATGTTATTACTTGTCGTGAATTCATGCTTTTTAATTTCCTGTTATAGCTTGTCATTTAGTATTTATTATACCTATTTACTTGTCGTGAAATAATTAAATTTTAAAGTTTTAATTTAATGGTATTTTCATGTATTTTCATGCGGGTTTTATAACTCTTCCCCTCTAAAAAGAATAATTCGTCCTCGAATTAAGGATGCGATTCTGCTGTGGATTTTACAATTCTCCCTCTCTAAAAAGAAAATTTGTCCTCGAATTAATGATAAATTAAGCTGGTGTAGTTTATATATAAGCTGGAAGGTACATAGTCTGAAAGAGTATGAAGGTTGAAAGGACATATAAACTGAAGGATCATTCGTCCTTGATTTAGAACATGATGCTGCTGAAAGGGTAAAAACGTGACATGACTGAAGTAAACATTGAACGTGACATGGCTGAAGAGGACATGGAACGTAGCATAACTGAAAGAACTTAACTGGGTTTATTGAAGGAAAAGGGATGAGAGGTCCGGATGGACTCCTTCATTTCAAGTGGCTTCCCGCTCAAAATGATTCCTTCAAAGGTCTAAACACAATAAAAACCTAGCTCCTGATGACCCTGTCCTGATGATACTGAAAGGTTTCTGGTTCCATACTTGAGATGGATTTTTCTGAATCTGATCGAATGAGCAAGACATAACATGTAAGATACGTGAAACGATACGTACAAATGACCTGAAAAGATACATTTATATCTCTGAGTAAAGCTGTTGAAACATATTAGGACGAGCCTACGTGAACAATTGTGAACGTGCTACGTGAGCAATTGTGAACGTGGTTCGCGATCATATGATGAAAGCTGCGCATGGAATATATCATGATCGTTATACGTGAAACATACTGTGAACGTGATACATGAACATATCATGAACGTATGCTGACTGGGAAGGAATGCCGAACGATACGGCCTGTGACGTGAAACATCTGTGTGGGTATGGAAAGACTGTGCAAAACTTGAGTCTGGTTCCTTAAGCTTTCTGTAACCGTATTCAGTAACAACCAGTGAAACGTGTGTCGTGAGATGGAAACACGAACCTAAACGTTAACAATGTCATGAACGCGAACATGAACTTAATTCATGAGATAGCACAAATATGGACTAAAACACATCATAATGTGAACGTGAGACATAAGCGTGAAGGTGAACGTGAACGTGAACGTGAACATAAACATGAGCGTACAAATTTCTATCTGATATGATGGTTGATGGAGTACCTATAAATCGTATGATCTATTGCTGAATTCCCTGCATATCTGCTACTGCGTAATCCTTTCGGATTAAAGAAACGTGTAGGATGATTAAATGGTCGACAATAACTTAGATCGTATTATACCCCTTCTGAGTATGTGATTATGCGATAACTGATAACAACCTCCATGGAATCTTATTTCAATTCTGTTCAGAATTTCTAATGGTTGTAATAACTCACTAACATGATGGCGTTCTACCTTGAACCGACGGTATGTCAGGCATCTAGATATGAACATAGCTGCATCAATGTGTTATACTGCTTCTATCAAAATTATGTCTGTGATTATGATATGTTCTGGTGGAATCTCGTGAATAGTCATGAAAGAATTTTGAGTCTCGGTAAATTAGATCTCTCCTAGCGTAGGATCTTATGGAATACAAAATTTTAGTGTAGGTCATCTCCTTTATGCGTAAATTTAGTTACGAAAAGCTATTGCGATAACTGTCAGCGATTTCTTCGGTAGTAGTTAACTGAGTTCTAGAAAATTTGTACTTTAATCACAGGCGTCGGTCTTGACCATCTGGGGATGGCCTTCACCTTCGCCGGATTGGCTGAAATTTTTTTCTGCTGAAAATTACGTGGCCCAGAAATGCCACCTTGTTCAACTGGAAATCACATCTGGAAAGCTGCGTATATAATTTTCTACTATTGGAGAATCTGCAGACTCGTGAGAAGATGTTTCTCGTGTTCTTCTCTCTAGAATTTAGTAGACCAGAATGTTATCACTGAATATACTGATGATTTTGCTTGGGAATTCATGGAAAATTTTATTCATAAATTTCATAATAAATCTGGAGCATTAGGGAGCTCAAAAGTATAAATCAAAATTTTAGAGAGACTATAATATGTGCAACAGCAGTCTAGAAAGCATCATGTTCTTTCTCTCACCACTGATGGTAGCATGATCGGGAATTCTTCTGGAAAAAATTTAAGACATCATAATAGATCAGATAAACCTTCTATACGTGAGATGAACATCGATTATGAATGGTGACCTTGTAAAATTTTTGGTGGTAGATACATGATCTCATGGTACCGGCCTTCTTCCTGATAGACAGAAAATTGTGCTCTTCCTGGTGGTGCGCCAGGGAGAATAAAGCCTCGTTCCGGTAACTCTTGCATCAATTTCTACAACGCTTTTGACTACCCCGGAATAAAGGGTTTTGAAAACAGGTTCTGTTCTTGAGACAAGCTTGATGTTAATTTTTGTCTCGTAGTTCAGAAGGAATTTTTTTTGGGAAAACCTTCTGAATTTTTTATCTGAAAACTCTAGAATAATCTGCTGATCATGAATTTAAGGAATTTCAGAAGTGAATTTATAACTGGTAGGTAAAAAGTCTTCGTAGCTATGGACTGATAAGCCACGTGCTTGTAAGGCAGAAATAATTTGTACTGATTTTTCTGGCAGAAAGTATAATAATAATATTTGGAATTTAGTAAGACGGATCTCGTCGTTAACTGAAAGGAAAAACATAATAAGTATGGGTGATACCGTGGAGTCCTTTCGGCTGGGAGGTAGGTAAGTACCTGATTTACATAAAGCTGACATAGGAATACGTGGAGTAACGTGGCGACTTCCACTTAGTAGGTTCGTCAATAACCTCACAGAATGAATACCGTGTGTTTAATATGAATAATACTCTAGTGGTGGTGACTGAATATTAATAATCTGATTCATGCGTGGCATAATAGAACGGGTATACCCCTTTCTGAAGGGTACCTTGAATTACTGAGGGCCTGGTTTAGAAACATACTGGAGTTATGTGTTCAGACTCGTATTTTTAGAAAACATTCGTATGACGTGTACCATGACTGGTGTCCTGATATGTGTCTTCCGAAATGATACCTGAGATCTATGTCTTGACTGATGTTCTGACACGTGTTTTAGTAGATGAATCTGAACAAGGCTGAAAATTTTTGGCAACTGCTAGGATTGGCGGACCGGCTAGACTACTGACCTCTTGTATTTCTGGTTACGTCCGTTCTGGAGTTCCGATGGTTACTAACTGATTAATCATAAGCACGGTGGTTTTCGCTACTGCTTTTTCTGTCAATTAATAACGATCCTTATAATGACCGTGATTCATGTAACTATTCTGTTGAGTGGCCGGCTGGTTCCGGTTCCCACTCTTCTGAGTGAATTGTTAGCTGAGGGAAGTGTGACGTCTAGCTGAGAAGGTAAAAGTATGGAATGGAATAGTAGTGTCTGATGGTTGAAATTTATTCTTGTCAGACATTTCAAATTTATAGTTTTCGTCCTTGTTCTGCAGAGTCTTCATAGTATAAATAGCATCAGCATCTTGAGAAATCTCCAAAGTATCAGCAGCATCAGCATTTGTGAGGTCTTCAAAGTGTTAGTAGCATCAGCATTTGGTAAAATCTTCAACTCACGAGCAGCATCAGCACCTGGTAGAATATCGACAAGTGGCAACACCTGAGATGATTGAGGATCGATTAGCAATATCCATGGAGTAGGGTACCTGGAGTACACCTGGACTATTGTACTTGAAGTACAAAATGAATACTGCACATGGGACATATCTGAGGCACTGACGTGGAGTACACATGAAATACTGTACATGGCACTGGTGGAAATTTTATGGGATGATCGATACTGGTGTCGCTTGTCTGACATGATCAAAGAATTAAATTGATTTAAACGGTAGTAAACAGATCTGAAATAAGTAACATGATAGGCTGACAATTCCTGCGTCGACTTACTGCTAGTTGTATAGAGAGCTCGAAAGTATGGTTTAATTGAAGTTCCAACAATGGTCAGCATGAAACATGATTAACGAAGACCAAATAATGATCTATCATGAAATAGAGTTTTGCTGAAATTCATCTGTATATTCGCATGAAAACATCATTGCTTTACTGAAATCATAATCCTCGTAAGGAGACATGAAACTTATTCCGCATGAAAACGACCTTCACGTTAGAGCATGAAATTTGACTGTTACAAAGAACATGCAAAGATAATCAACTGAGGTTTAACATCAACTGGTGTGGTTGGCTATGGTTCAATCCACATAATTCAAAGGAAAAACATGTGACTAAGTATGGGCGATTCTGATTCGATCCATACTTGTCAAAATTTTCTAAGAACTGTCATGTTTAGAAATTTATAATCTGGGACTAAATATGGTTGGTTGTAGTCCAATCCATACTTGTCAATATTTTATGAAATGTCATGATATGACAAATGTGAACGACTATGGATCGGTTTACAAAACAACATTCGACTGAAAAGTATAAAATTGACCTGAGAAATGTTGCATGTTTATGACTGGTTCACCAAGAATATTTGACTGAAAACATGAATCTGACATGAGTAAGGGTAAATTCCTATGGGTCGGTTTACCAATACAAAATCTGAACGAGCAAGGGTGAACGCCTAAGGGTCGGTTCACTAAAACAAAATTCGCAGAAAGTACATGCAACTAAATATGGGCAGTCATGTACCAACCTTTTACTTAGTAAAAAAACTTTAAGAAAACCGACTGATAACTGAAGAAAAATGGTTGATAAATGCATGAGTAACAGGAAAGATAACAACGCCAAAAATCTGGGAAGTTCCTGGTGACTACCCACTAGTCACAGGTCAAGTTTTAGAGCCTACAGGTCGAACCTTGCTCTCTGATACCATAATTGTAACACCCCACTTGGATAAGTGGACTGTTACGTGTATTTATGGCGTGTCATCAAAGCATAAGGTAAATGTCCTAACACATTAACTGACCATAAAGGAAATACCGGAATCAAACATCGGCAATCCAAACATAAGCCCAAAACATGAAAACTAAATTACTGAAGGAAAGGACTAAACAATGTCCAAATAAGCAGAATAATGTAAGTACATAAAGTAAGAAGTCTGGATAGCTTCCATCCAAATGCACATACTCTTAGAATCCTAAGAGCGTCCTGGTGTACCTGCCGTTAGAACATGAAAGACTACGGCTGAGCATAACGCTTAATGAACGAATATAAAGCATGAAATACTGAAATGAAACAGATGATAAAATATTGGAGCTGTAAGGCTGATAAGTAAAGTTGCAGCAGAAATCTGTGCATAATATGTAAGGTCTGATTTATAAATAAAAAGCTGAACTGTTATCTGTTACATCTGAAAACATGCATTTATTGTATTTTAATTGCCAGGGCTTATATAGGTCATGTGTTGTAACAACGGTGTATGAATAACTGGAGGGGTGACCTCGTCATGCTGTAGAGGGGTGACCTCTAAATAACTATAGAGGGGTGACCTCTAAATACTGTGTTGGGTGGAGGGATCAGCTCCAATGTGAAGGATGTAGAGCACACACCACATTCACCCTGATAACTTGTAAACTGATAAGCCTAGGATGCATCCATACGCCCCACTAAACATACATATAAAAATGGCCAAACTGAACATGAGTGGGACGATGCAGGATATCACTCTCCTGCATGTGAGTCACGACACCGGTGCCTCTAGTGCCATGGTTACGGTACCTCCGTAACTAGTACATAAACTGGTCATGCTTGTATATAATGCTTAGGCAATTTATTTAGTTATTAACATGATTACTGATAAACTTAAACATATACTAGGGAAAAACATCTGGCTGAAGACGGGGAATCCTAATCATGCATAAAAAGGAAGTCCTTACTGAAAGGACGGAAAATCCGTACGATCAATCGAGTAAACGAATGAGACAAATAATAATAGAAGATAAGAATATCCTTACCTTGTCCAATTCGATGCTTAAATAAAATCCACACTTTATTTCCCGTCAAAAAGATCTACATAAATTTATACTACCATTACTAATGATCTGAATTATAAATTCTATTAGGTTTTAGTATACAGATTGCTTCCCACTTTCTTTTAGACTAAGCATTTTTATGTACATTACCTCATTTAGCGCCTTATTGTAATATGCAATATTTAGAACAATAACTACTTGACTACTCACTGCCTTGATCGACCCATATTGATAATTTATGTTTTTGTGTATTGGCCTCAATTTGTATTCATAGTATGGATAAACTAATGTATGCATTACTGTTATAAACTGGTTCAAAGTCGGCAAGAAAGAGACACGAGAATTTGGTTTATATCGCATGATGATAACAGTTATTTAGATCGATTTTGCTTTCATAGAAACTCCTTTTGCAAATGGTATTCGTTCATAACTCATTATGCGACCGAACTCGAGACATGAATTTTTTTAAGTAAAGTATGAAATATTTGAATGTTAATATGTGATCTTAGAGCTTACCTTCCATGGCCGACAAAAATATGAATACAAAATAGCAGCAACCAATCAACTTGAAGACGACTTCAAGTCAATCACGAACAACAACAAGGCTCTAGTAATCCTCGTCATGAACCAAAACTGTGACATTAGCCAGAACGGATCGAACTCAAAACAATACAAAGTTCTAAAACTTTGAATGATACATGGTCGCGAACACGAGCCCAATCACGAAGAACAGCAACATCGAATATGGAACATCTTCGTCATCTTCATCTTTTGTTTTTCTTTTTTTTTGTTCTCAAGTGAGAAGTATGGTTGCTATAATGAAAACTGATCTCATGAAAGGTATAAAATAGCCTCACTATCGACCGATTGGTTAGGAAATTATAATGAGTTGATGAATATTCGTGGGTTTATAGAAATAAAGATATGAGTTGATTTGGTCTATCCGTAATTATAGATAAATATTGTTGAATCCAATTCACTAGTTTCCAATTTCAAACGGTTTCAAACTTATCAGTTATTTCTTTTTATTAGTTTCTTATATTGGTGTAAGTCTTGTTTTTTTTTTAATTTGATTTGGCAAAAAAACAAGAGTTTCCATATTTAGCGTCAACAAAAAGTTCATTTGGTCATATTTTAGATACTAATTAATCAAAAATAAGTGATTCATTATTCTAATCTTGAAATGCCATTAGGCAATCTTGCATTATCGAACTAACTTGTAAAAAAATGAGAAGTATAAATTTATTTTGCTAGTTAGATTGCTAATGGGCTGAGCTTGTGCCATATAAGCTTTATTGTTAACATGAAGCTCATGTATTATTTATTTTATGTCTTAACCTGTATTCTTGTATGATCATGATCGTAATTTCATGAGTTTATTTTCGTATTATAACTTGTCGTGTCATAATTAATCTATGTTATTACTTGTCGTGAATTCATGCTTTTTAATTTCCTGTTATAGCTTGTCATTTAGTATTTATTATACCTATTTACTTGTCGTGAAATAATTAAATTGTAAAGTTTTAATTTAATGGTATTTTCATGTATTTTCATGCGGGTTTTACAAAATGTCTTCCTCTATGTATAACAAACCATCAAACCCAATTTGTTCAAACATAGATTTAATGTAGTCATAGCCCCTAATGTCCTCTTGAACAACTCTACCCTCGTGGAAACAACGAGTTTGAAGGGAACGATAGGTGTTGGTAAATTGTGGTGAATGACAGAAGTCGGTAAGGTTAGGCATATATTGTCTGGTGTTTTGGTGATCTCTTTGGTATCTTGAAGGCATGATTAGTACCTAAATACAACGAATAAGAATATTTCTCCAATCACTCTTATGAACAATGAAAATCAAAAATCAAAAGATGAGAATGTGTTTCATCAATAGCTTGACAAACAAAGGATTAATCCTTGTCATTCTCATGTTCACAATGTACCCATTTCATCATTGACCAAAACATATGAACTATGTAGAATCAACAATGAACTAGAACATTGGTTTTCCAAAGCAAAGATTTTTAGTCAAGCATTAACAATGCAATTACCCATTTGTTCATCGGTTCATCTCAATTCCATCAATTAACCAAAAATATTTAGTGAAGATTCGGATTGTTCTACAAGTGGGTTTTATTAAAATCTTAATGAATATGAACCTAAGGAATCATAGTAAAATAACTATGTCAACCCATATTCCAACTAAGGTTTTAATTCGATTTCAATTTTTAAAATCCCCAATTATGAAAGGATGAACCCTAGAACAAAATAGATGAAATTGAATGAGAATACTTACAATTAATTGATGTTTGATGAAGGATGAGTGAAACCCACAACTTGGAATCAATTAATTTGAGTGATTGAAGGTTTTTGAAGCTTCAACAATGGTGGAAAAAGATGGAGCCCGTCGCCAGTGAAAGAGAAGGAGAGAGAAGGGTTCATTTGAAAATGAATATTTTATAATAACTAGTGCTTTGGCAAAGTTTCTGACCGTGGTTTCTTATCGATAGAGAACCGCGGGTCTGAACCGCGTGTGATAAGGAACCGCCTACAGAGGAAGGTTTTTATCAAAGAAATTCAACGAATTTTTGAAAACCAAAATTTTTAAAATACTTAAAATATATCTTAAGCCTTTTAGAATATCATTAGATTACCATAACACTAAGAAATATGCCTTAATGAAGGATTACGAGTGGAATCGAGATCGAAAAGAACCGAAACGGAGGAACGACTACTCGTAAGGAAAAAGCAAAGTGGAGAGAAGTCAAGGGAAGTGACCAAGTAAAATGCTCAAGGGATAAGTGACAATTTTCAAATCGTAGAGACGAAGAGCTTGTGTCATATATAGTGGTTTAAGATGAGTCTTTCCGGTGAAAGATTAAGCGGCTTTGGTAATGAATTACACTAAGCAATTTTGATGCATAGAATAACATCACTTTCAATAATAATCTTAGTCTATACCAAAATATGAGCAAAGTGAAAGAATCACAAACCACACACAAAAGTCAAGGCAAGGATGCCAAGAACAAGCACATAGTCAATTAATGATCAAAAGAATGAGCAATAGGGCGTGTGGAAGAACGAGAGCGTACCTTATCCACAGAGAGCATTCCAAGCATTTGAGCAATCAAAGCAAAGCCCAACTATCTTGATATCATCATTCAAAGATGTTGAAGATCAATGAAGATGAGTCTTCCATAAGTGCAAGTAACTCAATCCACAACCAAATAAATGATTGACTCTTCATGAGTACCTACACAAAACAAGATGCATACTAGTAGATACATTTCAAGAGAGAATCTAAAAGTGCATAAAGACTACTAATCTTAATGGGATGCAATATTACCACTTAAAAGGCCTATTTCCAAAAAAAACAGTTTTCACCAAAGAGAAACTTTAGTACAACTTAACCTTCTAATTTGAGGAGACAATGGATCGATCCAAGTTTTAAAGCACAATATACTTCAAAGATCTTGTGTCACCATCGCTCTGATACCAATTATAGAAACTAGAAGGGGGGTTGAATAGTTTCTAGTCGGTTTATCTCCTAATTAAAATTCATTTCAATTAGGTGAGTGCTAAAACTATCTTTTCTTTAAAACCTAGTTGCATAATGATTAGGTCCAATTCTAGTGCATTAACAATGTGTAATAAGTATAATGGAAATGAATGAAAGTAATGAGTAAGGAAAGAAACAACCTAGTAGGAAGACACCAAGATTTATAGTGGTTCGGCAACGCAGCACATCCTCGTTCCTACTCTACTTCTCGACTACACCTTACTCGAGATTTCCACTATATCCACAAGCTCCCTTCTTCGCGGAGAAAACCTTACAACGTCGCTTACATTATATTCCGACACTAAGCTAATTGTCGAGACCTAATCATAGCTAGGACCAATCTACACAACGTCGCCCACTTCACCATTTTACGACACAAGGCTAGATGTCGAGTTCTAATCGAAAGCTAGAACCAATCTTCACAATGTCGCCTAATTCACCATTTTACGACACAAGGCTAGATGTCGAGTTCTAATCGAAAGCTAGAACCAATCTTCACGACTCTTCACTTTGAAGCTAAGTGAGAACTTCACACAACACAACTACTAATCACTTTAAAGTTTAGTGAGAACTCACAAGACACAACCACATCACTTTAGAGTTTAGTGAGAACTCACAAGACACAACCACATCACTTTAGAGTTTAGTGAGAACTACCTAGACACAATCATATCACTTTAGAGTTTAGTGAGAACTCACAAGACACAACCACATCACTTTAGAGTTTAGTGAGTACTACCAAGACACAACCAATTACAACTCAACTAAACATATCCAAGTACACACATGTAACCTGGATATACACATTAAATCCAAGCACACACATGTGCAAAGGATTTACACAACTCTAACTCAAGTATTCACACCTAGCTTGGATGAACACAACTAGTCCAAGTCTTCACAAATACATTGGATCTACACAAGACACATATAAACAAATGATGAACATGATAAGATCTTTAGGAGAGAATGATCTTCATCAAAGATTCATCTTTCATCACAATACAAGTGTGTGAGTGATCTTCTCTTTGGACAAGGTAAAGAAAGGAGATCAAAAGGATAATCATAAGTAAACATACTTAACACATTAAGTGATCATTTACAAATGATTAGGATTAGAAACAAGAAAGAAGACTGAAAAGATGTCCAAAAGGGTTGATGAAAGTGCAGATTTGATTCACTATTTATAGGAGACAAGTTCTCAACAGCTACCTTGGCGCGGTTCCTTATCTGCCCAGGTGGTTCCTTATCGCTAAGGAACCGCATAGGCACTTAAGGAACCGCGGAGTGTAGACTCCGCTCCTTTTTGTCTTTTAATGAATTTGAAATATTTGAGGCTATTTAAACCTTCCAAAGGATATTCTTATGGCATTTGGAATAGGCCATATTCAAATTTAAATTTTCATTTTAATAAAACATTTTCTAAAAAATAAAGTTTATTAAAAAATCTTTTGTCACATTAGACAAAAGTGAGCTTTAAGGCTAATCACTTTTATGATCACTAAGCATGATTAAGATATGTTAGTCTAATGATTATTACCTTGATGATAGTGTTTGTTAGATAATTCGTTTTGTGATTATATTTGACAATAAATGTCTTTGTAATTTGTCGTGATCAAAACTATGAAAGATTAATTAGTGCTAACAATGTTTTTAGGCAATTGCTTTGCATTAACACTTTCCAACATTTATTCTTATATATTTAGCTTTCACAAAATGATACTTTTGGCCCAAAATGTTAAATAGTTTCAAAAATGACAGTTTTAGTCCCTATACTTGTAAAAATCACATAACAACCTCAAAAATGGACCAAATGGTCTAGGATTTTAAAACAAAGTTTCAAAACACATTTACAATAATAATATCAAAATGTATTCAGAATTATAGCTTTTGAAAAGGGTTTCTGCTTATTATTTTATGTAAATTACAAAACTAGGGTTTTAAGACATCTTTAACTTATAACTTTCATTTAAAAAGATGAAATGACTTAGTTTATTTTAGATTATATTTCTAACATAATTTTGGCATTATAAAAACTCTCAATAAGCATTAAAACAAGATCAAAGCTTGGTTAACATAGATTTTACCTAGGTAGCTCCAAAATGGCTCCTTATGGCTTCCTGTGAACTCAACTTGCTATGAAAGCTTCAAAAGCTTCAATGGCTACCTTCTTGACCTAGTTTCTGGTATTGGGGGATTTACTAAGACGTATATAGAGGTGGATATGAAGAATGTGTAGGGGATACAAAGAAAACGGGGTGCAAGTTTAGAATAAAGACTATACGCCCCTATTTATACTATTTTGGAAACTTAGCCTCCAAGTTCTAGTCTAGGACGTGTAAGATAGTTACGATAGTGACTAAGGGAAGCTATGGAAGTCTATGCAAGTCTAGGTGCTGAGTGTATAAACTAGTTTGATCAAATCTTCCATTTGTGGCCAAAAATGGATCACGGCTAGGAATGGATGTGAACCATGATGTGTAGAACGCAAGGAGCTTACCCACCTGCTTGAAGACCTTCTAAAATATCCTAGGATACATAAATATCAGGTTTTCAAACTTGTAATGGAGTTAAATGGTTTGAAAATGAGTTTTGCAGGGAAAATACAAAATTGGGTTTTAAAACTATGGCTTGTAACTTATGGTTTGTGTTTTTGGTGATTAAGGATTTGGGAAAGTGATTAGTGAATGATTAGGGCTTATTTAGGGTTTAGACATTCTATTTAAGAGATTTGGGTCCTTGGTTTGAATTTTAACAAAGTTTTGAGGTGAAAATAGAAAGTATACTTATGTAGATTAGGGTTTTCTAATGATCTAGGGTTAAATCTTAGTAAAAGGCTTTATCCTTCAAACAGTTACTGATTTAAACTTAATTTAGGTCCTATAAATTGTTTTTTAAGTGTCCAATGAGTTCTTACACTTGGTTTAAGGATTTAGTTTAGGTAAACATGTCTAGAGAGTGAAAATACCTATTTTGACCTAAGTCACAAGCCATGCATTGAAATCTTGTACCTTGTGCATTAGGGTACTTGTACATTGTCTTAATATAATCGTATAACCTAAATGAAATACTATAAATATTTATAGACTTGTCCAAAAAGAACTAGGTGATGATTCCATGTAGTTTTCTTAATATATATGGGTTTTTAGGTCATTAATCCTAATGATTTTCTACCTTGGGTAGTTAAGGTTTATATCCTTATGTATACTTATTCTAGGGATTATATGATATGTTTATGACTTCTATGGTTTCTACGCTCTTGGTTTAAGGGTTTGTGTAGGTTGATCATACTTAAGATCCTATGCTTTGATAACTTGTACCTTATGCTTTATGAACTTGTAACTTGACTTGAAATGAATGTATAATCTTAATATGAAATGTAGTTGAGTTCTACACTTTGTGGTAAAAGATTATACTCAAACTCAATGTATATGGATTTTATATGCTAATCTTGGTTACTAGGTCTTGACTTGTAATTAGCCTTGGATTAGTGAATATTAGTGTTTTGTGATTATTTAACTTCTCTTTATATGATGGATTATAATTAGTACATTGTTTTTTTATAATAGTACATAGATTTTATGTAGTTACATTGCTTGAAATATTGTTTATCAAGGGTTTCTAGGTGGTGATCTAGACTATTATGTACAATTACTTGTACTTAGCTTTGTACGGTTTGTTCTTGCCATTCTTAGGTATTATTATGTCCTTAGAGCATACTTTATAACTTGTTTATGTTCCATAATGACTTATTCATAAGTGTTTACCATTCTTGAGTTTATAATTCATTTAAAGGAATTCTAGGGTTTCTAAGGGAATTTAGGGCATCATGGTTGCATTTGAGATGTTCTTATTGATATTGAACTTATTAGATCTCTTTTATAGTTTAGACTTGTGTCTTTCATTATTATAGGAATGTCTGGTTATAATAGTTTATGGTGTGAGTAGTAGTTCATTCTACCAAGTAAGACACAAAAAGCAAAAATTTCTAGTCGCTTTTCCACTCATATTCAATCATAGCATATATTACACTTGTAAATTTTATGGGTTGTCATATTATGTATGAGATTGTGTAAGGCGTCAATTTTAAATGTTGGTCATCTAGTCTTCGAGCAAGAACCGTGACTCGATCGGGTGCGGGTGGCACAATAACTCCCAAAGAAGCAATGACCTCTGGATAGCAAACCTCAAGTCTAGCAATTGACTTGTAAGACAAAACGCTCAAGTTACAAAGAACACGAGTCATGTTTCTTCGGACTGAAGCAAGTCGAGAGAAACGATGAGGTGTAGGAGTCTCACGTGCTTCAATGGCCGTGGAGCTCTCGACTACGTCCACACCGTATGGTGGTGGAGAAGTAGGCATCATCGACCGAGTTGGGACATCACGCCTTGGAGGCATCCCCGAGGGTGATGTCTCCAAGGATAGGTATGTGGAGAAAGTGGGAATTGGGTCCAAATGTCTTGGTGCCAACTTAGTCCCCACAAACGTAGGTCTCATCGACATCCTTGCGGTACGACGCATAGCGCGTCTTCTTGGAGCAAGGGTCGCTGAAGTGGATGGGGAAGTCTTAGACTCTTAGGTGCTTTCTCGTGCCTCTTGTATCACAACAACGGAGGTGGTGAAGGAGGTGACTCTCTAGTGGGTGAATCTTGAGCGAGGGATTCTCCAACCATCATGAGGCGAGGTCCGTTAGTTGGTGAATTCACGATGTACAACGTCTCGTCCGATGAAGTCGACATAGCACTATCAAATAAAAGGCATGTGTAAGTGATAGTTCAAAAATAAATTTTTAGTTTGCAAAATGTGTACGTTTTAATCCAAAAATATCATAGTATGAAACATTTAGTTCAAAATAGGCATGACACAAACCACTAACACTCCAATTAAGGATGTTAACCGTGTCGAAATAAAACCGATTTTACGCATACCCATAAGGGGGTATCATGCATATCTAAGTTAAGTCACATAGCAATTTAAGAGGTTAAAATAGCATGGCAACATTTTATGAAATAATATACGTCGTAACTTATTTGTATCGAAGACGTGGAGTGAAGTGGCCCATGGAGATGGAGAGATAGTTATAGTCTAGTGTTACTCTTTTCAAAAATTTTATTTTTGACTCAATGTTTTCAAAAATGATTTTATAAAAGTAACCTAGTTCTCTATAGCCATGTCTCTAATACCAATCTGTCACACCCTCAAATTATCAGAGTACGCGAGTACACTTGGGTGCGACTATCATGACTACCATAAGGCATAGATATAAAGAACGAATATTTAAAAGTCGTTTTAATTCATTAAACATAAATAAACTTGTTCGAAAACATTTGTTACAACATTAGGAAAATAAATCGAAGTTTTAGATGACATAGAAATAGAATAAAAATCCCCAAAAGATATCCATAACATTTATTATCTCCATAGCACAACCACGTCATCCCTTTGTCTTGATACTTGAGAAAAACATTGCTAAAGCGTCAACACCAAGGTTGGGGAGTTAATATGTTTAAGTTTCAATTGTGTGATGAACAATAAGACTTTAGTCAGACAACTGACATATAATCTTAGAACAGATACAAGATTACAATCAAATAGCATACGTTATACCTACGTCTAAGCTCATGACACCGAAGCGTTAACCAAACCGACAATATATAATTTTTGAGCCTAATGCAGATGCCTATCACAAGACATCCGTAAGGACTCAAATGTAAGTGTATCTAATTCATCCACACAACCACAATTAGATAGTGAGGTCTATCCTATAGATATATTCATAACATTTGCGCTTACACATAGTAATTAACGGTTCATGATAGTGGGGTAAATGCAACTAGGATATCGGGGACTTAGACCTTTAGTAGGTTACGTATCAAGTTTTAGTACTTATCTTTATCCGTTTAAAACAAGTAATGTTCTCACCCAAACATATAAAACAATTAAAAGTGGGGCTATGAAACTCACCTCAATGAAATAGCAAAGCGGAAATAATAGTAGTAACACGGAAAACGCGACTAATAACTGTTTTTTAGTATATCGTTTTCCTCGACTCGACTCGAATTGATTAACAACTTTATCACAAGATTAATTGTTCTTGGTTAATAATAATTGTTTCGTAATCTATGTCTATTTAAGCTAAAAATGGAGAAAATATGTAGGCTAAGGACTATATAAAAATAAAAGCGCAATTAATTCACATAAAATTATTCTAAAATGCAATATAAAATTAAACTACAAATTTAAATCTAGATGCAACAAAAATAAACTATAATTCAAATAAATCTAAATGCAAAATTAATCTAAATGCAAGCACTTAATAGCAAATAAAAGTGACAAAAAAATGAAATCATAAAGATAAACTTAAAAATAAAGCATAAAGCTTCAACCTTTTAAGCGTATTACTCTTTTTAGATGATAAAGCTTGAAGCTTTATATACTAATAAGCCTAATAATCATAAAAAGGTGTAAACTTTATACTAATAATAAGCTTATCTAGATGAAATCTAATTTTTAAACCTTTAAAACTATTTTTTAAAACAAATAATAATAACTAAAACTAATTAAACCGGTTTTTATGAAAAATATAATTTTTTTAAAACAATTTAAACTGTATTACTCTAATTAATTAAACTAAAACGATTAAGCTATAAAAATAAAAATGAGAGAACTTTGGTACCCGTGGTCCGTAGAAAATGCTCTAAACAAAATCAATCATAAGTAACAACATACGGCCCGTAAAGTACACGTCCTCCCAAAAGCAACAAAATACGGCCTGTAAAGTACACGACCAACCAAATCAATACTAAAGCTAAGCGTATCCCGGCCCGTAAAGTACACGGCCAACCAAATAAAACTCAAAACAAATTAATCAACCATAAGCTCTTTACCAAACATGACGATTCGATTCGCCAAGATCACAAAAACACAAAAGGTTAGAATAATAAGCAACTATTACTATTATATAAAGTGATTCGAACTAAACTAATAGATCTAAAATATTTTTTAACTTTTACAAAAATATATTAATTTTTAAACTAAAAATTAATAGATCTACACTATTTAATCAACTACCTAATAGATCTAAACTAATTAGTATAAAAAAACTAATAGATCTAACTATGTTTGTTGTTTTATATTTTAAATTTTTAAAACTAAAAATAAGAGATCTACAAAATTATAAAAAGATGATCTAAGATGAAAAATAAATCTAAGCTAGATTAATTAATCTACTTGCAAAAATTAAAGATGTAAACGGAAAAATATAATAGTGCTAATTAAAAACTAGCTTATAAATAAGGTGTAGGCCTAAGCTTAGAACTTATGAGATTTAAAAAGCTAAAAAAACTAATTAAATAAATACTCCAACAATAAGCTAGATCTAGAAAAATAAGGCAACAATAAGCTTAAAATAAGCTTGTATAAAAATCTAACTTATAAGGAAAAATTTATAAAAACTTATCCCAAATAATAAGATAGATTATAATTAAAAGTGAAAGAAAGGTAGAATGAGAATTAAAGTAAGAGAAAAAACTAATTTATAAAACTGAAAGAGTACAAAGCTCGAAAGGAAATTACATCTATTTTTGAAAATACAAAGAAAACTAGAGAGAAAACTAATTTATAAAACTAAGCTAACATCCATACATATGAGAGGGGAGGAGTTTATATAATAGCTGTGAGTAGGGGTATTTTCGTCCATTCCCATACTCCTTTGCTTTGTTTTCATCGACAGAAATGGCCAGTTGGCCTTGATTTCCTTCTTTTTTATGCTTCTAGAAGCTGACAGCTGTGGAATGTGGGATCATGTG
Organism: Glebionis coronaria; assembly: GCA_025667525.1. NCBI lineage: Eukaryota > Viridiplantae > Streptophyta > Magnoliopsida > Asterales > Asteraceae > Glebionis > Glebionis coronaria. The sequence goes on along the minus strand of CM046881.1, from coordinate 264,624,894 downwards.
CTCATTATAGCCAGACACACGCCCCTGCCAACTTTGTAATCATCGTCTGCCACGTGTCTCAATATAATTGGTCAGCCGCCACTGCAAATCTGACTTGTCTGCTACCTAGGACTGACGTGTCATTTTCCTACTGGCCAGCCGCCGCCACTTCATCATCGTACCTGCACAGAAATTAAGCATTGTCAGTGCCACGTGGCGCGCTGGCATTGGCCAGCCGCCGCCACGTGGATGTTGACGTCATCCAATCTGGACCGGTTTGAACCGGGTCTAGACCGGGTTGAACTGGGCTGAACCGGGTCGGGTCTGGTTCTGGTGGGTCGGGTCTGGATCGGGTCTGCCACGTAGATCACTGAGGTGGTGCCACGTGGCACTGGTAAAAAGTCCCCACCTTTTTGCACCAGCCAAGGATTTAACCCTTGTCTTTATGTTTGCAACACTAGGGACAAGGGGAGCACCAGCTGGGCTGGGCATCCCTTTGTTTATGTTAGTACAAAAAATTCTATTTAACCCCTTATTGAATGGACTAGCCAGCAGTTTTGACTATGTTTGACTATGTTTTATTTAATAATAATAATAATAATAATAATAATAATATATTACGAAATTATTTTAATTTTAATAAAAACTTTATTTTATTTTTATTTTTATTAAACTTCGGAAAAATATTTTTATTTGTATTATTTTATATTACTTAGTTATAAAAAACTATTTATTTAATTTTAAAAACTTAATAAACTTTAAAAATTCATAGAAAGCAAACCGTAAGGAGTTATGATGCGAGATTGGGACCGTTGGCTTCGTAATTTTGTGATCTTCAATGTAGTTTATTAGTGGATGACTTTGGAGATTGTAAAAAATGGTCGTTGTTGTATAATCTTCATCAAATCTTCATCTTTAGCCCTCCAAACTTCATTCTTTGGCACTTTTTGGTCCTTTGACTTTATCTTTGACTTTTTCTTCGATAAATGACCGTAAAATCCCGTGTTTTCTTTCCTTTTGATCTTTTGTACCTATTTCACAACAAAAACACAAACCACGCATAATTCTGACATTTACGATATAAATTACACGTTTTGGTCTCGTTTTTCATTGTTTTAAGTGGTAAAAGGATAAGTGTTTACACACTTATTAAATCCCCTACACTTGACCATTGCAATGTCCACATGCAATGCACAATTTTAAAGCACAAATTTACATTTTCCATCATAATTAACCCATCTCGGCCCTTATTACGATATACTATTACTATTATAATAAAAAGAAACTAAAGAACGATGAAAAGATAAAAACTTTATTCAAAAGATATAACAAATTCCATTTGTTTTATTTATTTGAAATTGTTTGATGGAAGAAACTTGTAATGAATTCTAAGAATTTAATTAGGGCTTTTGGTGTCATGAATATTAATCCCCTCAAGTTTCACGTTCCTCACACCAAGCGTAAAAACGAGATCATTGTAATTACAAGTTAGTAAAGCTAACACTTACTCATGTGGTTTAATTACTCAAGTAGACCCCCTTATTCCTACGGTGTATCTCTTATATTTTATTTTTGTCTTGAATGATCACGAGGATGCATTTTTTACTTATTTCGATAGTTTATTAAGGCTGAAAATAAAGTAGGACGATTTAATCAATAGTTAGCTAAAGGATAAAATCTTTTAAAACGGCTTCTCGAAATCTCATAAAGTTCATATCTTGGCATAACTCGTTTCACGATTTGAGACCTTTCTCGGACCGATATTTGGCATTGACTTCAAACTTTAAATCTTGAGAGACGTTCTTGAAATTATGTTCCTCTCTTCATTTTTGTATACATCTTCATTTGGAGTGAGAGATGCTTCAGATGTTGACGACGACTTCTTCATTCATCCTTGTCTTTATTTAGGATTTTGATATACAACGATACGCCTCCTTTTCGGACTTGGATCTATTTATCCTCATACCTTGTTAGGGTCTTTTTGGATAGACTTCTCCATGATCTTTAGGGGAGTAATTGCTTCTCGTCGTGTGTCTTGATCCTTCATATTGATTTAGATTAATAATCTTCACATCATCTTAGGATCTTTAGCAAAAAAAAGTGAATCCTCATGCCTTGCGAGGGCCTTTCTTGACTCGGGTATCCTCATGCCTTGTTAGGGCCTTTTTGGATACGCCAATCTTCGTGTCCCGTTTTAATAAGTTATGCCTTGGCTATGAACTCTAATTAATCCCGAGCAACTTTTAAACGATTTTGGGCTAGAAGTTAAGTAATTTTTTCAAATCGTACGACCTTATTTATTGCATTTATTTATTTACAAGTGATGGGAGAAAAAGCTTATATTAACACACATAGGTTCATGAAAGAATAAAAGACTTATAATTGACTCTATCATTTCTCGTTCTCCACAATTTAAAATCTCAAGGAATGAGACTCGTGGATGCTTAGCCTAATAAACCAATTAAGGTCCATATGGTTAAGGATACTAGCTAGAGTAGACTTGGATAAGTAAACTCGGGTTGAATCAAAATATTCACGACGGGCCTAATATATCAAAGACGTCTAAACTTGTTAAAACCATTTTATTTATTCATTTTATTTTTTTATTTTTATTTTACTTTATTATGGAATATATACATATGGTAGTGATAACAAAAGGAAAGGAGATAAAATTAAGTAAAACAAAAATACTATTAGGCCAAAATAGATCAAAAATTTTGAAAAACGTCGAAAAGTATTAATTTCCCGGTTTAAATAAGGACAAATTCCTGGAAAAGCCCACTTAAGGTTGATAGAAGTCTCTCATACACTTAATATAAACATTGTCCTCAATGTTTAATCATGTGGAAGTAAACTTCCCTACACTTAGGACATTGTGCACGTTGTTTAAATCTTGCTAAGGAAGAGACAACTAAAGTGATCACATTAATTCAACTTTGATTGATATTAAAAATTGAATCACCATAGCAAAAACAAATCGAAAGAAACCGGGGTACACGGGAACATGGGATCACGGGTCTTCAAAGGTACGAAAAATGGAGCACGAAAGCACACATCCCTACAAAACAACACATCACAAACAACCTACATGGCTCCCCCTACACTTATTGGTGGAAATGGGTGAAGGTTGAAAAGGTGGAAAGGGTGGAAAAGGAAAAAAAAAATATAACCTAGTTAAACGATGCTTGATTTTTTCTCACGAGTCTCTAGCTCGACTCGATTTCCCGAATATCATCATTCAAATGGGAAAATCATGGAAAAACCGAGATTTCCAGGGGAGGAAAATCTCTCCATGATAAAAGGTGAAACATACTCACTTAAGTAATACCCCAAGAAAAATCCACCCGGGTCAAACACATAATTTCCATCACGAAAGGAAATAAACCCCATGGTGGTAAAATCACACAAGTATAAGTCGAGTGGGGTATCCTTAGGCAACGATCTCTTAAAGGAAAGGGTGGTATGGTGATAGTAGAAGGTGTGCTAAGGTGAAAGGGTAGCCCCGAATATTCCAAAAATGTTTCCTTTTATTTCATCAAATGGATACTGAGATGGCTCAAAAACTTTGATACCGGGATCGAATACCTTTTCCTTTAGGGTAAAATAAGAAAGACACTCAGTGGAACTTGAAGAAAATCCGCTCATATACCTCACAATCTCATCCGAAGAATGTGGAAAGAGAGGTGTGAAAACATAAGTACTCCGAATGTTGGTGTCGTCCAGTTTCTTTTCCTTTGAAACGGGTTTCTTAAAGTCCGACGGAGGGTAAAGGCCATAATCGAAATCTAAAGGAGGAGAATCATGCTCATTAGGAAAGTAAGTATTGAGAAAGGTGCCAAAATCTTCCTCAAAAGAGTAATCCTCTAAAGTAGTATCAAACGTCGTTGGAGGGGGATCCTCATCAAAAGTACTAACTCCCGATATAGGAACATAAGAGTCAAAGGGAGACTCAAAAGTGGGAGGAGCACTCATAGAGACAATCGGATCATTAGGCTCACTAGGTGTGTCTTCAAATCCCGAAGAAATGAGATCACTTAAAGAAGTGTCGTCATCATAGTCATTATAGAGTGGGATATCAAAGAGTGGAGGTTCTAAAGGTGTCTCCCCAAGATCTAAAGGAGAATGAACACTTGAAAAAGTGTCATCACTATCGGTATCGTAAATGGGATTATCTAAAAGTGGAGGCTCAAAAGGTGGTTCCTCTAAATCCGAAGTGGAATGATCACTTAAAGAAGAGAAATCACTAAAATCATCATTAGCTCCCTTATTTTCTTCAAAAAGTGGATTATCATTTGAAGTTTCAAAAATTGGATTTGAATGTACCACAAAATCATGAAGATTAAGCTTTTTAGTTTCAAAAGGATTGATAAAACTTTCTTCATTATCAAAATTAAGAACATCAATCATATTGATCGATTCTTTTCCATTTGATTTATTTGTGATTTTTCCCATTTTAAACCCTTGTTGATAATCCCCTACCCTAAGAATTAACTCCGCTTCGACCACATCAACTAATGCTTTTCCGGATCATAAGAATGGTCTACCAAGTATTAACGGAATACGAGGATCCATCTCATAGTCGACGACGACAAAGTCCAGAAGAAAAGTGAATGTACCGACTCAAATAAAAACGTCCTCGGCAATACCAATGGGGTATGCGAGAGTTCTATTGGCTAACTCGAGAGTCATACGAGTTGGTACAAGGTCGGGTAATGATAATTGTTTCCATACCGAGAGTGGCATAAGATTGATGCTAGCACCGAGATCCGCTAAAGCCATACAATCATCAATTTGAGGAAACGAGCAAGGTAACACGAATCGTCCGGGATCTCCTAGATTTTCGGGAATCTCTTTGAGAAGAATCGCGGAACAATTTTCATTTAAACGAGTGTTAACGAGCTCTACCATTTTTTCCTTCTTATTGAGCAAATCTTTGAACATTTTCACAAATTTAGGCTTTTTAGCAAGTGCTTCAATAAGGCTCATGTTAACATTCACTCGGGAAATCATTTTCAAAAAGTTGGAAACGTGAACGTCTTCTTTGGTAAGCAACTTAGCCTTGTCCAACCTAAAGGGATAAGGGATATTGGGATTTGAAGTTGAAGGTTGAGAAGGAGAAGGACTCGCTTCTTGAACAACCTTAGGGTTAGGTTCATTAGACAATGGAGAACTAGTACTATGAGTGGTAGTGGGAGGGATCACCGTTGGGGGAGTAGGATTACTCATTATGACCTCCGGGCCTTGCCTCTCCTTTATGGGCGAAGAGATGGAATGTCCAAGTAAAGTGGCTCCACTTCGAGTAGTAATAGCAATCACATTAGCTCGAGGGTTGGTCTCGATATTAGAAGGTAAGGCTCCTTAGGTCCTAAGGGCTTGCAACATTTGCATGAACTTTCGGTCGGTCGACTCTTGCATCTCTTTCATGGTCTTCTCGTGTTCGGTCAATTTTTGAAGAACCAAGTCCATTTGAGGATTATGCATGTTCATTTGATTAAACCCTTGATTAGGAAAACCTTGGTTATAATTTTAAAAACCTTGATTAAAACCTTGGTTTTGAAAATCTTGGTTATTAAAGCCTTGATTTTGATTATTAAACCCTTGGTTTTGCCCTTGAAAATTCCCTTGATTTTGGTTAAAATCCCTTGCATTTGAATTCCCTTGAAAATTACCCCTTTGAGGACCTTGGTTCTTATTTTGGTATTGTGTATTTTGGGCAGGTGGGGGTGGTATTTGTGGAGCTACAAAACCCGGGGGATCCAAATAGTTAGTACTCTTATAAGACAAATGGTTAACATCAACATTCGATTTAAAGTAACCCTTTCATTTTCATTGGTGTTATAAGCATAGAATTATTGTTGTTGATTGTAAACCTTGTCACAATTAAGATACGAATGTGGCCCACCACATGTTTCACAAGTCACATTAAGGGCATTCAGGTGTGGAACGGGTGTGTTTTGAACGTGTAAGGCAAGTTTTGTCACAATTGAAGTAAGTGCTTGAATTTGATTGTTATTCTCACTATCACTAGCACTAGAGATTGTAGCCCTTACACTCTTGGTTTGAACTTTTACCTTGTTTTCAATAATTGCCCAAGTCTCGTTCATGGATTTCACAAGCATATTACCCCCCGAAGCGCTATTTAATGAGTCTTGGTCATTCGAAGTTAATCCATTATAAAACGTATTAATTTGATGCACTTTTGTAAAACCATGTTGTGGACATTTTTATAAAAGTTCCTTAAATCGATCCCAAGACTCACTAAACTTTTCCCCATATTTTGTTCAAAGGTAATGATGTCATTCCTTAAAGCGGTGGTCCGTGATGGTGGAAAGAATTAGTTAATGAACTTGGTCTCTAAATCCAACCATGTGGTGATACTTTGGGGTGGTTCCTTATCAAGCCAAATTTGGGCTTGTCCCTCGAGGGAAAAAGGAAAGAGGAGTAAACGAATGTCCTCTTGAGTCATCCCATTGTACTTAACGGTATTTGCTAATTGGATGAATCGTTTGATATGAGCATGAGGATCATCATTAGTACGTCCCAAAAATGGTGTAGCGGAAACCATTTGAATAAAACCCGTTTTTAGTTCAAAATTATTCGCTCCAATATCCGGTACAACAATCTCGTCATCATTTCCCTCAACGTGAGATTGCAAAATCTCGATCATAGGTCGGTTATCCGTTGCCATCGTATTGTTGAAAGCTCGATTCTCGGGATCGGCTTGATTAACGGTCTTTTTGTTTTCTTCTTCTTTTTGGAAGAATTAGAAATATTTGGTACACCACTCGGTATGTGTGCACGCGCGCGAGTGCGCATACAACTAAACACGAGGAATGAGGTAGGAGACCTCGGTGACTTTGATAGGAAAGGGATTATCCCTCTCGAGGTTCAATATAAAAAAGCTAAAAAATATATATACGTAATACTACTTGGGCGGCAAAACCATCGATTAGCTTTCCTTCTCAAAATACTGACAAGTGAACAGGGGGAATGAGGTGGCGCGAAGCACTGAAGTACCTAGCTTCCCTTAGACGGCCTTTTATAGCACGTCGCCTATCTATTCACCTTAAAGTTCGTATTTTTTCGAATTATTGCTTAACGAAAGTATTTATATATTTTTGCCTTTATTTTTGTTTGATCGATACACGTATGTGGAACCGGAACGCCTCCAAATACGGTGTAATGCATCGGCAATACTTTTGGAATATTGTGTATTGAGTGTTCGTATACGTAATATCTATAGTAAAAGAAAATTCTTTTTGTTATTTTTATTTTTTAAAATAAAATATATTCACAATAAAAACGAAAGAAATCGTTATAGAAAAATAACAATACATAATATTTTTTTGGTGTAATACTTTAGGAAAACTATTACTTTTTGGATTTTTTAATTTTTTTGGTGCAAATCTTAGGAAAGAATTTGCTTTTGTGATTTTTTATTTTTTTTTATTTTTATCTTTTTGATTTTTTTTTATGTTTTTTTTTAACAAGAAAAATAACGTTAAAAAGTGAACGGATCCCAAAATCCAAATCGTCTCAGGAAAAATAGTCAATCGTAACGAGCGAATCGGCAGCGGCGCCATTTTAATAACTGTTTTTTAGTATATCGTTTTCCTCGACTCGACTCGAATTGATTAACAACTTTATCACAAGATTAATTGTTCTTGGTTAATAATAATTATTTGGTAATCTATGTCTATTTAAGCTAAAAATAGAGAAAATATGTAGGTTAAGGACTATATAAAAATAAAAGCGCAATTAATTCACATAAAATTATTCTAAAATGCAATATAAAATTAAACTACAAATTTAAATCTAGATGCAACAAAAATAAACTATAATTAAAAATAAATCTAAATGCAACATTAATCTAAATACAAGCACTTAATAGCAAATAAAAGTGACAAAAAAATGAAATCACAAAGATAAACTTAATAATAAAGCATAAAGCTTCAACCTTTTAAGCTTATTACTCTTTTTAGATGATAAAGCTTGAAGCTCTATATACTAATAAGCTTAATAATCACAAAAAGGTGTAAACTTTATACTAATAATAAGCTTATCTAGATGAAATCTAATTTTTAAACCTTTAAATCTATTTTTTAAAACAAATAATAATAACTAAAAAAATTAAACCGATTTTTATGAAAAATATAATTTTTTAAAAACAATTTAAACTATATTACTCTAATTAATTAAACTAAAACGATTAAGCTATAAAATTAAAAAGGAGAGAACTTTGGTACCCGTGGTCCGTAGAAAACGCTCTAAACAAAATCAATATACGGCCCGTAAAGTACACGGCCTCCTAAAAGCAACAAAATACGGCCCGTAGAGTACATGGCCAACCAAATAAATACTAAAGCTAAGCGTATCCCGGCCCGTAAAGTACACGGCCAACCAAATAAAACTCAAACCAAATTAATCAACCATAAGCTCTTTACCAAACATGACGATTCGATTCACCAAGATCACAAAACACAAAAGGTTAGAATAATAAGCAACTATTACTATTATATGAAGTGATTCGATTAAACTAATAGATCTACAATATTTTTTAAGTTTTATAACAATATATTAATTTTTAAACTAAAAATTAATAGATCTACACTATTTAATCAACTACCTAATAGATCTAAACTAATTAGTATGAAAACTAATAGATCTAAATATTTTTTTTTGTTTTATGAAAGTATATTAAATTTTTAAAACTAAAAATAAGAGATCTACAAAATTATAAAAAGATGAATCTAAGATGAAAAAGAAATCTAAGCTAAATTAATTAATCTACTTGCAAAAATTAAAGATGTAAACTAAAAATATAAAAGTACTAATTAAAAAACTAGCTTACAAATAAGTTGTAAGCCTAAGCTTATAAATTATGAGATTTAAAAAGCTAAAAAGTTAATTAAATAAATACTCCAACATAAGCTAGACCTAGGAAAATAAGGCAACAATAAGTTTAAAATAAGCTTGTATATAAATCTAACTTATAAGGAAAAAGTTATAAAAACTTATCCCAAATAATAAGATAGATTATAATTAAAAGTTAAAGAAAGGTAGAATAAGAATTAAAGTAAGAGATAAACAACTAAACTAAAACTTGACTTTTATTAAAATTGAAAGAGTACAAAGCTTGAAAGGAAATTACATCTATTTTTGAAAATACAAAGAAAACTAGAGAAAAAACTAATTTATAAAACTAAGCTAACATCCATACAAATGAGAGGGGAGGAGTTTATATAATAGCTGTGAGCAGGGGTATTTTTGTCCATTCCCATACTCCTTTGCTTTGTTTCATCGACAAAAATGGCCAGCTGGCCTTGATTTCCTTCTTTTTATGCTTCTAGAAGCTGGCAGCTATGGAATGTGGGATCATGTGCTCATTATAGTCAGACACACGCCCCTGCCAACTTTGTAATCATCACCTGCCACGTGTCTCAATATAATTGGTCAGCCACCACTGCAAATCTGACTTGTCTGCTACCTAGGACTGACATGGTGGCGCCGCCGCCACGTGTCACTTTCCTACTGGCCAGCCACCGCCACGTCATCATCGTACCTGCACAAAAATTAAGCATTGTCAGTGCCACGTGGCGCGCTGTCATTGTCCAGCCGCCGCCACGTGGATGCTGACGTCAGCATGACGTCACCCGGTTTGGACCGGGTCTGGACCGGCTGGTCTGAACCGGGTTGAACCGAGCTGAACCGGGTCCGGTCTGGTTCTGGTGGGTCGGGTCAAGGTCTGGTTCGGGTCCGCCACGTGGACCACTGAGATGGTGCCACGTGGCACTGGTAAAAAGTCCCCACCTTTTTGCACCTGCCAGGGATTGAACCCTTGTCTTTATGTTTGCAACACTAAGGACAACGGGAGCACCAGCTGGGCTGGGCATCCCCTTGTTTATATTAGTACAAAAAATTCTATTTAACCCCTTATTGAATGGATTAGCCAGCAGTTTTGACTATGTTTTATTTATTAATAATAATAATAATAATAATAATAATAATAATAATAATAATAACAATAATAATATATAATGTATTACGAAACTATTTTAATTTTAATAAAAACTTTATTTATTTTTATTTTTATTAAATTTCAGAAAAATATTTTTATTTATATTATTTTATATTATTTAATTATTAAAAACTATTTATTTAATTTTAAAATTTAATAAACTTTAAAATTCATAGAAAGCAAACCGTAAGGAGTTACGACGCGAGGTCCTTGTCTTCGTAATTTTGTACTCTTCAATGTTGTTTATTAGTGGATGACTTTGTAGATTGGCAAAAATGGTCCTTGTTGTAAAATCTTCATCAAATCTCCATCTTTAGCCCTCGAAACTTCATTCTTTTGGCACTTTTTGGTCCTTTGACTTTATCTTTGACTTTTTCTTCGATAAATGACCGTGAAATCCTGTGTTTTCTTTCCTTTTGATCTTTTGTACCTATTTCACAACAAAAACACAAACCACGCATAATTCCAACATTTACGATATTAATTACACGTTTTGGTCTCGTTCTTCATTGTTTTAAGTGGTAAAAGGATAAGTGTTTACACACTTATTAAATTAGAATAAATAAATAGGATTTGTTTTGTTTATAATTATCTTTAACTATGTCAAATATATTATATATATATAATATAATGTCATTTTTTCCTTTACTTGTAAGATAAGGGGTAGGTGCTCGGTTCGATCTATTTCTTTATCTCCCCGTGAGTCGTATGTTTGTTACAATATGGACAAAATTTAGCAACTCCAATTGATTAGGCGTATTGTGCCGGTTCTTTTGAGTAATATATCTGGAAATTCCCTTTGATTCCTTATTAACACCGGTTCGAACACAGACGGTACATTCCAAAAGAACCGGACACACAAATCGATACAATAGCGCTCTTCTCGTAATCTAAGTGAAAAATTATATTTAGGCTAAATATGCCATATGAATGAGTTTATAACATTTTATCCCTAGTATGTGCTTGCATTTTAAGTTTATAAAATATAAATGTCATTTTTACAATTATTTCATTTGGGTCGAAATGTCATTTTTATAGGTCGATAAGTCCTTCATTATTAATCCGTAAAATAAACGGTCGATCAATGCGGAAACTAGGTTGCGAGGGCAACAAAAATCCGTTGGAATTGCCCTCGGGCTTAGTCTCTAAAGAGTATTTTTTTTTCAAAGGCTTGTGGTTTAAAAACAAAAATACGCAACCCTTGTAGTTTGAAAAGAAATTACAAAACAAAATACTTATTTTATTTTCTATTTTTTTGTTACACATCAGTAAAGATAAAACACAATGATAATTATTGAAAAACAGCAAACCCTATTTCACTTCCTACACCTTCGGATATGCCATCCCCATCACGACGGCTCTCATCTGATCACATGTCGGCTCTTATCTGATCACATGTCGAAATCTTCTTGATTCAAACTCTAGCCTGACTACGTACATATCTTTTTATGTTGCCAAGTTAACATTGGTTCAATTTTCGCTTTAATTTGATATTTATTGTCATTTTATTTTTAAAGCTCTTAGTTATATATGCAGGTTCTTTATTATTAGGCTCATATGGGGGAATATTTTCTGGTCATCGAATTATCAATGATTTAGCTGTTAAATTGAGATAGCAATTGAACCTTATGCTTGTTTGTATTTATTGTTTTGAGTGTTCGAATGAATTTATTTCTTGATTTTCAGTTTTTGGCATGTAATAGTTGGATTGATAACTGTGTGATCACATTTGTTTGATTCAAGTTCTTATAAATTTTGAATGTTTTATGTGATTTCGATGTTGTAATCTATTTTGAATTTGCCAAACCAAAGCAAATGGTTTTATATATTTGGAGGACGAGAAGCTCTTCACGGAGAAAGATGACAATGTTTTGGGGGTGAGGATGATAGCAGCATTGATTATTCGTCGGATCATTATATAAACGAGTGAGTTGGAAGGAAGAGGAAGTATGTTAATTTGGTCAAAGGGTGTAGTAATATAATTGCTGGCTAAAAGAAGTTGTAATTAATATTACAGTATAATGTAAATAAATTTTAAAGTACAATGTTTGTATATATTTTTTAAAATACTATGATGTGAAAAAAAACTCGTCTCTAAGGGTCTCAAATTGTAAGCCGAAGTAGGTTGCCCAAAACATGATAGTTAGTATTCTTTTAATTCTTTTATAAGGTGGTTTTCTAAGATTTTTAGACGCGTGTAACGGGTTCGATAATCACTCACAGACCGAACAAAAGGCACCTTTGGAAGCTAGACCAGGTCGGCTTTGACCTCATGTTTTCAGTTTTATAAGGCTAACTCGGTGTTAAAACGTAACGCGAAATGTGTACACTGGGCCGAAATTTAGACAATAATTTCCTGAAATAAACACTGCTTGCTTGCGGTTTATATTTGGTGTATAACTTACTTTTATTAGGTGTCTTCACACTACTTTCTTGCTTGTGTCAAGTCATGCGCAGCACACACTAACAAGTACATTCTTTTACATATTTATTTATGGTCGCGTCCTACACATATAATTGCACCATCTAGTACACACACATTACTCAATGGGTAACAGGGAATAAAAGTTTTTGGTTCCTTGTAGGCTGTACACACATGCATACAACAACACCTATTTTATTAGTAGTACTTGTACTAGATGAGAAAGTAAATTTCAGATCCTTTTGTTTCCCCTCACACGCACAGTGATTTTTGGGTTTAGACTCAGTACTATGCTTCAAAACAAAATTCAACACACATATACATGCGAAATACATATAACTAGAACGAAATGAGTGCCCCTGCTATTACCATACACACACAACACATATTCATAACAATATTGTTTCTTCATGTTTTTGAGGACACACATACGATACACACACACCTACATACAAGTTTTTATGCTGTTGAAGAAGACATAAAACTAGTTACTGTTATTTGTTCACACGACTAACGTACACAGCACCATACACACATGCATTTATGTTAAAGGACTTACAAATACATGCACACATACATTTTATGCATCCATGATTCCATGTTAATCTCATTTACTTATTGTTTGTATTATGTACTTATGAACCCACATCACAAACACGACATACACACACAACACAGAATACATGCACACATAGTACCCTATTTTGGTTATTACTTGTTTCTTGCATCTTAAAGTCAAGCACTGTTAGAAGTATTTAAAGTGATGGTCATATAATATACCGTTGCGAAACTCGTGGAAAATGCTATTCATCGGTGTCGAGAGTTCTATGTCATTATTATGTATGTAACGGGAATTAGTCCCGAACACACAAATGAGGAAGGCCTCCTAACATTGTAAGCCTTAGTATAAAAGGCACAACCATCCTCATTTGTGTGGGTGTCTCCCATTTTGTATTTTCCTTCCTTCTTGTTTTAGAGAGAGAAACACTCCTTAGTTTCTCTCACTAGGATTACACTACTTTGTATCTTTCTTCCTTTTTCTTCATCTAATCTAATATTCCATTCTTAGTTTTAATCTTGATCTTATTCATCTATATTTCTTATTATATAAGTCGTATGATTGTTCCTAACAAGTGGTATCATTCGCCAAGGGATTCGTAGTTAGCTTTGGTGTTGATTTGGTGTGGATTTGGTATTGATTTCGTGGGTTTTTTGGTTTAGGCTACTGGATTCGATTACTATTTGAGGCTTTGAGGTGTTGTTATTGGTGTGATCGAAGTGGTTATTGATTTTGGTGGATTCGTGATATTGTTTTGGTGGTTTAGCATTATCTCTGACGACTCAATATTGTACTTATGTATTTTCGGAATTATCTTCGCAAAAGGGTTCTATATTCCGAAATCTTGCCATTTTTCTGAAAATTTTTTCTGAAAAAAACCCATTTTTCCGAAAATATTTCTCTGAAAATATCATTTTTCCAAAAAAAACCATTTCTTTGAAAATATCATTATTCCGAAAAAGTCATTTTCTCTGAAAATCCATTTATTCCGAAAAAGTTTTTTCTGAAAATCCATTTATTCCGAAAAAGCATTTTCTCTGAAAATCCATTTATTCCGAAAAAGCATTTTCTCTGAAAATCCATTTATTCCGAAAAAGCATTTTCTCTGAAAATCCATTTATTCCGAAAAAGCCATTTTCTCTGAAAATCTATTTATTCCGAAAAAGACATTTTCTCTGAAAACTCCATTTATTCCGAAAAAGTGTTTTTTTCTGAAAACTCCATTTATTCCGAAAAAATCTTTATTCCGAAAAAACCGTTATTCCGAAAAAGTGATTTTTTCTGAAAAACCCCTTTATTCCGAAAAAACCTTTATTCCGAACAAACCTTTATTCCGAAAAAGTGATTTTTTCTGAAAAACACCTTTATTCCGAAAAAACCTTTATTCCGAAGAAAACCTTTATTCCGAAAAAGTGATTTTTTCTGAAAAAGCCATTATTCCGAAAATATTTTCAAAATTTGTGTTTTTGAAAATTACGTGTGTTTTTTTGGCCTTGAAATTTTTGGTTTCAGGTAGAGGTGGCAAATGGGTTGGTTTGGTTGGGTTTGGTTTATGGGTCAAATGGGTTGTGGGTCAAATGGGTTGTGGGTCAAATGGGTTATAGGTCAAATGGGTCATCATTTAATAATGGGTCAAATGGGTTATGGGTCAAATGGTTTGGGTCGGGTCAACCCACTAACTTACAATAATTTCCTATCTTTTAACATGTTCAAACGTTTTTATCTGTATTCGTTCGATTTTTACGTTTTGGTCAGTTTTTTTAAGTTTTTCATCGATTTTTTTACGTTTTCATCAGTATTTTTACGTTTTCGTCAGTAAATTTACGTTTTTGTCAGTAAATTTACGTTTTCGTCTGTAAATATACGTTTTAGTCAGAAAATTCACGTTTTCGTCAGTAAATTTACGTTTTCGTCAGTAAATTTACGTTTTCGTCAAAAGAATTACGTTTTTGTCAGTAAATTTACGTTTTCGTCAGTAAATTTACGTTTTCGTCAGAAATTTTACGTTTTCGTCAGAAAATTTATGTTTTCCTCAGTAAATTCACGTATTCGTTATAAAATTAACGTTTTCGTCAGAAAATTTACGTATTCGTCAGAAAATTTACGTTTTCGTCAGTAAATTTACGTTTTCGTCAGTAAATTTAAGTTTTCGCCAGAAACTTTACGTTTTCGTCAGTAAATTTATGTATTCGTCAGAAAATTTACGTTTTCGTCAGTAAATATACGTATTCGTCAGCAAATATACGTTTTCGTCAGTAAATTTACGTTTTCGTCAGTAAATTTTCGTTTTCGTCAGTAAATTTACGTTTTCGTCAGAAAATTTACGTTTTCGTCAGTAAATTCACGTATTCGTCAGAAAATTCACGTTTTCGTCAGAAAATTTACGTTTTCGTCAGTGAATTTACGTTTTCGTCAGAAACTTTACGTTTTCGTCAGTAAATTTACGTTTTCGTCAGTAGATTTACGTATTCGTCAGAAAATTTACGTTTTCGTCAGAAAATTTAAGTTTTCGTCAGTAAATTTACGTTTTAGTCAGTAAATTTACGTTTTCGTCAGTAAATTAACGTTTTCGCCAGAAAATTTACGTTTTCGTCAGTAAATTAACGTTTTCGTCAAAACTTTACGTTTTCGTCAATAAATTTACGTTTTCGTAAGTAAATTTACGTATTCGTCAGAAAATTTACGTTTTCGTCAGTAAATTTAAGTTTTCTTCAAAAAATTTACGTTTTCGTCAGAAAATTTACGTTTTAGTCAGTAAATTTACGTTTTCGTCAAAAAATTTTCGTTTTCTTCAGTAATTTTACGTTTTCGTCAAAACGTGAATTTTCTGACGAATACGTGAATTTACTGACGAAAACATAAATTTTCTGACGAAAACGTAATTTTTTTGACGAAAACGTAAATTTACAGACGAAAACGTAAATTTACTGACGAAAACGTAAATTTGCTGACGAAAATGAAAATTTACTGACGAATACGTATATTTACTGACGAAAACGTATATTTTCTGACGAATACGGAAATTTACTGACGAAACGTAAAGTTTCTGGCGAAAACTTAAATTTACTGACGAAAACGTAAATTTACTGACGAATACGTAAATTTTCTGACGAAAACGTGAATTTTCTAACGAATACGTGAATTTACTGAGGAAAACACAAATTTTCTGACGAAAACGTAAATTTTCTGACGAAAACGTAAATTTACTTACGAAAACGTAAATTTACTGAAGAAAACGTAAATTTTCTGACGAATACGTAAAATTTCTGACGAAAACGTAAATTTACTGATGAAAACGTAATTTACTGAGGAAAACGTAAATTTTCTGACGAATACGTAAATTTACTGACGAAAACGTAAATTTACTGACAAAAACGTAAATTTTCTGACGAATATGTAAATTTTCTGACAAAAACGTAAATTTTCTGCCGAAAACGCAAATTTACTAACGAAAACGTAAATTTAGTGACGAAAACATAAATTTTGGAAGAAAACGTAAATTTACTGACGAAAACGTAAATTTACTAACGAAAACATAAATTTACTGACGAAAACGTAAATTTACTGACAAAAACGTAAATTTACTGACGAAAACGTAAATTTACTGACGAAAACGTAAATGTATTGTCAAAGACTTTAAATTACTGACGAAAACGTAAATATACTGACGAAAACGTGAATTTATTGACGAAAACGTAAATTTACTGACGAAAACGTAAATTTTCTGACGAAAACGTAATTTACTGACGAAAACGTAAATTTACTGACGAAAACGTAATTTACTAAAGAAAACGTAATTTACTAAAGAAAACGTAATTTACTGACTAAAACATAAATTTTCTGACGAATACGTAAATTTACTGACGAAAACGTAAATCTTCTGACGAATATGTAAATTTACTGACGAAAACGTAAATTTACTGACGAAAACGTAAATTTTCTGACGAATACGTAAATTTACTGACGAAAACGTAAATTTAGTGACTTAATAATAAAAACTAACTTTTTACACTATTGGGTTTTTGGTACAATAATAGGAACCATGTGACCTATTTTTAAACCCATTTGACCCATTTTCAAACCCATTTGACCCAAACTTCATTTTACACAAAGAAAGGGGTTGACCCATTTGACCCATCACTCTATTTTTTGCTCAACCCATTTCAACCAATAAGGTTATGAAATTGAACCCAAATGGCCTACTTTTGGTGGAATGGGTTGAAATTGCCACCTCTAGTTTCAGGAGAGCTCATTTTTAGGGGATTCAATCATATTTAGGGGATTTTAACTTCAACATTCTGCTTTCTACGAATTGAGATCCTGTTTTTCACACGACTTCTACGATGACTTATCAACAAGATAGTGATGCTGCGGGTTTTGAGCACCGTGATAGCCATGTAAGAAAGAAGAGGAATGCTGCCCATCTCCAGTCTCAGCTTCTTATAGCACAAAATGAAGAAGCAAAAATTCCACTTCTAGCTGAAGACTTTGATCTCATGGCATCTGCAGCAGCATATGATGAGGAAGAAGAGGTGAATACCGACTCCATCTTGATGGCTAATTCGCAGCAATCATCCACATCAGTAGTTCAACCTGACAGAGCTCTTGTGTATGATTCAGACGGTTCCTCTGAGGTACACCCACGTCTCAATGATAATGAGTTATATAATATGTCTAATCAGGAGGAAGAGTATACTGAGTCACTTGAGCCTTCCACTGAGACACACGGGGTTCAAATGAATAATAGCAATATTATTTCTAATGCGCGCAGTGTGGACCTTAGTGGAGATCAAGTAGTGCAACCTACAACCCTTCCTGACGAGACGCATGCGTATTATAAATCATTATTTGATAAACTTGCCAAGGATGTTGCTCATGCGAATGTGGTTAATAATAAGTTTAGAGAAACTAATGCCAAATTGACCACTGAGCTTGCGGGATATAAGGAACGGGAGAAAAGTTTTGAGATTCATCATGCTAAAATCAAGGAACTTGAACAAGCTCGTGCTACATTTGTTTATCAAGAAAAATGCACAACTAAGAAATTAAATGCCTTACACTTAAGTAGTACTAAAAAGATAAGCGAATTGAATGATGAAATCACGACTCTTAATAAACAGCTTTCAACTGAAAAATCTACCATTTTGGAGTTTAAAAAAGAACGAAAAAAGCTGAAACATGATTTCAAAATTCGAGAAGATGGGCTTCTTGAGGATTTTTTCAAAGCTTAGGATAGGATTAGGGAATTAGACAACCTTTTGGTAAAACGTGGCCAAACTATGAAGACAATAAATATGCTCGCACCAAAAGTGAATGAGATAAACTACACTCGATACAAATTGGCCTTAGGTTGTCCCCTTCCTCCTAATCCAGGATATCTTAAGCAAGTTCAGGCCATAAATAAAACCTTATATAATGGTAGTGTGCTCTTGTCTGATGAGCATGATCCTCCTAGTGTGCATGATTCCGAGTAAACTACTGAACTTGCAGTAGAGACTCGTTTAAGAATGAAAAAGCTTGATAAAGAAGTGACACATGTTTATTATTCGAAAGTTAATCCTCCAACTGTTTTTGTTCGGTCTAAAACGAGTTCTGAAATGCTTTTGCTACCAAGTGAGGAATTGTCTGATGACCCTCCGAAACCGAGTATCACACGTAGGTATCTAAACGAGCTCAAAGATAATTTTGTCATTCTCAAACGGGTTGTTAACGCCATAATGACTAGAGGAAACTTTACATCACCCGTTCATGTTGAGTTACAAAAAGTGCTTCATACTGAAATCAATCCGGTTATTAATCAAGTTGATGCGAGGATAGGCAATCTTGAGAACGCTTTTCTAAAAGAACTAGCCAAATTTGTTGAAGACTTTAAATCTTTGGCGAAGGAGGCTGATGAATCTCTTGATAGAATTAAAGTTTTAGAAAGCGACCTTGCATGTCTCTCGAAATCAAGTGACAGTGGTGATTGTGTTGATAGTAACCCCGTTGCGATAAACATCTCTGTGTCAGACAATGCAACCCTCCAAAATGAGCTTGATCGTACGAAAGAGAAAATGGAGTCTTATGTCATCAAAAAGGACAACAAATTCACCGATCTTTAGAATAAATATGTCAAAAAATGTGATGAATGTAAGGATGACAAACTCTCGTATGATAAAGCTTACAATGAACTGCAACAAACAATCGAACAGCTGCAAGCTCAGTTAGGAGGGTGAATGTCGCGACAGTGAGCCTTCAACAAATGTTAATCAAAAAGAGTTCACGGTTCTTTAACACCGATATGATTTTCTTCAGAAACATTGTCATTCTCTTGAACTTGCATTGCAAAACAAAGTTGGAAAAGTTCCTGATGACAGTAATTTACAAGTAAAACTGTCTGAATCATTTCGTGAATTGAATGAAAAGAGTAAGGATATTTCTGATCTGAAAGCTCAGCTGCAAGACAAAGACATCGCGATTGCTGAGTTGAAGAAACTTGTTGGAAAGATGGGTGGAAAAGCTGTGGAAGCTAAGGTTGTAAAATCAGTTGTTAGACAACCCAATGCGTACAAAGTACCAAAGCCATCTATCTTAGGAAAACCGCCTTCTAATGTTTCTAGGTTACCTCCTAATACCGATGGACAATCAAGTGTTCCAAAACCAGCCATATCACCCTATGTTCCACCATTTAGAAAACCCACTCTTGCTAAACCCAACCATGTGAATGCACCTTCCACTACTTCAAAGAGTACTCCCAAACATGTGATTCTTACGCCCACAAAGGAATCTAAAGGGTCAAATGATGTTATTCAAACCAACAATCTAGGGAAGGGTATGCCAAAAGGGAACATTCAGAAAGCAAACCTTGTGTATTCACCACCTAGTAACCAACCAACCGCTAGAATTCCACACACTCCTAATGGTAGTCAACCAAAACCTAGGATCCCTTACCAGCAACCTAGGAATTGGCAGCCACCAATGAGTAGTCGTGTATCGAACAAGGTGCCTGAACGGTCAGCAAAACCTAGGTACACAAGGACCTTTGAGAATCCCAAACTCCATGTATGCCATACATACAAAAAGGGCATTCACCATGGAAACCATGCTCATTGCATTCTGCAATACCTCTATGAGGTAAACTCTCATGCCTTCACACAGAGAAATAATGTAGAATCCCATAAGACAACAAGGAGATTCACACCCATCACAAAGAAAAGCAATGACAAGAAATCTTCAAAGTGGATCAATGCAGGAACTAGTTTCTCTCCTAAGAAGTCTTCCGTTGTGCACGAGAACACTACTCCTAGATCTAGTCTTCAGTGGAAACCAACGGGTAGGATCTTTAAGGAAGTTGGTCTTAAGTGGATTCCCATCGACAAGATTGATGACGCCTGCTCCAACACTAATACGAGTGTTCTGAATGTAGAAAATGCATTTGTTACTCCTAACACTAGTATTTGTGCAAACTCTTCTTCTGTCATTGCAGGTACAACAACGGATTCTGAATCCAATTCTTCAAAGGGCTCCAATTATGTACATTCGACATTACCTTCTTCTGTTGTACAAAGGTCTATTTTGGATTATTCCCGAAAACATTGAAAATCAAAATACAAAAATACAAAACTTATAAAAACAAAATAAAAAAATGTGAAAATCTTTCAAAAATACCAAAAATACTCTTCACGACATGTAACATCCCATTTCGATAATGGAATGTCACGGGTCATTATGGCGTGTCATCAAAGCATACAAGGATAAATGTCTAAACATTACATGACCATAAGGTAAACCGGAATCAAACATCGGTTCCCAAAGATAAGCCCAAAACATAATAAAGCAAAAGAAATGAATGAAAGACTAAACAAGCATAAGTATATGAAGGCAAAAAGGAAAAGAAGTCTCTAGTAGCTTCCATCCTATGCACGTCCTCCAAATGCTCGAGTCTTTCCTAGGGTACCTGCCGTTTTGGGACATGGAAAGGAAAGTAACGGCTGAGCAAAACGCTCAATGAACGGATATAGACATAGTATACATGATTAAAACATAATAAAGACTTAATAGCAGCGGAATTGTATAAGTCCTGGAAAACCTGGAACATGTTCATAAAACTGGTTTTATAGTTTGAAAAGCCTTATGTTTATCTTCTGAAAAACTGTTTAACATATTTTACCATTAGCCAATATAGGTCATGAAAATCCACCGTGCATGAATACTTGGAGAGGTGACCTCATCATGCAAATTAGAGGGGCTGCCTCTAATTTAATATACTGGTTTTGGGTAGGAGGGATCAGCTCCTTGTGAAGGACGCAAGGCACACACCACATTCACCATGAAATCCTGACTGAAACATGTAACTAGGATGCACCCATACGCCCCACATGATAAATATAAAAATATGGCCAAAAGCTGAAGGGACGCCACGAGCAATCACTCCGCTGTGGTGAAGTCATAACATCAGTGCCTCTAATGTTATGGTTATAGTACCTCCATAACTAGGTGAAACTGGTCATGCATGTATATGGCTATAGGTATTCTAAATTAAACATAAGCAAATTAAACATATAAACTTATACTATGGAAAAACAGTTGGCTGCATACGGGGAATCCTAATAAGGAAAGAATGTCCATACTGAAAGGACGGGAATCCGTACCTTATGTCCAGTGAACGAAGAAGATGAACTGAGGAGAATCCTACTTCGGTATCACTAATGCTACATAAATACATACATGAATAAGTATCTGCTTACTAAATACGTAACTGGTTTTATGTCATGTCTTAGCTTATTTTATATGTTCATATCATGTTTTACTGTTTAAAGCCTTAAACCGTGTTTATCTATATTATGTCTATTCTGATTAAGTATTTCTGGTATTTCATGTATTATTATACTTACTGTGTAATAATAAGTAACTTTCCAAAAATAGCATGTTTCCTAAAATAGAAAGTTTCCAAAAATAGAAAGTTACCAAAAATAGAAAGTTACCAAAAATAGAAAGTTCCCAAAAATAGAAAGTTTCCAAAAATAGAAAGTTTACAAAAATAGAAAGTTTCCAAAAATAGAATTTTCCCAAAAATAGAAAGTTTCCAAAAATAGAAAGTTTCCAAAAATAGAATTACTGCTTAAAATAGATAAGTTTCTATAAATAGAAAGTTTCCATAAATAGATCAGCTGCCTTAATTAAATAGTTTCTAAAAATAGAAAGTTTCCATAAATAGATTAGCTGCCTTAACTAAATAAGTTTCTAAAAATAGAAAGTTTCCATAATTAGATATAAGCTGGTTAAATAAGCTAAGTATATAAGCCTAAGTGTTTTTCTGATTATTTTCTAAGTCATAATGATATAATGTATAGTTTATTAATTATTTCATGTAACTTAAATAAACTATAGGTTAAAAGTATTTAACTAAATGTATCATGTTTTAATTAAATAAAGTTAAATACTTAGGTTAAAACATGTATTATTATTTATTAATAATATAACCTAAGTCATGTTAATTAATTAATTATAACCATGGTTTTTAAATAATTAATTAATTATAAGTCTAGAAAATATAAAATACTTAGGTTAATAATTTCATGATTCAAATAATTAAATATAACCTAAGTCATGTTTATTAAATTAATCATGTCATACTTATTAATTTAATTTTAACATATGATTATAAAAAAAAGTAATCTTAACATAAACCGTGAACCGGATCTTGACTAGAAACCATGAACCGGACATGAAATCGACACCACACCCTGAACCACTTCGGGGTTCCCTTTGGTTTGCTGCTGCCGTGGGACCCACACCACCAAACCGGGACCACATGGTCTCGGTGGTGGTCTATTAGCCAAACCGAGACCCCCTTGGGGTTTGGTTTAGGCACCAGCCAAACAAAACACCCCTAAAAACCCTTGTTTTGATCTACTCCATAATCATAGACATGTTTAATAAATGTTTTTAATTAGTTTTTAAAAACATCATGATTTTATGTAATTTAATAAATCAAAACATAAAAGAAAAGGATTAAAAAGGTTATACCGAATGCATGGATCGATCAAGGATGAACACACACGAATGCTTGAAATAATTCCAAGGTTAAGATCAAACCGAATCACCCCTCCATGGTGATTGTAGGTGGCGGCCAAAGAGGAACAAAAGGAAGAAGGAAGAAAACTTTTAGGGTTTTTGTTATTTTTCCTGTAATGTGAAAATGACCAAAATCTTTTCTAATTCCATGTTTTAGTAAAAATTAAAATGGGCTTGGCCCATTCCTCCTTCCTAATTTCGTGGTATGGGTCCCACATGGGGTAACCCGTACTTTTCTCGAGTCTAAATATTATAGTGTATTCTCGTGTATTATCGTGTTCGTGTTTTACGTGTTTTAATTAGTTATCGATCGTGACTTAATATATTTATTCGTGTTCGTAATAAATATATATACATACGTAATATTAGTTCGTGATAACTATATATATATGTAATTAATATTAGCTCGTGATTAAATTACGTTCATGTTTTCATGTTCGTATGCTCGTGATTTTAATTATTATTGAAATAATTATCGTGTGTTCATACGTATTGAATACTTATCGTGTTATAACACATACGTAATACTTAAAATTCTTATACGTGAACGTAAACATGTTATAAAAGGAAAGTTCTAATCCTATACGTACGATCTTAAGGGTACTATTCATGGTAAAAGCATGCGGGTTTTACAACTCTTCCCCCCCTAAAAAGAATAATTCGTCCCCGAATTATAGATAACGTAACTGAAAGAGAAACATACCCGAATCAAACTGAGAGGGTATGTAAGATAAATGAACGTACAGGTGACCTGGCAGAAGGAAGGCGGAACGTGACATGTCTTGAAAGGACTTGGAACGTGACGTGACTGAAAGGACATATATAATTGATAAGAGAAAAACGGATAGGAAGTCCAGATGGACTTGTCCGTTTCCAAGTGGCCTCCCTCTTAGAATGGTTCCTTTACAAGATCTTGACAGTGATGATAAATCTTGGTCCTCCTGACCTTGACTTGAAATACGAAGAAGTTCTTGGTTATCAACGTAAGGTAGATCCCCTAAATTTGATCGAGGGAATAAGAATTAACGTGTAAGGGTAACTAAAACGTTATCGTGCAAAACACTCTAACTTAACTGATAATTAGCAACGATGCGCGAGACACAAAGAAATGTAGTACGTGAAAATTTTTGAACGTGACACGTGAAAAATTTTGAACGTGATACGTTGAGATATTATGAGTGTAGTATGAGTAAACATATCGTGACCATGATACGTGTAACATATCTTGATCATGATATGAGGAACGTGGAATGAACATAACATGTGAAACATATCGTGAACATAGAATATAATTGCGGTAACGCCAAACACTACAAGGTGAGACATAGAATATGACGAGAAACGTTTATCTGAGGATAGGGAATTATACTAAACTTGGGTCTGGTCTCTCAAGTTCTTGCAAAACTTCCCAGAATGAGAAAAGTGAACATAAAATCGTAAGCCGAAATGCCATCATGAACGTGAATAGTGTCATGAACACGAGCGCGAAAGCAAGTCGTGAAATTAGAACAAGGACGTGAAGTAAATAAGGAGCATAATTATGAATATTTGTCTGACTCGACAACTGAGGAATTGCCAAGTGATCGGATGAGCCTTGGCTGGAACATGTCCGATCAATCTGTTGGTTTTGAAATCCTTGCGGATGTAGGGATTTTGCAGACTTGATCAAACTGTTTGTAATAAACCAGATAGCATCATGCTTCTTCTGAGTTTGCGTTAATCTGGTAACCAAAATCCGTGGAGATCTTGTCCCATTTCAATTTACCATCTCAGATGATGAAAACATCCCAGTCTGTTGGTGTGCTATCTTAACCTGTTGGTATGTCAGGTACTTAGATATGAACGTAACTGTATCTTGCTTCGTAGGACTAGATACATAGGAGTTTGCGAAACTCTGAGTTTCTGAATCTAGACTTCTCCTAGCGTAGGATTTTTTAGAACACCTAATGTAGTGTAGGGTTCTCTCTTTTACGCATAAGCTGAGTCATAGTAAGATTAACCATAGAAACCCATGTGATTCAGCGTGTCACTGTAATCAAACAGAATTGATATTGGAAGAATTTCTAGGGTAAAATTTCTCTTATCATAGACTTGCAACATAGTGCAGATATGGTCTTCCTGTTCTTCTCTGGCTTAAAGGAAATCAGGTTATCCTTAATGAAAACACTGATGAATTTGCTATGCGTTCATGGAAACTCATTCTTATAATGTCGTTGGAGCATTGATGAGACTAATTCAAAATCATAAATCTAGCATGACCGAGTCGTGTACGAATAGCAGTCATGGACATGTCCTGCTTTTTCACTCGTCACTGTTGGCAGCATGATCATGAGTTTAATCTTGGAAACGTGATTAACACCATAAGGTCTATTGGACATGTTGTCAATACGTGGAGGAGAATAACGGTCATGAATGGTGATTTGTTTAAGTCGACGGTAGTCGACACATAATCTCATGGCACCGTCCTTCTCCTTGTAAGTTCTTTTGGAATGTATGGGAATATTTTGGAATAATCATCTGACAGCTAGAAAAATTTAGCTACCATGGCTAACAACGCACATGCTTGTAAGCATAGATAATTTGTACAGATTTTCCTGATGGAAAATCAAGCTGAATGTATTTAGGAGCCTGAACATTACTGTACATAATTATGAATCGTAGCATGGTGTGCTGTTCATAGTCCATAATTAGGATAAAATTCGTCTCGTGTTTGTCCGAGGAAATGCGTTGGCAGCTTGGATCTCATCATTAAGTTGAAGGAAAACCTTCGTATACGTGGGAATACGAAAGGCGTCCTTCATGGTCATGAATATATGAAATATGGTGAAGGAAATGAAAGTTACATCGGCAACGTGACAGTTCTCACTGATGCGCCGGTAATGGTATTGAAATTCTTGTGGCCTGATTAATACATGGCACAACAAAATGGATATACCCTTGGAGGGTACTCTAAATTTCTTAGAAATGTTCCATAGTTGGACGTGAGTCATGTGTCTTGACTCGTGTCTTGAGAAATGTAAGCGTGACATATGTCTTGACTGGTGTCTTGACATGTGTCTTCAGAAAGTATACGTGAGACATGTGTCTTGACATGTGTCTCGAGACGTAAAACAATAGAACTACAATATTAGGTTATTATGCCAGACTTGGCGGATCGGTTGGACTACTGATCCTTTGTATGTCTGATCACGTCCGCGGTCGGAGCCTCGGTTGCGATTTCTAGGATAGTTTCTGTCATAGTAGTGGTTACTATCGTCCTGTCTGTCAGTTCCATGTCGGTCATTCTCATGACCGTGATTCATGTAACTATTCAGCTGAGTGGCCGGCTGGTACCGGTTTGCACTCATATGGCTGGAATGACAGCCGAATGACGTGTGACATGTAACTAAGAATTAGGGAAAATGTGATGGAAATCGTCTGATGGTGAAGCATCTTCTCGTCAAATTGATTTGCTCTGACGCCTTTGTCTTCATCTTGTAGGATCTCCAGGTTGTGAACAGCATCCGCATCTCCTAGCGTCTCCGAACGTCAGCAGCATCAACCTTTAGTAACATCTCCAAGTTATGAGCGGTATCAGCAACCTTGTAGAATATCAGCAATTGAACATACGCCTGAGATGATTTAGAACCAACTAGCGAATACTCGTGAAGTATTGCAAGTGAAATACACATGGATTAAGGTATGTGAAATACACATGGAATACGGTACATGGAGTACACACAGAATGCACATGAAATGATCGGTATGGGGTCGATCATTTGTCATGATTTAAGGAAGGTGTATCGGTTAGACGGTTAGGAAAAACCATCATGATAACCTGGCAGTTTAGCATAGACATCATTCTGGTTGTATCGAGAAACGTTAAAGTGTGGTTACACCAAATTCAACGATGATTTGCCTGACAACATGATCAATGAAAACCAACCATGACTATCATGAAAGCAGAATTCAATGAATCTAACTATGTCTTGCATGAAGGCATAATAACAAATGAGGCGTAAGACGTAATCCACATGAAGACGGAATTATCATGAAGAAACACGAAACGATTTAACATGGAGGAGTGTATAACATAATCAGCATGAAACTGAGTTTAACCATGACAGTATGAAAACATACTTGACATAAAAAACATAGTAACTTATGAGGGAACATAAAAAAAATTTATGCCAATAAATCATGAGAAAAAATTTATGCATGAAAAACAATGCATGAATGCGTAATGTAGTTTATAAAAACCTTTATATGTGCGAGGGGACGCCTATGGGTCGGTCCCAAAACAAAAGACATGGCGAGGGGACGCCTATGGGTCGGTCCCAAAGTTAAAAGTTTCGATAAAAGCACATGCGACTAAATAGGGCCAGTCCTGTACCAACCATTACTTAGTCATAATCCCTGCAACAATGATACATGAAACATAAATAAATGAAACTCGTCTGTCAAAACTTATCAAAAAAAAATTTATGTGACTAATTATGAACTACTGGGGTTCAGTCCATATAGCCACAGTTCACGAGGAACATTATGCATGAAACAATGACACATAACTAAGTATGTATGACGGTTGTCCATCCATATTAGTAAAACAATATCGATGAAAACATCAAGGTTAAAACCTCAAGGTGCTGAAAACATCATGGTTAAAGCAACAATGCGCTGAAAACATCAATACGTAGAATAACAAACGTTGGCTTAGGAAGCTCCTGGTGACTACCCACTAGTCACAGGTCAAGTTTTAGAGCCTACAGGTCGAAGCCTTGGCTCTGATACCATAATTGTAACACCCCATTTCGATAATGGAATGTCACGGGTCATTATGGCGTGTCATCAAAGCATACAAGGATAAATGTCTAAACATTACATGACCATAGGGTAAACCGGAATCAAACATCGGTTCCCAAAGATAAGCCCAAAACATAATAAAGCAAAAGAAATGAATGAAAGACTAAACAAGCATAAGTATATGAAGGCAAAAAGGAAAAGAAGTCTCTAGTAGCTTCCATCCTATGCACGTCCTCCAAATGCTCGAGTCTTTCCTAGGGTACCTGTCGTTTTGGGACATGGAAAGGAAAGTAACGGCTGAGCAAAACGCTCAGTGCACGGATATAGACATAGTATACATGATTAAAACATAATAAAGACTTAATAGCAGCGGAATTGTATAAGTCCTGGAAAACCTGGAACATGTTCATAAAACTGGTTTTATAGTTTGAAAAGCCTTATGTTTATCTTCTGAAAAACTGTTTAACATATTTTACCATTAGCCAATATAGGTCATGAAAATCCACCGTGCATGAATACTTGGAGGGGTGACCTCATCATGCAAATTAGAGGGGTTGCCTCTAATTTAATATACTGGTTTTGGGTAGGAGGGATCAGCTCCTTGTGAAGGATGCAAGGCACACACCACATTCACAATGAAATCCTGACTGAAACATGTAACTAGGATGCACCCATACGCCCCACATGATAAATATAAAAATATGGCCAAAAGCTGAAGGGACGCCACGAGCAATCACTCCGCCGTGGTGAAGTCATAACATCAGTGCCTCTAATGTTATGGTTATGGTACCTCCATAACTAGGTGAAACTGGTCATGCATGTATATGGCTATAGGTATTCTAAATTAAACATAAGCAATTCAAACATATAAACTTATACTACGGAAAAACAGTTGGCTGCATACGGGGAATCCTAATAAGGAAAGAATGTCCATACTGAAAGGACGAGAATCCGTACCTTATGTCTAGTGAACGATGAAGATGAACTGAGGAGAATCCTACTTCGGTATCACTAATGCTACATAAATACATACATGAATAAGTATCTGCTTACTAAATACGTAAGTGGTTTTATGTCATGTCTTAGCTTATTTTATATGTTCATATCATGTTTTACTGTTTAAAGCCTTAAACCGTGTTTATCTATATTCTGTCTATTCTGATTAAGTATTTCTGGTATTTCATGTATTATTATACTTACTGTGTAATAATAAGTAACTTTCCAAAAATAGCATGTTTCCTAAAATAGAAAGTTTCCAAAAATAGAAAGTTACCAAAAATAGAAAGTTATCAAAAATAGAAAGTTTCCAAAAATAGAAAGTTTCCAAAAATAGAAAGTTTCCAAAAATAGAGTTACTGCTTAAAGTAGATAAGTTTCTATAAATATAAAGTTTCCATAATAGATCAGCTGCCTTAATTAAATAGTTTCTAAAAATAGAAAGTTTCCATAAATAGATTAGCTGCCTTAATTAAATAAGTTTCTAAAAATAGAAAGTTTCCATAATTAGATATAAGCTAGTTAAATAAGCTAAGTATATAAGCCTAAGTGTTTTTCTGATTATTTTCTAAGTCATAATGATATAATGTATAGTTTATTAATTATTTCATGTAATTTAAATAAACTATAGGTTAAAAGTATTTAATTAAATGTATCATGTTTTAATTAAATAAAGTTAAATACTTAGGTTAAAACATGTATTATTATTTATTAATAATATAACCTAAGTCATGTTAATTAATTAATTATAACCATGGTTTTTAAATAATTAATTAATTATAAGTCTAGAAAATATAAAATACTTAGGTTAATAATTTCATGATTCTATTAAATATAACCTAAGTCATGTTTATTAAATTAATCATGTCATACTTATTAATTTAATTTTAACATATGATTATAAAAAAAAGTAATCTTAACATAAACCGTGAACCAGATCTTGACTAGAAACCATGAACCGGACATGAAATCGACACCACACCCCGAACCACTTCGGGGTTCCCTTTGGTTTGCTACTGTTGTGGGACCCACACCACCAAACCGGGACCACATGGTCTCGGTGGTGGTCTATTAGCCAAACCGAGACCCCCTTGGGGTTCGGTTTAGGCGTCGGCCAAACAAAACACCCCTAAAAACCCATGTTTTGATCTACCCCATAATCATAGACATGTTTAATAAATGTTTTTAATTAGTTTTTAAAAACATCATGGTTTTATGTAATTGAATAAATCAAAACATAAAAGAAAATGATTAAAAAGGTTAAACCGAATGCGTGGATCGATCAAGGATGAACACACACGAATGCTTGTAATAATTCCAAGGTTAAAATCAAACCGAATCACCCCTCCATGGTGATTGTAGGTGGCGGCCAAAGAGGAACAAAAGAAAGAAGGAAGAAAACTTTTAGGGTTTTTGTTATTTTTCCTGTAATGTGAAAATGACCAAAATCTTTCCTAATTCCATGTTTTAGTAAAAATTAAAATGGGCTTGGCCCATTCCTCCTTCCTAATTTCATGTTATGGGTCCCACATGGGGTAACCCGTACTTTTCTCGAGTCTAAATATTATGGTGTATTCTCGTGTATTATCGTGTTCGTGTTTTACGTGTTTTAATTAGTTATCGATCGTGACTTAATATATTTATTCGTGTTCGTAATAAATATATATACATACGTAATATTAGTTCGTGATAACTATATATATATGTAATTAATATTAGCTCGTGATTAAATTACGTTCATGTTTTCATGTTCGTATGCTCGTGATTTTAATTATTATTGAAATAATTATCGTGTTTTCATACGTAGTGAATACTTATCATGTTATAACACATACGTAATACTTAAATTTCTTATACGTGAACGTAAACATGTTATAAAAGGAAAGTTCTAATCCTATACGTACGATCTTAAGGGTACTATTCATGGTAAAAGCATGCAGGTTTTACACGACATGTCTTTCAGTTTCGATAATATGGACATGCCTATAAATGTCGCTCAATAACGACACGGGTGTGTACATAAAGCTCGAATGAAAGTTCAAATGTTTTCAAAACATGTCATTTCTTTTTTTCTTCGAATGATTTGCAATTACTTCATATTGTGACTTGTGCCTCAGAGAAAGGAAAGTTGATCACGGATGATAACTTATCCTTAACAACGAGAAAATAAATTTTTCTCTCCATGTTTCATGCAACATTATTCTCTCCATGTTTCATCACTTGTTTCTCAAAAATTTCAATTTCATGCAATTTTTGAGGGGGAGAATAGTGATTAAAATTTGATCAAAATGTTTTAGTTTGGATAAGATCTTTGAGATAAGTAATTTCTCGTCCTAACATGTGCAAAATGTTTACTTAAATTCTTTCACATTTTGATGCACATGTGTAAGGGAGCATTTTTGGTGATTAAGAAAGTCTTTTCTGGTTATGATATCCATACCTTCAACACAATTATTCACGACGATATTGGTGTCAAAAGGTGATTAGGTTTTCGTCCTATGATCCTTCCAGAACCGGAGGGATCTTCCCAGGGACAATCCATTAGAAAATAGAAGTCCTTAGGAAAGATGGAGTAGTTGAGTGTACAGGATTAATGCCGACTTATGACTTAAGCTAGCACTGGAACAATCACAACAAGGTGCAAGTTATGACGTCTTGGTAAGCATTGAAGGGGTTGAAGAATGAAAAAGAAATGTAAGGATAAAGGGTGAAAAGAAATAGCCCTCCATACAACTTAGGCAGAAACCGGGTCAATACATCTACTATCAGAATCAAGTTGATGATTTCTGGTATTGAAGACAAAGAATCATGGACCCAGTGATGCAATGCACAACCCATACCAGCCTACTCAAGCTTCTCTCAAAAGAAGTTTGTTTTATTGTCACGGAGTTCAACTCGTTTCTATCGACTTTCTCACTCCAAGATAGTAGATATTGAATAGGTGGCAGTCTGCTCCAGCCTCCGATCACCAAATAAACGTGCACTTATAGAGTCTAGAGCCAACGAGATTCATCAAAAATCTCATCAGGACACTTATTCCATATATCTATTGTTGTTCATCATTAGAACACAAGCGATGATTTACAGAGTCCTACACTCTATCCTTGTGGTATTGCTTGAACATTCAGAGTGATACTCTCTTGTTATCACAGTGATGAATGGAAATCCTTCCAGTGTTAACATCAAACAGCACTGTGGTAGGTCATATGTACGATTCATTTTGAATTAAACATATGCTAACTGGAAAGCAACAGTGGTTTGATTCTTAATTGATTCAAACTCGTTCCAGGTCTCGACGCAATATCTTTATGATCTTGCCAGAACATTTAGAGTAATACTTTTCAGTATTTACAGTGACGAATGGAAATCCTTCCAGTGTCATCATCAAACAGCACTGTGGTAGGTAACTTGTGCGATTCTATATCAATCAAACTTGTGTCAACTGGAAAGCAACGATGGTTTGATTCTTAATTGATTCAAACTTGTTCCAGGAAATTGAATTGACGACTTAATCAGTAGAATGGAACTACATGATTCACTCCTTACTATGAATTATCTTTCGATAAATTCAAGTAATGAGAACGGCTACCACAGCCGGAAACCCTGTCAGGGAAGTTCTTTGAACTTACCTAATCACAGGTACAGTATTCTTACTGTATAAGAGGTACAGGAAACCGGAGGAATGCAAACGGTGGCGTAACTTCAAGAAGTCGTAATTCAAGACTACATGCTCATATAAAAGAAGAAAGCTCAAGAACATCTAAAGACAAAGACTTTCGCTACTATGATGATCAAGGGAGATTGTTTAACAAGCTTTCATATCAAATCAAAGTTTGAGTATGTGGGGAAAAACACACGAACACAAGATGGCAAAGTTACAAGATCAAGTCAAGGCAAAAGATCAAAGATCCAAGATCACAAGTCATGAAAGGAACGATGAAAGAACTCTCAAGACAACAAGCTTCAAAGTCTGCAACAACAAAGAAGTGAAGTCACATAATATATGACCACCACTTAGGGGGAGATTGTTAGAAGTATTTAAAGTGATGATCAAAGAAGTGAAGTCACATATTATATGACCACCCCTTAGGGGAGATTGTTAGAAGTATTTAAAGTGATGGTCATATAATATACCGTTACGAAGCTCGTGGAAAATGCTATTCATCGGTGTCGAGAGTTCTATGTCATTATTACGTATGTAACGGGAATTAGTCCCGAACACACAAATGAGGAAGGCCTCCTAACATTGTAAGCCTTAGTATAAAAGGCATAACCATCCTCATTTGTGTGGGTGTCTCCCATTTTGTATTTTCCTTCCTTCTTGTTTTAGAGAGAGAAACTCTCCTTAGTTTCTCTCATTAGGATTACACTACTTTGTATCTTTCTTCCTTTTTCTTCATCTAATCTAATATTCCATTCTTAGTTTTAATCTTGATCTTATTCATCCATATTTCTTATTCTATAAGTCGTGTGATTATTCCTAACACGCACACATCGCCTTTTTAATAAGAAAACAAGTAGTGACATTTTTAGGTTTACATACATGTACCTACAACACTAAAAGAGGGGTGGTATTTCTTGTTGTATCACACCTACACACGTATAATCTAACACGCACGTAAGACATACATTTACTTTGAAGGGTGCGACATTCTAGGTTACAAGCATACATATAACACGTAGTAGTAGTAGAAAGGCATATTTTTGTTATCTCACATACACACGAACATGTTTCATCCCAACTTAGACACACACATAGTTACACATGACTTTATGATTAAACTCTAGTTTGACAAAGACACATAACAAGATTTTTACACAAGACGAGTTCTTTTACTAGTCACCTTTTTGTTTGGCTTATTAGCCTCACCCGACAAAACCATATAACTCACATAGCGTCTCCTACCCGACACTATATTCTTCGTGTATGTTTTCTTCATAATTCAAGTCACATGTTTTTATCCTTAGGTGACAAAGGTGATAATATGAACAACCCATGTAACCTATATGTACTCGCTTTTAAGTGTAATATGATTCAAGCCCTAAACGATATGTATGTATAGGTGATGGTAAATGTAACACCCCATTTTGATAAATGGCGGGTCACGCGTAATTATGGCGTGTCATCAAAGCATGCAAGGTAAATGTCTTAAAACATTTATTGACCAAAAAGACCAAAAGCCGGAATCAAACATCGGCAGTCTAAGTAAAGCTCATCACACATGAATAATAATAGTACTGGAATGGAAAAGGACTAAACAATGTCCATGAAATGAAATAAAGTACTGAATGTAAAGTAATGGAAATGCATAAAGAAATGAAAGCCGGATAGCGTCCATCCGTATGCACGTACAGTGAAAAGCCTATGATCGTCCTTGAGTACCTGCCGTTTGAGAACATGAAAGGAAAATGGTTTTATAGTTTGAAAAGCCTTATGTTTATCTTATGAAAACTGTTTAACTGGTTAACCATTAAGCCAATATAGGTCATGAAATATCAACGTGCATGAATACTTAGAGGGGTGACCTCGTCATGCAATTGAGGGGCTGTCTCTAATTAATATAAGTCTGGGTAGGAGGGATCAACTCCTTGTGAAGGATGCAAGGCACACACTTCATTCACCTGATAATATAGCTAAACATGTAAACTAGGATGCACCCATACGACCCACATGATAATATAATAATAATGGCCAAACGCTGAAAGGGACGCCACGAGCAATCACTCCGCCATGGGGAAGTCATAACACTGGTGCCTCTAGTGTTATGGTTATGGTACCTCCATAACTAGGTGAAACTGGTCATGCATGTATATGGCTTAAGCATTTAAAACTAAACATAAGCAATTCAAAAACATATAAAACATATACTGGGAAAACAGTTGGCTGCATACGGGGAATGCTAATAAGGAAAGAATGTCCGTACTGAAGGACGGAGAATCTGTACCTCGTGTCCAGTGAACAGAAAAGATGAACGAAGGAAATCCTACTCTGATCTCACTAATGCTACATAGAAGGATATGTGTATAATTATACTGTTTATTGCGTACGTAACTGATTATAGAATGTCTTGACTTGTTTTATATGTTTTAGTCTTGTTTTACTGATTTTAATATTGTACTGCTTTTATCATGTGTTTCATGTCTTCTAATTAAGTATTAACTGATATTCTTGTGTTATTATACTTGTAGTGTAATAATAAGTAACCTTCTAAAAATAACAGGTTTTCTAAAATAGAAAGTTTCCAAAAGTAGAAAGTTTCCAAAAATAGAAAGTTTCCAAAAATAGAAAGTTTACAAAAATAGATTAACTGCTTAAAATAGAATAGTTTCTAAAAATAGAAAGTTTGCAAAAATAGTAAGTTTCCTGAAATAGAAAGTTTCCATATTTAGAAATAAGCTGAATCAATAAGCTAATAATATAAGCTTAGTTTTACTAATTAAATATACTAAGTCATGTGATTAATAGTATAGTTTATTAATTAATACATGTAAATTAAATAAACTATAGGTTATAGGATTTAATTAAGTATAATCATGATTTAATTAAACTAAGTGCTTAAAATACTTAGGTTAAAACATGTATTAATGTTTATATTAATATAACCTAAGTCATGGAAATTAATTAATTATAAGTTATGTTTTTAATAATTAATTAATTCTATAGTCTAATTAAATAAATAAATACTTAGGTTAAAATCATGTATTATTAATAATAATAATAAACCTAAGTCATGTTTTAATTAAATAAATTATATAACATGTTAAATTAATTTAATTAATCTTGTAATAAATAAACTTGTAAAAATTAATTAGGCTTGTAGAATTAAGTCGTGAACCGGACCCGTGTGTTTAATTTAGACATGTCGTGAACCGGACCGTGTTTACCCTTGAACCGGACTAAACAAACACCCCCTTAACAGTGGCACCCGGCTCGGCCGGTTGCCCCTGCTTTCGCAATATTGCCACCGGCTTAAGCCGGTGGTTCCCTTGGTCCTCGGCTAGCCGCTGCCCATGTAAAGTTTCCACCGGCGGTTAGCCGGTGGTTCCCCCTGTCGCAGCTTGAGTTCCCCCTGCTTGGTCAGTTTAGCCACCGGCTTGGGCAGGTGGTGCTTGTTTGTTTTAGCCGAGACCCCCAAAGACCACAAGGCCACCCCAACTCACGTTAGGGTCCCTTGTTTCACCATGCTTCTGAACCACAAGGACTACACCGAGACCCGAAGGTCTCGGTTGTGGTCACACGCGAGACACCGAGAGCTTCGGCTCTCAGTTTGTGTGTGTCGGCCGTACCAAAACACCCAAAACCATTCTTTTATTTTTCCCCCATAATTAATTGACATGTTTAATATGCTTGTTTTAATAAACCCATGTTCATGTGTTCTTGATCTAAAAAGAAAATAAAAGAAAAGGATAACGGATTACCAATGCGTGAATCAAAAGGAGGACGATAACACGAACGATTACCACTTGAATTTAATCACCAAAAATCAACAAACATCCCCTTGGTGTGGTGTTGTAACCGGCGGCCAAAGAGAGGAAAAAGGGAGGCTAGGGTTTTTAATATTTTGTGAAAACTCTGTAAATGAATATTGTGTTTCCCTTTTTCTATTTTGGTAAAAATAAAAGTGGGCTTGGCCCTTTCTTGGTTCTTGTGTCCGCGGGTATATGGGGCCCACAAGGGGAAACCCAAAGTTTTTCGTGTTCTAAATAATTACGTGTTCTCGTGCTCATACTTACGTGACTTTATTATTAATTGTTCGTGTTGTCTTATATACTTATACGTACTCGTAATAATAATTACGAAATTACATAATTATACGTTCGTGATTATTTACGTTCATGATTTCATGTTCGTGATTATAATTATTGTTGATACTAATTATCGTGTCTTAATATGTATTAAATACTTATCGTGTAATAACACGTACGTAATACTATTCGTGAAAACTAAACATGTTATATAAGGAAAGTTTTAATCATGTACGGACGATTATAAGTGTATTGTTCATGGTAAAAGCATGCGGGTTTTACAACTCTTCCCCCCTAAAAAGAATAATTCGTCCCTGAATTATAGATAAAATAAACTTGAAAAGGAACATACCCGAATTCAAAACTTGAAATGAGGGTAAGAAGTCCGGATAGACTCCTCGGTCTCCCAAGTGGCTTTCCGCTCGGTGTGATCCCTCCAAAGTATTATGACGAATGGAGTCGTCTTCTTCCTCATGATTTGTTCTTGTCTTTCAAGAACGCGCTCGGGTTCCTCTATGAAGGTAAGATCTTTACATATTTGATCAAGTGGATATTGAACCATGTAAAGAGGATGATAATTGTAACCCCTAAGTAGAGATACATGGAAAACGTCGTTAATAAGTGTGAATACACTTATCCTTTTACCACTTAATTATAATAAAGCAAGACCAAAACGTATATTTTATGTCGTAAAAGTCGGAATTATGCGTGGTTTGTGTTTTTATTGTGTTTTAGGACAAAAATATGAAAAAGAAAGAAAACACGGGCTTTCACGGGCTTTTATCGAAGGAAAAGACAAAAGACAAAGTCAAAAGATCAAGAGTGCAAAAAGAACGGAAGTCAAAGGCCTATTCTGAAGATTTATCGAAGAAAAAGTCTAAAGACGAAAGTTTAACAAGTCGAAGAACCCAAGTCTAATAAATGAAGAAATTATAAGACGAGTTCAAGATATTTATCGACAAATCCCGAGCTAAAGTAAAAAACGTCAATTTAATTAAAGACAAGAAGACAAAAGGAAGAAAGAAGGAAGCATCCTACCAACTCCCTTCTCCTATAAATACCCTCCTAATGCTTCATTAGGAGGGTGTTAGTTTTTTTTAGTTAGTCATTTTATTTTTATTTTCATATCTTTAGAGAGAAGTAGGTGATTCTACACTTTCTCTCTCTATATTTCTTCCATTTTTCTTTCAAGTTTTAAGCTTTTCATTTAATCTTGTAATTGAATCCTTAATCTACAAGTTCAAGTTCAAGCTTTTCATCATCTCTCTTATTCTACCTTTCTTGTTTTTAATTTGATCTTGATTCGGATTAAGTATGCATCTTGTTTAATCTTGATGCTTATTTGATTAAAGTTTTCATCTTTTTGTTCTTATCAAGTTTTTATACGATTTAAGCTTTTAGCTTATTATGCTTTTTAGCTTATTTCGTGTTTAGCTTATTTCCTTTTAAGTGTTTTAAAAGTTTAATCTTTTTTAAAGTTTATTTTATAAGTCTTGCTTATTTTTGAAAGTTTCTTATTTGTGCTTATTTAGTTCTTTTCATTATGATCTGGTCAAGATTCGATTTGTGCTTATTAAAAAGGAGCTTATTCGTGTGGCTTATTGCATTTTACATTCCATCGGAAAAGGTAAACCCTTTTCCGACGGTTATTCCGATCGTTTTCATCGGATTAGGGTTTTCTTTTCCGACAGTTTTTCCGATACCTTCTATCGGAAAAGGGTTTAGCATTCCGATCGTTATTCCGCTTGTTATTCCGATTGTTTCCATCGGAATAGGGTTTAGTTATTCCGACCATTTTTCCGATCATCATTCCGACATGATTGGTGACCTAACATTCCGACGCATTTTCCGATAAGTATTCCGACCGTTTTTACTGTCTACTATTCTGATACTGATTTTGTTATTCCGACAGGTTTTCCGATCACATTCCGATAGGGTTATTCCGATTGTATTCCGACAGGAAATATTCCGATAG
Organism: Glebionis coronaria; assembly: GCA_025667525.1. Classification (NCBI taxonomy): domain Eukaryota; kingdom Viridiplantae; phylum Streptophyta; class Magnoliopsida; order Asterales; family Asteraceae; genus Glebionis; species Glebionis coronaria. The sequence goes on along the minus strand of CM046881.1, from coordinate 264,586,361 downwards.
GTTTTTAGCGTTTATTTTCTTTCTTTAATTTTTACATTTATGTTTAACAATTTTAGCATTTTGTTTACTAGTAGAAATAGCTAATCAAAAGCTCCCCCTTTTGGTGACAAATTACAATAATTCCACCTTAAATCATGATCAATTCGATTAGATACCGAGAACGATTGAGTACACATATGCAAACACCATTAAATCAAATGACTGCAAAAGTCATAAATCAAATGGCGCCGCTGACGGCTCTTTTCGTAAAGATTAACGGTTTTTAGTGAGAAAAATTGGATTTTGGGATCCGTTCTTTTGGGAACGTTATTTTCAAGCATAAACATTTTCAAAAATCCTAAAAATATAAAATTTTCAAAAATCCAAAAAATAAAAAAGATAAAAACTCAAAAATATTGTATTTCATTTTAGTGTATGCGTACTCGATCTTCGTCTTATTCTGAGCCCGAGACTCGTAGAGACTTAGATATGGCCGGTGTGCATAATAATAACAACCCACCTCACCCCAATTTGAATAATAACAACAATAACAACCATGTCCCTCACCCCGACCTTCGTACGATGGAGGAGCTTTGTCAACCAACTATGAACGGACGTGGAGGACCGATTGCGCCGATGCAAATCACGGCTCCCGAATTTTCATTGAAGCATCACATGATCCAACAAGTTCAAAACGCTTGTCCATTTCACAGATTACCTGATGATGATGCCAACAAACACCTCAATAAATTCATAACCGTCACTCAAAGCATGAAATTGCCCGGTGTTTCCATGGATTTTCTTCGCCTTCATCTTTTTCCACACACTTTATCCCACCATGCCAAAAAATGGTTTGATCGTCTTCCCAAAAACTCAATTTATACATGGGATGAGATGACTCAAAAAATTTTGTCGCGCTACTTTCCACCATCCATGGTCACTAGTCTTCGTAATCAAATCAGTGGTTTCACTAAAGAACCCGATGAGTCGCTTTTTGATGCTTGGGAACGTTATAATGTCTTGATCGATCGTTGTCCTAACCATAATATGCTCCCCGTCACTTTGATTGATACTTTCTACAATGGTTTAACTTTTCGTGATCGTGATACGATTAATGCTACCGCCGGTGGTACATTCATGAATAGAAGACCCGAGGAGTGTAAAGAGCTTATAGAGAACATGACCACTCAAGACAAAATTTGGGATTCATCCGCATCTTCAAGAAATAACCCGAGGGCCAATGTTTCTTCTACTTCATCAAACCCCGAGTTAACCGAACTCACCCGCCAAATAGCCGAGATGAAAAAAAATTTATTAACCATGGCTACGAACCATTTTCAACAAGTCAAAGCTGTAACACCTTCTTGTGAGACTTGTGGGGGTTCTCATTCATACACCGATTGTCCTTCTACTCATGACAATCCGGAAAACGTGTATGCGGCTAACGGTAACTTTTCCACGGGAGGCTATCAAGCTCGTCCTCAAGGTGCCCGCAATTTGCTAAGTTATCGTTCAAACAACTTCCTTTCACCATCCGTTTTTCCTCCTCAAAACCAAAACAACTTCAATCGCAACAATCAAAACCAAACTCGAGCTCCTAATCAATATCAAACCCAAATAAATCCATATCTACCTCAAAGAAATATTCAAGTTTACCAACAAGCCGCCTATCAACCACCCGCTTACCAAGTTCCCCATCCCAACCAACCCACGGCATATAATCAAGAGGTTGAAACTTACATGAGGACTAATGACGTGCTGGTGAAGAATCTTCAGAGCCAAATTATTAACTTGAAAGGTGACATGGCTAAACAAGGGAATGATCTTCGAGCCGAGCTTAGGAATGACATGCGAAACTCTTTAAGCAGTCAAACGAATGACTTAAGGGATATGATGGCTAGTTTCTTCCCAAGTAGTCAACCCACTGCTTCGGGTTCTCTTCCGAGTAAAATCGTTGCTAATCCAAGAGGGGAGATGAAAGCAATCACTACCCGAAGTGGAAAAGGTTACAAGGAACCCGAGATTCCTAAACCTACTTCGGTGATTGTGACAAAGGATAACGAGCCCCCTTCACCGATTCCTCCACCTTCTACTTCTACCCCTCCACCACCCAAGGATGTGAGTAAGAATTCCATTCCAAAGCCTTCGTCTCAACCCGACATACCTTATCCTTCAAGGTTGAGGAAAGAGAAGTTGAAGAACAAGGATGATATTCAAGTTTCAAACTTTCTTAAAATGTTTAAAAAATTGAATTTCAACATCTCCTTTGTCGAGGCTCTCGCTCACATGCCTAAATATGCTAAAATGTTTAAAGATCTTCTAAGTGATAAGGAAAAACTCATTGGTATTTCTCAAACCCAACTTAATGGGAATTGCTCCGCGGTTCTCTTAAGGAAATTACCAACCAAACTTGGTGATCCGGGTCGCTTTCTCATTCCTTGCAACTTCCCCGGGGTAGAGAATTGTATGGCCCTAGCCGATCTAGGTGCTAGTATCAACTTAATGCCATTAAGTGTTTGGAAACAATTATCTCTACCCGAGCTAGTCCCCACACGAATGACATTGGAATTATCTAACCGTACGGTTGCTTATCCGGTGGGGATAGTCGAAGATGTCTTCGTCGGTGTCGACAAATTCACCTTTCCGGTGGATTTTGTTGTCGTTGACTACGAGATGGATCCCCGTGTTCCATTTATCGTTGGACTTACATTCTTGAGGACCGGTCGCACTCTTATTGATGTAGCCGCGGGGGAATTAATAATGAGAGTTGGTGACGACAAAATCGTCTTCAACATGGGTAAACTTTCTAAGCAACCTTATGAACATGAGAGCGTTAATTTCATTGACGTACTTGATGAGGCTTGTGAAGAACATTTCAAAGACGCTTGTAAAAGTGGTTTTTCTACTCTACCCATTGTTGAGACCGTTGCCTCTATTGCTCCCTTATTGACTCCATTTGGAGAAAGTGATTTTCTTTTAAAATAATTTGAAGCAAGTTTAGGGGATGTGGACTTAAAATATGACGATTCTCCCTCCGATTGGGATGAATACATTCGTACCATTGAGACACTTCTCAATGAGGACCATATTTCTCCACCTTCTCCTATGGAAATCATAAACGATGATCCAAATTTGACTAAACCTTCCATCGACAATCCTCCGGATTTAGAGCTTAAGGATTTATCGTCTCATCTTGAATATGTTTTCCTAGAAGCCAATAAGAAGTTACCCGTCATCATTGCAAAGGACTTACAAGAGGATGAAAAATCTCGACTTATCGATGTGCTCAAAAATCATAAGAAAGCAATAGCTTGGAAAACTTCCGACATCCGCGGAATTGATCCTAACTTTTGTACTCATAAGATTCTCATGGAAGATGACTTTAAACCCGCAATCCAAAGCCAAAGAAGGGTTAATCCAAAAATTTATGACGTCATCAAGAAAGAAGTTATCAAACTTCTAGATGCCGGAATGATTTACCCTATTTCGGATTCGCCATGGGTTAGTCCCGTCCATTGTGTGCCTAAGAAAGGCGGAATAACCGTTGTTCCCAATGAAAACAACGAGTTGATTCCTACTCGACTTGTCACGGGTTGGCGAGTTTGCATAGACTATCGCAAGCTCAATGATGCCACTCGCAAGGATCATTTTCCTCTTCCTTTCATGGATCAAATGCTCGAGCGTTTAGCGGGTAATGACTACTATTGCTTTTAGACGGTTTCTCCAGGTATTTTCAAATTCCTATCGATCCAAAAGACCAAGAGAAAAACACATTCACCTGTCCTTATGGAACATTTGCTTACAAAAGAATGCCTTTCGTCTTATGCAATGCTCCTGGGACTTTCCAAAGGTGTATGATGGCTATATTTCATGACATGGTTGAAGAAACTATGGAAGTCTTTATGGATGATTTCTCGGTCTATGGTGATTCTTTCTCTACTTGCCTTGCCAATTTAGAACGTATGCTTAAACGGTGTGTAGACACTCGTCTCGTTCTTAATTGGGAAAAATGCCATTTCATGGTAAAAGAAGGCATTGTTCTTGGACATAAAATTTCCAAAGTCGGTCTTGAAGTCGACCGTGCTAAAGTCGATGTGATTGATAAATTACCTCCACCTTCAACCATGAATGGTGTAAGAAGTTTTCTTGGTCATGCGGGCTTCTATCGTTGATTCATTAAAGATTTTTCTACGATAGCTCGCCCGAGACCCACCTCTTGGAAAAAGATACTCCTTTTATCTTTTCTAAAGAGTGTATCGAATCTTTCAATCTTCTTAAGGATAAATTAACTAAGGCACCGGTCTTAGTTATCCCTAATTGGGAGTTACCTTTTGAATTGATGTGTGATGCTAGCGACTTTGCTATTGCAGTGGTTTTGGGACAAAGAATCAACAAACATTTCCAACCAATCCATTACGCTAGCAAGACAATGACGGGGGCTCAATTGCATTATACCACTACCGAAAAAGAGCTTTTAGCTGTAGTGTATGCTTTTGAGAAATTCCGCCCCTATCTTGTCCTTTCCACCACCATTGTGTATACCGATAATTCCGCGTTGAAGTACTTGTTAACAAAACAAGATTCAAAACCAATACTTCTTCGTTGGGTTTTACTCCTTCAAGAATTCAAAATTTAAATTCGTGATAAAAAGGGAGTGGAAAACCTAGCTGCGGGTCATCTTAGTAGACTCGAGGATCCTTATCAAGGGGAGCTCCCAAATCAAGAGATTAATGAATCTTTTCCCCTTGAGGCCTTGATGTCTATTAACTCCAATCTTGATGAAACTCCATGGTTTGCGGACTTTGCAAACTAATTTGCGGGTGGAATTCTCATCGAAGGGTTATCGTCCCAAAAAAAGTAGAAATTTTTTAAGGATGTGAAAACTTACTATTGGGACGACCCTTATCTCTTCAAACAATGTGCTGACTTGATCCTTCGCCGGTGTGTTGACGGGCCCGCAGCTTTACAAATCTTGGAAGCTTGCCATAAAGGACCAACCGGTGGTCACTTTGGTCCTAACTACACCGCTAAGAAAGTTTTCGATTCTGGATTCTATTGGCCCACCATTTATCGTGATGCACACGAAATGGTTAAGCATTGTGATGCTTGCCAACGACAAGGCAATATCACACATAAAGATGAGATGCCTCAAAATTTCATACAAGAATGTCAAATCTTTGACGTATGGGGCATCGACTTTATGGGGCCACTTCCATCATCCAAAGGGAACAACTACATCCTCGTATCCGTCGAATACGTATCAAAATGGGTTGAAGCAAAGGCTTTACCTACTAACGATGCGAGGGTGGTTGTGAACTTCTTGAAACAATTGTTTGCTTGATTCGGTGTTCCTCGTGCTATCATTAGTGATCACGAGACTCATTTTTTCAATGATCAAATCGCACGAGTCATGGCTAAGTATGGTGTCAATCACCGTCTTTCCACCGCGTATCATCCACAAACAAATGGTCAAGCCGAGATTTCAAACCGTGGACTTAAGATAATCTTAGAGCATACTATGGGAGAGCATCGTGCCTCATGGGTCGATAAGTTAGATGATGCTTTGTGGGCTTTCTGTACCGCATATAAGACACCTATTGGTTGTACTCCATATCGTCTTGTGTACGGAAAGGCATGCCACCTCCCCACTGAGTTGGAGCATAAGTCTTATTGGGCCTTGAAGTGGGCTAATTTTGATATCAACAAAGCTGGTGATCTTAGAAGATCCAACTCAATGAAATTAATGAACTGAGGAATGAAGCTTATGAGAATTCATTAATCTACAAGGAGAAAACCAAGCTCATTCATGATTCTAAGATCAAAAACCAAGAGTTTAAAATTGGTGATCAAGTTTTACTATTTAACTCTCGGTTGAAAATCTTTTCAGGCAAGCTTAAGAGCCGTTGGTCTGGTCCATTCACCGTCGCCAAAGTCTTTCCTTGTGGCACCATTGAGTTATCGCAACCAAATGGGCCAAACTATAAAGTGAATGGCCAGCGTGTTAAGTTGTACTTTGGCGAGGACATCTCACATGAGATGATTCCATCCCTTACCACGTTTCCCTTGAATTAGTTCTGGGTCGAGTCAGGCTCGTGACTCGGTTAACAAAAACAAGCGCTTCTCGGGAGGCAACCTGTTGATCTATCCTTTACCTGTGTTCATAATAAGTGTAGGGGGAGCTACATAGGTGTTTGTTGTCTTGTTTCTTGTGATGTGCGGGGATTAAAGCTTCAAAGAGCATTTTTGATGATATTTGACGACCCGTGATCCCGTCTTCCCGGTTCTATCCTAAATTGTCGTGATTCAATAGTTCATATCTTATATGTTGACATTGAATTCACTTTAGTTGTCTCTTCCTTAGCAAGATTTAAACAAAGTGCACAATGTCCTAAGTGTAGGGGAGGTTACTTCTACATGCTTAAACATTAAGGACAATGTTTATCTTAAGTGTAGGGGGACTTCTATCGAAGTTAAGTGGGCTTTTCCATGTTTTTGTCCTCATTTTAACCGGAAAATTTAAATTTTTCGACATTTTTCAAAAATTTTTATCTATTTTGGCCTAGTAGTATTTTTCATTTGTTCTCTTTTATATTATTTCCTTTTGTTATTGCATCGTATGTATATATTTCATTTCAAAAATAAAGTCAAAAGAGAAAAATAAAGTTAAATAAAATGGTTTTAATGAGTTTAGATATCTTTGATATATTAGGCCCGTCATGAACCTTTTGACTCAACCCGAGTTTACTTATCTAAGTTTACTCGTGCTAGTATCCTTAACGTGTTTAAATCAAGTTTTGCTAGGCTTTTATATAGGGAACTTTAAAACGCGAAAGTCTTAACTCTTACGGGTTAAGAACAAGAACTTTTCGCAAGTTCCTATAATTGATCCTAGAAAGTCGTTTATCAAGGAAACTTTAAAATGCGAATTCTAAACTTGAAAAAGTCTAAGAAGTTGCAAGATCCTATAGATGACTTGAAAACCCAAAACTTTGATTTAATAGGCTAAGCATCGACGAGTCTCATTCCTTGAGATTTTAAATTGTGGAGAACGAGAGATGATAGAGTCAATTATAAGTTCGGTATTATTTCATGAATTTATGTGAGTTAATTATGATCTTTTTCTCCCGTCGCTTGTTAATAAATATAATTGCAATAAATAAGGTCGTACGATTTGAAAAGTTACTTAGCTTCTAGAACAAGATCGTTTAAAAGTTGCTCGGTATTAATTAGAGTTCATAGCCAAGGCATAACTTATTGAAGCGGGATGCGAAGGTTGGCGAGTCCGAAAAGGCCCTAACAAGGCATGAGGGCAACATTTTGTTGCTAAAGATCCAAAGTGATGTGAAGAATCATTTATCAAAAATCAATATGAAGGATCAAGACACACGACGAAAAGCAAATTGTTGTCCCATATATTTGTGATGATTAAGCAATGAAGAAAGAAAGAAAATAGATAAAGAAGAGATGAATTCCTAGAGAGAGAAAGTAGTGAGAGAAAGTAGGGAGAGAGATGATTAACTTGGTGAATATTAGATTAAGAAAATAATTTGTTACAAATGACCATCCACTCTTCTAACATGCTAGGAGGGTAGTATATATAGTCCACCCACATGCGGTCTTTAATGGACTATATATTGGGTCGGGCTTGTCTTTTGGACTTTAATTAGTTTAAATCCAAGCCCGTGAACCACGACTAATTAACTATCTATTACAACGTTCTAACTAATGTTACAATAATAACCTATGACCGAGCATTCTTGTTTGACTCAATATTTTGAGGCTAACAATCTCCCCCAATGTGAGGTCATACCCTTTTGATATTTGAAGATCAATGGAGATTACGAATCTCGTCATAAATGAGCCTTGAACGTGTAACAATAGTTTTGTTCCTTCATGCTATGATCTTTGAGCCTTTGTCGTTGTCTTTCGACTTTGTCTTTTAGCTTGATATCTTCAAATCATTCTTGACTTGTCTTTGCCATCTTGCGATCTTGTGTCTTTTTTCACATGCTCACACTATTAATTGTTGAATAAGTCTTTGGGCATGAATATGTGGTTTTGAATCTTTGACTTTGCTGAGTACACCGTGACGCCACCTTCTCGAGACAAAACATAGACACGGACTGAATGGCTTTGACATTCGTCCTAAATCGGTAGCGTTTTACCTCCGGTCGGTGAAGACCGTTATACGATATTAAATACCGTACCTGTGATTAGGTAGATTCAATTAAGAATCTCCTTGACAGGGTTTCGCGGCTGTACTAGCCGTTCTCTTTACTCGACCGTCTCAAAGCAAGACTGCGAACATAAAGAGTGAATCAATTGGATAAATATCCGCTTGATTAAAGTCGTCAATTCAAATTCCTGGAACAAGTTTGATTCATTAAGAATCTTACCATTGTTGCTTTCCAGTTGACACAAGTTTGATTCATAAGAATCTCACAAGTCACCTACCGTAGCGCTGTTTGATGTTGACGCTAGAAGGATTTCCATTCGTCACTGTGAGTATTAATGAATATCACTCTAAATGTTCTGGCAAGACCATAAAGATATTGCGTAGAAACCTGAAACGAGTTTGAATCAATTCAGAATCAAACCACTGTTGCTTTTCAGTTTTACATATGTTCAATTCATAAAGAATCTTACATATGACCTACCGCAGTGCTATTTGATGTTAACACTGGAAGGATTTCCACTCATCATTGTGAATACTAAGTAGTATCTCTCTGAGTGTTCTAGCAATATCGCATAGATATAGCGTAGGACTCTTTTGATCTTCATCCGTGTGTCCTAACGAGATTTGATTGATCTCTTGGCTCTAGACTCGATTTGTGCACTTTTAGTGGTCGGAGGTTGGAGCAGATGCCACCTATTCAATATCAACTATCTCGGAGTGAGAAAGTCAATAGAAGTCGTGTTGATCTCCGTGACAATAAAACAAACTTCTTTTGAGAGAAGCCTGAGTAGCTAGGAAAGGGTTGTGCTTTACATCACTAGGTCCATGATGAGTTTGTCTTCATGATGGGTTGACCTGGTTTCTGCCTAAGTTGTATGGAGGGCTTCTTTCTTTAGACCCTTTATCCTTACATTTCTTTTTCATTCTTCAACCCCTTTAATGCTTACCAAGACATCATTAATAGCACCTTGTTGTGATTGTTCCAGTGCTATCATCAGTACTTAGTCAGCATTCAGCTGCGTTCACATTCTACTCCATCTTTCCTAAGGACTTCTAATAATCTATTGGATTGTCCCTGGGAAGATCCCTCCGGTTCTGGTTGGATCATAGGACTTAAACCTAACCACCCTTTTGACACCAATAACGTCGTGAATTAAAGATGTTGTGGGTATTTGATCGTAACCATGAAAACCACTTTAAATTCTAACAAAGTGTTTGAAAAACATTAAAACATTTAACACCTTGCTAGTTTTGTCATTTAAGAAATGCTCCCCCTTCACATGTGCATCGATAATCGAAAGTGTTTCGCACATGTGGGTAAGAGTTAAAGTGCTTGAGTCTTATAGATCACATTTTAATCATATTTTCTCCCCTATCTCTAATATATAAAATCTTTTTTATATTAGAGATACCAAATTTGATTAAAATATTTTGAAAAATATAAAATCTTTCAAATATTTTGATTAAAATAGTCTTGAAAATCTTCGGGAGAAAAATGATAGATTGCTCTACCCGTTTGGTAGGATAAGGTATCTTTAAAGATACACTTTCCTTTATTTGAAGTTCGAGTTACAGTCTGACATTTAACTGTAAGTCGTTTACATGCGCTTAAAAACTTTGAATGTTTTTAATGAGAGCTCATGACCGAGAAAATTTATTTTCCCGTTGTTAAGGATAAGTTATCATTCGTGATCAACTTTCCTTTCTTGGAAGTACGAGTCACAATCTGAGGTAATTGTAAATCATTGAAATGACATGTTTTGAAAAATATTTACAACTTTCATTCGAGCTTTATGTACACACCCGTGTCGTTATTGAGCGACATTGCTAGGTACGTCCATATTATCGATACTGAAAGACATGTCGAGAAGAATATTTTTGGTATTTTGAAAGTTTTTCCAATTTTTATTTTGTTTTTCTATGGATATTTACGTTTTATTATATTTTTTTCTCAAGTTTTTCGAAAATAATCCAAAATAGACTTTTGTACGGCAGAAAAAGGTGATATCGAATGTACAAAATTGGAACCCTTTGAAGAAGGAGAAGTGGGTTCAGAATCCGCTGTTGTACCTGCAATCACAGAAGAAGAGTTTGCACAAATACTAGAATTAGGAGTAACAAATTCCTTTTCAGCGTGTGGAACAGTAGCATTAGTGCTGGTGCAGGTGTCATCACTCTTTTCTATTGGAATCCACTTAAGACCAACTTCCGTGAAGATCCGACCCGTTGGTTTCCACTGAAGACTAGATTTAGGAGTAGCTTTCTCTTGCACAGCGGAAGACTTCTTTGGAGAGAAACTATGTCCTTTTTGAATCCACGTTTCAGATTTGGTGTGGTTGCTTTTCTTTGCGACGGGTTTGTATCTCCTTGTTGTCTTATGGGATTCTGTATTCGATCTACGTTCAAAGGAACGAGATTTGACCTCATAGAGGTATTGCAAAATGCAATGGTCATGATTTACATTGTGAATGCCCTTTTTGCAAGTGGGACATACAGGGAATTTGGGATTCACGAAAGTACTTGTATTCCTTTGTTTTCCAAATCGTCCAGGCGTAGTGTTTGAAACACGACTATTCATGGATGGTCTCCAATTCCTAGATTGCTGAAGAGGGATCCTAGGTTTTGGTTGACTACCATTAGGAGTGTGTGGAACTCTAGCGGGATTTGGTGAACTAGGTTTTTCATATACGGGTTTGTCTTTCTGAATCTTCCCTTTTTGTTTCGTATCCTCTAGGTTGTGGGTATGAACGAGGTCATTTGAACCTACAGAATCCTTTGTGAACGTGAATGTCACACGTTTTGGAGGAGTCCTAGAAGTGCTAGGTGCATTAACATGTTAGGTTTAGCAACAGTGTGCTTTCTAAATGGAGGAACATAGGGTGATATGGATGTTTTTGGAACACATGGTTGCACATCAGTCTTAGGGGGTAACCTAGATTTCATATGAGAAGAATTGGAGAACGGAGTCGGTTTTCCTAAGATAGACGGCTTTGGATCCTTGTAGGCATTGGGTTGTCGAACAACAGGTTTCACAACTTTAGGTTCCAAAACTTTCTCACCCATCTTGGCAACGAGTTTCTGTAACTCTGCTATGGCTCTGTCCATGTCTTGTAATTGAGCTTTCAACCCTTTAATTTCCAAATTCTGTTCATTCATTTCTCGAAATGTTTGGGAAAGTTTTTCTTGCAATTTATGATCATGTGGAAAATGACCAACGTCTTTTTGCAAAGCAAGTTCAAGTGAATGACAATGTTTTTGAAGGAAATCAGTTTTGTGTTGAAGTAACTCAAAAGCCTTTTTGTCAACATTTTCTTTATGTTTCGAAAGCTCAATTTCAAGACGTTCACATTCTTTGATCTTATCAAGATATTGGCATGCAACCTCAGAATATTCATCAATATCAGCACAAGATGTAAAATAAGCACACATAACATTTTTAGAAACGCATTCTTGCAAGAGTAAATCATATTCATCTGAGAAATCAGACTTCTCCATTTGAAGATTATCAATGTGTTTCTCAAGAGATTCAACGTATTTTAAATCATCATACATTTCAGTCTGAATGAACTCCTCAAGTTGAAGAACAGTTTCTTTAATCAACACCGCAAGGTAATATCTTGAGGAATCGGACGTGTCCATTCAGCATTTTCACATTTTGCCCAGTCTCTTTCAACAATAGATTTAACATTATCTATGTGGTGTTTAAGAATACCTAATGTTTTCCTACTCTTGCTTTTAGATTCATCTAGAGGGAGGTAGTTTATGTATTTGTAAACATTAGATTTCTTAGGGGCAAATGCTTTCTTCCATTGAATTCTCTTTTGTTTGCATTCTAGAAACACTTCCTCACGAGTTTTCTGAGTTTGTTTGTTGAAAAGACCATAAAGAGTATTTTCATAAGCATAATTATATGGTTTCACAAACTCCTTATTGACAAGTGGTTGACTATCATCATCCCAAAGGGCAGTCTCTTCACTATCGGTACTTACAGGCATGCAATCAAGATCGGTCCTTTCAGTCTCATCAAGGTAAAGACATGGGTTCGCAGCTTGAGCTTTGGCAAGGTACTCAGGACTTGCAAAGCTAGCTTGACCCTTAAACATCGATGGAGGTGCTAGCATTCTTACGGATTGAATAGAATCATGCGTTTTATAAACAACTTTCTTCAAAAATTCGACTTGTTCTTCTAGTTTCGTTACTTTTTCAGTTTCTTTATCATATTTACTTTTGAAGTCTTGTTTTAACGCATCTACCTCTTGTTTCTTATCCTCAAGAATTTTAGCAGAATCGGTAGTGGTCATAGAGAGCTTTTGTTCAAGTTCATTAACTTTGGTATTGGCAAGGTACGTTTTTTGACGTTCATCCATTAAGAAAACATTATATTGACGCTTCTCTTTGGCTAATAACTCAAGAGTTGTATTATATTTGTTTTCAAAATCATCCTTTTGACTTTTTAACGTACTACCCTTGTACCCCTCAAGCTCTTTGGTTTTCTGAAGAAGCTTCGCTCTATATCTATCTATAGTTTCACTAGACTTAATTAGAGCAGCTTTGCATTCTTCAAAATTTTGAGTGAGTGTTGCGTTTGCCTTCTTTAATTGCTTTTGACTCTTTTTATTTTCTCTGAGATCATTTTGTAAAGTAGCAATTAAATTGGCTAGCGCAACGCGCTCCTCGTCATCATACTCATTTGCATGTTGATCATTGTCAGACGAATTATTGCACGTGTCTAATGGATCAGGTATGGTATTGCTATCAACCTTTTCCGTCATACATGTGGGAATAATGGTTTGAGTTTGATCACTATGCTCATGCGTATTAGCATTTCCAAACAAATTATATTCATTATAATGTACCTCTTCCAATGGCTCAGAATCGAAAACAGGACCATTATCATAGTAAGGTGTATTGTTCATGACATTCTTAGAGTCGATGTGTTGTTTGCCAGAGCTGCTGTTGTCTTTCCTACAGTTGTTGTCTTCATTCCCTGAACTATGCGTTGGAGTCTCATATCTGCAGCTTGTATTCTCAACATCTGATGCGATACCACAACTGGTATGAAGTCTGTCATCAATAGTTTGTTGCGTCTGTATTGTGTGATTCACATAGGTTACAATGAAGTCGATGTTGCGGGTTATCCGATCTTTGTATGATAAAGCATCCATTCTATGATATCGCTTGAAGCACTCGTTGGTAAGCGAAGACTTGATGAAGTCAGAAGTAAACATCGTTTCAAGTGATGTCTTGAGATCAGTGAAAGTGATCTTGCATTCACTAGCAATGATTCTTTCGTTGACAAGTTGTGTTTGAAGTTTATCCATGGCATGAGTGAATGTTTTGCTGAATGTGCCAGTGGATTCACGTAAGTCGAACAAGACTTTTGAAAGGCGCTGAAAAGAATCTTGAAGTACTCTAAAACCGTCCATGGCATTTTTTTCTCACAAAACATATCTGTTGTTGTAGTCGTTCCATTTCGAGGTCTTTCACGTCTGAACTTTCAGTAACCGCATTACTCGTTGGCATGATGATCGTCTCTCTCTGTTGACGAAGTGACTTTGGATCTTAAGTAGATATGGTGTGATTGTGTTGTTGTTGAAATTCCGAAAATTTGAATTTTTTTTTTCTCAGTCCGACAATAAATTCCTCAGTCCGACTAAAACGGTAAACCGAAAAATTTTGAAAAACCAAAATTTGAAAACAAGTTAGAAATAGCCAATAACTAGTAGGGAAAAAGTTTGAAAAATGAAAAATTTTAACGAAAAATAAAACCTAAAAATGGCCTAAAAATTTGAATTTTGGTCCGAAAATTTGAATTTTTGGTCGAAAAATTTTTCGCATCACCAAAATTTGAAATTGAAGCTTAAATGCCCTAAAAATGGTCTAGGAAAAAATAAAGTTTACTTTGGTTTTCCCGCCAAAAAACTCTTTTCTTTTTTTTTTTTTTTTTTTGATCTTCGTGTAAACTATATTCCGAAACTAGTCTAGATGGTGGCTAAGTCTAAAAAATACTCAAACAAAATGTAGCAAAACACATCATCGGAATCACTTATCGGAATGTCCCCTAATCGGAATACAATCGGAATGATGTCGGAATGTCCTCATCGGAATAACCAAATCGGAATGTTGTCGGAATGTCCTAATCGGAATGTTATCGGAATGTCCTAATCGGAATGCAATCGGAATCCTTGTCGGAATGATGTCGAAAAGACCTTGTCGGAATGTCAAATCAGAATGCAATCGGAATATTTAGTCCAGTCGGAATGATGATTGGAAAGCTGGTCGGAATGTGTAAACCCTTTTCCGATGCGACTGATCGGAATCACTAATCCCTTTTCCGATTGCACTGATCGGAATAATAGCACTGTTACGAGATTTTGGGGTAAAAAAAATGAATTTTTCGACAAGAAATCCGCGATTTTGACCAACCAAATGCGACCAAATCCCTACCACAGCTATGTAGAAGATTTATATCAAGATTTAGAGCATAGAAAACACAAAAAAAAATCTTGAATTCGAGATGATTATAAGAGAAAAATCACACGAACCAAGTAAAATGAACAACGAATCACAAAACTACCCCATGGCGATTGATACCAAATTTTGTCCCATATATTTGTGATGATTAAGCAATGAAGAAAGAAAGAAAATAGATGAAGAAGAGATGAATTCCTAGAGAGAGAAAGTAGTGAGAGAAAGTAGGGAGAGAGATGATTAACTTGGTGAATATTAGATTAAGAAAAGAATTTGTTACAAATTACCATCCACTCTCCTAACATGCTAGGAGGGTAGTATATATAGTCCACCCACATGCGGGCTTTAATGGACTATATATTGGGTCGGGCTTGTCTTTTGGACTTTAATTAGTTTAAATCCATGCCCGTGAACCACGACTAATTAACTATCTATTACAACGTTCTAACTAATGTTACAATAATAACCTATGACCGAGCATTCTTGTTTGACTCAATATTTTGAGGCTAACACAAATGCTCCCCTAAAGATCATAGAGAAGTCTATCCGAAAAGACCCTAGCAAGGTATGAGGATGAATAGATCCAAGTCCTAAAAGGAGGCGGATCGTTGTATATCAAAATCCCAAATAAAGATTGGAGAAAAATATAGAAGTCGTGGTCCAACTATGAAGAATCTCTCAAAAACTTCAAGTGAAGAAATTCCTTTTATGAAGAGAAGACCATTATTTCAAGATCATCTCTCAAGATACGAAGTATGAAGTCACTGCCAAATATCGGTCCGAGAAAGGTCTCAAATCGTGAAGCGAGTTATGCCAAGATATGAACTTTAAGAGGTCCCGAGAAGCAGTTTTAAAAGATTTTGTCCTTTAGCTAAATATTGATTAAATCGTCCTACTTTATTTTCAGCCAAATAAATTATCGAAATAAGTCAACAATGCATCCTCGTGATCATTCAAGACAATAATAAAATATAAGAGATACACCTAGGAATAAGGGAGTCTAAGTGAATAATTGGGCCACATGAGTGAGTGTTAGCTTACTAACTTATAATAACAATGATCTCGTTTTTAAGCTTGGTTTGGGGAACGTGAAACTTGAGGGTGATAAACATTCATGACGACCAAAGCCCTAATGTAAGTCTTCGATCTCTTTACTTGGTTTTCCTTCTTGAATTTTGCAATTTTCTAATATTTTTGGGTTTCCTTAGTGTTTAGTATTTAATAAAGGCCAAGGTAGGTTAATTATGATGGAAAATGTAAACCGTGCTTTAAAATTATGCATTGCATGAGGGCATTGCAATGGTCAAGTGTAGGGGATTTAATAAGTGTGAAAACACTTATCCTTTTACCACTTAATTATAATAAAAACAAGACCAAAACGTATATTTTATGTCGTAAAAGTCGGAATTATGCGTGGTTTGTGTTTTTATTGTGTTTTAGGACAAAAATATGAAAAAGAAAGAAAACACGGGCTTTCACGGGCTTTTATCGAAGGAAAAGACAAAAGACGAAGTCAAAAGATCAAGAGTGCAAAAATAACGGAAGTCAAAGGCCTATTCTGAAGATTTATCGAAGAAAAAGTCTAAAGACGGAAGTTTAACAAGTCGAAGAACCCAAGTCTAATAAATGAAGAAATTATAAGACGAGTTCAAGATATTTATCGACAAATCCCGAGCCAATGTCAAAAACGTCAATTTAATTAAAGACAAGACAAAAGGAAGAAAGAAGGAAGCATCCTACCAACTCCATTCTCCTATAAATACCCTCCTAATGCTTCATTAGGAGGGTGTTAGTTTTTTTTAGTTAGTCATTTTATTTTTCGTTTCATATCTTTAGAGAGAAGTAGGTGATTCTACTTTCTCTCTCTAGATTTCTTCCATTTTTCTTTCTAGTTTTAAGCTTTTCATTTAATCTTGTAATTGAATCCTTAATCTATAAGTTCAAGTTCAAGCTTTTCATCATCTATCTTATTCTACCTTTCTTGTTTTTGATTTTGATCTTGATTCGGATTAAGTATGCATCTTGTTTAATCTTGATGCTTATTTGATTAAACTTTTCATCTTTTTGTTCTTATCAAGTTTTTATACGATTTAAGCTTTTAGCTTATTATGCTTTTTAGCTTATTTCGTGTTTAGCTTATTTCCTTTTAAGTGTTTTAAAAGTTTAATCTTTTTAAAGTTTATTTTATAAGTCTTGCTTATTTAGAGTTTTGAAAGTTTCTTATTTGTGCTTATTTAGTTCTTATCATTATTGATTTGGTCAAGATTCGATTTGTGCTTATTAAAAAGGAGCTTATTCGTGTGGCTTATTGCATTTTACATTCCATCGAAAAAGGTAAACCCTTTTCCGACGGTTATTCCGATCGTTTTCATCGGATTAGGGTTTTCCTTTCCGACAGTTTTTCCGATACCTTCTATCGGAAAAGGGTTTAGCATTCCGATCGTTATTCCGCTTGTTATTCTGATTGTTTCCATCGGAATAGGGTTTAGTTATTCCGACCATTTTTCCGATCATCATTCCGACAGGATTGGTGACCTAACATTCCGACGCATTTTCCGATAAGTATTCCGACCGTTTTTACTGTCTACTATTCCGATACTGATTTTGTTATTCCGATAGGTTTTCCGATCACATTCCGATAGGGTTATTCCGACATGGAATATTCCGATAGGTTTTTAGCGTTTATTTTCTTTCTTTAATTTTTACATTTATGTTTAATAATTTTAGCATTTAGTTTACTAGTAGAAATAGCTAATCAAAAGCTCCCCCTTTTAGTGACCAATTACAATAATTCCACCTTAAACCGTGATCAATTCAATTAGATACCGAGAACGATTGAGTACACATATGCAAACACCATTAAATCAAATGACTGCAAAAGTCATAAATCAGTCGTGAACGCGAAAGCTGTGGTGATAACGCTAAACGATAAGATACTTCACCAATCCGCTCAATAATGTCAAACGGTCCAATGAATCTAGGACTGAGTTTTCCCTTGACTCCAAGACGTTTAACACCACGCGCCAGCGATACCTTGAGAAATACATGATCTCCAACTTTGAAATGTAAATCCCTACGATGCTTGTTAGCATAACACTTCTGTCGTGCACGAGCGTCTTGCAGTTTCGCCTTAGCTACTGCGACCTTCTCATTAGTCAACTCTATCATCTCTGGACCCTCAAGTGTTCGTTCACCAACCTGATCCTAGCAGATTGGGGCGCGACACTTCCTGCCATACAACATCCCTAACGGTGCACACTTGATGCTTGCGTGCCAACTGTTGTTGTATGCAAACTCTACTAGAAAGATATAATCATCCCAATATCCTGTCCATTCTAGTGCACATGCGCGAAGCATGTCTTCTAGTGTCTGAATAGTCCGCTCCGATTGTCCGTCTGTTTGTGGATGGAAGGTAGTGCTAAGCTTAAGCTTTGTACCCCAAGCTTTCTGTAGACTCTTCCAGAATCGCGAAGTAAAACGAGGATCTCTGTCCGAGACGATACTGGATGGAGCATCATGAAGTCTCATGATCTCCTTCTGATATGTGTCAGTGAGTTTACTCACCGCATCATCTTTGCGAATCGGTAAGAAATGAGCTGACTTCGTAAGTCGATCAACAATGACCCAAATTGCATCATGTTTCCTCTTAGTCTGCGGAAGACCAGTAACAAAATCCATGGTGATTTTGTCCCACATCCACTCTGGAATGTCTAACGGTTGTAGGAGACCGCTAGCTCGCTAATGCTCGATATTAACCTGCTGGCAGGTAAGACAATTGGAAACATAGGTGGCAACATCCTGTTTCATACCGCTCCACCAAAAGTATTGCTTGATGTCGTGGTACATCTTGGTTGAACCAGGATGGATGGAGAATGGGGAGCTATGAGCTTCAGCTAACAATGCTTCCCAGAGTTCGTGGTAGTCGGGAACACAAAGTCTCGTTCCCTGCCATAAGATACCGTCTTCGTCTAAACGAAATTCTGTCTGCTTCTCCAAGTTCTGAATTATGGCCCATATTTCACCATCATCCTTCTGAGCTTCCTTGATCCAAGAGAGTAATTCAGGTTCTACTATAAGATTAGCCCAGTACCCGTGATGTCCTCGTACCATGATTTCTATGTCTAGTCGCTCCAAGTCTCTTATAATCCCTTCTTCTATCTTTATGCCGTTGATCATACCCGACTTCCTGCTAAGAGCATCTGTTACTACATTTGCTTTGCCGGGATGATACTGCAAATTTATGTCATAATCCTTCAACATCTCTAACCATCTCCTCTGTCTCATATTTAGCTCACGTTGGGTGAATATGTATTTGAGGCTCTTGTGATCTATGAAGATGTCACATGATTCGCCATACAAGTAATGCCTCCATATCTTCAGTGCAAACACGACTGCTGCAAGTCCCAAGTCGTGTGTAGGATAGTTTGCTTCATAAGGCTTAAGCTGTTGTGATGCGTAAGCAATCACGTTCCCATGTTGCATGAGAACACAACCAAGTCCCTTCCCTGAAGCGTCACTGTATATTTGAAATCTACCCGTGCCAGATGGGAGAGTAAGAATAGGTGCATATACTAACTTCTGCTTCAGGTCTTCAAAGCTCTTCTCTCTTTCCTTAGTCCAAACGAATTTCTCCCCTTTCTGCATCAGTTTGGTCAATGGTAGTGCTAAATGGGAAAAGTTTTCTACGAACCTGCGGTAGTATCCAGCTAAGCCTAGAAAGCTGCGAACATTAGTCGCGGATGTCGGTCTTGGCCACTTGGTGATAGCCTCAACCTTTGTTGGATCCATGGTTATTCCGTTTGTGGATACAATGTGACCTAGGAATGCCACACTAGTCAGCCATAATTCACATTTGGAGAATTTAGCATACAACTGCTTCTGTCGAAGTATCTGTAATACTATTCGAAGATGATCTTCGTGTTCTTCCTTTGACTTAGAGAATATGAGGATGTCGTCAATGAATACTATGACGAACATGTCCAAAAATTCATGGAAGATACGGTTCATCAATTCCATGAAAACAGTTGGCGCATTGGTAAGGCCAAATGGCATGACTACAAATTCGTAGTGTCCATAACGTGTACGGAAAGCAGTCTTGGCGATGTCCTGCTCTTTAACCCGTAACTGATGATAGCCCGACCTCAGATCAATCTTGGAGAAATGCTTGGCCCCTTGGAGTTGGTCAAACAGATCGTCAATGCATGGTAGAGGATATCTATTCCTGATGGTGATCTTGTTGAGCTCGTGATAATATATGCAAAGACGCATAATGTCGTCCTTCTTCTTCACGAATAAGACCGGTGCCCCCATGGAGATGAGCTAGGTCGAATGAAGCCTCGTTCTAGAAGTTCTTGCAATTGATCCTTTAACTCCTTTAGCTCGATGGGAGCCATGCGATATGGAGCCTTGGAAATCGGCTCAGCTCCTGGGATGAGCTCGATATTAAACTCTACTTCACGTGCAGGTGGGATGCCCGGAAGTTCTTCTAGAAACACGTCTGGGAATTCTAACACTATTGGCTGATTCTGGATCGATGTAGATTCAGCATCCATGTCATGAACAGTATCTAGATAACCCTCGCAACCATGTGAAAGTAATGCACGTGCTTGCAAAGTCGAGATTATTTGTACAGACCTTCCCCGTATGAACCCGTTGTGAATGTACTCTGGTGCATTAACATCACCAAAGATGACCCGATATGAATGGCAGTCGATGGTGGCGTGATGTTGGGATAGCCAATCCATGCCTAATATCATGTCAAAATCGCACATATCTAGAGGAAGTGCGTCTACTGGACGAATCTTGTCGTCAAACTCGAGGGGAAGAATCTTGTACCCTTGTGTGATACGTACAGAGTCTCGTAAGGGCGTGGAAATGTTTAGGACATTTCCTAATGGCATCAGGGATATCTTAACATTTTGGCAAAAGTAGTAGAAATGACCGAATGAGTAGCACCCGTGTCAAATAGTACACATGCAGCTCGACCATACATATATAAGATCCCAGTAATGGTACCTGTTGGCTTAGCAGCCTGATCGCGCGAGGTCGTGTACACCCGCCCAGAAGTAGGAGGTGGCTTGCGGTCGGCATGTCCAGATGTGCCCTCTATCTCGTCTTTACGGCAGTCCTTCCTGCGATGGCCTGACTGACCATACTTGAAGTAAGCATCGCAGTCACGGCGACATGGCCCTGGGTGCCTACGGTTGCACGTGGTGTAGAGAGGGTGAGTATATCCTCCAACAGGAGCCCTTGCTGGCTGGGAGCCTGTTAAGAAAGTATACATGAGACATGGTTTATGGATATAATTTGGACAATGCGGAAAATTTTTAAACATAATACCAGTGATAGTTGGACGGTTAGGCTGGGAACCTCTGCGGTCCGGCTCCCTTCCGTTTCCATGATTCCTGGTAAAAGATGCTAAAGTGTCAGAATGAAGTTCATAAAACATATGCATAATAATTGAGTAAGTTTAGGCACCTGCTGCTGTTCGAGTTGTTGGCATTGCCACGGTAATGGTAATTACCGGTCCGCCTGTCCGAAGCAGAACGGTCATGAGTCTGACCGTTACCCTTGTGCTGACTCTGCTAAGGCTGAGTGGCCGGTTGGGACCGGTCCCCAGACTTCTGCCTAAAAAATGCAATTGTTTATAAAGAGATAAATATTTGGAATAATATGAAATGAATTGAATGATCACGGCTGAATGACAAAATATACCTCTTGTTGGGTCTCTCTGCTTCACCGAACTCGTCTCTCTCATGCAGCATCTCCAACTTACGTGCTACGTCAGCTACTTGTGCCACCGTGTTGAAGGTAGCACTTGCCAAATTATTGGCAATGGATGGGAAAAGAGCCCAACAAAAATGTTGTGCTTGCTCTTCAGTAGTACCCGTTGCTGCTCTCAAAACACCAGCGTAACGAAGAAAGCGTTGCATGAAATCGTTGTTGTTTTCCTCCGCTCGTTGCCTAATCGCGTAGTACTCCCTCACGAGCCTATTCTTCCCAGCCGTGGGAAAGATATGTGGTGGAGGAGGGTAGTCGTCGTTTTGGTGAAGGATGTCTTGCAGATCTGCATTGGCAGCTGCGAACATCTCTTGAATATTGTGTGTGTTCACCATCTGACAGTATAAAACAAATGCAATAATGAAACCTTGTTAGAACATAATATACATAATTATGAAAAACAAATTATGCAATAATCATGAAAAAAAAATTTATGCGTGAAAACAGTGCATTAATGCATGATGCAGTTTGTAAAACTTTTATGTGCGAAGGTAAACGCCTATGGTCAGTTTACCCAAAACAAAATGACAGGGCGCGAGGACGCCAATGGGTCGATCCCAAAGTTAAAAGTTTCGATAAAAGCACATGCGACTAATTGGTCAGTCCTGTACCAACCATTACTAGTCAAAATTCCTGTAACAAATGACATATATATATATATATGAAAATATGCATGCATGAAACAAACTGTCAGTTCTAGGAAGACCATGATGATTACCCACTAATCATAGGTCATGTTTTTAGAGCCTACAGGTCGAAGCCTTGGCTCTGATACCATAATTGTGACACCCAATTTTGATAAATGGTGTGTCACGCGTAATTATGGCGTGTCATCAAAGCATGCAAGGTAAATGTCTTAGAACATTTATTGACCAAAAAGACCAAAAGCCGGAATCAAACATCGACAGTCTAAGTAAAGCTCATCACACATGAATAATAATAGTACTGGAATGGAAAGGACTAAACGATGTCCATGAAATGAAATAAAGTACTAAATGTAAAGTAATGGAAATGCATAAAGAAATGAAAGCTGGATAGCGTCTATCCGTATGCACGTACGGGTGAAAAGCCTACGATCGTCCTTGAGTACTTGTCGTTTGAGAACATGAAAGGAAAACGGCTGAGCATAATGCTCAGTGCGCGGATATACAAGTATAGAATGAATAATATAAGCATATAATACATATAGCAGCGGAAATGAATAAGTATTGGAAAACCAGGTAATAACTTAGTAAAACTGGTTTTATAGTTTGAAAAGCCTTATGTGTGACAATCTAACATTTTCGGGTAGTAAATTATTTTCTCGTATATTATTTTGAAACTTATTTTTGTGTTAGTTGATGAACTCACAATTTACGGATTTAAATTTGGGCTTACAAGCATAATTTAACGTCCTTTACGACTAAACCGTAAACCCTAGGATTACGTATTTACGTTTTTGAACTCCGTTTTTGATGAGACAATTTTTATTAGATTCGTTTTGTGCCGTTGATTCATAATTTATAAAAACGTTTTTCGTAAAACGACCCGAGGGCACGCAAATCGAGGAAACTAGAATCGAGGAGTACCCGTAAATAAATGGGGATGAGACAAAACCACTTTTGCCCCACCCCCAATATGGGACGGCTTAAGCTAGCCACATACACCATGAGGTGTCAAAGCTTAAGAAGTAAGCTAAGACACATGTCTTAGCCACTTCACAAACAAGCTACTACACAAAACCACTCACACCTAAACCATTCTCTCATTTGCAACTCATGCAAAACCACCAAACTCTCTCTTCTCTCCCACCATTGTCGTCCCACTCTCACAACAAACACCCCCATTTGATCAAATTTAACCAAAAAATCTTATGTTATTTACACATATGATGAAAACCTTTTGAAGCTCTATTGATTGGTGGTGATTTTAACATCCAATGAGAAGATTTGTTGGTGTCCTAGGGCTGATTTTCCACAAGGAGTTCTTGGTGATAGGTGATCTTGAAGTTAGTTTTGGTGTACCCTAAGTGTTGTCATCAAAAGTCAAGTTATAATCTTGGTTGGTAAACAAAATCATCCTTCCCATTTTCATTGTTATTTTTGTAAATGTAAATTGTATTTTCTTTCCTAATGTATATGTATATGATGATATATGATGATAAAAATATTATGTGGGGATCAGGTGTTGATAAACTTGGCTAAAAAGATTGAAAACTACATGTAAAAATGGTTAAATCATGCTTAAAATAGTTGGCTGTATAAAAACAGTAAAGAACCCTATGTTAAATTGTTAAAATGGCTTGAATGAATCAATATACAGTAAGTTATAAGACTTGTACACATGTGAGAGTTGGTCATACAATGGACTCCTTAAAATGAGTGAGATATGATCAAAACAATATTGAAATACAAATCTGAGTAGTCTGTTTTGAACGGACTGTTAGGGACACTTAGCCATTGATTGAGCAGTATCTAAAACTAAGTTAATTGTAGCACATAATATGTAGTTTATGTCACCCAAAAATGAGCTTCTATCTCTTTGTAGAACTCAAGATATGGTAAAAATGGTGAAAGTGAAAATAATAATCAGATTTGTAAAATAAAAGTATATAGTATAATATTAGCACTCAATAAAATATAATATAAAATGTATACTTAAAACCCACTAACTTATATATTACATATAAATAAGTATGTACTTTAATAAATAAATGAGACATTTTATAAAAATGGCAATTTGATAAGTTTTATAAGTTATAAAACTATAAACATAAGTTTTACGTCTTTTCGGCTAAAACCGTAAAATTAACGTTTTCGTCAATTAAAACTTAGACGGTCGGACCCGTCTAATGTAAACTTTTTATAACTCATATACTGATTTATAAGTACATATTACAAGTAAAAACCGATAAAACCCGAGCTTTATAACATATGGGCATTAACGGGCCAAATTAGCCTTATTGGATTATTAACCCAACTAATTTGGCTAAACACTAATGGACTTATTTATTGGGCTTAACTCACTTGGGCTCAACATGTGAGTATAAGGCTGATGTTAAAAGAATAATTGGACTAATATAATGTAATGGGCTTATAATGGGCTTATTGGGCCTTAACATGTAAAGAAGTTAAACTAGTGAAACTAGTCTAAAAATTTACCAACACATAACACTATAATGAGTAAATAAAGATGTACAATCCCACTTGATCATCATTATATTTATAAAATCATCATATATATACATAGTTATTATTTTTATAAAGTCATTGGACAAAAGTATATGACCGAGTATTATTTATATAGGTTTCCGTGATCGAAGCACGCCCGTCGCCGATAAACCGCCTTTCATAATCAACGTGAGTTCATAGCCTCGCACTCTTTTAAATGTTTTATAAAATGTTTTGTAAACCCGCGAGGGAGATAACATGCTAGTTTTTGATAAAAATAGAACACAAGTAGTCCCGATGGTATGATTAATGATATGGACCCGAATGATGCTATGGCCCAATAAATGAGATGAAATAGATTATTAGTAGTTAGGTTATGTCACTTAAAGTCCCAATAGCATGAATTGTGAACTACCGGGATTTGGTAGACGCTTATGCATATGATAGTACTATTTAGGGAAGATCACCCCAGTTCGCGCCTTGACGGTTGATCCCCGTCATACCACATTGATTGGTAAGCGAATTTATGTATGAGAAGATTTACATAGCGTGATTTTTGTGACGACACGCTAACTTAGATGGGCAAATTGTTTGTCGGGTTCGCGGCCCGTTGTTTGTGATAGTAAGGTAACAATGTCATGCGGCTAATAATAATCCAACACAATCCAATAACGATGCAAATAACGATAATAATGTTACCTATAATGGTAATATTGAGACTACGGTCTCATGGACGGTTTAAGATGTATGATTTGCTTTATATATTGCCTGACTAGCAATACGAGGACTTACTTCTGATATTATACTTGTGTTCTGATTTCAATGATTGTTTTATATAACGGTTTTATTAAACTCTATGAATTCACTCGGCATTCGCTGATATGATTTTTGCATGTTTTTATCTCAGGTGCTTGAAGGTAATTCGGATGGAGATCGCCTCTGATGGCCCACATAATAAAAATTGTTCCTTCAATCTATATTTTGTAAACTTAATGACCTGTGTAAACTGGGACCTGTTGTACACTTAAAATTTTTATTTCGAATGAATGTATGTTAAACCTTGTACAACCATTTTTATGCGTTGTCTATGATTGGAGTTATTGTTGTGGAAACCTTGGTTTCCTCGAATCTTTTAGCTACTAGGAATGCATCATGTTCATATGATTAAATAATCAAAGCGGAATTAGAACACGACACATTAACAAGGTGTTTAGGCACAAAGAACATGAATTAAAACAAATGGATTGCTCATTATATTGATAATAAACAATCACTAGACGTGTATGCATCGAATCCCACGTCTAGTCGACACACACTTTAGGTTTACATTTTGTATGAAAGTTATGAATAAACCTAATACCCTTGGTTCCTTTTATAGTGTAAGGAATAGGGTTTACAAGAGATAAGAATGAATAAACATGTAAATCTTCTATTCAAATAAACTTATACAGAATATATTCTGCATATTTATCTAAATAGAAGCTTCCAAAGGCTTCTTGTCAATGTTTCTGTCAATGCTTGGATTGCATGTGATAATGCTTGGATTGCACTTGACAATGCTTGCTTCTGTCAACGCCTGATTCGTTCTTGACAACGCCTGGAATACACTTGTCAACGCTTAGACAAATGCCTTCATGTTTTCTTCGTTTTTGAGTTTCTGCCACATCAACTTTTTGACCCAACAATTGTGCTATCCCGTAACACTCTAATGACTCTTCCGCTGTACCGATATGAAATTTGAGAGTGTTACAGTTTGGTACCAGAGCTCTCATTATAGAGAATGAAAGATTTTTAAAACCAAGGTTTTGAACAAAACATTTCAAAATCTTTTAACTATACACATTTTCTTAAAATGTTTGAAAATCTTTTGACCATAACGGTGCCAAAGATCTCCGACGTTACCAACAAGCCTTATTGAGAAGATATATATTTTGATATATATAATTTAATTTATATATATGTATATATCGTGGTTTCAGTATGTAACTGTTTAATAATTATTTTTATGCTAATACGAGATATATATAGATGCAGATTGTCATGGCTGACCCTAATATTTCTGTAGAGAACCATGTTATTCCCGAACCTAATGTAGATGAAAACCCTTATTTAGACTTAGTGGATTATGATGTAAATGAGGATAAGGATGATGATGAGGAGGAGGAACCATTTGAGGATCCCGAGCCCGAGATAGGACTAGGAGATCAGATTGCCCCTCAGGTTGATGTTGTAGAGAATGAGAATGATAATGTTGGTATTGAGAATGATGATGAGATTGGGATAGATAATGTAGATAATGAGGATGACGACGCGGATGTCGAGGAGGAGATAGGTATAGATGATGAGGTTGATGATGATGATGAGGCTGATCTTATTTTCCCTTATGATGTAGTAGAGGGTGAGCCCTTACCCCCTCCAGTTGATTGGTCTGACTCTGAGTTTGAGTTACTTAGAGATAAATTGTCTGAATCGTCTGAATTTGATTCTGAATCAGAGGATGATGAGGATGATGATGCACCTGATGGTACCGATGGGATTGCTACTCGTAGACATGTGATAGGAGAGTCGTCTAGGGTTCGAGAGGCTACTCATATTGATGGTCTTGCACCTTGGGACTTGAGACGTGATTTAGATGCTTCTCGTGTTCAGGGTAGTATGACAGAGGTTGGATTAGGTGTTGTTCAGACTCATGTTGCTTATTTGGAGTCGAAGACTAAGGTTGGTGAGAAAGAGAGAGAATTGATTGACTTGGATTTGACTAATGTAGAGCGTGGTTTGAATGAGGCGTTTAGGAGGTTATCTGTGTTAGAAAGTGGTGAGTATGCTGAAATGAAGAAAAAGGTGAATACAATGGAGATTCAGTTGAGTGTAGCTCGTGCGATGCGTGAGAAGGCTGAGAAAGAGTTGAACATGTCTGTTGGTTGGAACAGTAGGTTTTATACTGAGATGGTCGAGAAAGGAGTGATTCGTAAGCGCCCAACTAAAGATGTGTCTTGTGATCGTCCGACGAAGATACCGAAGACGATGGATGATGGACCATCTGGCGGTTCTCAGTAGACCAGTCTATCTTTAGTAGTGACCTTTGTATCTTTTGTATCTTTTGTAACCTTGACTGAACCGACTTATTAGTTAATAGACCTGGCACGAATTTTGGGCATGTATAGTGCTAGAAACTTTGATATGGGATGTAAATTAAGACAATGCGTTTGTTTCTAATCCAATGAAATATGTATCTCGTCTTGAATTCCATATTGTGCCTTATTTGTATCTTGATTATGAATTCAATCCATCTTATATGAATCCCTTGTTGGGTGAATGCTTAATACTTTGAAATTGTGAAATCATAGAACCATGCCGCCCAAGAAAGCTGTGACTGAGGATGATGTACGTAGGATTATTGCTGAGCAAGTTACCGCATCTATGACTGAATTTATGGCAAATGCTAGAAATGGAGCTGGCGGTAGTGGAGTTGGTGGTAGTGGAGCTGGCGGTAGTGGAGCTGGTTGTATTGGAATTGGTGGTACTAATGTGAATGTGAATGCTAATAGTGTGAATGCTAATGCTGGAGGAAATATAGGAGGACTTGGAACTAATACACCTGAAGTCGGTGGTTGTACTTATGTGACGTTCATGAAGTGTGAACCTCTACCTTTTAATGGAACTGAAGGTGCTGTAGGATTAAGCCAGTGGATTGAGAAGATTGAGTCGGTGTTTCGGATTAGCAAGTGTAAGGAGGAAGATAAGGTGACTTTTGCTACGGCTACTCTTAAAGGTCGTGCGTTGACTTGGTAGAACGGGAGAATTGCTTTCATGGGTATTGATGTTGCTAATGCTACTCCTTGGGCTGAAATTAAGAAGTGGATGACTTTGGAGTTCTGTCCCTATAGTGTGATCATTAGGTTGGAACAAGAGTTGATTCATTTGAGAATGAAAGGTGTGGACATCGATAGCTACACAAACCAATTCCATGAGTTGGCCTTGTTGTGTCCTCGATTGGTGGAACTCTAATAGATCCGAATCGAGCAATATATTAAAGGGTTAACCAAGAACATCTGAGGGGACGTGACATCATCAAAACCACTGACCATTGATGATGTTGTTCGAATGGCTTACCAACTCATTGGACAAATAATTCAGGATAGGGAAGATGAAGCACGTACTGGTGAGAAAAGAAAGGGTGATGGCGATCGTGGAGATAGAGGTGATAATAGGAAGAATTTTAATCGCCATCAGAACCAAAGAAAGGGGAATGCAAATGCTCTTACCAACAACACACCGTGCAATGATGAAAAGTGTCCTAAGTGTGGTAATAAGAGGCATGCTAACGACTGCTGGAAGTGCTGAAATTGCAGAAAGCTTGGACACAAAGTTGAAAGGTGTAAGAAGGGAATCATTTGCTTCAACTGTAATGAAGAAGGTCATAAGAAATCGGATTGCCCTAAGTTGAAAGCGATTGTACCTGGAAGAAACCCCCATGGTGGTGCTTATCAACTTGGAACAGTTGAGGTTAAGAAAGAGGATCCGAATGTCGTTACTGGTACGTTTTTACTCAACAATCATTATGATGTTGCTTTATTTGATTCGGGTGCTGATAGGAGCTTTGTATCCACTAAATTTAGTGCCCTTATTGACATTGAACATGTTGAGATAAATACTAGTTACGAAGTGGAATTGGTTGATGGTAAATTAGTGAAAACTAATAAGCTATTAGAAGGATGCTCTCTAAATCTCTTAAACTATTCCTTTCCGATTGATTTTATGTTGATAGAACTAGGTAGTTTTGATATTATTATTGGTATGGATTGGTTATCGGTGAATAATGCTACTATTTTATGTGGAGAAAATAAGGTTAAGATTCCTCTTAGGAATAGGACGTTAGGAATTGATGGTAATCGAGGTGAATCCCGTTTGAAAATCGTTTCATGTATTAAAGTCCAAAAGTACATTAGGAACGGTTGTGAGCTATTCTTAGCTCAAGTGACCGGGAATGAGTCTAAGGAGAAACGATTGGAAGATGTATCTATTATCTGTGAGTTTCCAGAGGTATTTCCTAAAGATTTACCCAGACTTCCACCGATAAGGCAAGTTGAGTTTTGAATCGATTTAATTTCTGGTGCTGCACCGGTGGCACGTGCGCCTTACCGATTAGCACCTTCTGAATTAAAGGAATTATTTGAACAACTCAAAGAGCTGTCTGATAAAGGTTTTATTCGACCGAGCTCGTCGCCTTGGGGAGCTCCAGTCTTGTTCGTTAAGAAGAAGGATGGATCTTACTGTATGTGCATTGATTATAGGGAACTGAATAAGTTGACGATTAAAAATCGATATCCTTTACCAAGGATTGATGATTTGTTCGATCAATTACAAGGATCTAGTGTGTATTCTAAGATAGATTTGTGGTCTGGATATCACCAACTTCGCGTCCGTGAAGAAGATATTCCTATAATTGCATTTAGAACTCGTTATGGATACTATTAATTTCAAGTAATGCCATTTGGGTTAACTAACGCACCTGCGGTCTTCATGGATCTAATGAACCGAGTGTGCAAACCCTACTTGGACAAATTTATGATCGTGTTTATTGACGATATTCTAATTTATTCTAAGAATAAAGAGGAACATGGAGAACATTTAAGGATTACTTTGAGTTTGTTAGAGGATGAAATGTTGTATGCTAAGTTTTCGAAATGTGATTTTTGGTTATATTCTGTGCAATTTCTTAGTCATGTGATTAACAAAGATGGAATTCATGTTGATCCTGCAAAGGTTGAAGCCATTAAGAATTGGTCTGCACCGACAACACCAACGGAGGTGCGACAGTTCTTAGGATTGGCTGGCTATTATAGGCGATTCATTAAAGAATTTTCTTTAATAGCTAAACCCCTGACTAAGCTAACCCAGAAGAATAAACCTTTCGTTTGGGGAAGTGAAGAAGATGGAGCATTTCAGATATTGAAGCAAAAATTATGTAGTGCGCCAATTCTATCATTACCCGACGGAAGTGAAGATTTTGTAGTATATTGTGGACCATCTCTTAGAGGTTATGGAGCTGTCTTGATGCAGCGAGAAAAGGTAATAGCTTATGCTTCTAGGCAATTAAGAAAGAATAAGGAGAATTATACTACTCATGATCTTGAGTTAGGAGCTGTAGTCTTTGCTCTTAGGTTGTGGAGACATTATCTGTATGGCACGAAGTGTACGGTGTTCACCGATCATAAAAGCCTACAGTATATTCTCGATCAAAAGGAATTGAATATGAGGCAACGAAGATGGATAGAACTGTTAAGTGATTATGATTGTGATATAAAATATCATCCAGGAAAAGCAAATGTTGTTGCCGATGCATTAAGTAGAAAAGATAGAGAGCCTATCAGGGTACGTTCTCTAGTCTTGACCGTGCACAATAATTTTCCTGAGCAAATTAGAAATGCGCAAATAGAAGCCTATAAGAAAGAAAACTTTGTTAATGAAGTGTTTCGAGGAGAAGGATATCCTTTAGAGGTTAGAGCTGATGGAGTGAAATGCTTAAGAGGTCGTATGTGGATACCTAAGTTTGGAGGCTTACTAGATTTGATTATGTTGGAATCTCATAATTCTAAATATTCCATTCATCTTGGATCTGATAAAATGTATCATGATTTGAAGAAGTTGTACTGGTGGCCGAATATGAAAGCTGATATTGCTATATATGTTATTCAGTGCTTGACTTGTGCTAGAGTCAAAGCTGAACATCAAAAGCCATCAGGACTACTTCAACAACCAAAGATTCCTGATGTTGGGAATAAATTAAGGCCAGATCACTTGAGCGCTGACAAGAACAAAACAAGCGTTGACAAGAACAAAACAAGCGCTGACAGCTCAAGCGTTGACAAGTTAAAGTCAATCGTTGACACATTGAAGACAAGCACTGATGGAAGATATATTCTACACGTTTATTATATTCTAGAATACTTCTAGTAAGGATAGGAACGATAATGTATTTTCTATATTTATCTTTACCTAGAATAGCTGATACGTAGATTATTGTACAAGGCTTCTTATGTCTATAAAAGAAGACTTTTAGGTTAATGTTTGATATAAGTTTTATATAAGTTTTCATTCGTAAACTACTTTCATTGTAAGCAAGTTTGATATTGATAATCAAAGTGAAAGTTTGTTTATATCATTGTGTGTTCTTGTTTAAGTGTTAAATTCCGCATAACACTTAGATTCATAAGCATATACAAAGGTTTCTCTACGTGTATTACTTGATCTAATCTCGTATACACAAAGCTAATTGATCTAAGTTTGGGATCAACAAGTGGTATCAGAGCTTGTTGAGGAACTTTTGATCTTAAAGAACACCAGAACCCTAAAATCACCAAAACCCTAATTTTCTCAGAAACCCTAATAACATCATGTCTGAAGCAATAACCTCCTCCTCCTCAGCCTTACCAAACATCAAGATTCCCATGCTTGATGCAACCAACTTTGACTTGTGGAAGTTCAACTTTGAACAATATCTGGGGATCTATGACTACACACTCTGGGAGATTATTAAATATGGAAACACATTCAATAAGGCTCAAAAGATTCTTGATGTCATTACTCAAAGATCAGTTGTTGCTGGATGTTCTGAAGAGGATAAGAAAGAAAAACCTGGAGATGGTAGAGTTGTGTCTGTTGATGACATAGCAAAGAAAAGGGTTGACATGAAAGCCCTAAATATTCTGAAAGTCTCTTTGGGACAAGAAAACCAACATAAATATAGAGGCTATGAATCTGCTAAGGATCTTTGGGAAGCTCTTGAAGTTGCATATGGTGGCAATGCAGACACTAAGGAAGAAAAGAAAAACCAACTTCTGCATGATTATGCTGTCTTCAAATCTCAACCCAATGAGAAACTGAGTAGTGTGAGAAGCAGATTGCTTGACATTACAAGCAAGTTGTCCTTCATGGGGACACAAGTTGGTGATGTTGACATCAATGCTACCTTTCTTAAAAGTCTTGGTGAGGCATGGAAGATTGAGGCAAGATCTATTCTTGCCAACAATACTTACAAGAGCTCCTCGTTTGATGACATCTACAACAAACTAAGGCTGTTGGAAGATGAAACTCTTTTAGAGCATGGAAGCAAATCTACCACCAGCAACATGGCCTTCTTCTCTCATAGTGAAGGTCAATTCAATCAGAAGGACTCTTATATGCATCCAGTTACTGGATCATCATATGTCAGCGCTGGAACAAGTCCTGTCAACGTCTCCTATTCAGACGCTGACACATTCAAGAATGACTCCCCAAGAGTTAAACCTGCTGGTTTGGATTTGAATACTGTTTGTGCTTACATTGCTTCTTTTCCCAATGGTTCAGTAATTTCATATGAGGACCTTGAGCAGATAAGTGATGAGCACTTGGAAGAGATGGACATCAAGTGGAACATGGCTCTTGCTAGTATAAGAGCAAATAGGTGGAACAGAAGGTTTAAAAAGAAGATGACCTTCAATGCTAAAGATACAGCTGGATTTGATAAATCCAAAGTTGAATGCTACAACTGTCATCGTATGGGGCACTTCATGAGGGAATGCAGATCTCCTAGAAGATCTGATGCTGGTAAACCCTCAAGTCAGGTTGTTAAAGCTCAAGATTCCAAAGCTATGGTTGCAGTTCAAGGAATTGATGGTACAGGATGGGATTGGAGCTATCTGGCTAAGAATGTTGAAGAGGATAAAGCTTTGGTTGCTGATATTGAAGAAGAAGAGCATGTTGAATATGCTCTCATGGCACACTCCTCCTCTTCATCTGATAATGAGGTATATGATGATGCTTTTTGTAGCAAAGGTTGTAGGTTAAATACTGAAAGACTTAACAAAGAGGTGTTAAAACTAAAAGATGATATGAGTACTGAAATATGTAAATTGTCTAATTACCAACTAGCTCTTACTGAAACTGAGAAAACCGTTTCTAAATACAAGAAAATGGAATTTGACTTAAAAGATAAGATCAATATCTTAAAACATGAGTTAGAGGGTAGTATGGATATTAGAAACATCATGGAAAGGGTTAATGGTGAATTACAGGCTAAGTTAAATGAGGCCATTAAGAATAAAGATAATGTTGGCCTCAAAATTCAAAGATTTGATAGAGCCACCCAAACCCTAGGAGACTGTGTGGCCAAACAAAGGGACCCTAAGGACATGACTGGGATTGGGATGAATGATTACTCTTTGGTTCCACCACCAGCTGGTGACTTCTATGGTGTCCAACAAAGGGACTTATCTTGGACTGGTTTGCCAGAGCTCCAAGAGGAGGAATTCATTCCTCCACCAAGAGTTATCACTCCAGTTGAAGAGTATCAACAAAAACTGACTGACCTAAATGAGTGGAAGAAGGCTAACCCTACTCTATTTGTCAAGGGTGGCTTGCTATGTGAAAGTCCTAATGAGTCACCACCCATTAAGGTTACTAACCCAATCACTGGTAAAGTTGTTGACCTAGGCTCAAACACTGTTAGAAGACCTACCATTAAATATGCAAAGATGTATAGGAATACTAGGTCTCCCAAGAGCCAGGTTAGTAATCATGGAACAGGCTTCTTCTCTTCTAGACCTAAGGTTGTGTCTAGAAAAGCTTGTTACACTTGTGGTAGCTTTTCACACTTGGCATACAAGTGTGTCAACGCTCCCAAAGCCAGCGCTGACAGGAACAATTTCAGCACTGACATGAACAAAGTCAACGTTGTTAGGAAGTCAAACGTTGTCAGACCCAAACCTTGTGTGCAGCAAAGTCCACAAGTGATTAGACCTGCCCCATTCTTTACTAGAGGGTCTAACACTCATGGACAAAGACCATTTTAAAAGACAAACACCTGGTCAAATAGGCAATGGGTTTCTGTAGCAAACCCTAGGTTCAATGCTGACAAAGGTAATTTCAGCGTTGACAGGACAAATTCTAACGCTGACAGAAACGTGACCAGACCTAAATATTTGCAGCCACAAGGTAAGGGGTCTAAAGCTTCTTCAAGCTTAACATGGAGACCCAAGAAAGATCAAAACCCTAATGATAATGGGATTTCAATGACTTGCAATAGATTTAATTACATTTCAAAGGTCATTACAAAACCTATTGGGGTTAACTGGGTATTTCATCCTAAAAAGGATGAGAATGGGGTTGTTGTGAGAACTAAGTCTGTTCTTATTGAACAACCAGATGAATCCAAGTCTTTTGAGACTTGGGTTCCCAAAGAAAACTAATTTGTTTTCTTTATGTGCAGGGCATTCAAAGACAGATCAATGATTATGGATATTGGGATAGTGGATGTTCAAGGCACATGACAGGGAAGGAAGACTATCTGACGAATTTCACTCCTATTAAAGATGGTGATAAGGTATACTTTGGAGGTGGATATGGAACTATCACAGGCAAAGGAACCCTTCTCACCAATAATCTACGTTTTGAGAACGTCTTCCTGGTAAAAGAACTTGATTACAACTTGTTTAGTGTATCACAGGTTTGTGATAACAAAAATAAAGTTCTTTTTACTGATACTGAGTGTTTGGTGTTAAGCAAGGATTTTAAGATCCCTGATGAGAAATATATTGAGTATAGAACACCTAAGGACATATATAATGTGAATTTAAATGGGATTAAAATGAATACCAATATGTCTTGTTTTTATGCTAAGGCCTCAGTAGATGAGAGTAATTTGTGGCACAGGAGACTAGGGCACATAAATTTTAAAAATATAAATAGACTTGTGAGGCTTGGTTTAGTTGATGGTTTGCCTGAGAAGGCCTTCCACAATGACCACTCTTGTGTTGCATGTCTTAAAGGCAAGCAGCACAAGGTCTCATTCAAGTCCAAACAGGTGCATACTAGTTCCATACCTCTTCATATGCTTCACATGGACCTCTTTGGTCCAACAAATATAGAAAGCTTGAATGGTAAGTCGTATTGCTTTGTTATCACAGATGACTTTTCTAGATTTACTTGGACATTCTTTCTAGCTATGAAGAGTGACATAGCTGATATTCTAATTGATTTTATCACTCAGATTGAGAAAAGGTCTGGCAATAAGGTTAAAATGCTTAGGAGTGATAATGGTGGAGAATTTAGGAATAAGAAGTTAGATGATTTCTGTGCCAGGAAAGGAATTACTAGGCAATTTAGTATTGCTAGAACCCCACAACAAAATGGGGTTGCTGAGAGGAAAAATAGAACCCTAATTGAAGCAACCAGAACAATGTTGGCTGATGCTCACTTCCCTATAGCCTTTTGGGCTGAGGCTGTTAATACAGCTTGCTATGTGCAAAATAGAGCATTGGTTAACAAAATTCAGAACAAAACACCTTATGAGTTACTTTGGGGAAGAAAACTTAATATTGGTTTTCTCAGACCTTTTGGTTGTCATGTAGTAGTTTTGGATACTAGTGATGCCTTAGGGAAATTTAGTGCAAAAGGTGATGAGGGTTACTTCATGGGGTATTCAGTCCAGAGCCTGGGTTATAGGGTTTATCTTAAAGAGGACAAACGTATTGTTGAAAGAGTACATGTTAGGTTTTTAGAGAATAAACCTAGTGATCCTGAAAGTGGTCCTAATTGGTTGTTTGATTTGGAACCCTTATCTAGAACTTTAAATTATATGCCTGTCACTAATCCAGACATTGTGAAGGTAACTTCAAATGTTGTGGAGGAACAAGTTGTTAATGTTTCAGGTACACAGGTTAATGAGAGGGTTGGATCACAAGCAGAAAAGGCATCTCCTATATCAGAATATGTTACTATTCCCATTTGGACAGATGCTTTTGCTGCTGCTGCTGCTGGACAAGATAATGGTGGTTTCCAAGTACCACCAGATACAAACATGCATGGTCCTTCAGGCGCTGACAAAGGCAAATCTAGCGCTGACAAGACTAATTCAGACATTGATGGCTCAGACGTTGACAACAACAGTTCAAGAGTTGTTAGCCCAAGCGCTGACAAACAAGGTTCAGGCGTTGACAACAATTCTGCCCATCTTTTCCCTTCAAATTTTGAACAAGGTGAACCTTCCAATATTTATGAAGAGGTTCATCCTCATGTTGATGGAAGAGAGTCTGATGAAGAGGACATTAGCAATATGGAGAATGAGGTTGAGGACACCAGACTTTTTGAAGGAGGAGTTCTCACTTCCACAATGAAGAATCACCCCCCTTCCCAGATCATTGGTGATATTATGACTCCAGTTCAGACTAGAAGATCTCATCAAGGTCTTGGTGGGTTTATTGCTAATATACACAAGAAGGTTGATACCCCTCTTGTGCAAGCATGTTTGTTTGCATGTTTTCTGTCACAGGAAGAACCCAAGAAAATATTTGATGCTCTCAAAGAACCAAGTTGGGTGGAAGCAATGCAGGATGAGCTTCACCAATTTGCAATTCAGGATGTTTAGGAGCTGGTTGATTGTCCTAGATATGTCAGACCTATAGGGACAAGATGGGTTCTCAGGAACAAAAGAGATGAAAGAGGCATTGTGGTCAGAAACAAGGCAAGATTAGTGGCTCAAGGTTATACACAAGAGGAGGGGATAGACTATGAGGAAGTCTTTGCACCAGTTGCAAGGATTGAAGCTATAAGGATTTTTCTAGCCTATGCATCCTGCATGGGCTTCACTGTCTATCAAATGGATGTCAAGAGTGCCTTTCTCTATGGCACCATTGTTGAGGAAGTATATGTAATGCAACCTCCTGTTTTTGAGGATCTAGAGCACCCAGATAAAGTGTATAGAGTCAAAAAGGCTATGTATGGCCTTCATCAAGCCCCAAGAGCAGGGTATGGTACTTTGTCTACCTATTTGGTGGACAATGGATTCAAGAGGGGCACCATAGATCAGACACTGTTTACAAAGAAGAAAGGCAAGGATGTGTTGCTTGTGCAGGTCTATGTTGATGATATCATTTTTGGGTCTACTGATCCAAAGATGAGTGAGGATTTCTCCAAGCTTATGACAGACAAATTCAAGATGAGTGCTATGGGGGAGATGAACTTCTTTCTTGGTTTACAAGTTCAGCAGAAAGAAGATGGTATCTTCATCTCCCAGGATAAATATGTTGCTAAGATCTTGAAGAAGTTTGGCTTTTCTCCACATGAAAAGAGGGCTACTACTCCTATGGATAGAGAACACCCTTGGGAAAGATTGGAGATGGGAAAGATGTTGATGTCAGGCACTATAGATCTATGATTAGATCCTTGATGTATCTTACTGCCTCCAGACCTAACATTATGTTTGTTGTGTGTGCTTGTGCACGCCATCAAGTGACTCCCAAAGAATGTCACCTTTATGCTGTGAAGAGGATCTTTAGGTATCTAAGATGCTATCCTAGTCTTGGTTTGTGGTACCCAAAGGATTCACCATTGGAGCTGATTGCATATTCAGACAGTGATTATGGAGGTGATAAATTTGATAGGAAATCCACAACTGGTGGATGTCAGTTTCTTGGGAGCAGGTTGATATCTTGGCAATGCAAGAAACAAACAGTGGTGGCTAATTCTACAACTGAAGCAGAGTATGTGGCTGCAGCTGCATGTTGTGGCCAAGTGTTGTGGATTCAGAACCAGCTGTTGGACTATGGGTATAATTTCATGCATACCAAGATACTTGTTGACAATAACAGTACTTTATGCATCATTAAGAATCCTGTACATCATTCTAAAACTAAACACATAGAAATTAGACACCATTTTATAAGAGATTGCTTTGAGAAAGGTTTAATACAACCAGATAGGGTTGACACTGAGGAAAATGTGTCAGATTTATTAACTAAACCTTTTGATGCTGGGAGATTTCAATAGTTGGTAACAAGTATTGGAATGGTCAATCTCACATAATATGTGTTTTGTAGTCTTTTTGTAAAACTATATACAGGATGATGCATTGTTATTGGTCTTTTTGATGATTTAGATTTTCCACTATATTTTTCTAACACTGAAAAAGGTTGCTTGAACGCTGATAAGTGTTTTGCAACGTTGTCAGCAATATAATTGTCTAACGCTGACAAAGCTTCCCTCAACACTGTTATGTGTTATCGGGGCGTTGTCAGCAACAATGTTAGTTTTGTGGTTTTCAATCTAAATGTGCAGATGGTGTTAGAAGTATACCATTGGATACAGAGTTGCTTATGGATCTATGGAGAAGCATTTGGACAAGTTTTTTTTATGGATGATGGTTGGAATGTTTCATTCCTATCTTGACGTACATTTTTTATGTTCATGCATGATTTTAGCAAACTTTTGTATCATATTTTAAGGGGAGGTTTTAGGAACCTTTAGGATGTTTGGGTATCCATATGATACTCTTATCACAATTCTAGATTGTGTCCACAGGTGAGTATGAGTTAGTTTTACTAAATCATGAGGCACTGTAGCATGCATAGTATATCAACTTTGCATGCTGCCAAGACATTTTTGGCCTAGAATTGGTTGTGGTCTGTTGGGAGACTTGGGAATGATTTTGATATGGGATTTACCTAGGAGTAACAAGGATTTTATAAGGTAACTTGGTTGTTAAGAGTTTTGGTTAGCAAGGGACACTAGAGGACTGTTATGTCTATCTTGCTTATGCAAGTGTGCATAACTGGACAGTGCTTGCCGCCCTATAATAATTATCAGCTTTTGGTTATCTTCTCTAGGATAAATTACTTCTTAAGGTCATTTTTCACTTTTTAAAATATTTTTATTTTTGGACGCTGACAAGAATTTTCCAAGCGTTGTTGTGACCAAATTGGACGCTGACATGGCTATAGGCAAACGCTGACAAGATTATAGCCGTTGGGCGTTGATAGGTTATTTTTTACCGTTGACACTCAATGGGACCTACCCAGTTGTTACTTTTTGACATATTTTCAAGCCGTAATTTTAGGAGTTGTTACTTTCATTTAATGCATGAGATAACTTATAATTTTTTCAATATTTTCATGATTGATTTTTGAAAATATTTGCCTATTTTTGGGCCAATCACATGCATTCTTTTTATCCTATAAATTTGGCTCCTATTTTAAACAGGGTATCTATACTTCTTGTCTAACAATTTTCTCTTATCAACTTCATCTTCTTCACTTAAAATTAACAGATTTCATCAATGGCACCAAAGTTTAAACCAACAGAATTGGAATTGGGGTTCAGATCTCAACACAACATGATTGCATATCTTGTCGCTGATGATACTCTGTTTCCTCAATACACACAAATGGTGGCGTTTTTGAACGCATCCCCATTCAGGTATGCTCTTTCTCATGCACCACTCATTCCAGTCACACACATTAAGCAGTTTTGGAACACTGTTAGTTCCTCAACAGTTAATGGAGTGACCACATTGACTTCTATTGTTCATGGGAGACCTTGGGTGGTTACTGAGGCCTTGGTACGCCAAGCCTTGCATCTTGATGATGCTGATGGTATAGCCACCCTTCCCATAAATGAAATAGAACAAGGGCTTAGGGCTTTGGGATATCCTTTTCCTGATGAAGGTACTCTAAATAAGTATCATAAGCAGAAATTTCCCCCAGCCTGTAAGTACCTCACACATGTCCTCCTTCAATGTTTGAGTCCCAAATGTACTGCACACAATGAGATCAATAGATCCATTGCCAGTGCTATTTTGTGCATTGCAACAGGGCAAAAATTTAACTATTCTAAAATGATTTTTGAGGGGATGTGTAAAAACAAGGGGACAAAAATGACTTTAGCTTATCCCCGTTTTCTACAAATGGTTTTTGATGTTCAAGGTTACTGCTCAAGGGATCACAATGATTTTTATAAGATCCCTGAGCAAAAGAAAGCTATTTTTATGAAGATGCACTCACCACCCCATCGTGACCTACCTTTAACCCAAGCCATGCTTGCTGTTATTGCAGCAGCACAACCCCAACCAGACCCCCAACCTCAAATTGACCCTCAACCACAACTTGAACCAATTCCTGAACCTTTACCTTCACCTGAACAAATGCAAATTGACTCAGAATCCTTCAACGTTGACACACTCAATGTTGGTGTTGATGTGCCTATTTCCAACGCTGACACACAATCTTCACAATCCCAAACACCCCTTAACCAACCCACATCTACCCATTCTTCCACACCATCTTCCACACCCCCTGAATATAGGTTGATGAAACGCCAAAGGACTACTGGAGTGTTCTCCTCTGGTGGTCCTAGCCATGTAGCAGAGAGAACCACCACCACAAGTGTGGCTGGTGACCTGGATGAGGCTGGGACTATTGGTTCTGGCTTAGATGCTGGCCAAGGCAGTCCCACCATCATTAAGTCCTCATCCATGCCCAATGAATCTGACTTGGGAGGTCAAATTCCCATTTTAGAAGAGGGCAGACTGGAACCAATGACTCTTATGGAATTGACGGCAGTCTGCATAAGCTTGCAAAAGCAAAATGCAGACTTAGTACAAGTTGTCAGCTCACAAGGCCTTGAACTCAAGCAATTGAGGGAGAGGATTGTTGTTTTGGAAAGTGATCGTGCTAGGAGGGGTATGGAGGAATCTTCCAAAGGGGAGGAAGATCCAATAAATCTAAGTGATAAGGGCAGCCATGATGGTCAATCAATGGATGTTGCTGAGGCCCTTACAACTTTGAAGAAACAAACAGGTTTTGATACGTCCTTAGTCTCTCCCACCAACTTAAATTTATCATTTACAGCTATGTTGAGAGAGGTTACACAAGGCGCTGAGGGAAGATATTTGAGTGTTGACAAGGAAAATTTGGACGCTGATAGAAGTATTTTGGGCGCTGATAGGACAAATTTGGGCGTTGACAAACCTGCACATGAAGGTGATGTATCCTAGTCATCATCTATCATCAAGGAAGTTTCTACTCAGGTATTACCATCTACCTTACCAACCATTGCACCATCAGATAAGGGTAAGGGTATAATGGTAGAGGAGATTGTTCCAAAGGATGCAGCTCAAGTTGAATTTGATAGAAGATTGGCTGCACAAATCATGGAACATGATGAAAAGGAAAAGTCACCATTTGTTGTGACTTCTGAAGAAGAAAGTGATGGAGCTAGCTCAGACTCAAGTGTGATGATTATAGAACCAGAAAGGCTTGAGTATGGGGATGAGTTGGCCAAAGAGAAGCTGAGAGAGTTGAAATTGCAGGTTGACTTTGACATGCCAGAGGTGGTTCAAATGTACAATGCTTGGGAAGAAAGATGCATGGATAATCCAGACTTGACCATTTCAGATCAAATATGGGGTTTGGAGCTTCTTCTTAGAGTTCAGAAGGATTGCCAGGTAATTTTGAAACACAAAGCAAGCAATATTCTCTCAGAATTGAGAATGGATAGAAGGGAGCTCTACTTTATGTTGCTCAGGTGTCATGGAGTTGGATGGACATATCAGAAGTTGAAGGCTTTGACATTTGATGAGTTGGAAAACAGGGCTTATCCCATTTGGGTGAGAGTGCAGGAAGCAAACACTCTCAGACTTCTTTTAGATGAAAGAAAGGAGGAACATGTAGAAGAAATGGAACTCAAGAAAGCTATGATTGTTCCCAGGCCAGTGAAGAAGGGAATTTCATTTGAGTTTCCCAAAGATATGGATCCACTATATCCAAGTGAAGCTGTCATCAGAAAGAGCCTCAAGCTCTCACCTTTAGAAGCTTCAAATATGGTGCAAGTGTTACCATTAGATTCCAGGAATCCAATTGTGAGCTATGAAGAAGATGAATGTGGGTTCTGGAAGATTGGCAGATTTGGCAAGGAGGTACACACTTTTACCACTCTCATATCTTTGTTTGCAAGTTGTGATAGAGAAGACTTGGTGGACCTTTGGAGGTTGCTGGAGACCAAGTATGAGGCTGAAGCACCAACTTCAGCTAATGGAATAAAACTTTGGACCACATTCAAAAGAATGTGTGGACCAAAAGATGAGGATCCTACAATTTGGAAGGATCTTGAAGATGACCTCAGTGGTCTTCAATGGAGGTTATATTCAGCTACTGGTGTATACCATTTGAGTTCTACAAAGTTTGCAGAGTATTTACTTGTGGATGCTCAGTATTTCATATCCAAGGCTATTTTGGAGAAGATGAAGGACACTCAGCTGGAAATAGATTATTCAAGTGACGTGGCAAAAGATTTGATTAGATTTATTCACTATCAATATGAGAAGGTTTGTAAGATTCCTCCTAGTCCTTAATGCTTATTTAGAAACTTGATCATAAGAATGGATATCAAGTTTAGGGGAGGATTGTTGGGAATAAATTAAGGCCAGATCACTTGAGCGCTGACAAGAACAAAACAAGCGTTGACAAGAACAAAACAAGCACTGACAGCTCAAGCGTTGACAAGTTAAAGTCAAGCGTTGACACATTGAAGACAAGCACTGATGGAAGATATATTCTACACGTTTATTATATTCTAGAATACTTCTAGAAAGGATAGGAACGATAATGTATTTTCTATATTTATCTTTACCTAGAATAGCTGATACGTAGATTATTGTACAAGGCTTCTTATGTCTATAAAAGAAGACCTTTAGGTTAATGTTTGATATAAGTTTTATATAAGTTTTCATTCGTAAACTACTTTCATTGTAAGCAAGTTTGATATTGATAATCAAAGTGAAAGTTTGTTTATATCATTGTGTGTTCTTGTTTAAGTGTTAAATTCCGCATAACACTTAGATTCATAAGCATATACAAAGGTTTCTCTACGTGTATTACTTGATCTAATCTCGTATACACAAAGCTAATCGATCTAAGTTTGGGATCAACACCTGAATGGAAGTGGGAGCGAATTTCGATGGACTTTATCACCAAACTTCCTAGAACATCATCTAGAAATAACTCGATTTGGGTCATTGTCGACAGACTGACCAAATCAGCACACTTCATTCTGGTTAAAGAGCAGTTCTCACTGGAGAAGCTGACTCGTATTTATCTTGAGAATGTTGTATGCAAACATGGAGTGCCTATATCGATCATTTCAGATCGAGATCCTAGATTCGCATCGAATTTTTTGAAATATCTCCAAAGATCTTTGGGAACGAATCTCGACATGAGCACTGCTTATCACCCCCAGACTGATGGGCAGAGTGAAAGAACGATACAAACACTGGAAGATATGTTGAGAGCTTGTGTGATAGATTTTGGTAAGAATTGGGATAAACATTTGCCTTTAGCAGAGTTTTCATATAACAATAGTTATCATGCTAGTATTAAGGCTGCACCGTTTGAAGCTTTGTATGGTAGGAAGTGTAGATCTCCTGTATGTTGGAGTAAAGTTAGGGATACCTAACTCACGGGACCGGAATTGATCCGGGAGACTACGGAGATGATAGTTCAGATT
Source organism: Glebionis coronaria (assembly GCA_025667525.1). NCBI lineage: Eukaryota > Viridiplantae > Streptophyta > Magnoliopsida > Asterales > Asteraceae > Glebionis > Glebionis coronaria. Next base: position 264,542,492 of record CM046881.1, on the reverse strand, counting down.
AAGAATAGGTTGTTGACTGCCCGAAGTAGACAGAAAATTTACGCGGATGTGCGGCAGAAACCGATGGAGTTTGAAGTGGGTGACCGAGTAATGTTGAAAGTATCGTCATGGAAAGGTGTCATAAGATTTGGAAAGCGAGGGAAATTGAATCCCCGCTATATTGGACCCTTTAAGATTTTATCTAGAGTAGGTCTGGTGGCTTACAAACTAGAGTTACCCCAAGAACTTCATGGTGTTCACAACACATTCCATGTATCTAATCTAAAGAAATGTATAGCAATGAGTGATGAGAAAATTTCGTTGGATAAGGTCCGAATTGATGAGAAGTTGCATTATCGAAGAAGCTGTAGAGGTTATGGATCGTGAGGTAAAGCAACTGAAACAAAGTCGGATACCTATCGTCAAGATCCGATGGAATTCAAAGCATGGACCATAATTTACTTGGGAACGAGAGGATGAAATGTGGAAGAAATACCCACACCTCTTTTATTTCAATAAGAAACGAACATCAAAATGAAATGGATCACGAGGACGTTGATCCCTTTTAGGAGGAAAAGCTGTGACAATCTAACATTTTCAGGTAGTAAATTATTTTCTCGTATATTATTTTGAAACTTATTTTTGTGTTGGTTGATGAACTCACAATTTACGGATTTAAATTTGGGCTTACGGGCATAATTTAACGTCCTTTACGACTAAACCGAAAACCCTAGGATTACGTATTTACGTTTTTGAACTTCATTTTTGATGAGACAATTTTTATTAGATTCGTTTTGTGCCATTGATTCATAATTTATAAAAACGTTTTTCGTAAAACGACCTGAGGGCACACAAATCGAGGAAACTAGAATCGAGGAGTACCCGTAAATAAATGGGGATGAGACAAAACCACTTTTGCCCCACCCCCAATATGGGACGGCTTAAGCTAGCCACATACACCATGAGGTGTCAAAGCTTAAGAAGTAAGCTAAGACACATGTCTTAGCCACTTCACAAACAAGCTACTACACAAAACCACTCACACCTAAACCATTCTCTCATTTGCAACTCATGTAAAACTACCAAACTCTCTCTTCTCTCCCACCATTGTCGTCCCACTCTCACAACAAACACCCCCATTTGATCAAATTTAACCACAAAATCTTATGTTATTTACACATATGATGAAAACCTTTTGAAGCTTTATTGATTGGTGGTGATTTTAACATCCAAGGAGAAGATTATTTGGTGTCCTAGGGCTGATTTTCCACAAGGAGTTCTTTGTGATAGGTGATCTTGAAGTTAGTTTTGGTGTACCCCAAGTGTTGTCATCAAAAGTCAAGTTATAATCTTGGTTGGTAAACAAGATCATCCTTCCCATTTTCATTGTTATTTTTGTAAATGTAAATTGTATTTTCTTTCCTAATGTATATGTATATGATGATATATGATGATAAAAATATTATGTGAGGATCATGTGTTGATAAACTTGGCTAAAAAGATTGAAAACTACATGTAAAAATGGTTAAATCATGCTTAAAATAGTTGGTTGTATAAAAACAGTAAAGAACCCTATGTTAAATTGTTAAAATGGCTTGAATGAATCAATATACAGTAAGTTATAAGACTTGTACACATTTGATTGACCATACAATGGACTCCTTAATATGAGTGAGATATGATCAAAACAATATTGAAGTACAAATCTGAGTCGTCTGTTTTGGACGGACTGTTAGAGACACTTAGCCATTGATTGAGCAGTAGCTAAAACTAAGTTAATTTTAGCACATAATATGTAGTTTATGTCACCCAAAAATGAGCTTCTATCTCTATGTAGAACTCAAGATATGGTAAAAATGGTGAAAGTGAAAATAATAATTAGATTTGTAAAATAAAAGTATATAGTATAATATTAGCACTCAAGAAAATATAATATAAAATGTATACTTTATAACACCCCATTTTGATAAATGGAATGTCACGCGTAACTATGGCGTGTCATCAAAGCATACAAGGATAAATGTATAAAACATTACATGACCATAGGGATAACCGGAATCAAACATCGGTTCCCAAACATAAGCCCAAAACATAATAAAGCAAAAGAAAAAGAATGAAAGACTACACAAGCATAAATATATGAAGGCAAAAGGAAAAGAAGTCTCTAGCAGCTTCCATCCTATGCACGTCCTCCAAATGCTCGAGTCTTTCCTAGGGTACCTGCCGTTTTGGGACATGGAAAGGAAAGTAACGGCTGAGCAAAACGCTCAGTGCACGGATATAGACATAGTATAAGTGACTAAAACATAATAGAGACAATATCAGCGGAAATGTATAAGTCCTGGAAAACCTGGAACATGTTCATAAAACTGGTTTTTATAGTTTGAAAAGCCTTATGTTTATCTTATGAAAACTCTTTAACATATTTTACCATTAGCCAATATAGGTCATGAAAATCCACCGTGCATGAATACTTGGAGGGGTGACCTCATCATGCAAATTAGAGGGGCTGCCTCTAATTTAATATACTGGTTTTTGGGTAGGAGGGATCAGCTCCTTGTGAAGGATGCAAGGCACACACCACATTCACCATGAAATCCTGAATAAAAACATGTAACTAGGATGCACCCATACGCCCCACATGATAAATTAAATAAATGGCCAAAAGCTGAAGGGACGCCACGAGCAATCACTCCGCCGTGGTGAAGTCATAACATCAGTGCCTCTAATGTTATGGTTATGGTACCTCCATAACTAGGTGAAACTGGTCATGCATGTATATGGCTATAGGAAATCTTAATTTAACATAAGAAATCAAACACATAACTTATACTACGGGAAAACAGTTGGCTGCATACGGGGAATCCTAATAAGGAAAGAATGTCCATACTTAAAGGACGGAAATCCGTACCTTATGTCCAGTGAACGAAGAAGATGAACTGAGAGGAATCCTACTTCCGAATCACTAGTGCTACATAAATATATACATGAATAAGTATCTGCTTACTAAATACGTAGCTGGTTTTATGTCATGTCTTAGCTTATTTTATGTGATCTTACCATGTTTTACTGTTTTAAAGCCTTAAACTATGTTTTATCTTATATTCTGTTTAATCTGATTAAGTATTTCTGGTATTTCGTGTGTTATTATACTTACTGTGTAATAATAAGTAACTTTCCAAAAATAGCAGGTTTCCTAAAATAGAAAGTTTCCAAAAATAGAAAGTTTCCAAGAATAGGAAGTTTCCAAAAATAGAAAGTTTCCAAAAATAGAAAGTTACCAAAAATAGAAAGTTTCCAAAAATAGAAAGTTTCCAAAAATAGAAAGTTTCCAAAAAATAGAAAGTTTCCAAAAATAGATTTACTGCTTAAAATAGATAAGTTTCTAAAAATAGAAAGTTTCCATAAATAGATCAGCTGCCTTAACTAAATAAGTTTCCATAAATAGATTAGCTGCCTGAAATAAATAAGTTTCTAAAAATAGAAGGTTTCCATAAATAGATTAGCTGCCTTATTTAATTAAGTTTCTAAAAATAGAAAGTTTCCATAATTAGAAATAAGCTGGTTAAATAAGCTAAGTATATAAGCCTAAGTGTTTTCATGATTATTTTCTAAGTCATATGATATAATGTATAGTTTAATAATTATTTCATGTAATTAAATTAAACTATAGGTTAAAATATTTAATTAAAGTATAACATGTTTTTAATTAAATAAAGTTAAATACTTAGGTTAAAACATGTATTATTATATATTAATAATATAACCTAAGTCATGTTAATTAATTAATTACAGTCATGGTTTTTAAATAATTAATTAATTATAAGTCTAAAATATAAAATACTTAGGTTAATTAATTTCATGATTATTAATAATTATATAACCTAAGTCATGTTATTAAATTAATCATATCATTTATTAATTTAATTTTTAACATAAGATCATAAACATAAAAAAACTAAACATACACCATGAACCGGATCTAAACTAAAAACAATGAACCAGACATGAAATCGACACCGTACCCCGAACCAACTCGGGGTACCCCTTGTCTTGGGGCTGCCGTGGGACCCACACACACCAACCGAGACCATACGGTCTTGGTGGTGGTCGGATGGCCAAACCGAAACCCCTTATGGGTTCGGTGTAGGCCGCGGCTAAAAACAAACACCCCTTAAAACACCTTTTGATTTTATTTAACACCAAATCATGTTAGATCCATGTTTAATTATTAGGTTTTTGTAAAAACATCACATGTTCTTGATTTATAAAAGGATTAAATTAAAAGAAAAGGTTTAAAAAGGATTTACCGAATTCGTGGATCAAAAGGACGAAGAACCAACACAATCAATCATTAAAACTTCAAGATCCAAGATCACAAACCACCTCTTGTGGTGTTCTTAAGGTGGCGACACAAAGAAGAACAAGGAAGAGGGTTTTAGGGTTTTTCTAAAAATCTTTTGTGAATGAAAATGAGTAGTGAAAAATATCCTTTTTCCTTTTTAGTGAAACATTGATGGGCTAAGCCCATTCCCCCTCCTAATTTCGTGGTAATGGGGCCCACAAGGGGTAACCCGGATGTTTTCCGTGTCTAAAACATTGGTGTGTTCTCGTGTGTTAAGTTATACGTTCGTGATTATTTGTGTTCGCGTTTTAAGTGTTCTCGTTACGTAAATATCGTGATCTAATATATTTAATTACGCTCGTAATAAATATATATACGTAATTAATAATAGTTCGTGTTTTAATTACGTTCATGATTTCATGATCGCATGTTCGTGATTAATTATTGTCAAATAATTATTACGTGCTCGTGCGTAGTAAATACTTATCGTGTTCTAACACGTACGTAATACGTAAAATCCTAACACGTAATCGTAATCATGCTATATTAGGAAAGTTTAAATCTAGTACGTACGATCTTAAGGTACTATTCATGGTAAAAGCATGCGGGTTTTACAACTCTTCCCCCCTAAAAAGAATAATTCGTCCCCGAATTATAGATAACGTAACTGAACGAGAAACATACCCGAATCAAACTGAGAGGGTATGTAAGATAAATTAACGTGCAGGTGACCTAGCAAAAAGAACGCGGAACGTGACATGTCTTAAAAGGACATGGAACGTGACGTGGCTGAAAGGACATATCTAATTGATAAGAGAAAATGGATAAGAAGTCCGGATGAACTTGTCCGTTTCCAAGTGGCTTCCCTCTTGGAACGGTTCCTTAATAAGATCTTGACACGAATGATAAGTCTTGGTCCTCCTGACCTTGACTTGGAATACGAAGAAGTTCTTGGTTATCAACGTAATGTAGATCCCCTAAATTCGATCGAGGAATAAGAATTAACGTGTTAGAGTAACTGAAACGTTACGATGAAAGACAATCTGACTTAACTGTTAACTAGAAACGATGCGCGAGACATAAGGAAACGTAGTACGTGAAAAATTTTGAACGTGATACGTGAAAAATTTTGAACGTGATACGTGAAAAATTTTGAACGTGCTACGTGGAGATATGGCGAGTGTAGTATGAGTAAACATATCGTGATCCCTGATACGTGTAACATATCTTGATCATGATATGAGGAACGTAGAATGAACATGACATGTGAAACATATCGTGATCATAGAATATAATGGCGGTAACGACAAACGCTAGAAGGTGAGACATAGATTATGACGAGAAACATCTATCTGAGGATAGGGAGTTATACTAAACTTGGGTCTGGTCTCTCAAGTTCTTGCAAACTACCCATAATGAGAAAAGAAATGAACGTAAAACCGTAAACCAAAATACGATCATGAACGTGAATAGTGTCATGAACGCGAGCGCGAAAGCAAGGCGTGGAATTAGAACAAGGACGTGAAGTAAATAAGGAGCATAATTATGAATATTTGTCTGACCTGATAACTGAGGAATTGCCAAGTGATCGGATGAACCTTGGCTGGAACATGTCCGATCAATCTGTTGGTTCTGAAATCCTTGCGGATGTAAGGATTCTGCAGACTTGATCAAACTGTTTGCAATAACCCAGATAGCATCATGCTTCTTCTGAGTTTGCGTTAATTTGGTAACCAAAATCCGTGGAGATCTTGTCCCATTTCAATTCACAATTTCAGATGATGAAAATATCCCATTTTGTTGGTGTCCTATCTTAACCTGTTGGTATGTCAGGTACCTAGATATGAACGTAACTGTATCTTGCTTCGTAGAACTTGATATATAGGAGTTTGCGAAACTCTGAGTCTCTGAATCTAGACTTCTCCTAGCGTAGGATTTTCTAGAACGCCAAATGTAGTGTAGGGCTCTCTCTCCTTTACGCATAAGCTGAGTCATGGTAAGATTGACCATAGAAACCCATGTGATTCAGTGTGTCACTGTAATCAACAGAATTGATATTGGAAAAATTTCCAGGGTAGAATTTCTCTTGTCATAGAATTTGCAACATAGTGCAGATATGGTCTTCCTGTTCTTCTCTAGACTTAGAGGAAATCAGGTTATCCTCAATGAAAACGCTGATGAATTTGCTTATGAGTTCATGGAAACTCAATTTATTAAGTCCATACTGCTGTTGGAGCATTGATGAGACTAATTCAAAATCATAAATCTAGCATGACCGAGTCGTGCACGAATAGCAGTCATGGACATGTCCTGCTCTTTCACCCGTCACAATTGGCAGCATGATCATGAATCCGATCTTGTCAATACATGGAGGAGAGTAACGGTCGTAAATGGTGATTTGTTTAAAATCGACGGTAGTCGACACATAATCTTATGTTACCGTCCTTCTCCTTGAAGGTTCTTCTGGAGTGTAAAGAACAATTTTGGAATAATCCGTTGGTTATGCGTAAAAGGACTTTAGTAGTCGTGTCTTACTGACAGCTAGAAAATTTTAGCAACCATGGCTAACAACGCACATGCTTGGAAAGCATAGATAATTTGTACAGATTTTCTCGAGGGAAAATCAAGCTGAATGTATTCAGGAGCCTGAACATTACTGTACATAATTATGAATCGTAGCATGGTGTGCTGTTCATAGTACATAATTAGGATAAAATTCATCTCGTGTCTGTCCGAGAAAATGCGTTAGCAGCTTGGATCTCATCATTAAGCTGAAGGAAAACCTTCGTATACGTGGGAATACGAAAGGCGTCCTTCATGGTTATGAATATATGAACCATGGTGAAAGAAATGAAAGTGACATCGGCAACGTGACAGTTCTCACTGATGCGCTGATAATGGTATAGAAATTCTTGTGGCCTGATTAATACATGGCACAACAAAATAGATATACCCTTGGAGGGTACCCTGAATTTCTTAGAAATTTTCCATAGTTGGACGTGAGTCATGTGTCTTGACTCGTTTCTTGGTACTATAAGCATGACATATGTCTGGACTGGTGTCTTGACATGTGTCTTCAGGAGGTATACGTGAGACATGTGTCTTGACTGATGTCTTGACATGTGTCTTCAGAAAGTATACGTGAGACATGTGTCTTGACTGATGTCTTGACATGTATCTCGAGATGTGAAACAAATATAACCACAATATAAGGTTATTATGCCAGAATTGGCGGATCGGTTGGACTACTAATCCTTGTATTTCTGACCACTTCCGTGGCCAGAGTTTCGGTTGCGATTTCTAGGATAGTTGTTGTCATAATAGTTGTTACTATCGTCCTGTCTGTCAGTTCCATGATGGTCATTCTCATGACCGTGGTTCATGTAACTATTCAGCTAAGTGGCCGGCTGGTACCGGTTTGCACTCATATGGCTGAAATGACAGCCGAATGACGTGTGACATGTAACTAAGAATTAGGGACAATGATTGATGGGAATCGTCTGATGGTGAAGCATCTTCTCGTCCAATTGCTTTGCTCCGACGCCTTTGTCTTCGTCTAGTAGGATCTCCAGGTTGTAAACAGCATCCGTATCTCGTAGCATCTCCGAACGTCAGCAGTATCAACCATTAGTAACATCTCCAAGTTATGAGCGGCATCAGAATATTAGCAACAGAAAATACGCCTGAGGTGATTCAGAATCGACTTGCGAATACTCGTGAAGTATTGCAAGTGGAATATACATGGATTAAGGTACGTGTAATACACATGAAATACGGTACGTGGAGTACACGTGGAATGCACATGAAATGATCGGTATGGGGTCGATCATTTGTCATGATTTAAGGAAAGTATATCGGTTAAACGGTTAGGAAAACCATCATGATAACCTGGCAGTATTAGCATAGACATCATTCTGGTTGTAACGGAAACGTTAAAGTGTGGTTACACAAAATTCAACGATGATTTTCCTGACAGCATGATCAATGAAAACCAACCATGACTATCATGAAAGCAGAATTCAATGAAATCTAACAATGTCTTGCAGGACAACGTAAATAACAAAAGAGGTGTAAAACATAATCAACATGAAGACGGAATTATCATGAAGAAACATGAAACCATCTATCACGAAGAAGTGTATAACATAATCGGCATGAAACTAAAGTTAACCATGACAGTATGAAAACATACTTGACATAAAAACATAATAACTTATGAGGTGACATGAAAAAAAATTTATGCCAATTTAAATCATGAGAAAAAAAAATTTATGCATGAAAACAGTGCATGAATGCGTAATGTAGATTATAAAACCTTTATATGTGCGAGGGAACGCCTATGGGTCGGTTCCAAAACAAAATACATGGCGAGGGGACGCCTATGGGTCGGTCCCAAAGTTAAAAGTTTTGATAAAAGCACATGCGACTAAATAGGGCCAGTCCTGTACCAACCATTACTTAGTCATAATCACTGCAACAATGATACATGAAACATAAATAAATGAAACTCATATGTCAAAACTTATCAGAAAAAAAAATTTATGTGACTAATTATGAACTACTGGGTTCAGTCCATATAGCCACAGTTCACGAGGAACATTATGCATGAAACAATGACACATAACTAAATATGAATGACAGTTGTCCATCCATATTAGCAAAACAATATTGATGAAAACATCAAGGTTAAAACATCAAGGTTAAAACCTCAAGGTGCTGAAAACATCATGGTTAAAACAACAATGCGCTGAAAACATCAATACGTGAAATAACAAACGTTGGCTTAGGAAGCTCCTGGTGACTACCCACTAGTCACAGGTCGAGTTTTAGAGCCTACAGGTCGAAGCCTTGGCTCTGATACCATAATTGTAACACCCCATTTTGATTAATGGAATATCACGCGTAACTATGGCGTGTCATCAAAGCATACAAGGATAAATGTATAAAAAATTACATGACCATAGGGATAACCGGAATCAAACATCGGTTCCTAACATAAGCCCAAAACATAATAAAGCAAAAGAAAAAGAATGAAAGACTACACAAGCATAAATATATGAAGGCAAAAGGAAAAGAAGTCTCTAGCAGCTTCCATCCTATGCACGTCCTCTAAATGCTCGAGTCTTTCCTAGGGTACCTGCCGTTTTGGGACATGGAAAGGAAAGTAACGGCTGAGCAAAACGCTCAGTGCACAGATATAGACATAGTATAAGTGACTAAAACATAATAGAGACTTAATAGCAGCGGAAATGTATAAGTCCTGGAAAACCTGGAACATGTTCATAAAACTGGTTTTTATAGTTTGAAAAGCCTTATGTTTATCTTATGAAAACTGTTTAACATATTTTACCATTAGCCAATATAGGTCATGAAAATCCACCGTGCATGAATACTTGGAGGGGTGACCTCATCATGCAAATTAGAGGGGCTGCCTCTAATTTAATATACTGGTTTTTGGGTAGGAGGGATCAGCTCCTTGTGAAGGATGCAAGGCACACACCACATTCACCATGAAATCCTGAATAAAAACATGTAACTAGGATGCACCCATACGCCCCACATGATAAATATAAATAAATGGCCAAAAGCTGAAGGGACGCCACGAGCAATCACTCCGCCGTGGTGAAGTCATAACATCAGTGCCTCTAATGTTATGGTTATGGTACCTCCATAACTAGGTGAAACTGGTCATGCATGTATATGGCTATAGGAAATCTTAATTTAACATAAGCAATCAAACACATAACTTATACTACGGGAAAACAGTTGGCTGCATACGGGGAATCCTAATAAGGAAAGAATGTCCATACTGAAAGGACGGAAATCCGTACCTTATGTCCAGTGAACGAAGAAGATGAACTGAGAGGAATCCTACTTCCGAATCACTAGTGCTACATAAATATATACATGAATAAGTATCTGCTTACTAAATACGTAGTTGGTTTTATGTCATGTCTTAGCTTATTTTATGTGATCTTACCATGTTTTACTGTTTTAAAGCCTTAAACTGTGTTTTATCTTATATTCTGTTTAATCTGATTAAGTATTTCTGGTATTTCATGTGTTATTATACTTACTGTGTAATAATAAGTAACTTTCCAAAAATAGCAGGTTTCCTAAAATAGAAAGTTTCCAAAAATGGAAAGTTTCCAAAAATAGGAAGTTTCCAAAAACAGAAAGTTTCCAAAAATAGAAAGTTTCCAAAAATAGATTTACTGCTTAAAATAGATAAGTTTTAAAAATAGAAAGTTTCCATAAATAGATCAGCTGCCTTAATTAAATAAGTTTCCATAAATAGATTAGCTGCCTGAAATAAATAAGTACTAAAAATAGAAGGTTTCCATAAATAGATTAGCTGCCTTATTTAATTAAGTTTCTAAAAATAGAAAGTTTCCATAATTAGAAATAAGCTGGTTAAATAAGCTAAGTATATAAGCCTAAGTGTTTACATGATTATTTTCTAAGTCATATGATATAATGTATAGTTTAATAATTATTTCATGTAATTAAATTAAGCTTTAGGTTAAAATATTTAATTAAACTATAACATGTTTTTACTTAAATAAAGTTAAATACTTAGGTTAAAACATGTATTATTATATATTAATAATATAACCTAAGTCATGTTAATTACTTAATTATAGTCATGGTTTTTAAATAATTAATTATAAGTCTAAAATATAAAATACTTAGGTTAATTAATTTCATGATTATTAATAATTAAATAACCTAAGTCATGTTATTAAATTAATCATATCATTTATTAATTTAATTTTTAACATAAGATCATAAACATAAAAAAACTAAACATACACCATGAACCGGATCTAAACTAAAAACAATGAACCGGACATGAAATTGACACCGTACCCCGAACCAACTCGGGGTACCCCTTGTCTTGGGGCTGTCGTGGGACCCACACACACCAACCGAGACCATACGGTCTTGGTGGTGGTCGGGTGGCCAAACCGAAACCCCTTATGGGTTCGGTGTAGGCCGCGGCTAAAAACAAACACCCCTTAAAACACCTTTTGATTTTATTTAACACCAAATCATGTTAGATCCATGTTTAATTATTAGGTTTTTGTAAAAACATCACATGTTCTTGATTTATAAAAAGATTAAATTAAAAGAAAAGGTTTAAAAAGGATTTACCGAATTCGTGGATCAAAAGGACGAAGAACCAACACGATCAATCATTAAAACTTCAAGATCCAAGATCACAAACCACCTCTTGTGGTGTTCTTAAGGTGGCGGCACAAAGAAGAACAAGGAAGAGGGTTTTAGGGTTTTTCTAAAAATCTTCTGTGAATGAAAATGAGTAGTGAAAAATATCCCTTTTCCTTTTTAGTGAAAAATTGATGGGCTAAGCCCATTCCCCCTCCTAATTTCGTGGTAATGGGGCCCACAAGGGGTAACCCGAATGTTTTCCGTGTCTAAAACATTGGTGTGTTCTCGTGTGTTAAGTTATACGTTCGTGATTATTTGTGTTCGCGTTTTAAGTGTTCTCGTTACGTAAATATCGTGATCTAATATATTTAATTACGCTCGTAATAAATATATATACGTAATTCATAATAGTTCGTGTTTTAATTACGTTCATGATTTCATGATCGCATGTTCGTGATTAATTATTGTCAAATAATTATTACGTGCTCGTGCGTAGTAAATACTTATCGTGTTCTAACACGTACGTAATACGTAAAATCCTAACACATAATCGTAATCATGCTATATTAGGAAAGTTTAAATCTAGTACGTACGATCTTAAGGGTACTATTCATGGTAAAAGCATGCGGGTTTTACATACTTAAAACCCACTAACTTATATATTACATATAAATAATTATGTACTTTAATAAATAAATGAGACATTTTATAAAAATGGCAATTTGATAAGTTTTATAAGCTATAAAACTATAAACATAAGTTTTACGTCTTTTCGGCTAAAACCGTAAAATTAACGTTTTCGTCAATTAAAACTTAGACGGTCGGACCCGTCTAATGTAAACTTTTTATAACTCATATTCTGATGTATAAGTACATATTACAAGTAAAAACCGATAAAACCCGAGCTTTATAACATATGGGCATTAACGGGCCAAATTAGCCTTATGGACTATTAACCCAACTAATTTGGCTAAACACTAATGGACTTACTTATTGGGCTTAACCCACTTGGGCCCAACATGTGAGTAGGCTGATGTTAAAAGAATAATTGGACTAATATAATGTAATGGGCTTATAATGGGCTTATTGGGCCTTAACATGTAAAGAAGTTAAACTAGTGAAACTAGTCTAAAAATTTACCAACACATAACACTATAATGAGTAAATAAAGATGTACAATCCCACTTGATCATCATAATATTTATAAAATCATCATATATATACATAGTTATTATTTTTATAAAGTCATTGGACAAAAGTCTAAGGCCGAGTATTATTTATATAGGTTTCCGTGATCGAAGCACGCCCGTCACCGATAAACCACCTTTCATAATCAACGTGAGTTAATAGCCTCGCACTCTTTTAAATGTTTTATAAAATGTTTTGTAAACCCGTGAGGGAGATAACATGCTAGATTTGATAAAAATAGAACACAAGTAGTCACGATGGTATGCTTAATAATATGGACCCGAATCATGCTATGACCCAATAAATGAGATGAAATGGATTATTAGTAGTTAGGTTATGTCACTTAAGGTCCCATTAGCATGAATTGTGAACTACCGGGATTTGGTAGACGCTTATGCATATGATAGTACTATTTGGGGAAGATCACCCTAGTTCGCGCCTTGACGGTTGATCCCCGTCGTACCACATTGATTGGTAAGCGAATTTATGTATGAGAAGATTTACATAGCGTGATTTTTGTGACGACACGGTAACTTAGATGGGCAAATTGTTTGTCGGGTTCGCGACCCGTTGTTTGTGAGAGTAAGGTAACAATGTCATGCGGCTAATAATAATCCAACACAATCCAATAACGATGCAAATAACGATAATAATGTTACCTATAATGGTAATATTGAGACTACGTAATACAAGGCTTTTGCCTAGTATGAAAATATAAAAGTGTTCGTTGTTGAGGTCTAATCGAATTGATCTCTGGTTAACTATGTGACTCAGCTGTCTTTGGTGGAAACAAATGTTTTGGTCGTTGTAGTATGTTAAAAATTGCAAGAATTAAAATAAATGATGGTTAATTAAATCTAAGACTAATTAAATAGTAAATGGTGCAATATTTAAAACTTAAAAAGTAAATTGATTAAACTACTTAAAATTAAAGCGTGACGAAAAATAAAATTTGACAAAGTATTAAAATGTAAACTTAAAAATTAAACAAGACAAAATATAAAACAAACCTACCGTCGGAATACATTACGATCGGAATCCCAATCGGAATGCACACTTACCTCCTCGTCGGAATGCTGATCGGTACCCCAAATCGGAATAATCCAAAATACCTCCAATCGGAAAATGGTCGGAATACACCTTATCGGAATACACCTTATCGGAATACCTACCTTGGGTCCTATCGGAATGAGGATTGGAATCCTGGTCGGAATGCTGTCACCACAAGACCTAATCGGAATACCCAACAAACTGACCTAATCGGAATACCACTTAACACCCCTGATCGGAATGTCCAATCGGAATCCTAGTAGGAATATCAAAACCCTTTTCCGATCTGGAAGATCAGAATATGAAACCCTTTTCCGACCAGGGTTGGTCGGAATACAGTAAGAAAACACAAATAAGCAATTACAAATAAGCTAAAAACCTAATAAGCACTAGACTAAAAACCTAATCAAAACACGTATAATAAAAACTAATAAGCTAAAATTTAAAGACTTTTGAAAAACACTTAAACGAAAAAGGTAAACGAAAACAACTTTTATATAAAAATAATTTTTATAAAAACTTAAGAAACTTTAAGATAAACACAAATAAGCTATAAAAATCAATAATCTAACAAGATAAAAAACATAAAAACATGAACATCAATCAAATAATCAACACAATAAGCACATAAACAATAAAATTAAATCAATAAAGAGAAAGGTAGATGAGAGAATAACAATAAAAGTAAAGATTGACAATAATTGAAAGGAAATTTACTTGAAATTAAAAGTATTTAAGGTGCAAGACAATTAATTAAATGACATGTAATTAAAGAACAAGTAATTAAAGGGTGGAAGAACTAATTGTCACTATTAGCCAACAAGAAAAATGAAAGCTTAAGGGTCCTATTTATAGTGGATTAGGGAGGTGATTAGTGGAAGCTTCCTCCCCTCTTTCTTCTTTCTTTAATTGTCATTAAGTCCTTAATATTCTTAATTCTTTGACTTTAACGACTTTGTCTCGGGATTAATACTCTCGTCTTGTAATTTCTTCAATAAATTAGACTTGGGTTCTTCGACTTTTAGTAAACTTCCGTCTTTTGACTTTTTCTTCGATAAATCTTCAGAATTGGTCTTGGACTTCCGTTCTTTTAGCACTCTTGATTCCTTGACTTCGTCTTTTGTCTTTTTCTTCGATAAAAGCCCGTGAAATCCCGTGTTTTCCCCTTTTTCACAATTTGATCCTAAATCACAACAAAAACACAAACCACACATAATTTCGACATAAACGACATAAAATACACGTTTTGGCTTGGTTATTATTGTAATTAAGTGGTAAAAGGATGGGTGTTTTCACACCTATCAAATCCCCTACACTTGACCATTGCAATGTCCTCATGCAATGCATTAGTTACAAAGCACGTTTTACATTTTCCATCATCATCAATCCATATTGGCCTTTATTAAAGAGATATAAAATAACAAAACAAGTAAAGAAATCAAAAACATACCTTAGGGTTTTGAAAATGTCATGAATGATCATCATTCTCAAGTCACTTTCTCTAAACCAAGCTTAAAAAAGAGATCATTGTTATTATAAGTTAGCAAACTAACACGAACTCATGTGGGCCAATTATTCACTTAGACTCCCTTATTCCTAGGTGTATCTCTTATATTTTATTGTTGTCTTGAATGATCACGAGGATGCATTGTTGACTTATTTCGATAGTTATTAAGGCTGAAAATAAAGTGGGACGATTTAATCAATAGTTAGCTAAAGGACAAAATCTTTTAAAACTGCTTCTCGGGACCTCATAAAGTTCATATCTTGGCATAACTCGCTTCGCGATTTGAGACCTTTCTCGGACCGATATTTGGCAGCGACTTCATACTTCAAATCTTGAGAGACGTTCATGAAATAATGGTCTTCTCTTCATAATAGGAATTTCTTCACTTGAAGTTTTGAGAGATTCTTCATACTTGGACCACGACTTCTTCATTTTTCTCTAATCTTTATTTTGGACTTTGATATACAACGATCCGCCTCCTTTTTGGACTTGGATCTATTTATCCTCATACCTTGTTAGGGCCTTTTAGGATAGACTTCTCCATGACTTTTGGGGAGTTTTTGCTTTTCGTCGTGTGTCTCGATCCTTCATATTGATTTTCGATAAATGAATCTTCACATCACTTTTGGATCTTTAGCAACAAAATGTAGCCCTCATGTCTTGTTAGGACCTTGTTGGACTCGCCAATCTTCGCATCCCGCTTCAATAAGTTATGCCTTGGCTATGAACTCTAATCATTACCGAGCAACTTTTAAACGATCTTGGGCTAGAAGCTAAGTAACTTTTCAAATCGTACAACCTTATTTATTGTAGATAAAATTATTTAGCAAGCGATGGGAGAATACGCTTATAATTAACTCACATAAATTCACGAAAGAATACCAAACTTATAATTGACTCTATCATCTCTAGTTCTCCACAGTTTAAAATATCAAGGAATGAGACTCGTGGATGCTTAGCCTATTAAATCAAAGTTTTGGGTTTTCGAGTCATCTATAGGATCTTGCAAATTCTTAGACTCTTTCAAGTTTAGAAATCGCATTTTAAAGTTCCCTTGATAAACAACTCTCTAGGATCAATTATAGGAACTTGCGAAAAGTTCTTGTTCTTAACTCGTGAGAGTTAAGACTTTCGCGTTTTATAGCTCCCTATATAAAAGCCTAGCAAAACTTGACTTAAACACGTTAAGGATACTAGCTAGAGTAAACTTAGATAAGTAAACTCGGGTTGAGTCAAAAGATTCACAACGTTTGAAAATTAAAACCACTTTATTAAAATTTATTCTAGCAAAGAAAGAAAAATAACTATACAAAGGGAAAAACTAATAGGCCAAAATAGATTAAAAATTTTGAAAAATGTCGAAAAATTGATTTTCCGGTTAAAATGAGGACAAATACAAGGAAAAGGCCACTTAACTTCGATAGAAATCCCCCTACACTTAATATAAACATTGTCCTCAATGTTTAAGCATGTGGGAGTAAACTCCCCTACACTTAGGACATTGTGCACTTTGTTTAAATCTCGCTAAGGAAAAGACAACTAACGAGATTCCTATTTTAATATTGAGAAATATAAAATAGTGAATCGAAAAGAGTTTAGGATAGAACCGGGAAGACGGGAACACGGAATCACGGGTCATCAAAAATCATCAAGAGTGGATCATTGAGCGCTCGAATCCCTGAATAAGAGAGGAGAGGAAATAGCAAACACCAACGGGTCTCCCCTACACTTAGGATATAAATAGCTAAAAGATAGATACATGGGTTGCCTCCCAAGAAGCGCTTGATTTTTGTTCACCGAGTCATGAGCCTGACTCGACCTTGATTATCATAGGAAGAAGCATGAAAAACATCCACCGGGATCAAAGACATAATTTTCATCCATCAAATAGCACAAGCTTAAGGCGAACAAGGCAAGCCAAAGAAGAGTAGGCAAGGTTCCCTTAAGCAAAGACGGAGCACGGTGGGAGCAAGGGTGAAGAGGTGCAAGCATATCTTCATAAGTTCTAAAGATTTTTCCTTTTATTTTATCAGACGGATAATGAGATGGCTGAAGAATATCGATACCGGGGTCGAACACCTTTTCCTTTAGGGTAAAATAGCACTCAGGCTCAACAGAATTTGAAGATGATACGCGAAGAAGATGCACAACCTCGTCCTCAGAAGGTGGACAAAGAGGTGTCAAATCATACGTGCTGCGGATGTTGGTGTCGTCCGGTTGCTTCTCCTTTGAAAGAATGTTCTTCAAATCCGAAGTAGGATCAAGACCATAATCATCAAAGTCTAAAGGAGGAGCATCACTCTCATGAGGGAAGTAAGTATTGAGAAAAGTAGAGAAGTCTTCCTCAAATGAGTAGTCATCCAAAGTAGGATTAAGCATGGTTGGCGGAGGATCTTCATCATGTGAAGAATCACTCGACAGAGTATCGGCCTCATCAAAATCATCATAAGTGGGCATGTCGGGATACTCGAAAGTAAAGTCATCATAATCATCTCCATCGAAGCTAGAATCATCATCATAAGCATCATAGATCGGTGGAGAATCATATATGGGTGAAGGTTCCAAATTGGAGAGAGAATCATCCACATCTTCTTGAAACAGTGGATTATCATTGCAAGAATCGAATAGAGGATTGTTGTAGACGACAAAATCATCAAGCACATTAATCATATTCGCTGATTCTCTTCCATAGGATTTGCTTGTAAGCTTCCCTATTTTGAACACTTGTTGTTCATTCCCGACCCTTAAAATTAATTCACCTTCGGCAACATCAACTAAAGCTCGTCTGGTTCTCAAGAATGGCCGGCCAAGTATTAAAGGAATACGAGGGTCCATTTCATAATCAACAACAACAAAGTCGACCGGTGATAGGTGTGAAAACACCCATCCTTTTTACCACTTAATTACGATAATAACCGATCTAAAACGTGTATTTTATGTCATTTATGTCGGAATTATGCGTGGTTTGTGTTTTTGTTGTGATTTAGGACGAAAAGGTGAAAAGTGGAGAAAACACGGCATTCACGGGCTTTTATCGAAGAAAAAGACGAAAGATGAAGTCGAAAGATCAAGAGTGGAAAAAGAACGGAAGTCCAAGACCAATTCTGAAGATTTATCGAAGAAAAAGTCAAAGACGGAAGTTTACTAAAAAGCTGAAGAACTCGAGTCTTATTTATGAAGAAAATACAAGACGAGTTTGAAGAAATCCCAAGACAAAGTCCAAGTATTAAGAAGATTAACAAAAGATTAAGAAGAAATGACCTAAGTGTGCAATTAAGAGAAAGAAGAAAGAGGGAGGAAGCTTCCTAAGCTCCTCCCTAATCTCACTATATATAGCAACCAACCTCATTTGTTTAGAGTTGTTGGTGGCTTGACAAGCCACACTTCCACCATTTTCATTTCTTGTCATTTAATTTCTTGCAATTTAATTTCATGTTATGCACTTTTAATTTCTTCAATTCAAGTAAGTCTTTTTATTTTGGAATCTTTTCTTTTAATCAAGTTCTTATCTTTAATCATCTTCTTCTCCCTTTCTTACTTTGCTTCTCTTTGATTCATGTTCATCCTTGATTTGTTTTCATCTTAATGCTTATTTGATCTAAAGTTTTCTTAAAAAGTTCATCTTTTTAAAAGTTTGATTTGAAAGTTTGCGTATTTTTAAGTTTGATAAGTTGTTATTCATGCTTATTAAGTCAATTTCGATTTAGATTCGTGCAAGTTTTAGTTTGAGCTTATTAACCATAGCTTATTGCTTTTGCTTAATTTTCGGATCAAAAAGTTAGATCGGAAAGGGTAAACCCCTTTCCAATCACGTATTCCAATCAACTTGATTGGAAAAGGGTTTTACATTCCAATCAGCATTCCAATCAGCATTCCAATCAACATTCCAATCAGCATTCCTTTCGCATTCCTTTTACATTCCAGTCAGCATTCCTATTAGCATTCCAATCAACATTCCAATCAGCATTCCTTTCGCATTCCTTTTACATTCCTATTAGCATTCCAATCAGCATTCCAATCAGCATTCCAATCAACATTCCAATCAACATTCTAATTAGCATTCCTATTAGCATTCCAATCAACATTCCAATCAGCATTCCAATCAGCATTCCAATCAGCATTCCAATCAACATTCCAATCAACATTCCAATCAGCATTCCAATCAACATTCCAATCAGCATTCCAATCAACATTCCAATCAGCATTCCAATCAACATTCCAATTAGCATTCCTATTAGCATTCCAATCAGCATTCCTATCAGCATTCCTATCAGCTTCATTATTTGCACTTCCCGATTAGAGTTGATTTTAGTTTTAATTTTACGTCATTTAATTTCACGTCATTTACTTTTAACGTTTTAAATATTGCACCGTTTACGTTTCAACTAGTTTTAGTTTTAATTTCCCGTCCTTTATTATTAAGTCTTGCACATTTATTTTACCAAATCCAAAAATATTTGTTTCACCAAGAACAACTAATCTCACACAATTAACCGGAAATCAATTCGATTAGACACCGAGAAAACGAACTCTTTCAACTAGTAAAATCTCTACATTAAAATGGCGCCGCTGCCGGCTCTTTTAGTGAAGATTAACGATTTTTTGTGAGAGACGCGTTGGCTTTTGGGATCCGTTCACTTGTGAACGTTATTTTTTCGAGTCAAAAATTTTCAAAAAAAAAAAAAAAAAAATCCAAAAACATTTGTAAAATCATAAAAAGCATTTCTTTTTCGAAGTTTTGCACCAAAAATATTCTTCTTGCTTATCTATCTTTCTTTATAGATATTTATGTCCATTGCGTCCGGTGTGGGAAACAATTATCTGGGAACAACTCTTGTCAATGGTGTACATGTGAGCGGTGCGGAAACGATATCGACAACACACAATTCGGATTGTGTCCCTTGTGCAACTCGACTAATTCATTCTTTTTGAACCCACCTCCTGTTCCCCCGTGCATCTATTGTGGAAGCGATTCTCATTGGCATGTTTCGTGCCCGGTTCGATACCCGTATGGTCACGGGCAAGAATCGGGGTACAATTATGACAATGATAATAGCTATCCACAAGACGCACCTGATTTTTCTCCATACCCGGTTTGCAACAACTGTGGGGGTCCTCACGATACTTATTATTGTCAACCAATGAATTATTATGAGCAAAATCCGTGTCCTCAGTTTTCTTCACCAATGGATTATTATGAACCAAACCCGGTTTCTAATTCTTCCCAACCGATGAACTACTATGAGCCACAACCATGCTATAATTCAGGTTTTCAACACTTTGAGCCCCCACATCACACCCTCAATCATCAATCCTCTCAGCAAACTAGTCTTGATCAACAACTAACTTCTTTGAATGACATTCTAGAAAGTATAGCTCAACTTCAAGCTGACTTACATCAGGAAAGGCAACCGTTGCTTGATGTGGACGAAACCTTGAAAACCACCGACTTTGAGCCAATTTAGTCGTTTTCCCTTCTTTTCTACACCAAAATGTTTAATTACAGCGTGGGATAGAATTGGTGAAATTGAACATACTCGGGGCGATGAACAACAAAAGTTGCTGCATGAGCTTCTTAAAGATGTGGAGGTTATCAAGGAAGAGTTAGCCGACTACGTCACTCCTAACTGGACTCGTCCCATCTATTATGATGATGACGACGACGATGATGATGTCTACACTTTCAACCAATCTTCTGAAGTTGCTGCTCCTACTCTCGATGTTCCTAATACATCTAAGGATCTAGATTCGTTGAATGAGCTTAGTAATGTTGGTCTCGACAAGGTATTGGATGATGAGGTTTGTGACTTACCTGCTATGGAGCCTGAGGACGACGTTGCTATCACAGAAGAGGTCGATCCTAATGATGTCGATTTTTCTCCAAGCTATGAGAATTTCACTTTTGAAATTTCTCAATCTCCACCGGGCGATGCAGACGATGACGATTTATTCTCTCCGGTTTACGAGACGTTCACCGATGAACATGATCTTGTGGATAAGGTGGAAGACGTGCTTCTTCGCGATAGATTACGGAAAGTTCATCTTCTTATTGCTCAAATCGAAGAGTTGACTTCTCCTTCTCTTTCCAAATCTTTACCTCCATCTATTCCTCCCGTTGAAGATAATGACCCATTGCTGGAAGAAATCGATATCCACTCCATCCCTCCAGGTATTGATGACTCTGACACAGAGGGGGACATTATTTTTGATAATTTGCTGCAGGAAGATATTGTCCCAAGTCCCCCTCCTGAGCACCTTTCATCCTCCCCTTTAGCCACTATCACGGAGGATGAGTGCTTTGACCCGGGAGGTGACATTGATTATGCTATGATTGATAACAATACGGCTTTGCCGCTTGCTCAGCGTCCATTGTCTTTGGGGGAGGACAATGTGCTTACTTTACCCACCCCACCTCCCGTGGATCTTGAATTCACATACTATACGTATGTCGAAAGGACCTTTCTTCCTTTCAAGACTTATCCCCCGCCTCTCCTTTGTTGATGTCAACCGGGAACGAGGACAAGGTCTTTGATCCCGGTATCACATTCGAGGCTTCCCCATGGACCATTTAATTCGGGGACAAGTCAGGCTCGTGACTCGGTTAATATAAACAAGCGCTTTTTGGGAGGCAACCCAATTATCTATCTATCTTTACCATAAGTGTAGGGGAGCCCCGTGGTGTTTCTTGTTCTCTTTCTTATCATGTGCAGGGATTAGAGCTTCAAAGACACACTCTTGATGACTTTTGACGAACCGTGACTCCGTGTTCCCTTCTTCCCAGTTCTATCCTAAACTCTTTTCGATTCATTATTTTATATTTCTCAATATTAAAATAGGAATCTCTTTAGTTGTCTCTTTCTTAGCGAGATTTAAACAACGTGCACAATGTCCTAAGTGTAGGGGAGTTTACTTCCACATGCTTAAACATTGAGGACAATGTTTATCTTAAGTGTAGGGGGGACTTCTATCGAAGTTAAGTGGCCTTTTCCTAGTATTTGTCCTCATTTTAACCGGAAATTCAAAAAATTTCGACATTTTTCAAAATTTTTGATCTATTTTGGCCTATTAGTTTTTCTTTTTGTATAGTTATTTTCTCTCTTTGCTAGAATAAATTTTGAATAAAGTGGTTTTAATTTTTAAACGTTGTGAATATTTTGACTCGACCCGAGTTTACTTATCTAAGTTTGCTCTAGCTAGTATCCTTAACATGTTTAAGTCAAGTTTTTCTATGCTTTTATATAGGGAGCTATAAAACGCGAAAGTCTTAACTCTCACGGGTTAAGAACAAGAACTTTTCGCAAGTTCCTATAATTGATCCTAGAGAGTTGTTTATCAAGGGAACTTTAAAATGCGATTTCTAAACTTGAAAAAGTCTAAGAATTTGCAAGATCCTATAGATGACTCGAAAACCCAAAACTTTGATTTAATAGACTAAGCATCTACGAGTCTCATTCCTTGAGATTTTAAATTGTGGAGAACGAGAGATGATAGAGTCAATTATAAGTTTGGTATTATTTCGTGAATTTATGTGAGTTAATTATAAGCCTATTCTCCCTTCGCTTGTTAATAAATTTATCTGTAATAAATAAGGTTGTACGATTTAAAAGGTTACTTAGCTTCTAGCCCAAGATCGTTTAAAAGTTGCTCGGTACGGATTAGAGTTCATAGCCAAGGCATAACTTATTTAAGCGGGATGCGAAGATTGGCGAGTCCGAAAAGGCCCTAACAAGGCATGAGGGCTACATTTTGTTGCTAAAGATCCAAAAGTGATGTGAAGAATCATTTATCGAAAATCAATATGAAGGATCGAGACACACGACGAAAAGCAAATACTCCCCTAAAGATCATGGAGAAGTCTATCCAAAAAGGCCCTAACAAGGTATAAGGATAAATAGATCCAAGTCCTAAAAGGAGACGGATCGTTGTATATCAAAGTCCAAAATAAAGATTGGAGAAAAATGAAGAAGTCGTGGTCCAAGTATGAATCTCTAGAAATTTCAAGTGAAGAAATTCCTATTATGAAGAGAAGACCATTATTTCATGAACGTCTCTCAAGATTTGAAGTATGAAGTCGCTGCCAAATATCGGTCCGAGAAAGGTCTCAAATCGTGAAGCGAGTTATGCCAAGATATGAACTTTATGAGGTCCCGAGAAGCAGTTTTAAAAGATTTTGTCCTTTAGCTAACTATTGATTAAATCGTTCACTTTATTTTCGGACTAAATAACTATCGAAATAAGTCAAAAATGCATCCTCGTGATCATTCAAGACAACAATAAAATATAAGAGATACCCCTAGGAATAAGGGAGTCTAAGCGAATAATTGGCCCACATGAGTTCGTGTTAGTTTACCAACTTATAATAACAATGATCTCGTTTTTAAGCTTGGTTTAGAGAAAGTGAAAACTTGAGGATGATGATCATTCACGACATTCTCAAAACCTAAGGTATGATTTTGATTTCTTTACTTTTAATGTTTATAATTTTCTATCTCTTTAATAAAGGCCAACGTGGATTGATTATGATGAAAAGTGTAAACTTGCTTTGTAACTAATGCATTGCATGAGGACATTGCAATGGTCAAGTGTAGGGGATTTGATAGGTGTGAAAACACCCATCCTTTTTACCACTTAATTACGATAATAACCGATCCAAAACGTGTATTTTATGTCATTTATGTCGGAATTATGCGTGGTTTGTGTTTTTGTTGTGATTTAGGACGAAAAGGTGAAAAGTGGAGAAAACACGGCATTCACGGGCTTTTATCGAAGAAAAAGACGAAAGATGAAGTCGAAAGATCAAGAGTGGAAAAAGAACGGAAGTCCAAGACCAATTCTGAAGATTTATCGAAGAAAAAGTCAAAGACGGAAGTTTACTAAAAAGCCGAAGAACTCGAGTCTTATTTATGAAGAAAATACAAGACGAGTTTGAAGAAATCCCAAGACAAAGTCCGAGTATTAAGAAGATTAACAAAAGATTAAGAAGAAAGGACCTAAGTGTGCAATTAAGAGAAAGAAGAAAGAGGGAGGAAGCTTCCTAAGCTCCTCCCTAATCTCCCTATATATAGCAACCAACCTCATTTGTTTAGAGTTGTTGGTGGCTTGACAAGCCACACTTCCACTATTTTCATTTCTTGTCATTTAATTTCTTGCAATTTAATTTCATGTTATGCACTTTTAATTTCTTCAATTCAAGTAAGTCTTTTTATTTTGGAATCTTTTCTTTTAATCAAGTTCTTATCTTTAATCATCTTCTTCTCCCTTTCTTACTTTGCTTCTCTTTGATTCATGTTCATCCTTGATTTGTTATCATCTTAATGCTTATTTGATCTAAAGTTTTCTTAAAAAGTTCATCTTTTTAAAAGTTTGATTTGAAAGTTTGCTTATTTTTAAGTTTGATAAGTTGTTATTCATGCTTATTAAGTCAATTTCGATTTAGATTCGTGCAAGTTTTAGTTTGAGCTTATTAACCATAGCTTATTGCTTTTGCTTAATTTTCGGATCAAAAAGTTAGATCGGAAAGGGTAAACCCCTTTCCAATCACGTATTCCAATCACCTTGATTGGAAAAGGGTTTTACATTCCAATCAGCATTCCAATCAGCATTCCAATCAACATTCCAATCAGCATTCCTTTCGCATTCCTTTTACATTCCAGTCAACATTCCTATTAGCATTCCAATCAACATTCCAATCAGCATTTCTTTCGCATTCCTTTTACATTCCTATTAGCATTCCAATCAGCATTCCAATCAGCATTCCAATCAACATTCCAATCAACATTCCAATTAGCATTCCTATTAGCATTCCAATCAACATTCCAATCAGCATTCCAATCAGCATTCCAATCAGCATTCCAATCAACATTCCAATCAACATTCCAATCAGCATTCCAATCAACATTCCAATCAGCATTCCAATCAACATTCCAATCAGCATTCCAATCAACATTCCAATTAGCATTCCTATTAGCATTCCAATCAGCATTCCTATCAGCATTCCTATCAGCTTCATTATTTGCACTTTCCGATTAGAGTTGATTTTAGTTTTAATTTCACGTCATTTAATTTCACGTCATTTACTTTTAACGTTTTAAATATTGCACCATTTACGTTTCAACTAGTTTTAGTTTTAATTTCCCGTCCTTTATTATTAAGTCTTGCACATTTATTTTACCAAATCCAAAAATATTTGTTTCACCAAGAACAACTAATCTCACACAATTAACCGGAAATCAATTCGATTAGACACCGAGAAAACAAACTCTTTCAACTAGTAAAATCTCTACATTAACCGGAAAAGTGAAGGTGCCAACTTTAATGAACACATCTTCGGCAATACCAACGGGGTAAGCGAGAGTGCGATTTGCAAGCTCAAGAGTCATCTTTGTTGGAGTAAGGTCGGGTAATGATAGTGCTGTCCAAACACTTAAAGGCATCAGATTTATACTGGCCCCGAGATCAGCTAGGGCAGTTAATTCTTCGGTTTTGTTAAAAATGCAAGGCAACACAAAACGACCGGGATCTCCAAGTTTTTCCGGAAGTTCTTTAAGAATAACTGCAGAACAGTTTTCATTTAAGCGTGTGTTGGCGAGCTCAATCAGCTTCTCCTTCTTGTTAAGTAGTTCCTTGAATGCTTTGACAAATTTCGGCATGTGGACAAGTGCTTCAACAAGGCTAATGTTGAAATTCATTTGAGAGATCATCTTCAAATAATTCGACACTTGAGTGTCATCCTTAGTGAGCAAGTTAGGCTTGTCCAAGCGAGAAGGATATGGGATGTTGGGTTTATAGGTGGAAGGTGTAGGTGTAGCAGGTAAAGGTTGAGATGTTGAAAGGTTCTTCTTGGGTACTTCGTCACGACGAGGTGGAGACGGTAATGGTGTACTAATGCTAGGTGTGGGAGTAGTAGGGATAAATGGTGGTGGAGGAGGTGTAGATGAAGGGGGCGGGATAGGTGGTCCTACTAAAGTAACTCCACTACGAGTAGTAATAGCACTCACATTCGCTCGCGGATTGGTGACGGTGTTTGAAGGTAGAGAAATCGAAGTAGAAGGTTGAGTGGTGGGCAAGAAACTAGCCAGCATATTCTTCAAATCATTTGTTTGATTGCTGAAGGAGGATTGAATATTATCTCGAAGCTCGGATCTAATGTCATTCCCTTGCTTAGTGATATCCCGTTTCAAATTGATAATTTGGCTCTGCAGATTCTTGATTTGCTCTCCTTGGGTTCTCATTAAGGCTTCAACATCTTGAGTGATGGGTGGGGCTTGTTGAGCGGGTGGGTGATACGGATTAGAAGCTCTAGGTGGGATTTGGTTGCTTCTATTGTAATTGTTGTTGGGGTTTTGGTTTTGAGGAGAAAAACCGGGTGAAAGGTAGTTGTTTGACCGGTAACTTAGCAAATTTCTATCCCCTTGAGGTCGGGCTTGGTAATTTTCCGGTGAATAATTACCATAAGCTGCATACACGTTTTCCGGATTTCCTTGAGTAGAAGGACAATCAGTGTATGAGTGAGGACCACCGCATGTTTCACAAGGATGTGCTACCGCTTTAACTTGTTGTTGGTTTGTAGCGAGAAGCAAGATATTTTTGTTCATTTCGGCCATCATGCGGGTGAATTCGGTCATGTCGGGGTTTGCTGAAGTAGAAGAAACATTGACTCTCGGGTTGTTCCTTGAAGAAGCGGAGGAATCCCAATTTTTGTGATGAGTAGTCATGTTCTCAATAAGCTCTCTACACTCCTCGGGTCTTCTTTTCATAAATGTGCCACCGGCGGCTGCATTAATCGTATCACGATCACGAAAAGTCAA
The DNA here is from genome assembly GCA_025667525.1 of Glebionis coronaria. Taxonomy (NCBI): domain Eukaryota; kingdom Viridiplantae; phylum Streptophyta; class Magnoliopsida; order Asterales; family Asteraceae; genus Glebionis; species Glebionis coronaria. Next base: position 264,515,446 of record CM046881.1, on the reverse strand, counting down.
ACTGTTGTAGAAAGTATCAATTAAGGTCACAGGGAGCATGTTGTGGTTTGGACAACGATCGATCAAAACATTATATCTTTCCCAAGCATCAAATAGAGATTCATCGGGTTCTTGCATGAAACCGCTGATTTGATTGCGAAGGCTCGTGACCATGGATGGTGGAAAGTAGCGCGACAAAAAGCGTTGAGTCATGTCATCTCAAGTATGAATTGAATTCTTCGGGAGACGATCAAACCATTTATCGGCGTGGTGTGATAAAGTATGTGGGAAGAGTTGAAGGCGAAGAACATCCATCGTGGCACCGGGCAACTTCATGCTTTGAGTGATTGTAATGAATTTGTCGAGGTGTTTGTTGGCATCATCATCAGGCATTCCGCGAAATGGATTTGTTTGCACTTGCTGAATCATGTGGTGCTTCAACGAAAACTCCCGAGCCGTGATTTGCATCAGCGCAATCGGTCCTCCTCGTCCAAACATGGCAGGTTGACAAAGCTCTTCCATTGTCCGAAGATCGGGCTATGGAAGAACATTGTTGTTGTTATTGTTGAGGTGCGGTGGATTATTGTTGTTGTTCACACATGCCATAGCTAAATCTTCTCGAGTCTCGGGCTCTTGATAATTAGAAGATCTAGTACGTATACACCTGCGAAATCAAAAGAAAAAGAAACCAAACACAAAGAGAATATATATACACTATAAAGATAAAAATAAAATCTTTTTGGATTTTTGAAAAATTTTAATTTTTATGGATTTTTGACAATTTTTAAGCAAGAAAATAACGCTCACGAATGAACGGATCCCAAAAAGCAACGCGTCTCTCACAGAAAACCGTTAATCTTTACGAAAAGAGCCGACAGCGGCGCCATTTAATACAAGGCTTTTGCCTAGTATGAAAATATAAAAGTGTTCGTTGTTGTGGTCTAATCGAATTGATCTCTGGTTAACTATGCGACTCAGCTGTCTTTGGTGGAAACAAATGTTTTGGTCGTTGTAGTATGTTAAAAATTGCAAGAATTAAAATAAATGATGGTTAATTAAATCTAAGACTAATTAAAGAGTGGTGCAATATTTAAAACTTAAAAAGTAAATTGATTAAACTACTTAAAATTAAAGCGTGACGAAAATTAAAATTTGACAAAGTATTAAAATGTAAACTTAAAAATTAAACAAGACAAAATATAAAACAAACCTACCGTCGGAATACATTCCGATCGGAATCCCAATCGGAATGCACACTTACCTCCTCGTCGGAATGCTGATCGGTACCCCAAATCGGAATAATCCAAAATACCTCCAATCGGAAAATGGTCGGAATACACCTTATCGGAATACACCTTATCGGAATACACCTTATCGGAATACCTACCTTGGGTCCTATCGGAATGAGGATTGGAATCCTGGTCGGAATGCTGTCACCACAAGACCTAATCGAAATACCCAACAAACAAACCTGATCAGAATACCACTTAACACCCCTGATCGGAATGTCCAATCGGAATCCTAGTAGGAATATCAAAACCCTTTTCCGATCTGGAAGATCAGAATATGAAACCCTTTTTCGACCAGGGTTGGTCGGAATACAGTAAGAAAACACAAATAAGCAATTACAAATAAGCTAAAAACCTAATAAGCACTAGACTAAAAACCTAATCAAAACACGTATAATAAAAACTAATAAGCTAAAATTTAAAGACTTTTGAAAAACACTTAAACGAAAAAGGTAAACGAAAACAACTTTTATATAAAAATAATTTTTATAAAAACTTAAGAAACTTTAAGATAAACACAAATAAGCTATAAAAATCAATAATCTAACAAGATAAAAAACATAAAAACATGAACATCAATCAAATAAGCAACACAATAAGCACATAAACAATAAAATTAAATCAATAAAGAGAAAGGTAGATGAGAGAATAACAATAAAAGTAAAGATTGACAATAATTGAAAGGAAACTTACTTGAAATTAAAGGTATTTAAGGTGCAAGACAATTAATTAAATGACATGTAATTAAAGAACAAGTAATTAAAGGTGGAAGAACTAATTGTCACTATTAGCCAACAAGAAAAATGAAAGCTTAAGGGTCCTATTTATAGTGGATTAGGGAGGTGCTTAGTGGAAGCTTCCTCCCCTCTTTCTTCTTTCTTTAATTGTCATTAAGTCCTTAATCTTCTTAATTCTTTGACTTTAACGACTTTGTCTCGGGATTAATACTCTCGTCTTGTAATTTCTTCAATAAATTAGACTTGAGTTCTTCGGCTTTTAGTAAACTTCCGTCTTTTGACTTTTTCTTCGATAAATCTTCAGAATTGGTCTTGGACTTCCGTTCTCTTAGCACTCTTGATTTCTTGACTTCGTCTTTTGTCTTTTTCTTCGATAAAAGCCCGTGAAATCCCGTGTTTTCTCCCCTTTTGACAATTTGATCCTAAATCACAACAAAAACACAAACCACACATAATTTCGACATAAACGACATAAAATACACGTTTTGGCTTGGTTATTATTTTAATTAAGTGGTAAAAGGATGGGTGTTTTCACACCTATCACTACGTCTCATTGACGGTTTAAGATGTATGCTTTGCTTTATATATTGCCTGACTAGCAATACGAGGACTTACTTCTGATATTATACTTGTGTTCTGATTTCAATAATTATTTTATATAACGGTTTTATTTAACTCTATGAATCTACTCGGCATTCGCTGATATGATTTTTGCATGTTTTTATCTCAAGTGCTTGAAGGTAATTCAGATGGAGATCGACTTTGATGGACCACATAATAAAAATTGTTCATTCGATCTATGTTTTGTAAACTTAATGACCTGTGTAAACTGGGACCTGTTGTACACTTAAAACTTTTATTTCGAATGAATGTATGTTAAACCTTGTACAACCATTTTTATGCGTTGTCTATGATTGAAGTTATTGTGCTATCCCGTAACACTCTAATGACTCTTCCGCTGTACCGATATGAAATTTTGAGAGTGTTACATTATGTTTATCTTATGAAAACTGTTTAACTGGTTAACCATTAAGCCAATATAGGTCATGAAATATCAACGTGCATGAATACTTAGAGGGGTGACCTCGTCATGCAATTAGAGGGGTTGCCTCTAATTAATATAAGTCTGGGTAGGAGGGATCAACTCCTTGTGAAGGATGCAAGGCACACACCTCATTCACCTGATAATACTGCTAAACATGTAAACTAGGATGCACCCATACGCTCCACATGATAATATAATAATAATGGCCAAAAGTTGAAAGGGACGCCACGAGCAATCACTCCGCCGTGGGGAAGTCATAACATTGGTGCCTCCAGTGTTATGGTTATGGTACCTCCGTAACTAGGTGAAATGGTCATGCATGTATATGGCTTAGGCATTTAAAACTAAACACAAGCAATTCAAAAATATATAAAACATATACTGGGAAAATAGTTGGCTGCATACGGGGAATCCTAATAAGGAAAGAATGTCCATACTGAAGGACAGAGAATCCGTACCTCGTGTCTAGTGAACGGAAAAGATGAACGAAGGAAATCCTACTCCGATCTCACTAATGCTACATAGAAGGATACATGTATAAGTATACTGTTTATGCATACATAACTGATTATAGTATGTCTTGACTTGTTTTATATGTTTTAGTCTTGTTTTACTGATTTTATTGTTGTACTGCTTTTATCATGTGTTTTATGTCTTCTGATTAAGTATTAACTGATATTCTTGTGTTATTATACTTGTAATGTAATAATAAGTAACTTTATAAAAATAACAGGTTTCCAAAAATAGAAAGTTTCCAAAAATAGATTAACTGCTTAAAATAGAATAGTTTCTAAAAATAGAAAGTTTCCAAAAATAGTAAGTTTCCTGAAATAGAAAGTTTCCATATTTAGAAATAAGCTGAATCAATAAGCTAATAATATAAGCTTAGTTTTACTGATTAAAATATAATAAGTCATGTGATTAATAGTATAGTTTATTAATCAATACATGTAAATTAAATAAACTATAGGTTATAGGATTTAATTAAATATAATCATGATTTAATTAAATTAAGTGCTTAAAATACTTAGGTTAAAACATGTATTAATGTTTATATTAATATAACCTAAGTCATAGAAATTAATTAATTATAAGTCATGTTTTTAATAATTAATTAATTCTATAGTCTAATTAAATATATAAATACTTAGGTTAAAATCATGTATTAATAATAATAATAATAAACCTAAGTCATGTTTTAATTAAATTAATTATATAACATGTTAAATTAATTTAATTAATCTTGTAATAAATAAACTTGTAAAAATTAATTAGGCTTGTAGAATTAAGTCGTCAACCGGACCCGTGTGTTTAATTTAGACATGTCGTGAACCGGACTGTGTTTACCTTGAACATGACCAAACAAACACCCCCTTAACAGTGGCACCCGGCTCGGTCGGTTGCCCCTGCTTTCGCAATATTGCCACCGGCTTAAGCCGGTGGTTCCCTTGGTCCTCGGCTAGCCGCTGCCCATGTAAAGTTCCCGCCGGTGGTTCCCCCTGCCGCAGCTTGAGTTCCCCCTGCTTGGTCAGTTTAGCCACCGGCTTAGGCCGGTGGTGCTTGTTTGTTTTAACCGAGACCCCCAAAGACCACAAGGCCACCCCGACTCACGTCGGGGTCTCTTGTTTCACCCTGTTGCCGAACCACAAGGACTACACCGAGACCCGAAGGTCCCGGCTATGGTCACACGCGAGACATCGAGAGCTTCGGCTCTCGGTTTGTGTGTGTCGGCCGAACCAAAACACCCAAACCATTCTTTTATTTTCCCCCCATGATTAATTGACATGTTTAATATGCTTGTTTTTTATAAACCCATGTTCATGTGTTCTTGATCTAAAAAGAAAATAAAAGAAAAGGATAACGGATTACCAATACGTGAATCAAAAGGAGGACGATAACACGAACGATTACCACTTGAATTTAATCACCAAAAATCAACAAACACCCCCTTGGTGTGGTGTTGTAACAGGCGGCCAAAGAGAGGAAAAATGGAGGCTAGGGTTTTTAATATTTTGTGAAAACTCTGTAAATGAATATTGTGTTTCCCTTTTTCTATTTTGGTAAAAATAAAAGTGGGCTTGGCCCTTTCTTGGTTCTTGTGTCTACGGGTATGTGGGGCCCACAAGGGGAAACCTAAAGTTTTTCGTGTTCTAAATAATTATGTGTTCTCGTGCTCGTACTTACGTGACTTTATTATTAATTGTTCGTGTTATCTTATATACTTATACGTACTCGTAATAATAATTACAAAATTACATAATTATACGTTCATGATCTCATGTTCGTGATTATAATTATTGTTGATAATAATTATTGTGTCTTAATATGTATTAAATACTTATCGTGTAATAACACGTACGTAATACTTGTATTTAATATTCGTGAAACGTAAACATGTTATATAAGGAAAGTTTTATTCATGTACGTACGATTATAAGTGTACTGTTTATGGTAAAAGCATGCGGGTTTTACAGTAAATTTTATGTTTATAAATATATTTTTAGCAAGCACATAAGTACCAACATAAAATAGACAATATTTGAGAAAGGCTTACGAGAGTCCTAGTGATAGATGACGAGAAAAACAACTAAACCCAAAATCACCAAAACTATGAGACTCTTATTCATCCTAGCCTCCAAAGGCTCAATTAACCAAGCTAAAACTCAAACTTGTTATTCCTTGTACTTTTCTCAAGTCTATAACGAAACCCTAATTCATTTTTTGTGATATTTTTTGTTATGATTTGAGTGGTTTATTTTGGGATGGATGAAAATGTGATAGTGGGGTGATGGTGTTGCTTCTGGTATTGTTTCGTACAAAGAAAGAGAGAATGGCAGGTTGATGTAAGTTGTATGAAAAGAGGGTGTCTTAGGTTGACATTGTATAATGGTATTTTAGGGTGTTTAACTAATGACAAACTAGATTCTCCAAGGTGTGTGTCTTAAAGGAGCAAGGGTGGGATGTGTGTTGTTGTTTAGCTTATGTCGAGATGTATTATTCAACCAGGGAAAGATAAGACTACTTGGCCAAAGGTGTGAACTTGTAAGAAAAGGGTAGTCATTTTGATAAGGTTGAGGGATTTTTAGAATTACTTGCACTCTTCTAGAGAGTGCTAGGAGGGAAAATTGTGGATAAGTTGGATTAAAATTTTGAGTTAGCTATAAGACTTTTAGTTTAAGTTTTAAGTAGTATAATTTTATTTCTTGGTATCAATATTGCATTAATGACTATTAGAGTGTAAGGTATATTGTCTAATATTTAGTTATGTATTTCGGGTCCTAGTTAAATTGTAGTCTAAATGTAAATGATCCCGCGTTGAGGGTAAAATTGTATGCGTAATATTTGTTTACGATTAATATGAACGTAACCGCAATAATAGAAATGGCCTCGCAAAAATGATATTTATTTAATCGGCAAGTAAGTACGTACACATTTGCGAACAATTAATCGGTGAAAATTTCAATAGACGTTCAAGTCTAACCCGTTAACTCGGATTTAAATTAAATTAAACAAGTCAAAATTTTGTGATTGTTACATCAACCATTAAGATTTTACTTTACTCTTACCGATCATTTTTGTTTATGTCAAACTGATGCTATTTCAAAACTATGTCTCGTGCCTTGTGATGTAAAAAACTATTGGATTTTTATGAAATGCAAATGATCAATTTTTCAAAACGAATTATGTAGAGGTTGTTCTCCATTTTTGTATGTTGTGATAATATGAGACCCGTGAGTTATTATTCTGCTGCATAATTTTGGGGGTGTTACACTCAAAGCTTAAGCTATTCCTATTTTTTCATTTTAATACTAATCAAGTATATCATCCGGATCTTGAAATTATCATAATAGTCTACATGTGGTTATCCCTACTACTTATAAAGGATATAGGACTTTTTTTTAAGTACACTTATCCAAGGAAACTAGGAATTTATAAAGGAAAGTATAGGAATCTGTTTCCTATATTTCCATTTTAAGTTATGACTTTTTTGAAACTTAATGATATAACTGAAAAACACACACCAGCCTCATCTTTCACTCCCTCTAAACCCTAAAAATGAAATACACGGCTTCATCTTTCTCTGCAGTCGCGCCACATCTACCACCACAGATCATCACGCGAAAATTTATGATATCTCATTTCATCTGCCACCACAACCTACTTCGTTGTCGTCGGCTTCTTCGTTGCCGTCGTTCATGGTGTGCGGCGTTGATGGTCGGCAGGCGACGTCGGCGAGGTTATGTGGTTGTTTTCTTTGCAGGTGATCTGGATATGTTGAAGTTTTATTGTCATAATCCATGTCTATAATAAGGTAAATACATTAATTTTGTAGCGCACATATGATTTTGTGTATGAATGTGATGAAATTAGGTTCAGTTTTTTCGATTTTGTATGTTTAAGACCTTATTTGATTTCGGCTTATATTTCATGATTTATGCAGATTAAACTCTAGGTTTAATTTGAGATTTAATTAGGTTGTTTGAGATGGTGATTTGTTTATTAGATAAATTTAGAATATAGGATCTGGATTTAATATGAATTTGATTGCTGATAAAAAAAATGAGTTAGTTTTCATGTTTGTGATTGTCACCACTTGAAGGAACCAAAATGGTTATGATGTTGTTTAATAGTTCTGCAGATATTGATCCTACTATTCGAACGTATTAATGGTTCCATATTAGCTGTAACAAATCCTCCATCAGGTACAATAAAGGTAATTTTTGTATTACAGTTGCTAAGACAAAAATGTTATGATTGTGTTCAACAGTACGATTCTTTGAGGCTTTAAGACAATGAATTGTCTTTTTGCAAGTGTAGATTTGTGTTAATAACCAAAAATTAGATATATGAGAGCAATCATAATTTGATGATCAATTGATTTTCATCTTTTTGTAGCACCCTCCTATCATTCCACGATATACGTTCATCTCTTCTCATTCTGTTTGTTTTTTTCATCAACAGGCATATATATTAGTTGGAGATGAAGAGTATCTGTATATCTTCCAAGAAGCTTGTGGGGCAACTATGCATTATCTTTTTCATGATCCTTGTATTCGAATAAAATAGTGGAGATGCAATCGTCATTTTGGTCATGTTTTTGGTACAACTTATCATAATCTTCATTTTTGTTTTATTTATTTGATGCAATGGATTGTCCGACTATAGTGGACGAAGTTTGTTGCCACGCCACAACTGATCTCAACCTACATCAGCCATTGGAAATGCTAATTCTGCACTTTCTTAACAAGTACTAAAGCTAACGAGAAAGGAGAATCTATCAGAAAGTGACCACACCAGGATCTGTTCTTGGAAACTAAAGTGAAGCTTTTACTAATAATCTTAAACATTCTACATATTCATGCATTGCTGCTCGTGGTAACATCTTCACTCTTTCTCTCTCGCACACAATTATACACCTTATATGAGCTTGAACCGGATGCCATTGATGAAATCCACGCTGACAAAAATTCTCAACAAAAGCTACATTGAAACTTATATGTTCTGTGATATCTGTAATCACATCCTCATACTTTTCAGACCAGCAAGAACAAACTGTACTGAACCCAAGAACTCCATGCAAAATTGCAAATTGAAAGGAGTAAAAATGGCATCCTTCTATCTAAAAACAAAACTGAGTAAAGTGTCAAGCCACAAATTAATTGGTCTCTACATGCCTAAATATCTTTCTATAATGGTTGCATAAAGACCGACACATAGGTTATCCTGCAGAGGAAGTAGGTCATGGTGAATTATAAAAATGTGATATTAATATGAAGTTTGAAATAGAAACTCTATGTTTGAAAAGTTTGGTGTCGAAGGATTATCTTATGCTGTTATGTGAATCTTATAAAATTCTTATTAGGTTGGTTATATTTAGCTCCAAGGAATGCTCCCGTCACTGGCTCGATTATGTTGGGGAATGTGGCACACTCTCACTTCATTTTTAGCTTTGACTTGAATGACTTGAAGGTACAAATACTAATTCCTAATTTTTGTATATACTGTATGTTAATTAGCATGTTCACTTTCGTTTTTTTTGGCCTCATTTATCTGATTAGAGAGAACTTAATTAAGCTAAGATGTATCTACAACGTGAGCCACTCTGCCACAAAATGAAGTATAGAAAGTGACTAATTTAATTTTGATAAATTGATAATATAGGATTTTTTTTCCTACGATAGCGAGAGGCATACAACATTAAGAACTTATATGTACCTCCAGGCCTGCTCAAATCGACCCATCATAAGTAATCATGTCAAGATTTTCAATGATCACATGCCTGATGGTGAGATGATATACTAATCATATTTTATCTTCATCTTTTTTTATTAAACCCGAGATCTTGAAACATAATTTTCGCTTCATCAAAAATTGAATAATGATAAAAGCAATCTTAAGATGTGTCAGTAAATAGAACTTCTGATAGAAAGTTAAGCTCTTAAAGCATTGCAACTCATTAAAGTTAGTATTCAACTGGAACCTGGATACCATGAATATCTCAATGTATTCAATGTATTCTGGATACCATGCATATCTCGGTGTACCTTTATTTACTCAGGCTATCGTAAAGCTGGAAATAGATGGATCATTCAGTCTCAAATACCATGGGGCGTGTTCAATTTAATTAAATGGAAAAGAAGTTGCTCATGGTCAAGCATTCAATCCAATAATTTCTATTTTCAGTAGGACGTTTTGTAGAATGAATTTTTTTCTTGAGTTATAGTCGCGCTTGATATCATATTCATCAGTTACTTGTGCTTAAGTTTACACATAACACATGCCTGTTGATTCATTGTCATTTTGTAAATAATTTGCTGTTATGGCTTTAAAAGGAAAAGCATTAGATGGTAAGACAAAAAGTAGAGTCTATGTAATACTTCAACTATTACATGAATCTGATAAATGTGCAGGTGCCCACATCAAGAGTGTATGAGAACAGTTTCTGTGGTGTAGGTATATTTTCAGCACGGAAGGCCACCTATTGCCCATGACTCCTAAATTATTTGCGTCAAGCGATTTCGTCGCTATGCGCGGGTAGTAATTTTAGTAATATCGTATGGGTTAAAAGTTGTACTTTGTTATTATTTGACTACTAACCTGTTTTTAGTATATCTACATCTCATGGGTAAAAAACGATATATGATAAGTAAAAGCCTTAAATTCACTTGTAAGGTTACATTATATATGATGAGGAAGTAATCTGTTTGAGTTTTTGGATGATGTATTTAACAATTTATGTATGCCATCCGGTATCAATTCTACGATGTTGCAACACTCTTGACAACCCAATTTGCAGTATAAGATTTTGATTATGTTTTTTAATATTAGTTATGTAGTGGAAGTAGGTTCAATGAATATAAAAGTATTTATAAGATCTAAAATATAAAAGTTTTTTGAATGAATTAAAATGTCATTGCAGGCTTATTACTTTTGTTGCAAAAAAAAAATGTCTTGATGATAATTATTGTGAGAGACGTGAAATACTTGCCACAATATCGTATATCGTTATATATCTAACGCTAGAAATTCCCGCCATTTGGCGCGAGTATTCGTCTAGTAACTAAAAAAATATCACATTACCTTAATAAAGATGGATTACAATAAATGATTTCAACATCGAACTTTTCATCATAATCACCATGTACAAACAAAAGTTAGATTTAATAAAGTAACTTTGAAGAAAATAACATGAAATGATATAGGTAGAGATTGAAAGGACAAAAATACTCTCACGTCTTGTGCAGGTGAGTGAGTAGTAACGGAGCTTTGGATGAAGTAGGGGTGTTCAGTGTTTGGTTTGAGACCGAACAAACCGAAAAAGAAACCGGACCGAAACTGAATAAAACCAGACTGAAATTTTTAAATGGTGTATGGTTTGGTTTGAGACCGAACCGAAGTATTTAATTGGTGTATGGTTTGGTTTTGGTTTTAATAAATAGAAAACCAAACCAAACAGAAAAAACCGAATAACTTTATTTATGTACAAAAAAAATTAAATTATATATATATATGTATAAACTTTTTTATCCTTAACATACTCTCCGGTGTTTTTTAAAATATTTTTAAATTGATAATCCTGAAACAAGAATATAATGTATATTCAATAAGAATGTTAAACCTAATTAACTCCTATATATACACACATGCCGTACCATTTGGTTTTCTTTTAAAAAATTTTGAATTTGGGTTTCTTGGTTTTAACCGAAACCAAACCGAATTTTAATTTGGTGTACGGTTTGGTTTTACGTGCTTTATAATTGGTTTGGTTTGGTTTTGGTTTTGATTTTAAAAATCTCAAAACCGAGGAACCCGAACCAAACAACCCACAAATCCGAAAACCGAACCGATGAACACCCCTAGGATGAAGGATGAAAAAGCAAGATTTGTGAAGCACACATTTTGAAAGATGTGTAAAGTATAAGGACGAAATATGAAATATAGTCTTGATTAAAATTCTTCTTCCGTTTTCATTAATAAATATTCCTGGAATTGCAATAACCTCTCTCCCTCCGATTGATCGGAATCACGAGTGGAACCAATAATGGCGGTAAATTCCTTCCTTCCTTACTTAATTTGGAAATCACAAGGGAAAGTGTAATTTTGATTAGTTAACTAACTATCTGTAATTATAATGAATTGGTGAGCAGGATTCTTCAGGAACAACGCTAATGGATCTGATTAGTTCAGATGCACCACCACCATCACAACCACCTCAACAACCACCACCATCTTCATCTGCGAAACCTGCTAGTCCGTTGTTTACTAAACCCATCACTGATCGCAAGTCTAAAAGATCTACTCTTATGCAGATCCAGAGCGATGCCGTTTCTGCTGCGCGAGCCGCAGTGAGGATTCCCAATAATAGACATAAGAAGAAGGTTTACTTTCTTCTTTTTTTATTCAGAATATTTATTTAGTTAGGTGTTGGTTCTCACTCATTTAGAGCACCAGGTATGGTGTTGACTTTTCGTGAGATTTTTTAAGGGGTACGGTGTGTGGTGGCTAAATGATCCCACAACACCAAAACCTCCACAACACCAAAATTGTGGCTCCTTGGTTGGCTTGAGCCATTTGGGCCCACTTTTCTAAAAAAAATAAAAAATAAAATTATATGCACGAAAACGCGAGACACGAAAACGCGAGCACAGGGTACGGTTCTCGCGTTTTCGTGCGAAAACGCGCGCCGTGCCCTCGGCTTGAGACACGAAAACGCCAACAGGGGTGTGGTCTCTCGCGTTTTGGTGTGGTGCCGTGGGAAAACGCAGGGCGAAAACGCCCCGTACCCTGTGCTCTTAGAGGTTACAGCTTCATTTACACTTGCTTTTATTTTAGAGGTCAGATGTAGACACCCTTACTCTTACCCTTACGGCCTTACCCCTACCCCTACCCCAACCCCAACCCCAAGGTAGAGAGGCTGCTTCTTAGATTGGTCGATTAGATGTTATATGGAAAATGTTTTAGCTAGTAATTTTTCCTTAGGTACACATCGAGTTACGTTAGGATTTGACTACTCTCCACTTTATGCTTCTTTATGTTTTCACTAATTAGGTGATGTAACAAAACATAAAAATACTAGTAATGCCAGATATAACACCATCCAAGTTGTACCTTTATTAAGCAGGTTGAGCCAACTTCAGTTTGTTCTAGTTTATCCGACTTTAGAATTGGTCTTAACGAGATATATGGCACTAGTGATATGGCTTGCACCTAGGGGTGTCAATAATTCCGACCCGACCCGAGTATATTCGGGTTGGGTTACTCGGGTTCAAATTCTAACTCGGGTAAATCGGGTCAGCCCGACTAACCTGAATTCAAAATCGGGTCGGGTATCGGGTAACAAAGTTTTGTCTAACTTGGGTTCGGGTCAACCTGATTGACCCGAATAAGATATTTTTTTTATCTTTTTAAATAAATTTTATACAATATCACTAGCGTGATAACTCTCCTTAACCCCAACCCGAATTGACCCGACCTGAGTAAACCCGAACCCGACTAACCCGAGTTGAAATCGGGTTCGGGTAAATTATTTTTTTAGCATCGACCCGAATAAACCTAACCCGACCCCGACCAACCCGACCCGATTCCCGCCCCTACTTGCAGTTATAATAATAAACAAATAGGTGATGTTTTGTGAAGAAAATATTAAAATTATAGTGATGTTGTCAAAGCATCAAAATCTTCGCAATCATTATGGCACGTAAGTAAATATATGGAACTATAATTTATTTACTCAAGCAGATGATTAAGTTAGTTGAGCTGGTTTTGGTCGGTTTCAAGTTAAAGAGAGTTATCACACTAGTGATATTTTAAATTATGTCGCTCATGATTTTTTATGCTACCTGATTTGAATTTGGCTTATGGCTGATTCTTTGTATTTTTTATTTGTTATAGCCGGTTTCATATGCACAACTTGCAAGGAGTATCCACGAATTAGCAGCTTCATCCGACCAAGTATGAGTTCCTTATCTCAAGATGCATAAATTTTGAAATTATAGATCACACTTTCTTTCCCCTAGATTGTAGCTTTTGTGTTGCATTTCTGCAGAAAAAATCCCAAAGACAGTTGGTTCATCATGTTTTCCCGAAGCTTGCTGTGTACAACTCTGTTGATCCGTCTCTCGCTCCATCTCTTCTTATGGTATGAACTTGCTTGCATTTACACACCTTTTCTAAAATATGTATATTTTGAAGATTGTTGCCAAGTTAAAACTTGCATGACTCTTGATGAAGCACATCTTGATGCCATACACCCTTCAAACTTTAATTGTTTTCCTTATAATCAAATTCTCTGAACATTTTCACCATCTACTATAAGCCACCCAACATATGTAATAACACATATGGGACCGTGAGTGAATAGTAGATTTAACATGGGATCATTAGTTTTTAGGTAACCCTGTAAATGCGGAAATTAGTAGGTATCTCTGTTGCATATTATGCAGTGTATTTTACCTGTCATGTAGTCCTACATGGCGACATCGAGTATTTGTCATCATGGGTTTCGTTTCTGATTAGTGACAACGCACAAGTAGTTCTTATTCTTGTCTTCTTTTGTGTTTCACGTTGTAGCTTGGTCAGCAATGCGAGGATAGAACTATACTACGTTATGTCTATTATTACCTAGCAAGAATATTGCCTGATACTGGAGCACAAGGTCTCACACCTGGAGGTGGGATTCCTACGCCAAATTGGGATGCTTTAGCTGACATTGATGCTGTTGGTGGGGTTACTAGAGCAGATGTTGTTCCTCGAATACTAGATCGACTTTCTACAGAGTCCTTAAATAGTGAATTTGAATGTAAGCGATTCTCTAACTTAGTTTGCAATGTAGTCATTCTCTTAAAAATTATTATACACCCATCTTTTGGTAATAATTTGCCATAAATCTGAACTATATTTTGTATCGGTATGTGACTAAGAGGAATAATATTGTTTTCTAGCCGGGTAAAGCTTTATTCCTAATATAAAAACCTCAAAAGGGTTTTGCATATTAGCTAATTGTGTAAAAGGATGACAATAGAAGCATAGGATTTGCACATAGGTACCCTCTTAAGCTATGTGAAGCACAATTACGTAATGTCTAGAAAAATACCTGGAACCTGTCTATTCTGACTAGTTAAGGCATTTTGTCTGCTAAAAGAAAAATAGTAAAAAGATCTCAGGATTCCGGTGGTCGTGTAATCTACCTCAGTTTTATTTACTATATTTTCATCATATTTTCTATTTGATGTTTCTGTTTCTGTACTTTTCTTACAGTTCATGCACGAAGGCTTCAAGCACTGAAGGCTCTTACATATGCTTCTGACAGTCCTGAGATTTTACAGAAGTTGTACGAAATTGTATTCGGTATCCTTGATAAGGTTTGTTCATATAAACATCTATAATTTGTACGCTATTCTAAATATTCTTATACTTTTATATTGGCCCTATATGTCTGCATATTATATAGACTTTCAATAGATTGTGATATAAATTTGTTTGCTTGTTTATGCTGTTGATTAGGTTGCTGATACACCTGATAAGCGTAAGAAAGGCATATTTGGGGCGAAAGGTGGCGACAAAGAGGTAATTTTGAATCTTAGGCGTTTGCATTGCTTCAGCTTGGAGCATTCAATCAATATTAATGTTCATTTTTGTATATGTGAAAATGCAAGATACAATTATCCGGAATATGCCCATTTATATGCATTGCAAGCGACGTTTCTGACGAATTAAAATTCGTTAAGTACCAGGCAATGTTTTGGACGATTATTTTAAAGCCCTCCCCGGTCTGTTGGTGAATGTTTTTGATAATTTTTTTTTATAGATTTTTGAAGACGCCAAGTGCTAACTGACTATAGTTCTTGCTTAAAGAATAGACCTATAAACTAATTTTTTGACTGAGTGATTAAGATCTTATAGTTATAGCCGATCTTTAAAAGAAACGACGCTGCTGTGATGGGAAGGTTGCACGAAAGATACACAAAAGTCTTAATGAGTGTTGCATCTGGCTTGAGGAGGACAGTGAGGGGAGAGTTTTGACCTTATAGTTGGTATGGTACAAAAGTCACGATTAAACAAGTAAAAAACAGGCTTTGATCCCTCATTGATGTAACACAGAGATGCCTGTTTTTCAATGTTGGCATGCATAATAAGTTCACCATATTAACTCGTTGGCGTACATAGAAGAATTGACAACTCAGTGTCTTTCTAGTAACATGTTAGAACGTGTTACAAATGTTAGTTAAGATGAGATTATACAACATCAAAGTTCGTGACAAGTAGTGTTTGTAGACTGATTTTGAAGGCAGTTATGTCACCCCTTTAGGTTACATTGATTCATTAATCTTTATCATCTTTACGGTCATGCACATATATAGATAGATTTTTATGGCAAATTGCTGTTGAGTTAGTCTATATACTATAGAGAGGGATGAGTGTGTGTCTGCATAGGAGATAGAGATTAGAGAGTAAGGGCACGCCCAATTTTCCAACTGCTTTGGTTTGTTTTTGCATGCCAATTGTTTCTTTTCATCTAAGATAATCGATCTACATCAGTACCAATTTGTAGCTGTTCGTGTTACACTGCCTATTGTACTGTCAACTAGAGAGTGACTAGTCGCTGACCTGTTTTATGGTATTCAGTGTAATGATCTAAAGCAACCAAGTAGTCACTTCAGTTGGTTCCATAAGTCGTATATCCCCATGTTCTTCACGTGCCTCTTTAAGTCCAGTTAATTCTTCACAAATAGTAGGATGCTGTTTTACATGTCATAACATATTGTGCTCACCTATATGTATATTTGGTATAATGATTTCCTTACTCATTTTAATTTTGATGATTCAGTCTATAATCCGAAGTAATCTCCAATACGGCGCCATAAGTGCATTAAGAAGACTTCCCTTGGATCCAGGAAACCCGATATTTCTTCATCGTGCCGTGCAGGGGTCAGTTTGTTTCTTTTCTCTCTGAACATTCTGATTAGCTGATACTTTCTTGGCCTCTTAGCATCAATTATAGCTTGATGCCATAATTTTCGTTGTTTGGTGATTTTTATGATGACTGAGCTGTATATACATTACTATCTAAAGCAACTACCAATGTAACCAGCATTATGCTTGATTATGTATCTATGTTAATAATCATCAGGGATGTATATCTATATTAGAAACACCGAGCTGATGATTCATCTGGGTCTTTTTTTAAGCTAGTTTTGTTGCCTAATCCTTAATCCCAACAAAAGCAAGACCTAGTTTTGCTAACTTGGACAGAGATACGTAGCCGTCAACAGACAAGGTTCTTATCTTGTTGAATTGCTGTTATGGCACTTTCTGCCGAACCATGGAAACATAATTCGCTAGAAAGTAGATAGGCCACGAATTGCGATTCAGTTCGTGCATTCCCAAATTGGTTATGGTCCAGTCGGGATCAGGAAAATTGACCATAGCTGATGTGATTTTTTTTTAATGTTAATACGAGTTTGATATATGGCAGATTAGAAACTTCAGAATCCATAATGTGATTGATTATTGTTATGACCAATGAAAATTCGACAAGTATTAAACTCTATTTATTCTACAAATGTTAGGAACTTAGGATTTTATATATCTGTTGAATATAGTAATTATTTTGTGCATCATACCAGAGCGATCCCAAATGAACCTACCCCCTATCAAGCCAAATTCTAGGCACCTAGCGAACCGCAATCCTGATCTTCGACCTTGTACCAGAACGATCTCCGTTTTATGTGACCAATAATATGATATTTTAGGCGTTGTTTTTTGAAAGAGTTAATTTTTACAGAATTTTTATCACGGATAGGCCGAGTCTATCTGTGATTTAGGTTGACTAATAATGTGTTGGTGTAAAGTTATTTATCTCCTTTAACTGGATATCAGTAGCATGACATGTATTTGAGTAAAAAATCGTTTAATCTTTCAGGAGTAAGTAGTTCTTCATTAGCCGTTGTATTGTCAGTTTGTTGCTAAGATGATTACACTCTAACTAGATGTCATATTGACTGCAGAGTTTCGTTTGCTGATCCAGTGGCTGTTAGACATTCCTTGGAGATTATCTCTGAGCTAGCGACAAGAGATCCTTATGCTGTTGCAATGGCTTTAGGTACTTTTAGCATATTAAAAGTTTTAAACCATCAAGTTTAATGATTTACTGTGTGTTTTCTTTTCTATAACTGAAGCATATAACATGATTTTATCACATACAATATGATACTGTATTGAAAAATTTAACTGATCATGATTTTTCTGTGCATGCTTTGTCGCTGAAAAACACGTTCTGATGTTCGTAATTTTATCTTTCTCATATTTTGCATTCTGATTTCTAAGTTAGATTTTATGCTCTATGAAATGTATGCAATAAGGGTATTGGACATTAAAAAGGTCTCCACAAATTATAAGCTCATTTGTATGTAAACCTCATAAGTGGTATAGAACTATAGATGCTACCAATCATGCTCATTAGTGAGTTAAACATTTGATTTGATTCTCAAGTTGGCAATCTAGCTTGCATCCATTCTCGATTGTCTGATTTGGTCTTTTGGTGTGGTGATGTGATGATATTGTGCATACGATTATATTTTTGCTCCATAGTTATGCTTACCTTATAAAATTCCATCATCTTACTCTTAATGTCGGAATCAGTTTTTTACACGTTTGTAATATTGTTTGCTTGTTTGATCGCAGGGAAGCTCGCCCAGCCTGGTGGTAAGTTGGAAAATGTGCTCTTTTGTCAATATTGTCGTCACTAAAAGTATAAAACTAAAATGTGTGGATTTTACATCACTCAGGAGCTCTGCAGGATGTTTTGCATTTACATGATGTGCTTGCTAGAGTTGCTCTGGCCAGATTGTGCCATTCAATATCTAGAGCTAAGTCACTGGAAGGTATGTGTTGCTGATGTTGCCACTTCTTTACTTTAATCGAAAATAACTGTTACCAAGTTCTGAATTATGTTTTTTATTTTTTCATAGAAAGGCCAGACATTAAATCCCAGTTTACCTCTTTGCTGTATCAACTTCTTCTTGATCCCAGTGACAGAGTTTGTTTTGAGGCTATCCTTTGCGTACTAGGGAAATCCGACACTGGTGACAGGTACTGTGTTCATTGTACAATTTGACCGAGTTATATGATTGTGTTAAATGGGCCAAACACGTAAAAAAACCATTTTAATAGGAAATGGTTCAAATCGGTCAAAATTTATCCATGGTGTCATTTTAGTTGCATAAAAGCTTGTAAGTTATTTTATTTCCTAATTTAGATTGTGAATGCTATGTTCTTCTTTTCTTCTTATGCTTGTTTGGGGAGGGTTGTTCATGCCTCTGGCTGATATGCAGAAAAAAACATGTAAGTAGACATTCTTTACTTGTTGAAATTTTTGCTAATAATCTGTCTCTTACAGGACTGAAGAGCGTGCTCTTGGGTGGTATCGTCTAACAAGGGAAGTTCTTAAGGCTCCTGAAGCACCTTCTGTGAAGGACAAGGATAAAGCTTCAAAGGCGAGGCGCCCGCAGCTCCTTATTAAACTTGTGATGAGAAGGTGATAGTACTTACTTTATATTGGTTACGTGTTTTTTACAATTCATTAGAGTGGGAAAAATGGTCGGGTTGGGTGGCCTGGGGATGGGTTTATACATTAAATGTTTTGGAATGGGTTTTAACCTTCGTAAACCCACGCGTAAGTGAATAGGTCGAAATTTGCAACACTGCATATTATTTTAGTCGTTGTTGGTCTATCAAGAGATGTATTGAAAGTCTATGGAAGCAATCACCATGACCTAGCATGTCATTGAATTGGGTCTTGATGTGGTTATATGGTGACACTGTATTCCTACACGGTTGATCAGGTCTTATAATGAATTGGTACTTTAACCATGTGTCTTAAAGATTAGTTCCTGAACGTTTTACATTTATACATTATTTTTTTAACGCATACTTGAATGCCTTATGATTTGGTAATGTACATGTCACTAAACAATCAATACCAGTGATGGTTCTCGTCTTGTTCACCATGACGTATATTGATGTTATTAAGGTTAGCGATTCACCATATTTAATGGTGCAACTAGGTAATGATTCAGTGTTGCAGTGTATATAGTGCTCTAGGTTTTTGTTCGATTCTGTTCTGGTTGATTCGTTACCTTCTGAGATCATGTTTTTCTTCTGCTTCTTGGCTGTTCGTAGTATTATTACAAAGCTTTATTCATTCGTATATTATGATATCAAAATCAAAATTAAGGGGATGAAGTCGTCATTTTTATGCTTCGTGTTTTTATCTTGTATCTGCACCAGTACCAATAAAAATCCGCCTTGTTTTTTAATTAATTAGAAAATTAAGCTGGAGGTGTCTTACCACAATTTTCTCTTTGTAATATCAACTTGTTTAAGTTTGTCTGTTGAAGTAGATGTGTTGTGCATCTGTTACTCAGCGATTTTTACATGTCTGGTCTGGAAAACTGACATACGAGGACAATGTCTCGTGTTCAAGTTATGACGATTGTTGAACCGCACACAGTCACTGTTATGAGGATGAAATATTTGCTTGCAGTATATATATACCAGAACCTCACCATTGTCTATTCATTATGTTTCAGATTGGAGAGTTCTTTTCGTAGTTTCTCCAGGCCTGTACTTCATGCAGCTGCTAGGGTTGTGCAGGAGATGGGGAAAAGTCGTGCAGCTGCTTTGTCGTTGGGTCTACATGATATTGATGAAGGAGGAGATGTTAATACGTTTTCTGAAAATAATGAACAGGAAGACGGGAAATCTCAGTTTGAAGGTAACTGGATAAGTGGCTTTATCTTTGGGTCTACATGATTTATAACAATGTTCCAATATCCTGTTTAACAGATGCCTCTTAGGCATTCTGAAGGTGTATAGTAAATTGGATAAGTGCCCAGTTAGGTTATTCTTACTATCATTGGAAGTATCTGGTCGTTTCATGGTTGAAAGATATGTATTTGGTTTTGTGGTCACGCAAGTATATTCATCTTAGGAAGCATTACACATGTCAATGCCTTTTCTTTGTTGTTTATTTTGCACTCTTTTTAGGTCTTCCACTCATTCATTCTATATTAAATGGGACAGGTAATAAAGATACAGTTGCAAGTCTATTGGCGTCCTTAATGGAAGTGGTGCGTACAACTGTGGCATGTGAATGTGTTTATGTACGTGCAATGGTGATTAAAGCACTAATATGGATGCAAAGCCCACAAGAAACTTTTGCTGAACTAGAATCAATGATTGCATCAGAGCTCTCTGATCCTGCCTGGTCGGCTTCATTACTGAATGACATTTTGCTCACTTTGCATGCACGTTTCAAGGTACTTGGCTCATTACAATTAATTGGTCATTATATTCGGCTTGATATATTATTTTTATCTTCTTTTAGACCGTTGCTATGATCCTGTCACGTGTTGACTATCTTTACATCTTTAATGGTTTTCTTGTATCTAAAATTTCCTGATTGGGTCCCTCCAGATGGGGCATATGGTTGGTCTTAGCTTACTTGGTGGAGGGATCTGGAACTGTGATTAAATTTTCTAGACGCGGTAGTAATAGTGATATAAGAGATTCAAAGTGATGTACTATCTAACTTTTTTTTATTATTATAGTTTTGCTTCTATGTACACCAACCAACACCCTCATTAACTCTTAAGGGGATGTCTCCTAGTGAATTTATATTATAAGCCCGACGTGACCACATAGTATCAGAGTTTTTGCATGATGTTATTAATATTCTTTGCAAGCTTTTATCTTACCTTTTTTCTGCCAGATATATAGATTGATCTTGTTCTATTCTTATGTTTTTTTTTCCTGTCCTGTAATACTTTCTTATAGGCTACTCCAGATATGGCAGTTACACTCCTTGAAATCGCAAGAGTATTTGCTACCAAAGTCCCAGGGAAAATTGATGCTGATGTGCTGCAACTACTATGGAAAGTAGGTTTTTCTGTGATCACCCCAACGATGCTGCATAAAATTTTCAGCATTTTTTAAATCAGTCTTTTGATTCATGTTCAGACATGTCTGGTTGGAGCTGGTCCTGATGGAAAACATACAGCTCTAGAAGCTGTCACAATTGTTCTTGATCTGCCACCTCCGCAGCCTGGCTCAATGGCTGGGCTTACATCAATTGATAGGGTATTTGCATCTGATCCAAAGTCAGCTTTGGCTTTACAGAGACTAGTCCAAGCAGCGGTAAGGAACAAGTCCTTTCCAATGCCTATTTAGTGAGTTGATTACTCATGAGTTATGGTTGATCATATTTTGTGCTGTCTTGATAAAATATCTGCAGGTCTGGTTCCTTGGTGAAAATGCAAATTATGCTGCATCTGAGTATGCTTGGGAATCAGCAACCCCTCCTGGTACTGCACTAATGATGTTAGATGCAGATAAAATGGTTGCAGCTGCTAGCTCTCGAAATCCAACTCTAGCTAATGCTCTCACCCGACTGCAGCGATGTGCTTTCATTGGCAGCTGGGAGGTAAATGTCTGAAATTGAATCTTTTTCATGTCTGGGTCATTCACTTACTAGCCATGCTCATTCTTTTCACATGCTACCGGCCATCATATTAGCAAATAAACGTATACCTAAGCTTAATGCGCGAAAACAATAAGAAATTAGCTCAAGGAGTACTAAAACTTACAAGTATAATATTTATAAATTATTACATGCTGGAAGCATTATATATGGAACTTATGACTGCAGACGAGTGAAGCACGATAATATTGTGCATATTACATCACCCGACCAAAAAGGAACAACATATTATGAGGAAAATAAAAAATGTAATAAATAAGTCTAAAAAGTTTGTAATTTGCTTGTTTTATGCATAGTATTCTACCTCCTAGTCAGGAGTGGAATTTATATATATTTGTCATGGTATCATTGTGCTTCTTATAGACAAAGGCTTGCATCTGCGTAGAGTCTGGCATCAAAACGATATACTGATTTATCCTCGGGGTTGTATGCATGCTTGTGAATGATTTTATAATCTCAGGTTCGTATCATCGCTGCTCAAGCCCTTACAACCATGGCAATCAGATCGGGTGAGCCATATAGGATACAGATCTACGAGTTTTTACATGCTCTAGCACAAGGGGGTGTGCAGTCTCAGTTTTCAGATATGCATATTAGTAACGGAGAGGATCAAGGTGCTAGCGGTACTGGTCTTGGGTCTTTGCTTAGTCCAATGCTGAAGGTCCTGGATGACATGTATAGTGCACAAGATGATCTCATAAAGTGCGTAAGAGTGATTATTTCATTATTTCATAAAGTGCGTAATTGTGCTGTAATTGCATGTTAAATCACTGGGCAAGAGGTGGCAATTCAATCCATTTACTTATATGTGGGTTGATTTGGATTGTGTTTAATGTCAAATGGGTCAGCTCAAAAAGTTAACTAGAAGGGAAACACGTCAAATAGGTTATAAGTTGCCCAGATACACGTTCGAATTATACAAGTTTGTAGACGATTATATTCACTTTCTTTATAAAAATTAGTCCTTAAATCATTCATAAATTTTCATGAAAGTGTTTGCAGGCGAGGCAATAAACCAACCTGGAATTACCCATTCTGACTTCTTATAATGACCTATTATTACCCAGGTCATCAATCTTGGCACCTCTGCTCCAAATTGTGTAATTAGTATATTTGTAATGTGGTTGCAGGGAAGTGCGTAACCATGATAATGCCCAAAAAGAGTGGACTGATGAAGAACTGAAGAAGCTCTATGAGGCACATGAAAGGCTTCTAGATCTTGTGTCATTATTCTGTTATGTTCCAAGATCAAAGTATCTACCTTTAGGGCCAACAAGGTAAGTGACCGATATTCATTTTTTTATATACCCAGTACTTAGTAGCTGGCTTATGCGCTTGAAATGCAGGCATCTAACTTGTGTTTATTCCTATGTACATCAGTGCAAAACTTATTGAAATATATCGCAATCGGCATAATATTACTGCGTCAACTGGAATGAGAGACGCAGCTGTTGTTACAGGAATATCTGAACTCATATATGAGGCGACCAAACCAGCACCTGCTGAGCCTGACAATCTTGATGATGATCTAGTAAATGCTTGGGCTACAGGTCTTGCTGATGATGGTTTGTGGAACAATGCTCCTGCAATGAATAGGGTGAGGATTTATTTGATTGATGTTTTTTGTGTTAATGCTGTCTGTTATGGGATCTAATAGTTCAGAGCAGACGAGGAATATGTTTGCTTGCTTTATTGAAGATCTAATACTGTCCTTCTGTATTAAATAATGTAACTTTATGTTGCTTTCTGTAGGTTAACGAGTTTCTTGCTGGGGCTGGTACTGACGCACCTGATGTTGATGATGAGAACATTATTTCTAGACCTTCTATGAGTTATGATGACATGTGGGCTAAAACTCTTCTAGAGACTGCAGAAGTTGATGTAAGACTTGTGTTGTATCTTGTGCTTGAGTGCATTCACCATTATGCTATATGATTAATTTATGTATTATCATTTATTTTGCAGGATGATGATGTGAATTCTGGATCTTCTTCTCCAGATTCAGTAGGATCAGTTGAGACATCAATTTCATCTCATTTTGGAGGAATGAATTATCCTTCGTTGTTCAGTTCTAAACCATCGACTTACGGGTCTTCACAGCCTGCGGTATGCAGATGAAATTTGATATTTCTATTTGATGTTTAGGTGGAAAAGTTGGTAGGCTGGGTAACATGTCAAAATGGGCAATTTTGGCATGGTCAAGTCGGGTTGGCCCAGAACAATTGCAAAAATAATGTCATTTAGGACGTTTCATTCAATCAGACCTGTAAATGGGTCAAAGTTATCACCTTTACTTATAACCTGTAACAAGTTAACAAGGAATTTTTATTATTATCAGGAGAAGCCAGGTACGAGTCGAAATAGGAAGCCTTCTGGTGGTTCCTCTTATGAGGGCTATGGTTCTCCGGTTAGTTTCTTAAACTGTGGTTAATGGACCTTAAAACTTGTACAGTATTTTTAATGTTATTCAGTATATCACTCTTTCCTTTCTATAGATCAACGAAGAGCCGCCTCCATACTCGTCACCTGTTCACCAGCGATTTGAGTCGTTTGAGAACCCATTGGCTGGGCAGGGGTCTAGCAGCTTTGATTCTCACGAGGAGGAACGATCTTCTTCAGGGAATGGGCAATCTGGATCCGCGCTTTATGACTTTACTGCCGGTGGTGATGATGAGGTACACTCACTAAATTTCTGGTCAACATTTTTTTTTGTAGTTTAAACCAGAACTATTGACTTACATTTCTATTACTACAGTTGAATTTAACTGCTGGAGAAGAGGTTGAAATTGAGTACGAAGTTGATGGGTGGTTCTATGTAAGTACACGATGAAAATAAATACTGTGTATATCAAAGTATCATAATATTGATATAGTCCAGGAGGAGTTATTATTTTTTTTTTCTTTTCGCTCATTAGCCCACTATTAGAGGTTTCTGTTAGTGGAAGCCCGAAGCTGTATTTAAGCTTTTTTGGACATGTTGATTGTGGGTGTTGGGATTTGCCTTTAAAAATTATTATCTGATGCTTAAAGTTGGTTGTTCGAAGTATTCCAAGCACCCCCACCAGTGTCTTTCTCTCGTTGGCTTGTTTGTTTAATAGCATTCTGCAATGTCGGGTATGGTATCTGACATTTGGCATTTAACATGACCACAGGTGAAGAAAAAACGGCCCGGGCGTGATGGAAAAATGGCCGGTCTTGTCCCAGTGCTGTATGTTAGCCAATCATGAGAAGGCACAAAGCGGTTTTACCAAGGGGCTCTCAATTTATTCTATTCTTACGTAATTGAAATTACTTGGGCGTAAGTGAGTTTTGCAGACCAATATTAATGAGTGTAATTTTGGGTATGGTAGGCATCATGTTGTGCATTATGTGTAGAAGTAAGCAATTGTGTATTTTTTTTGTGTGATTGCCTTCTTAGATGTACATTTGAAAGGACACATTGTCAAAAATTAAGATATTTTTTTACTTGGTGAATAGTGCATACGATGAGCGTGTATGATTTGAATCAAACTTCTAAAAGGCTAATGTATCATTTTTGTTTATCA
Organism: Glebionis coronaria; assembly: GCA_025667525.1. Taxonomy (NCBI): domain Eukaryota; kingdom Viridiplantae; phylum Streptophyta; class Magnoliopsida; order Asterales; family Asteraceae; genus Glebionis; species Glebionis coronaria. The sequence goes on along the minus strand of CM046881.1, from coordinate 264,489,812 downwards.
TTATAGATGGGCTGTAACAGTCGTATAATTTCTTACATCATTTTGCATGCCACTTATTAACAATTATATCATGATACATTGCGGCATCTTTACTGCCGACGAAATACGTCGGCGGGTATTTTCTCTTTTTTTTTTCATCAAGTTAGTGTTAAATTGTGAAAAAGTTGAACAAAAATAAAATAAACATGCTAAACAAAAAAACAGAAAATCCTAAGTAAAAATATATCAAAATGAATGTTTCATTAAAGAACACAAATTTTTAGAAAATAAAATGAAGTTGAATGATAAAAAAAATAAATAGATTAAAAGCGTACTTCAATTTAAACATAAATGTGGTTTTAAAAATAAATGAGGTTTTTTAATAGGTTGTTAAAAAGTTGTTACGAAAGAGGTTTTTTCTAAGTATCCATTATATTTAGTTTCATATATCATATTACTTTCATCATTAATTTTAATTAGACGTATATTGACGCATAACTGTGAAAATTATTAAACGACAAATAATTAAGAGTATGCTAATTTTCGACTCGACCGGGTTAACTTGGTTGCCGAATCAGTGACACGGTGACTCAACCGGTTGACCTAGTGGTTAAACTCGTGCACCGGTAACTCGACTGGGTTGGCTCTTGGCCGAATCTGTGACCCGATGACTCGATCGAGTTAACCCGATGGTCGATCCTGTGACCCGGGAAGATGACCGTGTTGACTCGGCGGTCGATCTCATGACACGATGATTCAACCGGGTTGAACCGTTAGTCAAATTCGTGACCCGATGACTCGACCGAGTTGACCTGATGGTCGTTTCTGTGACCCGATGATACAACCGAGTTGACTAGGTGATCATACCCGTGGCTCAATAATAATATTGTGTGGAAAAATCAATGTTGAAATCTATATTTGGAAATGTTAAATATTTTCAACATTCACATACACCCTTTATAATGTACTAGACGTGTACCTGCGCATAATTGCGGAAATTGCCTAGCGACAAATAGTTAACGATATGCTAATTGATCTGATGATCGAACCGGTATCCATGTGACTCGACTTGGTTGACATGTTGGTCGAATCAATAACCGATGATTCGATCGGGTACCAGGGGTCGAATCAGTGAACTGACGAGTCGACCGATTTGACCGGTGGTCGAACCCGTAACTGGTGACTCGACCGAGTTGACCCCGTGGTCGAACCCATGACCCGGTGACTCGGCCGAGTTGACTCGGTGGTCGAACTCGTGACCCGGTGACTCAATCAGGTTTACCCTGTGGTTGATCCCATGACTCGATGACCCGACCTGGTTGCACAGTGGTCGAACCCGTGAACCGAATGATTCAACCAGGTAGATTCGGTGATCAATCCCGTGACCCAGTGATCGATCTCGTAACTTGATGATTCGACCAGATCGACTCGATGTTTGAACTAGTGAACTGATAATATTGTGTGAAAAAAGATATGTTAAAATATATTAAGAAATGTTGAAAATTTTAATTTTTAATAAAAGGATTCACATTTTATATATAATAGAGATAAAGATATCTACATATTATAATAAACGAGGCTTTAAAAAGACATAAAATACATTTTAAAAAAAATTCTCTGAAATTTAAAAATGTCTACTTTAATCATTTTACATTGTAACTAGACTATAGACCCGCGGGTTTCGCGGACGGCAATAAGAAATGACTTTAATCATAAAAAAGTGCAAAGATAGATAAGTGAAACTCATTGCACAAAGAGTAGTTCCTCGAACTGTATGAAAGAAAGTGCAAAATTATACATAAAATGGACTATAAACCACAAAGCGAATATAACATACCGCACGTCCAACAATATGTTTGATGCGTTAAAATCTCTATAAATGACACTTTTATGTTAAGTATACAAAAACAACAGCCCTCGAACGGGAAATGTGCATATGGAACTTGCATATAAAAAATGACACATTATACACGACAAAAATTACATGCCACTCTTTGACTCCTTTCATACTCTCTGAACTTCTTGACAACAATAACGAAACCGCTTCCAACAAACTTAGAGCCAAATTTTTCTTCTATCCAGCCTTTATAAACCTTACCAAAACCAGGTTCACCTAATATAGTGTCATTTCTAAACATTCTTGTAGCGGACTTGAGTTTAGCAAAACTTGATTGAAGTAAAATCTAGCCAGGATCACAACCACTGCATACGGATTGAAAATTGTTTGTTACACGATACATTTCTATTAATACCTGATCTAGATAATGAAGAACTTGAAATGATATTGGTCGCAGTTGTTGCTTCTAAACTTCCAGCTACTAAAACACCAGAATATTGATTAAATTAAAACCTTAAACACCAAAACTTATAAAAACAGAAATTGGTTTGGAAATTAAGAAAACAAAGATATGCTTGTGACTAGGGCTGAGCACGGCAGACCCAAAACCGACCCGGACCGGAAAACCGGACCGGACCGAACCGAACCGGACCGAGCAATTTCGGTCCGGTCCTCGGTCCATGGTTTTGGACGAATTCGGTCCTCGGTCCGGTCGGTCCGGTCCGGTTCGTTCTTACCAAAATTACGTCAAATATGTCTAATAGGATCGGACCGGACTGAGGACCGAACCGGACCGGACCAACCCGGACCGGACCGGACTATTTCGGTCCGGTCTCGGTCCGGGGTTTCGGACCATTTCGGTCCTCGGTCCGATCCGGTCCCGGACCGATGCTCAACCCTACTTGTGACACGAGATCTAAAAAGACCTGTTTTCTTATAACTTCTTTTTTTACATTAGAAATTTTTTAGTACTAATAATCTAAATCGAATGAGGTCTTGCCTGTTAAGGTTACCTTCTGTGGCCACCCAATAACTCAACAAACAAATGTTAAACAATCCCTTTTGTGTAGTGTTGGCATAGGAACAAAATCTAAATCATTTAGCTTAAACTAAGTCAACCCAAAACAAAACCCACAAAAAAAAAAAATTCCACAGAAAAACATAACATAAAGATGAACATATTTGAAATAAAACCACACATCTTTAACACTAATCCCGAATACACAAGCATATAAAAAATGAAATGAGCACTAATTTTTTTACCATAAACAACAAATTAGACCTATACGTCGATATGTTTATTCAAATACCCAAACGACCCCAAATTATCAGCTAATACTACTATATACATATGAGGTCTTTTCACATTCTCAATATCTAAAAAGCTACATTATGTTAGGTACTACGTATGACATTACACACATATTATTAATTTAGAATTATAAAAACAAAACCCGAGCTCTTCTAAAAAGCAATGTCGTAGATGAAATAGAATTGCATAGCGTGAGTTGATGAGTGTATACCTGTGGAAGCACCGGAAACGAAGTCGTAAATGATATGTTAAATACGGTGATCACCTGGTGTCATATCTTTAGAATAGATTACATAAGTGAAGCTTTATTTGAAGTATCATTAACATCAAACTTGTGAAAACTGTAAACCTACGTATGCTCCCTTAAATGACAATACATTGTTACCTTGAATTTTGTTAAGCTGTTTGTGTAACACCCCACTTGGATAAATGGACCGTTACGTGTATTTATGGCGTGTCATCAAAGCATGCAAGGCAATGTATTAAACATTAACTGACCATACGGAAATACCGGAATCAAACATCGGTAGTCCAACATAAGCTCAAAATATAAAGATTAAGTACTGAAAGAAAAAGGACGAAACATTGTCCGAACAACCAAAGTAAAGTAATGTAATGTGTGCATAAAAATAAAGGAGTCTGGATAGCTCCCATCCAAATACACGTACTCTCTTAGAAGTCCTAAGATCGTCCCTGTGTACCTGCCGTTTGGAAACATGAAAGGAAACTACGGCTGAGCATAACGCTCAGTGGACGGATATAGCATGATAAGAATGTACTGAAAGTAATGAAATAGAAGACAACAATGAAGCTATAAGACTGATATGTAACATGTGGTAGAACTCTGCATAAAATCTGAGAAACTTGGTTCATATATACTGATACTGAAATATAATTATTAATTCTGAAAACATGCATTTACTGTATTTTATTTGCCAGAGCTTATATAGGTCACGTGCTGTAACAACCGTGCATGAATAACTGGAGGGGTGACCTCGTCATGCGGTAGAGGGGTGACCTCTAAATAACTGTGCTGGGTGGAGGGATCAGCTCCAATGTGAAGGATGTAGAGCACACACCACATTCACCCTGATAACTTGTAACACTTATAAGCCTAGGATGCATCCATACGCCCCACTAAACATACATATAAAAATGGCCAACCTGAACATGAGTGGGACGATGCAGGATATCACTCTCCTGCATGTGAGTCACGACACCGGTGCCTCTAGTGCCGTGGTTACGGTACCTCCGTAACTAGTACATAAACTGGTCGTGCTTCTATATAATGCTCAGGCAATTTATTTAGTTATTAACATGATTACTGATAAGATTAAACATATACCGGGGAAAAACATTTGGCTGAAGGCGGGGAATCCTAATCATGCATAAAAGGAAGTCCTTACTGAAAGGACGGAAATCCGTACCTCGTGTCCAGTAACCGACCGAGATCAACTGACCGAAAGTCTACTCTGATTTCACGCGAGCTACATGAATAAGGGACGTGAATGAGTAAACTGATATTCGCTTATTTAATTTCATGTTCTTATTGGCCTTTCATTTATTTATTCATTTTCTGAAATTCCGTACGTATATTAACTGATAAATCTGACCTTGTAATAATTCATTTTAATGTATTATCTTTCTACTATTAGTTATGGTACAACATATTTCCGACGCTATAGTAGTACTATATTAAGTATCCCGTTAAAGTAGAAAGTTTCTTAATTTAGAAGTTCCCCAATAATTCATTTAATAAAATTATACCCTTTTAAATATTAAAGAACTATTTTAATTTTAATACATTTAAAATATATTTTAAACATTTATAAAACAATTAGATTAAAAAGGTATAATATAAAAAGTATTCATTTTATTTATAATAATAATGTCCCGAGCCTACCGAGATACCCCCATCTCGGTCGCACTAAAAATTCAACAACTTAAGCTTAAATCTGTCAATAAGAATCTGCGACAGAAACTGAGTCACTAAAACTGTCGCACAGTGGTCGAACCCGTGAACCGAATGATTCAACCAGGTAGATTCGGTGATCAATCCCGTGACCCAGTGATCGATCTCGTAACTTGATGATTCGACCAGATCGACTTGATGTTGGAACTAGTGAACTGATAATATTGTGTGAAAAAAGATATGTTAAAATATATTAAGAAATGTTGAAAATTTTAATTTTTAATAAAAGGATTCAAATTTTATATATAATAGAGATAAAGATATCTATATATTATAATAAACGAGGCTTTAAAAAGACATAAAATACATTTAAAAAAATTCTCTGAAATTTAAAAATGTCTACTTTAATCATTTTACATTGTAACTAGACTATAGACCCGCGGGTTTCGCGGACGGCAATAAGAAATGACTTTAATCATAAAAAAGTGCAAAGATAGATAAGTGAAACTCATTGCACAAAGAGTAGTTCCTCGAACTGTATGAAAGAAAGTGCAAAATTATACATAAAATGGACTATAATCCACAAAGCGAATATAACATACCGCACGTCCAACAAATGTTTGATGCGTTAAAATCTCTATGAATGACACTTTTATGTTAAGTATACAAAAACAACAGCCCTCGAACTGGAAATGTGCATATGAAACTTGCATATAAAAAAATGACACATTGTACACGACAAAAATTACATGCCACTCTTTGACTCCTTTCATACTCTCTGAACTTCTTGACAACAATAACGAAACCGCTTCCAGCAAACTTAGAGCCAAATTTTTCTTCTATCCAGCCTTTATAAACCTTACCAAAACCAGGTTCACCTAATATAGTGTCATTTCTAAACATTCTTGTAGCGGACTTGAGTTTAGCAAAACTTGATTGAAGTAAAATCTAGCCAGGATCACAACCAATGCATACGGATTGAAAATTGTCTGTTACATGATACATTTCTATTAATACCTGATCTAAATAATGAAGAGCTTGAAATGATATTGGTCGTAGTTGTTGCTTCTAAACTTCCAGCTACTAAAACACCAGAATATTGATTAAATTAAAACCTTAAACACCAAAACTTATAAAAACCAGAAATTGGTTTGGAAATTAAGAAAACAAAGATATGCTTGTGACTAGGGCTGAGCACGGTAGACCCAAAACCGACCCGGACCGGAAAACCGGACCGGACCGGACCGAACCGAACCGGACCGAGCAATTTCGGTCCGGTCCTTGGTCCATGGTTTTGGACGAATTCGGTCCTCGGTCCGGTCCGGTTCGTTCTTACCAAAATTACGTCAAATATGTCTAATAGGATCGGACCGGACTGAGGACCGAACCGGACCGGACCAACCCGGACCGGACCGGACTATTTCGATCCGGTCTCGGTCCGGGGTTTCGGACCGTTTCGGTCCTCGGTCCGGTCCGGTCCCGGACCGATGCTCAGCCCTACTTGTGACACGAGATCTAAAAAGACCTGTTTTCTTATAACTTCTTTTTTTTACATTAGAAATTTTTTAGTACTAATAATCTAAATCGAATGAGGTCTTGCCTGTTAAGGTTACCTTCTGTGGCCACCCAATAACTCAACAAACAAATGTTAAACAATCCCTTTTGTGTAGTGTTGGCATAGGAACAAAATCTAAATCATTTAGCTTAAACTAAGTCAAACCAAAACACAAAACCCACAAAAAAAAAAAATTTCCACAGAAAAACATAACATAAAGATGAACATATTTGAAATAAAACCACACATCTTTAACACTAATCCAGAATACACAAGCATATAAAAAATGAAATGAGCACTAATTTGTTTTTACCATAAACAACAAATTAGACCTACACGTCGATATGTTTATTCAAATACCCAAACGACCCCAAATTATCAGCTAATACTACTATATACATATGAGGTCTTTTCACATTCTCAATATCTAAAAAGCTACATTATGTTAGGTACTACGTATGACATTACACACATATTATTAATTTAGAATTATAAAAACAAAACCTGAGCTCTTCTAAAAAGCAATGTCGTAGATGAAATAGAATTGCATAGCGTGAGTTGATGAGTGTATACCTGTGGAAGCACCGGAAACGAAGTCGTAAATGATATCTTAAATACGGTAATCACCTGGTGTCATATCTTTAGAATAGATTACATAAGTGAAGCTTTATTTGAAGTATCATTAACATCAAACTTGTGAAAACTATAAACCTACGTATGCTCCCTTAAATGACAATACATTGTTACCTTGAATTTTGTTAAGCTGTTTGTGTAACACCCCACTTGGATAAATGGACCGTTACGTGTATTTATGGCGTGTCATCAAAGCATGCAAGGCAATGTATTAAACATTAACTGACCATACGGAAATATCGGAATCAAACATCGGTAGTCCAACATAAGCTCAAAATATAAAGATTAAGTACTGAAAGAAAAAGGACGAAACAGTGTCCAAACAACCAAAGTAAAGTAATGTAATGTGTGCATAAAAATAAAGGAGTCTGGATAACTCCCATCCAAATACACGTACTCTCTTAGAAGTCCTAAGATCTTCCCTGTGTACCTGCCGTTTGGAAACATGAAAGGAAACTACGGCTGAGCATAACGCTCAGTGGACGGATATAGCATGATAAGAATGTACTGAAAGTAATGAAATAGAAGACAACAATGAAGCTATAAGACTGATATGTAACATGTGGTAGAACTCTGCATAAAATCTGAGAAACTTGGTTCATATATACTGATACTGAAATATAATTATTAATTCTGAAAACATGCATTTACTGTATTTTATTTGCCAGAGCTTATATAGGTCACGTGCTGTAACAACCGTGCATGAATAACTGAAGGGGTGACCTCGTCATGCTGTAGAGGGGTGACCTCTAAATAACTGTGCTGGGTGGAGGGATCAGCTCCAATGTGAAGGATGTAGAGCACACACCACATTCACCCTGATAACTTGTAACACTTATAAGCCTAGGATGCATCCATACGCCCCACTAAACATACATATAAAAATGGCCAACCTGAACATGAGTGGGACGATGCAGGATATCACTCTCCTGCATGTGAGTCACGACACCGGTGCCTCTAGTGCCGTGGTTACGGTACCTCCGTAACTAGTACATAAACTGGTCGTGCTTGTATATAATGCTCAGGCAATTTATTTAGTTATTAACATGATTACCGATAAGATTAAACATATACTGGGGAAAATTATTTGGCTGAAGGCGGGGAATCCTAATCATGCATAAAAGGAAGTCCTTACTGAAAGGACGGAAATCTGTACCTCGTGTCCAATAGCCGACCGAGATCAACTGACCGAAAGTCTACTCTGATTTCACGCGAGCTACATGAATAAGGGACGTGAATAAGTAAACTGATATTCGCTTATTTAATTTCATGTTCTTATTGGCCTTTCATTTATTTATTCATTTTCTGAAATTCCGTACGTATATTAACTGATAAATCTGACCTTGCAATAATTCATTTTAATGTATTATCTTTCTACTATTAGTTACGGTACAACGTATTTCCGACGCTATAGTAGTATTATATTAAGTATCCCGTTAAAGTAGAAAGTTTCTTAATTTAGAAGTTCCCCAAAATAATTTAATTCATTTAATAAAATTTTACCCTTTTAAAATATTAAAGAACTATTTTAATTTTAATACATTTAAAATATATTTTAAACATTTATAAAACAATTAGATTAAAAAGGTATAATATAAAAAGTATTTATTTTATTTATAATAATAATGTCCCGAGCCTACCGAGATACCCCCATCTCGGTCGCACTAAAAATTCAACAACATAAGCTTAAATCTGTCAATAAGAATCTGCGACAGAAACTGAGTCACTAAAACTGTTGCTAAAACTGTCCTTTTTAAAAACTGTATACATATAACAGTTCTGCGACAGAAAACATTCGCTAAAACTGTCGCTAATGTTATTAAATTATCCAGATTTTATGTCCCTTTTTTCCCACTGATTAAGCTTTTAGTTCCCACTGCTATGTTACGTTTTCCCACTGATTAAATAAATCAAACACACCCTTATGTTTCTGCACACCCAAACGCACCCCTTAATTCTTTTAAAAACAACCCGATGGTTTTTATTAACATGATTGGGTTGAACCATCAGCCCTAGCCGCCCCTGTGTGGGTCACGGCTGGGCAAGGATGAGACCACCAAGACATGTGATGTCTCGGTTCACTGATTACATTAGACCCGATGTTAAACAATCAAACAGCACCCCGAATGGGGCTGCTGCACTCGGCCGGCCACAAACATACCACACCGAGACCTGCTGTGGTCTCGGTTTCATACTTTAAATAAACCCGACACCCCTGTTTAGATGTTCATGTACACGGCTGACCAAAACGATAGCTACATCGAGACCTGCTGTGGTCCCGGTTTCACACAACCCCAACCGAAACACAAGAAACCCTAGTGTTATTTTATGTAAAAAAATTAAAAAAACTATTTGATTTGCTTCAAAGAAAACGTTTTCTTTATGTTCATTAAACAAAATCCTAGTTAGGCAACTGCTATAAGTGAAGACGATTACCTGGTATGCACGAAATAATGGATCAAACACAACCCGGCCTCTTTTTTTTTTTTGTAAAAACCGGCGGCTACAAACCCTAGCTCTCTTTTTTTTTGTCGACTGTTATGGGAGAAAAGAAGCTCCCGTTTGATTTATTTGTGTAAACAAAATGGGCTTGGCCCACTTCTTCTCTTCTCTTTAATCAAACCGGCCCTTAGGCCTTTTACTTTTCTTATTATTTTTTTTTTAATACTTGTATATAATAATACTTGTATATAATTTCTCGCGTTTGTTTTCGCCGATAATTTCTACGTAAATGGTTTAAGTAAATAAACCGCGTATTTATATTTCCCGATTTAAATACGGGTTTTACAATTCTTCCCCTCTAAAAAGAATAATTCGTCCCCGAATTAAGGATAAGGCCGTACTAGGTTTTACAATTCTTTCCCTCTAAAAAGAAGAATTCGTCCCCGAATTATAGGGTATTTAAGCTGACCGGGGTAAAAGTTGAAAATGCTGTTAAGCTGAGGATATAAAACTGAAAAGACATACCCGAATCAAAACTGAAAGTGAGGATTAGAAGTCCGTATAGACTCCTCTGTTTCCCAAGTGGCCTCCCGCTCGGTATGGTTCCTCCACAGGATTTTGACGAAAGGAATGGTCTTCCTTCTCATAACTCGATCCTAGCGATCTAAAACTGCTTCGGGTTCCTCAATATAAGATAAATCCTCTCGAATCTGATCGAGTGGATAATTCACTTTGTGAAGCTCATGATAGTTGTACCCTCTGAGTAATGATACATGAAACACGTTGTGGACGTGTGAAAGCTGAGGTGGTAACGCCAATCGATATGACACTTCACCGATACGTTCAAGGATTTCGAACGGTCCGATGTAACGAGGGTTGAGCTTTCCTTTGAGGCCAAAACGTTTGACACCGCGTGCGGGTGATACTTTGAGGAACACACGATCCCTAGTCTGAAAAGATAGATCTCTGCGATGCTTGTCGGCGTAACTCTTCGGGTGAGTACGCGCTTCTTGCAGTTTTGCCCTAGCAATGGCGACCTTTTCATTGGTCAGCTCTATCAATTCTGGTCCTTCAATCAAACGTTCTCCAACCTGATCCCAACAAATAGGAGCACGGCATTTCCTGCCGTATAACATCTCGAATGGAGCACGCTTGATACTAGCATGCCAACTATTGTTGTAGGCAAACTCGACCAAGCAAATATAGTCATCCCAGTGTCCTGTCCATTCTAATGCACAGGCGCGTAGCATGTCCTCCAAGGTCTGGATGGTACGCTCTGACTGACCGTCCGTCTGTGGATGGAAAGCTGTGCTGAGCTTGAGCCTAGTTCCCCAAGATTTATGCAAACCTTTCCAGAAATGAGAAATGAACCGTGGATCCCTATCTGATATAATTTCTGAGGGTGTACCATGTAACCGTACAATTTCCTTGGTGAATAGTTCTGATAATCTACTGACTGCGAAATCTTTACGGATAGGAATGAAATGAGCCGACTTGGTCAAACGATCGACAACAACCCAGATTGCATCATGTCTCCGCTGAGTCTGTGGTAGTCTGGTGACAAAATCCATAGAGATCTTGTCCCATTTCCACATTGGAATATCTAATGGCTGGAGAAGACCACTGGAACGCTGGTGCTCTATCTTAACCTGCTGACAGGTTAAGCATTTAGACACAAATGTTGCGACATCCTGTTTCATGCCGCTCCACCAGAAATGCTGCTTAAGATCGTGGTACATTTTTGTGGAACCTGGATGGATAGAGAACGGAGATCTGTGAGCCTCAGTCATTAAGGCTTCTCTGAGAGCAGGGTCTTCTTGAACGTAGAGTTTGGTACCCTGCCATACGATACCATCGTCATCGATGCGAAATTCGGTCTGCTGGTTAATGTTCTGGACAATCGCCCAGATTTCACCATCATCCTTTTGTGCGGCTTTAATCCTAGAGAGTAAATCCGGTTCTACCCTCAGACTAGCCCAGTATCCCCTCTGTCCGCGTACTAAGAGCTCAATATCATACCGCTCTAAGTCCCGAATAATTTCTTCCTGAATTTTGATGCCATTTATCATACCTGACTTTCTGCTAAGGGCATCAGCTACTACATTTGCTTTACCTGGGTGATACTGGATATTAGTGTCATAGTCTTTCAGCAGTTCTAACCATCGCCGCTGTCTCATGTTCAGCTCCCGTTGGGTAAATATGTACTTGCGACTTTTGTGATCGATGAAGATATCACACGACTCACCGTATAAATAATGCCTCCAGATTTTAAGGGCAAAAACGACTGTTGCGAGCTCTAGATCATGAGTAGGATAATTTTTCTCATACGGCTTCAGTTGACGCGAAGCATAAGCAATGACTTTCCCATGCTGCATAAGAACACAACCTAAGCCCTTTCCTGAAGCGTCATTGTAAATCTGATAACCACCTGTACCGGATGGAAGAGTAAGTATCGGTGCTGAGATCAATCGATGCTTGAGTTCCTCAAAACTCTTTTCTCTCTCCTCGGTCCATATAAACTTCTCACCTTTTCGCATAAGTTGGGTCAATGGTAACGCCAAACGTGAGAAGTTTTCCACAAATCTGCGGTAATAACCCGCCAACCCAAGAAAACTACGTATCTCTGTGACAGATGTCGGTCTTGGCCATTTGGTGATAGCCTCCACCTTTGCAGGATCCATAGTGATTCCTTCTGCAGAAACAATATGACCTAGAAACGCCACTGTATTCAGCCAAAACTCGCACTTAGAAAATTTAGCATAAAGCTTCTCTCGTCGGAGAATCTGCAAAACTGTACGGAGATGATCCTCATGTTCCTCTTTAGATTTGGAGAAAATAAGGATGTCATCGATGAATACAATCACAAACTTGTCTAAGAATTCGTGGAAGACTCTGTTCATCAAGTCCATAAATATTGCGGGCGCATTCGTGAGACCAAATGGCATAACAACAAACTCGTAATGACCGTACCTCGTGTGAAAAGCAGTTTTGGATATATCCTGCTCTTTTACACGCAGCTGATGGTAGCCTGATCATAGATCGATTTTTGAGAAGTGCTTGGCACCCTGAAGCTGGTCGAATAAATTGTCAATACGAGGAAGTGGATAACGGTTACAAATAGTGAGCTTATTCAACTCACGGTAGTCAATACACAAACGCATACTACCATCTTTCTTCTTGACAAACAAAACTGGAGCGCCCCAAGGTGACACGCTTGGACGAATGAAACCCCTTTCTAGAAGTTCTTGAAGTTGATCTTTCAGTTCCTTAAGCTCTACAGGAGCCATACGGTAAGGAGCTTTAGATACTGGTTCTGCACCTGGAATGAGATCTATACCAAATTCTACCTCTCGCATGGGAGGTAAGCCTGGGAGTTCCTCTGGAAAGACATCTGGAAAATCTGACACCACTGGCTGATCATGAATTGAAGGTGCCTCAAAAGTCGTGTCATGAACTGTAGCTAGGAAACCCTCACAACCATGGTATAATAAGGTACGAGCCTGCAAAGCTGAAATGATCTGGACATGTTTCCCTGGTAGGAAGCCCCGGTGAATATACTCTGGTGTCTGGACATCACCAAAGATAACCCGGTGAGCATGACAATCTATGGTGGCACGATGAGCCGACAACCAATCCATACCCAGAATAATATCGAATTCGCACATATCTAGAGGAAGGGCACTGACTGGACGGATTTTATCATCAAACTCAAGAGGGAGATCCTTATACACCTGGATAATGAGTACAGAATCTCGCATGAGGGTAGATATACTAAGTGCACTGTCTAGTGGCGTAGGGGTCATGTTTATTCTAACAACATATGAAGTAGATATAACTGAGTGTGTGGCGCCTGTATCGAAAAGCACGCATGTAGACTGTCCGTGTATAAACAAAATGCCAGTAATGGTACCTGTGGTCTTATTTGCTTACTCACGGGTAGTAGTGTAGACACGACCAGTGGTTGGTGGTATTGGTGGTGGTGGAGGTAAAATCTGAGGGATCTGGCCTGAGGTACCGGCAACATCCCCGCTCTTGCAATCCCTTTTCAAATGGCCCGGCTGACCACACTTGTAACAATTACCCGTACCACGACGACAAGGTCCCGTGTGTTTCTTCCCACATGTGATGCAAGTGGGATAAGAATACCCGGTGGAAGTAGCTCTGGTTTGCTGAGAACCTGATTTATGATGATAAACACGTGTCACGATTCTGATATCTTAATCTGAAATGAGGTTGTTTGACTGAAATTTAAAATTACCAGAATTTGCCGGTCGGGCAACCTGCTGACCTCTGTTGTTTTGGTCACGCCCCTGTCCAGCATCTCTGTTGGAATTTACAAAAAATTAAGATCTGTTCTACATGATAGTTTAGTATTTCCGGAGCTTAAAGAATCACCTGTAGTTGCCAGATGAGTTTGAGCTGCCGCGGTAGTTGTAACCACCGCTCCTCTTATCTGATCGATTTCGGTCATATGACTGACCGTGGTTCCTGTAGTTCTAATGTGGAGTAGCCGATTGGGATCGGTCTTCTCCTCTGTGTCTATAAGATTTTATTTGGATAAGACATAACATATAAGTTGACAAGCAATAATGGAAGTTAAATTGTTTAAGTCTGTTGGGTGAGATGTACCTCTTCTCTGGACGCTCTACATTCTCGAGCTCATCCCTATCGAAAAGCATCTCAATATCACGAGCTGCATTAGCTACTTGTGACACATTAGTGAATGTGGCACTCATCAGCCTATCTGCAGTCCTAGAGTGAAGAGCCCAGCGAAATTGCTTCGCTTGCTCCTCTGCGGTACCCGCAACCTCCCCTAAGAATCCTGTGGAAACCTTGATTTTCGGATCTTTGAAGCTACTAGGAATGCATCATGTTCATATGATTATACAATCAAAGCGGAATTAGAACATGACACATTAACAAGATGTTTAGGCACAATAACATGAATTAAAACAAAAGGGTTGCTAATTATATTGATAATCAACAACCACTAGACGTGTATACATTTAATCCCACGTCTAGTGCACACACACTTTTAGGTTACATTGTGAATGAATTGATATGAATAAAACCTAAGACCCTTGGTTCCTTTTATAGTGTAAGGATTAGGGTTTACAAGAGATAATAACAAATAAACAAGTAAATCTTCTATTTAAATAAACTTATGCAGAATATATCTTGCATGTTTATCTAAATAGAAGCTTCCATAAGCTTCTTGTCTACGTTTCTATCAACTCTTGAATTGCATGTGAAAATGCTTAGATTGCACACGACAACTCTTGAGCCAACAACGCTTAGTTTGTTCTTGTCAACGCCTAAATTGCTCTTGACAACGCTTAAACAATATCTTCATGTTTTCTTCGTTTTTGAGTTTCTGCCACATCAACTTTTTGACCCAACAATCTTCCCCTAGTTGATGGTGGCAAAACTCTTTGTATATCTCTTGTAAGTTGTACATGATCTTCAAATTGCTTCCCCTCAAGTGTAGCATGTATTTCTTCCCCTTTTTGTCACATCAACAGGAAAGTAAACAATGTATGCAATCTTTGAAGATTCTCCAAATGTAGGCTCTGTGTAATGATCTTGAAGAAAAACAAATATAATATTCTTGATGTAGAAGTAGAATAACCCAATCTTGTGTTCCATGTCTTGTACTATCCACGTGATGAAGAACTTATACCTATAGAAAATTATAAGTAGACCTCGATCCCTTGTCAATATTCTCATCCTTTGTGAGACACTGAGCACGATAATGTAACTCCTTCAAGTGTTATGACAAGCCTTCATCACCAACCATGTAAAGCACGAACAAGTTACCTTAAAAGTCAATGACTGGGAGTTCACGACTTTAAGATATGATAGAACACAAACTCGCGAAAATCTTCTTCAATCATCAAACTTACCACAAGAATTCTTCCCCTTAAGCTAACACCTCTTCATGACGAATTTAATGGAATAACATCTTCATACCATATGTAAAAGTTTCGCAACGGATAACTCTTTTACAAGGCTATCCCGATTACATAGTTTAAAATATCCATCAAATTCTCATGAACAAATGCTAACTCGCTTTAAGATCATTAATTCCGTTTAAAAATATCCGAGCCATAAATATCAACATGATATTCTAAATTAAAATGGAGATTCCATGTACCTTCGTGTGTATATACCACCTTTTTGTGTGCTTAAAACGTACCAAGTTTCTCAAACAGCAGCGATCCTTGTGTTGTCCAATATCCTCTTTATCCAAGATCTTCATCAGATGTATTGTCCGATATTGGACAATACCTATCAGCGTTTGAATAATCATATATCAGACAACACTGTCAACCTGTCAACGTTGACTTATTCTGTCAGCGTCAAAATACTTTCTGTCAGCGTCAATTCCACTCATGTCAGCGCCTCTTTCTGCTGACGTCATCTAGGGCAACAAATCTCTTTCATTACTTGGAATTTTTCTTTGCAGCAAGTCAACAGTACTGGTCGTTCAGATCTTGCTATTAATTAGCACTTCATACCAGCTTCGTCCATCCAAAAGCCCAAGTGTAGACCCACGTTCAAAATTAATAGGGATATCTTTTATACCCTAGATTCATGGGTCAAACCTGCTTCCAATATTCACATCACACGTCTTCATTGATTGACTAAATCAATCAAATATTATGCCCATAAAATCATGCCAGATTTATAGGAGTTTCCATGTTAAATTATCAACACACACGTCTGATCATTAAAAGACCAACAGACTGATGAAGTGGAAACTCACGTAAACTCGTTTTTCTGCCTGGGACCCACATAAACAACATTCTTTCTTTGAAGACGCATCTTTTCCTTTCCTGAATTCACGTAACAACAAGTATGTCTTATCCCCATAACATACGGCTTCAGATCTGGACGTGATATTAAGCCCATACGGTTTCTTCCTTATGCAGACAACAATGTTTAAAGAATATCAATATTACTGTTTTTCTCCACGTGAATATCCAAAAGCTGATATCTGCAGCCCAATAATTCCTTTTGATGTTCCTGTAATATCAAAACGTGAAGAATAGCAGATACCACCAAGTCTCCATCTGATGAACAGCAGACTCCATAGTCATATGAATTCGTGAACATGTGAAGTTATGAATCTGATATTATAACTCTAATAGGATTCATAACATTAACGAGCTGCTGCTTTACCATGACGAACCAAGAGTTTATAAAATAAACCCTAGAAACAAACAATCAAACAGCCTAGATCTAGGGTTTTGAATGAAACCCTAATAATTTATCACTCCCAATTCACCATAAAACATCATATTTTCTATTATATGCAATGATCTAGGGTTTTCAGAAACCCTAAATCATGATTTCATGTGAATACAAAAAATCTGAAAATCACCTATGCTGCCAACTTTGACGCCTAATAACTTTTGATTGAGGGCTAATCAGGACAATCCCTCCGGCGGATGTTTAGATATATGTATGTAGAACACACATATAAAATTTCGTGACGATCCAATGGTTCAATCAAAAGTTATGACCTTCTGAATACTGTTGCGCACACAAAAACGTCCAGAAAAACCCTAGACGGATTTTTCTTCTTTTCACCATACACGAACACCTTGTTGGTCCTAGCATGACGAGCCATGAGGCTCTGATACCAATTGTGGAAACCTTGATTTCCGGATCTTTGAAGCTACTAGGAATGCATCATATTCATATGATTATACAATCAAAGCGGAATTAGAACACGACACATTAACAAGATGTTTAGGCACAATAACATGAATTAAAACAAAAGGGTTGCTAATTATATTGATAATCAACAACCACTAGACGTGTGTAAATTTAATCCCACGTCTAGTGCACACACACTTTTAGGTTTACATTGTGAATGAATTGATATGAATAAAACCTAAGACCCTTGGTTCCTTTTATAGTGTAAGGATTAGGGTTTACAAGAGATAATAAAAAATAAACAAGTAAATATTCTATTTAAATAAACTTATGCAGAATATATCTTGCATGTTTATCTAAATAGAAGCTTCCATAAGCTTCTTGTCTACGTTTCTATCAACTCTTGAATTGCATGTGACAATGCTTAGATTACACACGACAACTCTTGAGCCAACAACGCTTAGTTTGTTCTTGTCAACGCCTAAATTGCTCTTGACAACACTTAGACAATATCTTCATGTTTTCTTCGTTTTTGAGTTTCTGCCACATCAACTTTTTGACCCAACAAATCCAGCCATCCTGAGGTATCGGTGCATGAACTCTATAATGTTCTCGCCATGATTCTGACGAATGACGTGGAAATCCCTCTTCAGTTTAGCTTGCTCCGCATGCGGGAAAAACTGGTCATAGAACATCGTCTTGAAACGTGCCCAGGTTAATGTAAGCTCCCAAGCATCTCCCCCATTGGACAGCTTCTGAGACCTCCACCAATGCAGAGCAGGACCCTCCAACTTGTAAACTGCAAGCCTAACCTTGAAAACATCACCACAACCCATAGCTCCAAAAAATTTCTCTACATGGTAGATCTAGTCTTCCGCGTCAGTTAGAGCTACAGTCTGCTCAAACAGTCGGGGTTTCTGCTTGTTAAACAAATCTAGCCAAGCGGGTAAAGTGGCAGGTGGTGGAACAGGAGGGTTGTTATTCTGCTGAGGTCCATTTTGATATTCAGCTCGGATCTCATCACGAATTTGGGGTAACATGGCCTGTATAGCAGCCTGAACAGTAGCAGCAATGGCAGCTGCATTAGGATCATTCTCAGTTTCGCGTCTGGGTGGCATCTGAAATAAAAGAGGATAAGTTGATAAAACTGCCAAAATCTGGGGTAATAAATCTGAATATGCATAGTGTAATTCATGAAGGTATAACCAACAAAATATGACATGAATACTGGTGAACGCCTAGGGTCAGTTCACAAAATGAAAATTTACTGAAACATAAATCTAACATGAATAAGGATGAACGCCTATGGTCAGTTCATCAATACAAAATTTAAACGGCAAGGGTGAACGCCTATGGTCAGTTCACCAAAACGAAAAGTTAGCTGAAAAGCACATGCGATTAAGTATGGCCAGTCCTGTACCAACCGTTTACTTAATCAAAATTTTGAAAATCCGACTGGTAAAATACATGAGTAGCATAGAAGATAACGACGCCAAAATACAGGAAGTTCCTGGTGACTACCCACTAGTCACAGGTCAAGTTTTAGATCCTACAGGTCGAACCAGGCTCTAATACCATAATTGTAACACCCCACTTGGATAAACAGACCGTTACGTGTATTTATGGCGTGTCATCAAAGCATGCAAGGCAATGTATTAAACATTAACTGACCATACGGAAATATCGGAATCAAACATCAGTAGTCCAACATAAGCTCAAAATATAAAGATTAAGTACTGAAAGAAAAAGGACGAAACAGTGTCCAAACAACCAAAGTAAAGTAATGTAATGTGTGCATAAAAATAAAGGAGTCTGGATAGCTCCCATCCAAATACACGTACTCTCTTAGAAGTCCTAAGATCGTCCCTGTGTACCTGCCGTTTGGAAACATGAAAGGAAACTACGGGTGAGCATAACGCTCAGTGGATGGATATAGCATGATAAGAATGTACTGAAAGTAATGAAATAGAAGACAACAATGAAGCTATAAGACTGATATGTAACATGTGGTAGAACTCTGCATAAAATCTGAGAAACTTGGTTCATATATACTGATACTGAAATATAATTATTAATTCTGAAAACATGCATTTACTGTATTTTATTTGCCAGAGCTTATATAGGTCACGTGCTGTAACAACCGTGCATGAATAACTAGAGGGGTGACCTCGTCATGCTGTAGAGGGGTGACCTCTAAATAACTGTGCTGGGTAGAGGGATTAGCTCCAATGTGAAGGATGTAGAGCACACACCACATTCACCCTGATAACTTGTAACACTTATAAGCCTAGGATGCATCCATACGCCCCACTAAACATACATATAAAAATGGCCAACCTGAACATGAGTGGGACGATGCAGGATATCACTCTCCTGCATGTGAGTCACGACACCGGTGCCTCTAGTGCCGTGGTTACGGTACCTCCGTAACTAGTACATAAACTGGTCGTGCTTGTATATAATGCTTAGGCAATTTATTTAGTTATTAACATGATTACTGATAAGATTAAACATATACTGGGGAAAAATATTTGACTGAAGTTGGGGAATCCTAATCATGCATAAAAGGAAGTCCTTACTGAAAGGACGGAAATCCGTACCTCGTGTCCAGTAACCGACCGAGATCAATTGATCGAAAGTCTACTCTGATTTCACGTGAGCTACATGAATAAGGGACGTGAATGAGTAAACTGATATTCGCTTATTTAATTTCATGTTCTTATTGGCCTTTCATTTATTTATTCATTTTCTGAAATTCCGTACGTATATTAACTGATAAATCTGACCTTGTAATAATTCATTTTACTGTATTATCTTTCTACTATTAGTTACGGTACAACGTATTTCCGACGCTATAGTAGTACTATATTAAGTATACCGTTAAAGTAGAAAGTTTCTTAATTTAGAAGTTCCCCAAAATAATTTAATTCATTTAATAAAATTATACCCTTTTAAATATTAAAGAACTATTTTAATTTTAATACATTTAAAATATATTTTAAACATTTATAAAACAATTAGATTAAAAAGGTATAATATAAAAAGTATTCATTTTATTTATAATAATAATATCCCGAGCCTACCGAGATACCCCCATCTCAGTCGCACTAAAAATTCAACAACATAAGCTTAAATCTGTCAATAAGAATCTGCGACAGAAACTGAGTCACTAAAACTGTCGCTAAAAATGTCCTTTTTAAAAACTGTATACATATAACAGTTCTGCGACAGAAAATTGTCGCTAAAACTGTCGCTAATGTTATTAAATTATCCAGATTTTATGTCCCTTTTTTCCCACTGATTAAGCTTTTAGTTCCACTGCTATGTTACGTTTTCCCACTGATTAAATAAACCAAACACACCCTTATGTTTCTGCACACCCAAACGCACCCCTTATTTCTTTTAAAAACTACCCGATGGTTTTTATTAACATGATTGGGTTGAACCATCAGCCCTAGCCGCCCCTGTGTGGGTCACGGCTGGGCAAGGATGAAACCACCAAGACATGTGGTGTCTCGGTTCACTGATTACACTAGATCCGATGTTAAACAATCAAACAGCACCCCAAATGGGGCTGCTGCTCTCGGCCGGCCACAAACATACCACACCGAGACCTGCTGTGGTCTCGGTTTCATACTTTAAATAAACCCGACACCCCTGTTTAGATATTCATGTACACGGCTGACCAAAACGATAGCTACACCGAGACCTGATGTGGTCCCGGTTTCACACAACCCTAACCGAAACACAAGAAACCCTAGTGTTATTTTATGTAAAAAAAATTAGAAAAACTATTTGATTTGCTTCAAATAAAATGTTTTCTTTATGTTCATTAAACAAAATCCTAGTTAGGCAACTGCTATAGGTGAAGACGATTACCTGGTATGCACGAAATAATGGATCAAACACAACCTGACCTCTTTTTTTTTTTTTGTAAAAACCGGCGGCTACAAACCCTAGCTCTTTTTTTTGTCGACTGTTATGGGAGAAAAGAAGCTCCCGTTTGATTTATTTGTGTAAACAAAATGGGCTTGGCCCACTTCTTCTCTTCTCTTTAACCAAACCGGCCCTTAGGCCTTTTACTTTTCTTATTATTTTTTTTAATACTTGTATATAATAATACTTGTATATAATTTCTCGCGTTTGTTTTCGCCAATAATTTCTACGTAAATGGTTTAAGTAAATAAACCGCGTATTTACATTTCCCGATTTAAATACGAGTTTTACAGTTTGTAGTCGCATACTTTTGTAAACAACATGAAAATACATGTTTGCTGCCATGCTGGTATGTATAGTTATGGAAAGTTTACATGAATCACTATTTATTTAATCGTGTTTCTGGTCCATTGATATGATGTGCATCCCTTTTGCCAAGGCCATAACAATCCCGCCAACCAATATAGAGCAAAATAAATACCAGCAACACCTTATTTGATAAACACGCCAATATACCATCAAGTAGCTATGGAAGAATTAGCAAAAAGTGTTCGGATAGAAGCATACTGACTTCAGTTATCTTATTATCTGAGGGTGAAGGAAAACCTTCTTAAGACAACAAAAATCATCAACAAAAATCAAGTACCTGCAAAAAGATAACTCAAATTATGCATAGCTAGAAGCTCACATGGCAAAAATCACTTTTAAGTGTGATATGCCAAATGTTAGTTACCTGAGCTGGAGGTTGATTGTGGACCGTCATCTTGGCATAAAGGCATGGGATCTTATTTTGTCACATGTTTGGGGCAGGATGTAACATGCTTTTGTTGTATATATATTCAGATTAGATTATTGTTGCTTCGGTTATGAATCTGACACGCTAAAAAATGATTCGATAATATTAGCATTGTTGAGTGAAATTGAGGCTAAAAGAGTGTGTTTACCTAGTAGTTGTTTGTTACTCAATAACTTCAATGTCAAGTGTCAGACACACATAAGTATAGGAATATGACGGCTCCTTTTGCTTCCTGCTGGACACAACATTCCAAGACAATTTCCATCTTGATGTATGAGGTTGTCGTCTGAAAATGCACCTATTTTCATCAACATATACTGTCAAAACTATAAACATGTTAACCTTTTCCAACTTGATCCACATTATTTGTGCTTTTTCTTACACGCTGATCATTATATTTTCATAATTGCATAAAAATACTACTATATTTTGTTTAAAAGAGCATTTTTTAGAGGAAAAAATTTCAAGTAAAATAACAATTTTTCATATCACCCTTCTGAATAATTTTACGAAGACTCGATAACTTTAGTTTTCAATACTCATGTTTCCAAATTTCATATTGGACCAAGATAATAAATTTACATTACACTGTTATGTACACTTATACATCATACTTTGATACATATTCTACTAAATCAGGAAATCACGCACCACAGTAATTGGTGGAAGTGTGACCAGAGGTTTTGAAAATTTTCTTGATTTATATTACGTCGACTTGCATAAGACGTCTCCGTATCATGGAACCTTGTACCAAGTAATAGTCATTTAAAGCATCGAATATCATTAAAATGCATATAGATTTCAAGGACACAAACCTTGATAAAAATTATGTCATTGAGGGGCTTTAAATCCTTCACGTGATCTGTCTCAAGAATACCAATAATATCATCCGTCTTTAGTAAGAGATGATTTGCACCATTGAACTCAACCTCTGTCCAGCATACTTAGAATATAAAACTGGGTACCTGTAGTAAAAATGATAGCTTTCAAGTATTTATGATAAAAATCCAATACATAAGTAACTTATGGTTCTGAAAATATGAATTACCTTTCACATCTACTTCCACTTGCTTCAGAAGTGTCATACCTTCTCCAACAACCACCTCGCCCCTTGAGTTTTTGAGTGTGCTGTTGTCGTCGGCAACAATATACCACCTGTAATATTCTTATCCTCGACATTACCCAAACGCTTCATTGTTTCATTGTAGTGTACTGCAAAACAAAAAGAAGATCAAAATATATAAGCAAGGTTCTTGTGAACAGTAAAATAAACTGATTTATACATAAACTCGCCAAGTTAACTACATACAAAAATACACATCTTATCACACTTTTTAATCTTAACACTTATACTATAAACCCCAAACACTTACATAGAAGTTTACTTTCTACCAAAGCATATATAAAACATAAAAATACATTAATAACGAAAATAAGCATACATAAGTATCGTACCTGAATGAGCAAATTCATAAATACAAAGGCCAATCACTACAATCACGATATAAATTTTGGTCAAATCTTCCAGCACAAAAAAACGTTCAAAAGTCAAAACCTTAGAATTTGCCCGTTCCTAAGTGTTACTAAATCTCACGGTTCAAAAAGAACCCCACTCATAGTTTGATTGTCTGACTTTCGTATGTGAGAGTTGAATCTAGAAGAGTCTGGTATAAAATGGAAGAGATGGAAAACACCTTTTGGACGCAGGCTAAAAAAGTTAGCCCAAAAAACGCAGGAGCCCATTGAAGGAAACGACGTCATTTCTTTTGGGAATTGAGTATATTTATAATGGGATATTGTTTTTATTCCCATTACAAAGTTGGTAAAAACACTATACCAATGAGACCAAAAGTGTAAGGAACGCCGGCCCAACTTAAGGAGTAGTCATTAACTTGAAAGTATGTGATTTTGCATTATTCAAAATATTTTAAACAAATATTCAAAATATTTTAAACCGGGATTAAAAGATGCATAAATAGAGTAATTTTGCACTAGAATCTAATTGTTTAGTAAGTATACATAACAAAAATGGAGTAGACACAAATATACAAAACCAAAACATAAGGAATTTAAGCGGTGGAGAATATGGAGCTATAGACCAAACAGAATTCAAGAATTTAACACTAAAAAATCAACTAAAAAGGCATGTATACCCAAAGAAAAGAGTTGCAAAACGAGAGCCAAACACCCTCACTACAAATAAAAGCCCATGAAGATAGCACACAACGATATATACAGACAAAACAAAGGTATTAAAATGAAAGGGTTAACACATTTAATAACCAACATCATGTGATCTTATCCACCTGACCATGACAATATGCAAAATTTAGAGGGTCAGACTATATATGTTGGCTATTACACATGCCCATCTTTTCAAGTTTTGATCCATTTGACCCATTTACAAATTGTGGTAACATAGATAAAAAAAAGTATTATAACAGTAAATGCACACCTTTCGGCTAGATTTTAGTTGTATCTTGTATGAGTTTAATAGACATATAATTAACATATCCCGGGCTATATTAAGACGACCATTAGACATGTAATTAACGTACTAACATCAGACTTAACTATTATCTTCAATCCCATCCCATGCACGTTATCTAAGATAATATGTCTGTACTTATACGCAAAACTTGATATAAGAAGTACTGCGTCTAACTTATGATTTGGGAAATGCATGTTTTTTTAAACAAATAGTTATTACGTCGTACTTTACAAGAACATCTAAAGCAACGTACCATCAGTTAGAAACATATATTCTTGAAGACTTGAAGCTTATCATTTTCTTTTTCCTCTTATGCATCACCACATGCTACTCTATAACAAAAAAAAAAGTAAGAATATAGTCAGCACCATCTCTTCAACATTACATCTGATATAAAGGCTGTAACTTACTTCTAGAAAGATCATAACAAACAGATAAGACATACATAGGAGCTGTTATGCATAATCATATAATCAAAATAAGAAATAAAAATCACTGCCAAGACATACTGATAATCATAAAAGCACAAAAAGTTCTCACTAAAGCATTTTAACAAACACTTAATAAGCAATCAAAGAAACACCTTTAACGAAACTCATGAAGATATAATCTAACCTCATTCAACCCATACCTTATAAACTGAGTGTTCTGACCATGTCTCCATGAAACCTGCCTGAAATGAAGCCTGAAATGAAGACACGTTGAACATAAAGCCTGATATTCTTAGATTTTATGTTAACAGTGTCTTCTTTCCCCAAGGGAGTGACCGCAGGCAGATAAAGAATTAATTTAAACTCAACCACACCCTGCAAATAGAAATAACCGTCAGAATACTATTCATACTTTGAGGGTTGACTATCAATATCCAGTTTAAAACCATTGAAAAATGAAAACTGATTGTTCAGGATCCATTTTCAGTGTATTAATTCATTGACGTTTTAACAAACACATCATGAGCATCTTGAACTCACCAGCAAACATGTTGTATAGTGAATCATCAATCAGGGAATTTGATTTACTCTTAAAAATCAATCAACAACATCATATATAAAAGAGATCAACATTATAACAAGGAAAAAATCACTTGGGATTTTAAGTGATGAGATGATATTGATGTAAACACAATATGAAAACTGAATGTTGAGATTGCAAAATCAGCGAGGTTAGGTGGGAAGATTAGCGTGAATCTTGGGATATGAATTGACATAAAGTAGCAGTTATTAAATACAAAAAAGAGGGTGGCAGTTATTTGGATGGAATAGAAAACTGAGGGGTGGAATTATGACGTCATATTATGACGTAAGAATGGGATTCAAAAACATTTTCATTTATCTTTAAAAACATTCTTAAATAATTTAAAAAGTCAATAAGCTTGCAAGAGAAAGTATCACACAATTTCGGGTAGTTACAACAAGAAAGGAGACTTTTTCTACAACTTCTTATGTAGTCTTCTATTTTCTAGGAACCATTTTCACCCAAACTAATACTGATTCATTATCAAATCTCAAACCAGAAATGTTGACGAACCCTAACTTGGCATCGTCATCATAAAACAAAATTAACACACTATACGCAGCTTCAGTTCCCTACATGTTCAGGCATTGATCTTATTATTTTGTGTTAATTCGAGTATTAAACTGCCTGTAACTCAAATCTTATGTGTAAAATTTTAGTAGATTTTTGTTTTTGTTTTTGTCTTTGTTTGTATGTTATACTGTAGTTTGATGTTTTGAATTTTTTATGATTGTTTTCTCCTTTTTATTTTTTCGTTTTACAGATTAGGTGTTAAATTGTTTATGGATCCACCAATTCAACGATCTAAAAAGGTATGTGCCTTTGAGTTTAATGTGTATTTGAAATATTCCCATGTATGTGCATAACGCATTTGATAAAATGGTTAATTAAAATTATTATTGATAAGATGGTTTTTTTATGAAAAAAGGGCCGGGTCTACGTCTCTATGTTCAAACCCATCTCAATGATGATTGAAATGATCATATGAATCATGTTTCTTGGTGATGTTTTTCGATTAGGCAGGTAAATAGCATGACCTTCCAAAATGAATAATATCAGTAACTTCGTATTTTCGATCAGTAACCTCCTCCATCAAAACAAAATTAGCCTCCAAGAGCAAAATCACTATGACTGAAATGAGAACCATCCCCATTGAGAATGGGAATACAACAAAAACTTAGGATAAAGATGTAATGGTCGAAGAGATTAGTTCTGTTAGTGTCTATGGCCAATGGGTTGGCCCTCCTGTTTTCTAGTTAGCGTCCAAAGCCTCAAGATTACCAAGGCATTCTAATCACATATCTGGTGTAGTGATCTGGATGTTAGGTGTCTCTTCTTGGCCAAATCTTCTCCTAAGTACTTAGGTATTCAACTATTATTACTACTAGGCATAAACATATGCTTGCTGTTCAGCTATGATTTTATGCTAACACGTCTTTTTTAAAGATGGTTTGATATTTGTAGTCATGAAGAGATCGACGGAAGACATCCATACTTTTTTGAGACTCGAAAGCTTAACGATTGTGTTCCTCCAAACAAAGAGGTGATTTACTGCTTTAATTTGGTATTTTTGTACTTACAATTGTGTCCTCTTAATGTTCTTATGTGGTTAGTGTAACAGTTAGTGTCCTCTTAATGTTCTTATAATTAATAATATTTTTGTATCATAGCACTTATCCTTTCATATAACCAGCTGCCACACTCGATTGATTTTGTATCTAGTTTCTAGGAATACGTGGGTATTATTTCATAGAGAATGGATTTTTTATCATGTTTTTTATAAAACGACATATCGTGGCAGTGAAACAAGGTTATATGGCAGAATTTAGTGAACAATGATATATTGTGGAATTAAATATGAACCATTTAATCTTAATGGTGGCATGGTTGAACCAAGTAGCGGTGAACAAAAGTCTGCAATTAGTCTCCCCGAGCCAGGGTCTTCTACTCCTCTTTGGTTGTTATATATTGATATGCAAACTTCTGAAACATAAAATCTTAAGTTTGAGCAAACAAGAAAATTATTTAAGATTAGTCATGGAATTATGAAATTAGGAGTTGAGTATCAGACTAATGCTAGAAGAATTTTGATGAAGGAAAGATGTTACCCCAGCTTAAAAAAATCAAGTTGACACAATATATGATGCTGAGGTTGATGACTGTAAATAGCTACATGACATGTCTTGGTAAAGTATTAATGCCAAAAAGCCGTTTGTTTACTTTAGGTTATAGTTCATTTGTTATATTTACTATAATTGTTTTTTTATAAACGTGTAGGGCATAATGAATCATCAGACGTCAATTGGCATGGGAGATTCAACTGCTTATTCTGAATGCTCTCAGAAAGATGTAGATATTGAAAAGGGCGAGTCTGAGACACCTAAAATCAATGAAGAAATGCTTGGTGATTTGAAAACCGAGGAAGAGCAGATGGTGAGTTGTCATTGCTATTATATGTTCTTAAAAAAATAATTCTACTATGTGATCGCTACCCGCTTTTTTATTGCTTGCATTCTAAAAACGATTTAACACGTTGTGTGCACTAAATAGAAAAAAGACTGGGTGTTTTGAATATGCGTAGCCCATTCCACCGTTCCTTTTTTGTTCAACTTTTTGATGTAATTTTACTCATGACCTAATTTAATAAAATTCAACTATTTTGACCCATTTATGAGTAACAAACTAATGCTTAAAAATTTGGTATCTTCCACTTTGTTCATTGGGTTCCTCTTTGTTAATTATGTATTTTCTAAGGACCCACTTTTAAATTTTTCAATGTTTTGCAGAGTATCACTAAATTCCTATGTGGTACATAGGGCCTTATGCGTTTGTAAGTATTTACTACTCTTTTTAGGTTTGTCCGCCTTGAGTTCAACATTATACAAACATTTGTAATGATGCGATAGTGGAATAAGTAGATTATCTAATGAAAGTAATGGTGTTAGAAATAATGGTAACTTTATGAGTTGCTGATTTATGATTATTATGTTTTGATGTTGTTTAGGATTTACAGTTATGTAGCGATACTAGAATAAGTCATTTTTTTTTAAATAAGAAGAAATCAGAAATTATGATAATGTTTTAAGTTGGTTTGTGAGTATAGGATTGGGATGTTTGGATGTTGTACAAGATTGACGGGCTATAACCGATTATACTATTATGTATAAGAGATGTCTGGACAACGGGTGTTAATTTACAAAAAAGGTACTTTGTATTGCTTATCGATTTCTTATTAGCTTAAAATTGAGTAGTGAGCCTAACAAGTATCGGAAACTATTTGTTAGTGCTTGCATTCATACCGTTTACATGGAATTTTCAGCCGTGAGCCTAACATGATCCATTATTTTTTTGATGAATTAATAAGTACAAGTCAGTAAGTTACGCTCAAGGAGCATTATACGTACTACAAGTTAAATATGATCTTGATTCGATTACATTAAATCGAAGTAAAATGAATACAAAGTAGGTGGTCACTTAGGTCTGCTTCAAAATGGGTCATTCTTAGTAGCGATCCAAACTCACCAGGTTGGGTTAGACCACAAACTAAATTCATTTGTTTTTATTAACGAATAATGGTAAATTATACTACGTGTAAATTTTTTACAATATTATTACAATGACATTTAAAAAGCAGGTAGAGCAGATTGTGTGCACTAGATAGAAAAAAAGACAATTGAGCGTATTTAACAGGATTAACCCATTTGACCCGTTCCATTTTTGTCTGGTGTTTTTGATGTAATTTTAATCATATAACCCAATTGACCTTAAAAACACACACAACAATTTGGACCCATTTATAAAGTGTTGAAGGTACCACCTTTAGTTTTCATAGTATCAATCCATGCTTAAAATTTGGTATCTTTCACTTCGCTCATCATATTCATCTTTGTTAATTATGTAACTGTCAAGCACCAGCTTTTAAAGCTCTTTTTCAATGTTTTGCAGAGGACCGCTGGATTTCTATGTGGTACATCAAATGTCTAAACTAAAATTAGGATATATGTAATACTCTCCTATGGTGTACATGACGGGTAAACGTATCAAATGACCCTATCATGATATCATACACCGATGGTGTACATGACGGGTAAACGTATCAAATAAATAGTCAAGGATGAGCTTAAGTCTATTACTTGATTGATACTTTAGATACTATATCACGTGTAAGTTTCTTCAGATACTGTATAACGGTCTAGTTAAATATGAAGTCAGAAAGGGAATATAAAGTTGTCGGCGTTTTAAAGTGATTCCAATTGTCAAACAGTTTTGACCGGTGATGTTTAGTGGTTGTGTCAGTAGGTTCTTTAGGCTGCATCATTGAGTTTACATGGAAAAGAAACTATGTTTCTTCTTACTTTTTGTATGCATTTTCAGAGAAGTATACCAGAAAGAATTAAAAAAGATGATGTCCTCGATGTGTGCCAATAACAGGAAAGGGTATTTCCAAAAAGTTGGACATCACACTGGACTCTAAGTCGGCGGCCAAGTAAAGGACGTGAACAACTTTCTAAGGCGATTCAGAAAGTTTAAAGTTGGACTCTCCGCCACAAATTTTTTACAGAAATGTGTTTCCACCTCTGTTATACACATATGATGATGGATACAGATAATTGAAGATAAACAAGTACTACAATGTAGTGTCAAAACCTATACTCACGTCATGTAAACCGGATATTGGACATGATAGTTTTGTAAATCACATGAGAGGACTTTGAGATAACTTTTATGTTGCTATGCATGCAGATTTCATGCAAAACTCTATACCATTCATGATGTTAAACTTAATTACTTAACTAAATGCAAATAGTTAAATTTAAACGTGTATGCATTTATTTAAACCTATACTCACGTTCATCAATGTGGCCATCGTAGTTAGAGACATTTATTTGAATGTAATCTATATTTGGATTTTCATCGGGTTGCTCCTTTCTCCATCACAAAAATTCTTTCACATTAGCTTGCTTCTTGCTTAGTCTTAAGAAACCATTCAAATAGAAGCTGCACCAAACTCAACACGAAATCCCTATTATGGTTCTGGAATCAAGTCGTTTGTAAATATAAACTATAATTTCCGTGAGTCTGAAAATATTTTGTGGTTCATCCACCAAACAAATTTTGTAGGCGTTTCACCGTAAAGTCTTTAAAACCCTACATAACGAAAAAACAATAAGTCAGACCATAAAAATGCTATCGTAATAACTGATAACCTTAACAATTACTGTTTTACAATCTAATTATGATAAGCACTATGGTTTTTTCCGATTATCATTCAACCAAAGTATCACCTCACGAGAGGATACATAAATATTGTAATTCCAAAATTATCAACGAGATGATACATCACTATTTATGAAATCATATTCAGAGTATACATCGATATAGACAATATCAAAGTCACAAATTAGTATAGATTCAGTCGAATTATCTTGTTTCCAATTTATCAAAGGATACAAAAACGATGAGCAATATCATGACAAAGCTATTAGTTGAATCGGTTAAATAAAAACAATGTCCAATATCAAAAACGATGATCAATATCATATTAAAAGTTTAGTAACTGAACATGGGATACCAGTTTTACACATGAAACTTTACAATAATTCATTTAGCTATTGTAATTACAAGAACATAAACAATAATAAAAAACATACTCCGAAATTAAAAACACATTTTACTACAACCGCATGGAGATAAAGAAACCACATAATCAATAATACCAAGAACATGAAACTTTACAACAAATTCATTTAACTACACCAACATGATACGAGATAAAAAAAAACACATAAAAAATAATCAAAAACATACCACGTGATCAATAATACTTTCACGGAACCAATACATAAAACAAATGTTTCATGTTTAAATACCAAATTATTATTAAATAAAAATTAAAACTAAATTATAGGGGTTTATTGAATAAATAAATTTATAAACATGTAATAATAATAACCATCGATTAAACATATATTGATATGATTTACGAATACTAATTATAAAGATTTTCATTGATTAAGCATTCAAAAAATAATTAAGAATATCCGGTTTTACGCTATAATTGATCGGTGAGATTGATAAAAATGATAACCGGATATGATATAAATTAATAAAACTCAAAATATAAATAAGATATACCTGATTGTGTGTGGTGTTACTCGATTCGATTGTAAAGTGTGTGTTTGTGTGTGTGTTTTTGGTTTTTGACTTCGGATAGTTCATAAAAGATAAGACCCGAATATAATCCTCCATTTTTAAGTGATATTTTATATTATAACATAAAATTTGTTTATATGAAAATTTATTACAAAAACTAGTACATAAACAAATGAATGTGTATTTGTTTTTTAGAATATTTTTTATATTTATTACAAAAAAATTATTAACATTTTTTTCTAAATAAATTGTTTTATAAGAAAAATAATCAATGTAAAAATAACAAAATAATCCTACTACTCCGTAGTTCAATGAGACAATACTACTACTTTTATCCGTTACATGATATGTTTATATATAACCCGTTCGTATGCGTGAGATTACAATCAACTTTTTATTTATATTTTAAATCGAGTATAATAAAAGTTAATCGCTTTTCATTAGTTTACCAAAAAAATTTACACGTAAAACTCGGCTCTTATAAAAGCACAATGATGTGTTTCTTAAGGTCCCGTGATTTCACAGGTCAATAAACTAGTATCTATATAAAGTATAATTATTGAATGTATATTGTAAAATGTTTTTTAACGTATGTTTAGATATATATGAAATACCATAAATAAGAGTAAGAAATAAAATTGCGCATTTTTAAAAAAAAGCCATTCACTTAGCATAAAAAAATCTCTATCTCTACTCCTTATAATATATGTATATCAAATGTTGAAATCACTCATCATTCCTATTAATAGTATGTCTTCTCAACATTTCCTTACTTACAATCTCTACACATCCACAAAAAGAAACCACCTAGAATTTGTCAACGCAGGAACTACAACAAGTTAATAAATTTCAAACTAATTATAGAATGTCAATTAAACTTTTATTTGAAAAAGATGTCAAATTAAAACTGCGTTTCATTCTTGAATGGAATCTTTCTTCTGCGTTTCATTTATTCACAAGTCTATATAAATTTCTACTCCTTCCTCTTATTTCTTTCATCACAATCGCCTCATTCCTCTACAAACGCAGCAAGACACCATGTCCACATCCAATGACATAAACGCCGACAATGATTTAGAGGTCAAAATCTTTCTTCCTGTAACGTTATAATAATGAAATCTATATATTGCATTCGTTTTGTGTTTCGGTATAGCTCTTCTTACCTCCTACTCGTATCCTTGCTCCACATCCTAGCCCGTTTTCAACCCAAACTTAGTTAACTGGAACTGGGATGACGTGATTGTCATCTCGAGTGATGAAAAATCCGATGAAGAAGATGAGGAAATAACAATCCCACCAGTGATAGTGATTGGTAAAAAAAGAGTTTATTTCATGCGTGATGATCGTAAATATGGAAATGTTGAAAGTTCTTATGTGATAGCTGGAACACGGTTTCATAGCAAATGTTGATTTCAAAAAATTCGGTACATGGTTGTATATATCTCAGGCAAGTGTTTAAAACTTTAAAGAGCATATCTTTACTAATTTATAATGGGTGTATAATGTGGTTCAAACTTGTTATATATGAAATTGTTGGAACGATAAATTCATACATAATGAAGACTTGATGTCTAAGGAAACTTAAGAAATTGAAAACGCAATAGTTGAAACTGTAACACAAGAATACCAAATTAGATATATTAGAAAACATATATTGAAATTTCAAATTTCAATGGCTATATTAGGAAACACAATATTTTGTACAACTCATCCATACTCATCCTTTTGGCTATAATAAGTTGTAAAACACTAATGAAGATTGCAAGAAAACCATATGATGATTATTCAACTGTGTGGAACTTCAAGCTGAGGTAACCATACTATTTATTTAATTTATGGTTATAATTAAGGGTTTCAAATGTAACACCCCACTTTGGTAAATGGACCGTTACGCGTAATTATGGCGCGTCATCAAAGCATGCAAGGTAATATGTAGTAAAACATACATGACCATAGGGAAAACCGGAATCAAACATCGGTTCCCAAACGTAAGCCCAAAACATAAATAAAATAAATGAAATGAAGAAAGACTAAACATGAATAAGTATATGAGGGCAAAAGGAGAAGAAGTCTAAGGCAACTTCCATCCTATGCACTTCCTCCAAATGCTCGAGTCCGTCCTTGAGTACCTGCCGTTTTGGGACATAGAAAGGAAAGTAACGGCTGAGCATAACACTCAATGCACGGATATACGACATAGTATGAATGGCTGAAACATAAATAAGACTAATAGCAGCAGAATAATACAAGTTCTAAGCAATCTGGATTCATGTTCATAAAACTGGTTTTATAGTTTGAAAAGACTTATGTTTCTATGAAAATCTGTATTAATTAGCCAAGTAGCCCATATAGGTCATGAGGTTCCACCGTGCATGAATACTTAGAGGGGAGACCTCGTCATGCAATTAGAGGGGTTGAATAGTCTGGGTAGGAGGGATCAGCTCCTAGTGAAGGATGCAAGGCACCCATCGCATTTACTATGATAATACTGGTAAACATGTAACTAGGATGCACCCATACGCCCCACATGATAATATAATAATATGGCCAAAAGCTGAAAGGGATGCTACGAGCAATCACTTCGCCGTGAGGAAGTCATAACACTGGTGCCTCTAGTGTTATGGTTATGGTACCTCCATAACTAGGTGACACTGGTCATGCATGTATATGGCTTAGGCTCTTAAACTAACATAAGTAATCAAACATACAAAACAATACTAGAAAAACAGTTGGCTACAAACGGGGAATCCTAATAAGGAAAGAATGTCCATACTGAAGGACGGGAAATCCGTACCTTATGTCCGGTAAACGAAAAAGAAGAACAAAATGGAAGCCTACTCCGATCTCACTAATGCTACATAAATAAGGGACATGTATAGGTTGTCTGATTACTGAGCATGTTACTGGTTATTGTATGTTCTTAGCTTGTTTTATATGTCCTTGTCTTGATTACTGATTTTAATGTTATACTGTGATTATCATGTATTTTAAGTACTCTGATTAAGTATTAACTGGTATTCTTGTATTATTATACTTGTTGTATAATAATAAGTAACTTTCAAAAAAATAGCAGGTTTCCTAAAATAGAAAGTTTCCAAAAATAGATTAACTTCTTAAGATAGACCAGTTTCTAAAAATAGAAAGTTGCCAAAAATAGTAAGTTTCCTGAATTAGATAGTTTCTATATTTAGATATAAACCGAATTAATAAGCTAATAGTATAAGCTTAAGTTTACTGGTTAAATAACATAAGTCATGTGATTATTTGTATAGTTTATTAATAATATCATGTTAATTAAATAAACTATAGGTTATACGATTTAATTAAATATACATGATTTAATTAAATTAAAGTGTATAAAAATACTTAGGTTAAGCATGTATTAATATTTACTAATTATAACCTAAGCCATGTTTATTAATTAATTATATTCCATGTCTAAATAATTAATTAATACTATAGTCTAATATTAAATAATAAATACTTAGGTTAAACATGTATTATTTAATAAATAATAATTAACCTAAGTCCATGATTTAATTAAATTAATTATAAGTCATGTTTAATTAATTAATTTAATTATCTTGTTAAAATAATAACATGTAAAAATAACTACTTGTACAATTTTAGTCATGAACCGGTCCTGTGACTTAATTTAAACATGTCGTGAACCGGACCGAATAAACCCTTGAAGCGGACCAAACAACACACCCCTAACAGTGGCTAACCGGCTCGGCCGGTTGCCACTGTCCTTGTAATATTGCCACCGGCTTAAGCCGGTGGTTTCCCCTGTTTTCTCGGCTAGCCGCTGCCAACACAAAGATCCCACCGGCGCAGGCCAGTGGTCTCCCCCTGCTGCCTTCGCTGTTCCCACCGCTCGAACCAAGCAGCCACCGGCTTAAGCCGGTGGTGCCTGCTGTTGCGTTGAGACCCACACCGAGCCCCTTAAGGGGTCTCGGTTGTGGCTAAAAAGGACACCGAGAGTCATTCAACTCTCGGTTGGCTGCCGAACCACAAACCCAAACCAAACGAACCCTTTCCCATGTTTATTTAAATTCATAACATGCTTTATTTAATTGTTTTGAAAGATCTAACATAAAAACATAATTAAATAAAAGAATTAAAGATCAAGGTTTAATGTTTTACCCCAAAGTGTGATGGAATATAATATTAACACGAACCAATAACGAAAGATCAAAGATCAAAAACGAATTCCTCCTTGCCTTGATGTGTGTGCCACACCTATGGGGTCCAAGGAAGCTAGGGTTTTTAATTTTTTCTAATAATTAAGTTTATGAAAACTCTGTGTTTTTAGTTTCCACTTGTTAACCAAAAATATGGGCTTGGCCCCTTGTTCTCTTTGGTGCCGCGGCTTGTAGGGCCCACAAGGGAAAAACCCCAAGTTTTTCCCGTGCTATAATTTACGTGTTCGCATGTTCGTATTTTCGTTTATAATTGTTCGTGTTATAATTAAATACTTGTATGTAACGATATTAATCATATTATATTAATTAAGTACGTAATTACGTGTTCGTGATTTTTACGTTCATGATTTCATGTTCGTGATTATAATTATTATAGTTAATAATTATCGTATAATATCACTTACTTGATACTTATCGTGTAATAACACGTACGTAGTTTCTGTAATTTAATATTCGTGACACGTGTGCGTGATATAAAAGGAAAGTTTTTATTAGTTCGTATGTTTACGTAGTGTATGTTCATGGTAAAAGGATGCGGTTTTACATCAAATTAGTTTCTGCGTTTGACTGGTTCCAGTGATACATAACTAACTTAAATTAGTTATTGTGGATTGCAGAATATAGGAAGACATGGTAGACCAGTGGGTGAACGCTACACAAAAGATGACCAGTTGTTAGTTATTGTAGATTGCAGAATATAGGAAGACATGGTAGACCAGCGGGTGAATGCTACACAAAAGATGACCAGTAAATAAACATACTTATATTGCATGTTTTCGGGTCAAACTTATACCAACTGCTAAAGTAACTTCATTGTTATGAATAGCAGGTTTTTGAAGCTACCCCTCAGAGAGTCAAGGAATCCATCCATTGTTGATAAAAATGAACGCGTACCTTTACCTTTTCTAGACGATCTAGCGTTCTTGAATCCTCACTCGATGTCATTGGATCTATCTAAGGTATACATCAGTAGCATAAGTCGATACGTTTATTAATGTTGAATTTCTACGTAGAAGATACCGATAGTATCATACACATTGCTCTAGTTCCTTAATAGGATTGGGATTAAAGGAAGACATTATCACTTTGAACGCTTACCCAATACTTAATGAAATTATTGATCTAAGTTTAAAGTTGCAACCTTTTTTACTGATGCAATTAATCATTACAATACCGTTCTGGTGGTTAATGGGTTATTGTATTTTGAGATAACTACTAAGCACTCTCATGGTGTTTGGCTAAGCTTATTTATATAGGTTGATGACCCTTTTTAGGGAAAACAAATCTGATAAGTTAATTTAAAAATGCATACCCTTTTAGGCATGAACTTACCCAAACACACCTTCAGGTAGCACAAAGAAGAATAATCAATCCCGTTTAAACGATAACACTAATCTTCAATCGTATTCGAAGTTGCTTAACCTTGGGTCTTTGGTTTTTACAGATTGTCATATATATTATCATTTTTACATAGTAGTTTAAACGTAGTAGTTGGTTTCTGTATTTCTTTTGGATTCTATATGTTATGTTTTAAACTTATTATACGATGCATAT
Source organism: Glebionis coronaria (assembly GCA_025667525.1). Lineage (NCBI taxonomy): Eukaryota > Viridiplantae > Streptophyta > Magnoliopsida > Asterales > Asteraceae > Glebionis > Glebionis coronaria. The sequence continues at coordinate 264,452,331 of CM046881.1, read as the reverse complement.
AATACTTCCAAATACAAACACCCGCCATGAAGCGCGAGCCGAGAACCTCTTTGTGTATAAACAATAAAGCATGATATATTAACTACTTCACATCTTTGTCGTGTGTTATATGAATGCAGGTAAGCACCAAACACAAAAAATATGAGACATAAAACTCCTTGGGAAGCAATAGAAGACTTTAATGTGATTCTTATATCGGACGATAAATTGGTACCAATCACATCTAAACGACACGAAAAACCATTACCTACTAATAAAATGCTTGGAGATTAAACTACAAAAAAAAAGGAAAGAACAGTATGTTTACTCGAATTATTTATTTTTGTTTTTTCTCGATTAGTTATTTGTACAGTATCATTATTTGATTAATATACTTAATTATTTTGATTACATCTAGGTTTTGGGTGATGAATCCCCTATATGCTTCAGTCGTTCAAGTAAACAATCAATCTCTTCACTATCTAAATGCCAAAATTATACCCTTATTGATGAGAGTAGTGATGAGGAGTTTGAAAAGAGTTATAATATTGATGATCCTATATATGACAAATATGATGAGAAAGCATGAATCGATAATATTCTAAAAGTGTTAACAATGAAGAGATCAATGAGGAAGATGATTTGGATGATATACAATATTCTGAAAGTGTTACCGACATGATGATGATTTTTGTAAGTGTTCGTAGTAAGATTATGAGTAGTAATTTATGCTTTACTTTCTTTGTGATGATGTCTGTACTTTTTTTTTGTCATTTCGTTCTATGGATAAATCACTGTTTTTGTTGACATTTACTTCATGTTATCTATTGATCTACAAATTATATATATACATCATAGTTTTCCTATTGTCTTATGACTCACACCTTATATTCTCTTTGCTATTTTAACGTGTTGTTAGAACTAGGACTTGTGGCCGCCCTCCACTGCGGCGAAGTGCAGACGGTTTTGGAAACATTTGTAGAGGCCGTTGTCAGGGTACACTGCTGAAGGCCTACATAATTCTGGACCAACATCTCTGTAAAAGCATTTGACGCCATCAAACCTGCAAAGGCACATGTCTGAGTATTAACCATCAAATTTCAGTCATAGTAGGAGAAATCGTAGTATCTATGGCTGAATTGTATATTAGATAGTGGATATATGGGTGAAACAAATTGGAGGTATGTAGCTTGACAGTTCAAAGCAATATGAATTTCTAACTGTAACAAAAAGACAAAGCATAAACTTGTAAAATGGGATGAGTTTAGACCTGATTCACAGGGGCCAATTATGTTGGAATCAGCAACAATGCAAGCTGCAATCACCAAAATCTAAGCAGGAAGGCGAAAGCAAGGGCTATTCTTAGTCGTTTCATCAAAATCCAAAAGCCGTGTTTTGTAATACCTATGGAGAAGTATTTGTAATAAAGCTCCATTTGAATACACGAAGCACAGTCAAACTGAAGCGGTTGTTGTTGGGTAGTTTGTGAGAAACCCGTTGTTTGAGTTAAGCCTGTGAGAAAAAACGATATATAAATCCATCATATAACAACATAGGTTATTGAGAAAAATGTATAAATACCTTCCAATGGAAATATATGATGACCTTCACATCTATTCTAACTTTCCGAGTTGTCACTATATGCAGCTTAACACCAAATATTGTAATTGCAGAATCCGCGTCAACTGCTAAATAGACAAATATCATGAACTGGCGGCTCTAATGATTAGTACCTACAACAAATAAGAAGATAGTTAAAAATCTTTTACAACATATCTTAATTCAGGGATTTCTGATTAATGTTAAAAGTGAAATTTCTAATGGTTCTAATTTGAGATGGTGTAAGACCCTTCTTAACAAACTTGTAGATGTTGTCCTCAACATCCTGAGATGAAATCTTCAACCAACTAGGTAGGGTCCTCTTGTATGGTTTAGCTGATGCTGAGATACCCTTTCCGTCGCTGTGCATATGACCCATGGTGATTGAGATGAAGTGTTGGCTGCTGCTGCTGCTGTGCTGCTACAAGCGAAAGTGATGAAACCCTCATTAAGAAGGCTGTGGCTATCAGGAAACCCAAAACCAATCTAAAACCTCAAACCATATTGCTTTTATTTATCACTTCTATAACTTCACATCAGACCCCTAATTATACTAAAGATGGGGTGTGCTCTGGGCCGACAAAACCAAGTACCAGGACAACAGAACGAGTGTAGTCTGGAGTCTGTTTCAAACTCTACTAAAGCAGAAAATTGAGGGTATTTAGATGGCCCGAGTCTCAATGGGTATAAGCTTCCTAGCAGGCCAAGATTCTATCCTCTCGAAATACTCAACAGGGACAACACCATCAAAACCTTCTGTCACTCAAGGTGTTTGGCAACTGTTTTAGGAGCAGCCAAACACCTCATTTGCAGCAGGATAGTGTTTCGTTGCTCTTATCTCGCCGTACAGGAAATAATCCTCTCGCTATTCCTTAAAACTGTATAATATAATAACTTAAAATAAGAAAATCCAAATACTATTTCCCAAGGTGCTTATTTTTTAAATTGTTATGTGCGTATGCTTATAAGCAGAAACACTAAATGACCCCGAAATCATCATTACTTGTAAGATAACGATAATGACTACAATTTCAAGCTTTTAGACAGATATTAATTTTCACAACTTACTCAACGACAATACACGCAGATGATCCATACATTCAATATAATTATACGATGTACCAACCGTGGAATGCAAAATCGTTGATCTAACAGAAAATATGATTATACCATTTCCATAAACATACCTAAGCAATCCATATTAAATCGTCAAAGCCACAATGAAAGTCCGAGAAGGATTATAGAAACCGATATATGCATACAAATTGTAGCGAAACGTCCAAGGTATTTATGTAAATTCTTGCCTATATTAACAGGATGTTTGGATTTTGGTTTAAAGGTAAAATAACAATCATAAGCTTATAAAAAACTCCAAATGTAAACTTTATAATACCTGGTTCTTGAAGATCGCTTCATGTTCAAGCACTTTTTTACCATATTGTCTCATTGTCACATCCAGGATATGCATCTTCAACGGTAGTTGGTACGAAGGCGTTTAATAACGACCATTAGTAAAACCATTGTTGTCTCCATAAAAAAGCCATCTACTACTATTGGAATCCTCATTAACATCCCTCAGATCCGCTTCAGAATCAAGCTCCAAGGTTTTCTCATCGATTTTCAGAAATTGCCAACATTAGGAACCATGTCAGCTTTAACGAAGAACTATATATATATATATAAAATGTTGCAACAATCTAAACAAAGTGATTATGTGAAAGATTTAGGGAAACATTTATTCTTACCTTAACAAAAGATTAACACTTGAGGGCTAGTTACTCGTACATCTATTGAGGAGCCATGGTTAGCACCAAGGGTCTACAAAATGAAATCAATGATATATGTTAGTCTCGTTTTTGTAATCGCTAAAAGAAAGCTATGAGAAAATTGCACCTATCTTGTAGATGCAATAGCCATATAATTTGTTAGCATAAGGCTGAGGTTTATATATTCAGATGCAGCAACAAACATCCGCCATGGCTGCAATCACACCCTCGACCGCTTGTGACTGCCCAACCAATGCACGGGCATTTGTAGACCATACAAACTGAACATAAAACACTCATCATCGCCTGTATTATAATCAACATAGTACCACCATCAACACCCGTGATTCGAGGGACACTCGAATAGTATCATCATAGCCTTTTAGGAGCTTCCAACAGATACATCAACACATACTCGGATATGTTACTCATCACAGCCACAGTGATCACATATTCCAAGGATACATAATCATATTCCAGTACACCATATGGCAAAATCCGACCAGGAGGGATAATAAGCCTATCACAATCGTCACCCAACCGTCTCTGTCGTTGCCTGCCAAGGACGAAGACAATGAAAGGAGGGGGCGACGAAACAATGTTCTTTACGACACCAATTAGTGTAGTAGAAACCATAAGATATGATATCATTTTAATATCAGGCATAATAACCAAATTCACACCAGCTTGGGACACACAGTCAAAGCAAACTACCAATCACGGTAAATAAATCTGGATACACTAAGGCAAGCTTACCAATCGTGTTCAAAGATACTGCAAGAATGGCAGCAAACTTACCAAACATGCGACATCAAAGGGAGTGTAAACACCATATTTTTCAGCAACAATAGGATATACCAGATGATAAACCGTTCGTGGATGCAAATCGAAATATCTACCACGCCAAGCGACATGTTATACCAATGGTATGAAACAACTGAAAGCCACAACAAAAACTATAATAATGGCATTATTCTAATTATAAACTTGACACCCACAAAACAAAATACGTGGCGGCTACAAACAGGTTCCCCTGATGCCTTTCCAAGCCACGACCCCCTTTTAACCAAGACAATACCTTAATCGGTAATTATCGTATTTTCGCCTCATAATCTGTAACCACACTGAAATTGTGGCCACTCGAGCAACGTACCTCAACAATGGAACCAAAATCAGCCACCAAAGTAAACGCCTTGTGTATGAACAGTAAGACAATAGATTCATCAGATGGACGTTAGGGTGAAATAGGCATCATACCGCCATGGCTACAAACACAAACTGTGATGCCCCGCCAAGATATGGATGATTCAGTACGAATACCACATCAACAGAACACATAAGCAATTTAACTAACAGGACACTCACTTCTTTATTCTTTAATAGTACATCTCGCCTCACAAACATTCACAGTTTGATTAGATTAAATCTTTCACAGCTTTTCGTCATGTTTTTATTGTTCTCACCCCCAAACTAACCCTAAGTTAACAGAGCAAACAGAAACCCTAAATTAATAGAAACCCTAATCAAACACTTTGCCATATCAAGAATCATAAACCCCCATATTTGTAAAAATGACCTACTTATCAGTTATATCAAACGAGAAAACCACGTCACCAACCTACCAACAACGCGGCGTAACACAAATTGTGGCAACGAAGAGGTAGGGGTAACGCATCATAGGTGGGTCCAACACAACGACATATATAACCAACTAAAAAATTTAAAACCTAAATCAACATAAATCCATGCTTGATAACAACGAATTAACAGAAATATCTAACCACAAATCACATAATCAAAGTAAGTGACAATGTCAAAACAAATAATGGTACCTAATATGATAATCGTGTCACCGGATAATCATGACAATCAAACCAACCCAGATCCGATCAAAAGGCAGCCGATCAAATTTATAGGGAAAAACAATGGCAGTCATCTAAAGGTCAACAATGGCAAACCAATAAAAGTTTAGGTGAGAGAGAGAGTAGAAAATGAAGGCATGAAGGGGTGTTTAGCCAGTACATAACCAGACAACACCAATTAAGGTGCAAAGGGCAAAATGAAAGGGCAATTAAAATCAATCAAACGAAAGGGTAATGAAACAATAAATCAACAGTAAAGGGCAATTGATCATTAATGAGTAACGGGCATAAAACGGGTTCGGATCCAAAACCGTGAGTGTTTTGTGTGTGTAGATTTTGTGAGGGAAGGAGGCAACTGTGAGAGGGGAAGTATAACACCCCATTTTGATAAATGGAATGTCATGCGTGATTATGGCGTGTCATCAAAGCACACAAGGATAAATGTCTAAACATTACATGACCATAAAGGAAATACTGGAATCAAACATCGATAGTCCAAAACTAGAAGTCATCACACACAAATCTAAGTACTGTAAATGAAAGGACTAAACAATGTCCATGGAAATGAGTATCAAAGTATAGAATAATGCATAAAGTAAAGAAGGCTAGGAAGCTTCCAATCCATATGCACGTACGCTTAAAATCTACGAGCGTCCCTGAGTACCTGCCGTTTTTGGAACATGAAAAGGAAAACGACTGAGCAATATGCTCAGTGCACGTATATACAAGTAAAGCATGAATAATATAAGCATATAAGCATGAAACAGCAGAAGAAACTAAGTCCTGGATAACCTGGTTATATCTTAGTAAAACGGGTTTTATAGTTTGAAAAGCCTTATGTTTATCTTGTAAAAACTGGTTAACATATTTTACCATTAGCCAATATAGGTCATGAAATATCAGAGTGCATGAATACTTGGAGGGGTGACCTCGTCATGCAAATTAGAGAGGATGCCTCTAATTTAATATATTGGTTTTGGGTAGGAGGGATCAGCTCCTTGTGAAGGATGCAAGGCACACACCACATTCACACTAAGTAATCTGCTGAAATCTGAAAGGGACGCCACGAGCTATCACTCCGCCATGGTGAAGTCATAACACTGGTGCCTCCAGTGTTATGGTTATGGTACCTCCATAACTAGGTGAAACTGGTCATGCATGTATATGACTTTTGGTATTCTAATTAAACATAAGCAATCAAAACATATAAAACATATACTGAGGAAAACAGTTGGATGCATACGGGAAATCTTAATAAGGAAAGAATGTCCATACTAAAAGGACGGAGAATCCGTACCTTGTGTCCAGTGAACGAAGAAGACGAACGGAAGAGAGTCCTACTTCGGTATCACTAATGCTACATAAATACATACGTGTATAAGTATCTGATTACTGAGTACGTAACTGGTTTTATGTCATGTCTTAGCTTGTTTTATATGTTCATGTAATGTTTTACTGATTTAAGCTTTATACTGTGTTTATCATATATTCTGTCTCTTCTGATTAAGTATTACTTGTATTTCATGTATTATTATACTTGTTGTGTAATAATAAGTAACTTTCTAAAATTAGCAGGTTTCCTAAAAAAGAAAGTTTCCAAAAATAGAAAGTTACCAAAAATAGAAAGTTTCCAAAAATAGAATTACTGCTTAAAATAGATAAGTTTCTAAAAATAGAAAGTTTCCATAAACAGATAAGCTGCCTTACATAAATAAGTTTCAAAAAAATAGAAAGTTTTCATAATTAGATATAAGTTGGATAATTAAGCTAATTATATAAGCTTAAGTGTTTTCTGATTAATATTCTAAGTCATGTGATTATATAGTATAGTTTATTAATTATTTCATGTGAATTAAATAAACTATAGGTTAAATTATTTAATTAAATATAACATGATTTAATTAAATTAAAGGTAAAATACTTAGGTTAAAACATGTATTATTATTTATTAATAATATAACCTAAGTCATAAAATTAATTAATTATAAGTCATGGATTTAATAATTAATTAATTATATAGTCTAATTAAAAAATAAAATACTTAGGTTAAAATTCATGGGTTAATAATAAAATTAATAACCTAGGTCATGTAAATTAAATTAATCATGTTCATGCTTTTAATTAATTTAATTTTAATCTTGTAAAAAAATAATATAACTTGTAAAAATAATAAACCTTGAAAAATAACTCATGAACCGGACCGTGTTTTAAATCTAAACATGTGAACCGGACCCGTGATTAAAACCCATGAACCGGATCCGTAACCATCACCATACCCCGACCTAGGTCGGGGTTTTCCCTTCCTTGCTGCTGCCGTAACCCGAGACCACCCAAACCACCACCAAGCCGAGACCAAGTGGTCTCGGTGGTGCGAGTAAACCCAAGCCGATACCCCCCTTGGGGCTCGGTTAGGTGTCGGCCACAACAAACAAACACCCCTTAACCCTAATTGATTACCCCATGATTATTAACATGTTTATATCTTGAATTTGTTTATTAAAAACATGCATGATTTTATGTGATTAAATAAATCAAAACATAAAAAGAAAAAGGTTAAAGGTTATACCAATCACGTGAATCGAATGAGGATGAACACACCACGATTTTTGCAATAATCAAAGACCAAAATCAACCCGAATCACCCTTGTGGTGACGTAAACCCGACGGCCAAAGACAAAGGAAGAAGAAAAAGATTTTTAGGGTTTTTCTTGTTTTTACTAAATGTGTTAAATGAAAATAACTTTCTCCATAATTCATGTTTAGCAAAATTTAATGGGCTTGGCCCCTTTTCCTTGTTGTGTCCGGGGGTATGGGGCCCACATGTGGTAACCCGAACATTTTCTATGTCTAAAATATAAGTGTGTTCTCGTGTTCGTGTTTTACGTGTTCTAATTAGTTATCGATCGTGACTTAATATATTTATTCGTGTTCGTAATAAATATATATACATACGTAATATGAGCTCGTGGTTAATTTACGTTCATGATTTCATGTTCGTATGTTCGTGATTATAATTATTATTGGAATAATTATCGTGTGTTAATACGTAACAAATACTTATCGTGTTATAATACGTACGTAATACTTGTAATTCTTGTTCGTGAAACGTAAACGTGCTATAAAAGGAAAGTTCTAATCATGTACGTATTATCGTAAAGGTACTATTCATGGTAAAAGCATGCGGGTTTTACAACTCTTCCTCCCTACAAAGAATAATTCGTCCCTGAATTATAGATAAAGTAAACTGGAAAAGAAGAACATACCCGAAATCAAAATATGAAATGAGGGTAGGAAGCCCGGATAGACTCCTCTGTTTCCCAAGTGGCTTCCCACTCGGTATGATCCCTCCAAAGGTTTTGACGAATGGAATCGTCTTCCTTCTCATGACTCGTTCTTGTCTGTCAAGAACTCGTTCGGGTTCTTCTATGAAAGTGAGATCTTCACGAATCTGTTCCAGTGGATATTGAACCATGTGAAGGGGATGATACTGGTACCCTCTGAGTAAGGACACATGGAAAACATTGTGTACGTGCGAAAGCTACGGAGGTAACGCTAAACGGTAAGATACTTCACCGACTCGTTCAATGATATCAAACGGTCCGATGAATCGAGGACTGCATAACTCTTCTGAAGTGACCGTGCTTCTTGCAGTTTCTGCTTAGCTACTGCGACCCTCTCATTAGTCAGCTCAATGATTTCTGGTCCTTCAAGTGTTCGCTCACCAACCTGACCTCAACATGTCTTCACACTTGATACTTGCGTGCCAACTGTTGTTGTATGCAAACTCCACCAAACAGATATAATCGTCCCAATCACCCGTCCATTCCAATGCACATGACCTCAACATGTCTTCCAATGTTTGAATCGTTCGCTCTGATTGGCCGTCTGTTTGAGGATGAAAAGCCGTGCTAAGCTTAAGTTGTGTACCCCAAGCTTTCTGCTGACTTCTCCAGAATCGCGAAGTGAATCGAGGATCTCTGTCTGAGACGATGCTGGATGGAGCACCGTGAAGTCTCATGATCTCCCTTCTATAAGTATCAGCGAGTTTACTGACCGAATCTTCCTTGCGGATCGGTAAGAAATGAGCTGATTTGGTAAGTCGATCAACGATAACCCAAATTGCATCGTGCTTCCTCTTGGTTGGCGGAAGACCAGTAACAAAATCCATGGTGATTTTGTCCCACTTCTACTATGGAATATCTAACGGTTGAAGAAGACCGCCAGATCGCTGATGCTCGATCTTAACCTGCTGGCAGGTAAGAAATTTGGAGACGTAAGTGGCAACATCCTGTTTCATACCACTCCACCAAAAGTACTGCTTGATGTCATGGTACATCTTGGTCGAACCAGGATGTATAGAGAATGGGGAGCTATGAGCCTCAGCTAACAAGGCTTACCGGAGTTCTTGATCATCAGGAACACAAAGTCTCGTGCCCTGCCATAAGATACCATCTGCATCTACTCGAAATTCTGTCTGCTTCTCCAAATTCTGAATTATCGCCCAGATTTCTCCATCATCTTTCTAAGCTTCCTTGATCTTAGAGAGTAACTCGGGTTGTACTCTAAGATTAGCCCAGTAACCGTGCTGTCCACGTACATTGATCTCTATGTCTAGTCGCTCCAAGTCTCTTATGATTTCTTCCTCAATCTCAATGCCGTTGATCATTCCGGACTTTCTGCTAAGTGCATCTGCTACTACATTCGCCTTGCTGGGATGATACTACAGATTAATGTCATAATCCTTCAACAACTCTAACCATCTCCTCTGTCTCATGTTCAATACACGCTGAGTGAAGATATACTTCAAGCTCTTGTGGTCCGTGAAAATATCACATGATTCTCTATATAAATAGTGCATCCATATCTTCAATGCAAACACGACTGCTGCAAGTTCCAAGTCATGCGTAGGGTAATTTTCCTCATAAGGCTTAAGCTTCCGTGAAGCGTACGCGGATCACTTTCCCATGTTGCATGAGAACACAGCCAAGTCCCTTCCCCGATGCATCACTGTAGATTTGAAATCCACCCGTACCAGATGGGAGAGTAAGAATAGGTGCAGATACTAACTTCTGCTTCAGGTCTTCAAAGCTCTTCTCTCGTTCTTCAGTCCAGACGAATTTCTCCCCTTTCCGCATCAGTTTGGTCAATGTTAGTGCTAGGCAGGAAAAGTTCTCCACGAACCTACGGTAATAACCAGCTAAGCCTAAGAAACTGCGGACTTCAGTCGCTGATGTCGGCCTTGGCCATTTGGTAATAGCCTCAACCTTTGCTAAATCCATCGTGATTCCTTCTGCTGATACAATGTGACCTAAGAATGCCACCTTGTCTAACCAGAACTCACACTTGGAGAATTTAGCATACAACTGCTTCTGGCGAAGAATCTGTAGTACTGTACGAAGATGGTCTTCGTGTTCCTCCTTGGACTGAGAGAAAATTCAGGATGTCATCAATGAAAACAATGACGAACTTGTCCAGAAATTCATGGAAGATTCTGTTCATCAAATCCATAAACACTGCTGGAGCATTGGTCAGACCGAATGGCATGACTACAAATTCGTAGTGGCCATAACGTGTACGGAAGGCAGTCTTGGCGATGTCCTGCTCCTTAACCCGTAGCTGATGGTAACCAGACCTTAGATCAATCTTGGAGAAATGTTTTTCCCCTTGGAGTTGGTCAAACAGATCGTCTATACGTGGGAGTGGATACCTATTCTTGATGGTAATCTTGTTGAGCTCGCGATAATCTATGCAAAGACGCATACTGCCGTCCTTCTTCTTAACAAATAAGACCGGTGCGCCCTATGGAGATGCGCTCGGTCGAATGAAATCTCGTTCCAGAATTTCTTGCAGTTGATCCTTCAGCTCCTTTAACTCTATCGGAACCATGCGATAAGGAGCCTTGGAAATCGGCTCAGCTCCTGGGATGAGCTCCATATTAAACTCCACTTCACGTGCAGGTGGTATGCCCGAAAGTTCTTCTGGAAATACATTTGGAAATTCTGACACTATCAGCTGATCCTGAATTGACGGGGATTCAGCATCCATGTCATGAACAGTAGCTAGATAACCCTCGCACCCATGTGACAGTAGTGCACGTGCTTGCAGGGTTGATATGATTTATACAGATCTGCCGGGTACGAACCCGTTATGAATGTACTCTGGTACATTAACATCATCGAAGATCACTCGATATGAATGGCAGTCTATGGTAGCATGATGCTTGGATAACCAATCCATGCCCAAAATCATGTCAAAATCATTCATGTCCAGCAGAAGTGCGTCAAAAGGACGAACCTTGTCGTCAAACTCTAGGGGAAGGCTCTTGTACACATGGGTTATAAGTACAGAGTCTCTCAAAGGCGTGGAAATACTGAGTCTATTCTCCAGTGGCATGGGAAGTATCCTAATATTCTTGGTATAAGCAGTAGAAATGACCGAGTGAGTAGCACCCGTATCAAACAGAACACATGCAGCTTGACCATACATATACAAGATTCCAGTGATGGTACCTGTAGACTTGTTGGCCTGATCGTGAGATGTCGTCTAAATGCGTCCAGTAGTAGGAGGCGGCTTGGTATCAACATGTCCCAATGTGCCCTCCATCTCGCCCTTGCGGCAGTCGTTCATGCGATGGCCAGGAAGACCACACTTGAAGCATGCGTCACTGTCGCGGCGACATGGCCCTGGGTGCGTACGGTGGCAAGTAGAGCAAAGAGGATGAGTATATCCTCCAACAGGTGTCCTGACTGGCTGAGAACCTGATAAAACATTATACATGAGACATGATAATAGGATACAAAGGACAATGCGGATAATCGTAATATTGGATACCAGTGATAGCTGGACGGTTAGGCTGCGAACCTCTTTGGTTCTGGTCCCTACCGTTACCATGATTCCTGGTAGAAGATTTGTTAATGTGTCAGAATTATGAATCATAACATGTAATCATAAGAAAATGCATAGGTATAAGGACCCGCTGCTGTTGGAGTGTCCAGCGTTGTTACGGTAATTATCATTACCGCCACACCTATCTGTAGCAGAACGGTCATTAGTCTGACCTTTTCCCTTGGGCTGATTAGGCTGCTGCTGAGTAGCCGGCTGAGACCGGTCCCCAGTATTCTTCCTGGAAGATACAATTTAAAGAGATGAAATATTGACATATACTGAAAGAATACGAATTGGTCACCGCTTGAATACGAATGTTTACCTCTTATCGGGTCTCTCTGCTTCCCCGAACTCATCTCTCTCCTGCAGCATCTCCAGCTTACGTGCTGCATCGGCCACTTGTGCTACCATGTTGAACGTAGCACACACCAAGTTATTTGCGACCGATGTGTGAAGAGCCCACCTGAAGTGGTTTGCCTGCTCTTCAGGAGTAACTGCCGCTGCACCAAGGAAACCAGCTAAGCGAAGAAAGCGCTGCATGAACTCGTTGCTATTATCCCCAGCTCTCTGTCGGATCCCATGGTACTCTCTCTTCAGCTTGTCCTGCTCAGCCTTGGGAAAGAACTGCTCCATCACCCTATCCCTGAACTGAGCCCATGTCAAACCACCCACCCAATTATCACTTCCATCAGACTGCTTCAATACATCACCTTCGAACCGGTAGCATGCCAACCTCGACTTGAAAACGGGGTCACAACCCATAGCATCGAAGATCTTATCAATGTGAGCCAACGATCTTTCAGCTTCACTGGGGCTATCTGTTCTCTCGAAAGCTCGAGGATGGAGCTTGTTGAATCTCTCCAGCCATGTGGCCAATGTCACTGGAGGAGGAGGAGGTACTGGGTAATGCTGCTGATTGTTGGCAGCCTGAACCTCAACCCTGATTTCGTTCCTCAGATGAGGAAGCAAAGCTTGCATTGCAGCTTGGATTGCTGCATTGAGTTGTTCTGCTCGCGTGTGAGAACCATCTGGCAGTATAACATAAAATACATGATTAAACTGATCAAAACATAAACTATATACATGAAAAAAATTTATACCAATAAATCATGAGAAAAATTTTATGTAGGGAAATTTGTACATGAATGCATGATGTAGTTTTATGAAAACTTTTGTATGCGCGAGAGTGAACGCCTATGGTCAGTTCACCCAAAACAAAAGACATGGCGAGGGGACGCCTATGGGTCGGTCCCAAATTTAAAAGTTTCGATAAAACACATGTGACTAAATAGGGCCAGACCTGTACCAACCATTACTTAGTCATAAACCTGCGACAACGACATATATATGTATGCATGAAAATGATGAATGTATGAAAATGATGAATGCATGAAAACCGACTGTCAGTTCTAGGAAGACCATAATGACCACTAATCACAGGTCATGTTTTGAGAGCCTACAGGTCGAAGCCTTGGCTCTGATACCATAACTTTAACACCCCATTTTGATAAATGGAATGTCACGCGTGATTATGGCGTGTCATCAAAGCATACAAGGATAAATGTCTAAACATTACATGACCATAAAGGAAATACCAGAATCAAACATCGGTAGTCCAAAAGTAGAACTCATCACACACAAACATAAGTACTATAAATAAAAGGACTAAACAATGTCCATGGAAATGAGTATCAAAGTATAGAATAAGGCATAAAGTAAAGAAGGCTAGGAAGCTTCCAGTCCATATGCACGTACGCTTAAAGTCTACGAGCGTCCCTAAGTACCTGCCGTTTTTGGAACATGAAAAGGAAAACCGCAGAGCAATACGCTCAGTGCACGGATATACAAGTAAAGCATGCATAATATAAGCATATAAGCATGAAACATCGGAAGAAACTAAGTCCTGGATAACCTGGTTATATCTTAATAAAACGGGTTTTATAGTTTGAAAAGCCTTATGTTTATCTTGTAAAAACCGTTTAACATATTTTACCAATAGCCACTATAGGTCATGAAATATCAACGTGCATGAATACTTGGAGGGGTGACCTCGTCATATAAATTAGAGGGGCTGACTCTAATTTAATATACTGGTTTTGGGTAGGAGGGATCAGCTCCTTGTGAAGGATGCAAGGCACACACCACATTCACACTGAGTAATCTGCTGAAAACATGTAACTAGGATGCACCCATACGTCCCACCTGATAATATAATAAATGGCCAAAAGCTGAAAGGGATGCCACGATCTATCACTCCGCCGTGGTAAAGTCATAACACTGGTGCCTCTAGTGTTATGGTTATGGTACCTCCATAACTAGGTGAAACTAGTCATGCATGTATATGGCTTTAGGTATTCTAATTAAACATAAGCAATCAAAACATATAAAACATATACTGGGGAAAACAGTTGGCTGCATACGGGAAATCCTAATAAGGAAAGAATGTCCATACTGAAAGGACGGAGAATCCGTACCTTGTGTCCAGTGAACGAAGAAGACGAACGGAAGAGAGTCCTACTTCGGTATCACTAATGCTACATAAATACATACGTGTATAAGTATCTGATTACTGAGTACGTAACTGGTTTTATGTCATGTCTTAGCTTGTTTTATATGTTCATGTCATGTTTTACTGATTTAAGCTTTATACTGTGTTTATCATATATTCTGTCTATTCTGATTAAGTATTACTTTTATTTCATGTATTATTATACTTGTTGTGTAATAATAAGTAACTTTCTAAAAATAGTATGTTTCCTAAAATAGAAAGTTTCCAAAAATAGAAAGTTACCAAAAATAGAAAGTTTCCAAAAATAGAATTACTGCTTAAAATAGATAAGTTTCTAAAAATAGAGAGTTTCCATAAATAGATTAGCTGCCTTAAATAAATAAGTTTCAAAAAAATAGAAAGTTTCCATAATTAGATATAAGTTGGATAATTAAGCTAATTATATAAGCTTAATTGTTTTCTAATTAATATTCTAAGTCATGTGATTATATAGTATAGTTTATTAATTATTTCATGTGAATCAAATAAACTACAGGTTAAAGTATTTAATTAAATATAACATGATTTAATTAAATTAAAGGTAAAATACTTAGGTTAAAACATGTATTATTATTTATTAATAATATAACTTAAGTCATGAAATTAATTAATTATAGGTCATGGCTTTAATAATTAATTAATTATATAGTCTAATTAAAAGATAAAATACTTAGGTTAAAATTCATGTGTTAATAATAAAATTAATAACCTAAGTCATGTAAGTTAAATTAATTATGTTCATGCTTTTAATTAATTTAATTTAAATCTTGTAAAAAAATAATATAACTTGTAAAAATAATAAACCTTGAAAAATAACTCATGAACCGGACCGTGTTTTAAATCTAAACATGTGAACCGGACCCGTGATTAAAACCCATGAACCGGACCCGTAACCATCACCATACCCCGACCTAGGTCGGGGTTTTCCCTTCCTTGCTGCTGCCGTGACCCGAGACCACCCAAACCACCACCAAGCCGAGACCAAGTGGTCTCGGTGGTGCGAGTAAACCCAAGCCGAGACCCCCTTGGGGCTCGGTTAGGCATCGGCCACAACAAACAAACACCCCTTAACCCTAATTGATTACCCCATGATTATTAACATGTTTATATCTTGTTTCAATTTGTTTATTAAAAACATGCATGATTTTATGTGATTAAATAAATCAAAACATAAAAAAAAGGTTAAAGGTTATACCAATCACGTGAATCGAATGAGGATGAACACACCACGATCTTTGCAATAATCAAAGACCAAAATCAACCTGAATCACCCTTGTGGTGATGTAAACCCGACGGCCAAAGACAAAGGAAGAAGGAAAAGATTTTTAGGGTTTTTCTTGTTTTTACTAAATGTGTTAAATGAAAATAACTTTCTCCATAATTCATGTTTAGCAAAATTTAATGGGCTTGGCCCCTTTTCCTTGTTGTGTCCGCGGGTATGGGGCCCACATGGGGTAACCCGAACATTTTCCGTGTCTAAAATATAAGTGTGTTCTCGTGTTCGTGTTTTATGTGTTCTAATTAGTTATCGATCGCGACTTAATATATTTATTCGTGTTTGTAATAAATATATATACATACGTAATATGAGCTCGTGATTAATACGTTCATGATTTCATGTTCGTATGTTCGTGATTATAATTATTATTGGAATAATTATCGTGTGTTAATACGTAACAAATACTTATCGTGTTATAATACGTACGCAATACTTGTAATTCTTGTTCGTGAAACGTAAACGTGCTATAAAAGGAAAGTTCTAATTTTGTACGCAGTATCGTAAGGGTACTATTCATGGTAAAAGCATGCGGGTTTTACAGGAAGGAAACAATATTTTTAATACTGTGTGAGGGGAATCACTGTTCATTGGGAACCGTGATTCCCCTCTCTTATACGGAGAGTAATAAATGTTGTTTGTATAGCAAATTCATCTTAAACGTTTTACAAGTTTGGTCGCAAATGTTTCCTTGTGAATTTGCTTGATACACGAAGTATGATAGAAGCTTGGCATAAACTCCACCAACAAGTTACTTGCATTGTAACACCCCATTTTGGAAATGGAATATTACGCATATCATGGCGTGTCATCAAAGCATACAAGGATAAATGTCTAAGCATTATTCAACCATAAAAGGAAATACCGGAATCAAACATCGGTATCCCAAAGTAAAGCTCATCACACACAAACATAAATACTGTAAAAGGAAGGACGAAACAATGTCCAAAGCAACTGTATCAAAGTAAAGGAAATGCATAAAGTAAAGAAAGACAGTAAGGCTTCCAGTCCATATGCACCTACGTTTCAGATCTACGAGCGTCCCTGAGTACCTGCCGTTTTGGGAACATGAAAAGGAAAACGGCTGAGCAAGACGCTCAGTGCATGGATGTACAATAAAGCATGATATAGGATAAGCATGTAACATATAACAGCGGAAGACTAAGTACTGAGTAAACTGGTTAAGTAACATGAAAACTGGTTTTATAGTTTGAAAAGCCTTATGTTTAACCTGTGAAAACTGTTTTAACATATATATACCATAGCCCATATAGGTCATGAAAAGGTCACGTGCATGAATACTTGGAGGGGTGACCTCATCATGCTGATTAGAGGGGATGCCTCTAATCAATATACTGATTTGGGTAGGAGGGATCAGCTCCTTGTGAAGGGTGCAAGGCACACACCACATTCACCATGATAAACTGAATAAAACATGTAACTAGGATGCACCCATACGCCCCGACTGATATAATAATATGGCCAAACTGAAAAAGGGACGCCACGAGCAATCACTCCGCCGTGGGGAAGTCATAACATCGGTGCCTCCAATGCTATGGTTATGGTACCTCCATAACTAGGTGAAACTGGTCATGCTTGTATATGGCTATAGTTTATGCTAAATTAACATAAGCAGTTCAAAACAATAAAACAAATGCTGGGGAAAACAGTTGGCTGCATACGGGGAAATCCTAATAAGGAAGGAATGTCCATACTGAAAGGACGGGAATCCGTACCTCAAGTCCAGTGAAATGAACGGAAGAAAGACTCCTACTTCTGGATCACTAATGCTACATGAATACACACGTGTATAAGTATCGATTCACTGATTACGTACTGGGTTCTGTGTCTTGTTATAGCTGATTTGGTATGTTTTAGGTCATGGTTCACTGTTTAAAGCCTTAAACTGTGTTTATCTTGTATTTCTGGTTTATCTGATTAAGTATTACTGTTGTTTCATACATTAATATACTTACTGTATAATAATAAGTAACTTTCCAAAAATAGCAGGTTTCCAAAAATAGAAAGTTTCCAAAAATAGAAAGTTTCCAAAAATAGAAAGTTTCCAAAAATAGAAAGTTACCAAAAATAGAAAGTTTCCAAAAATAGAAAGTTTCCAAAAATAGAAAGTTTCCAAAAATAGAAAGTTTCCAAAAATAGAAAGTTTCCAAAAATAGAATTTACTGCCTAAAATAGATTAGTTTCTAAAAATAGAAAGTTTCCAAAAATAGATCAGCTGCCTTAATTAAATAAGTTTCCATATATAGAAAGTTTCCATAATTAGATTAGCTGCCTGAAATAGATTGATTTCCATATATAGAAGGTTTCCATAATTAGATTAGTTGCCTTATTTAATTAAGTTTCTATAAATAGAAGTTTCCATAATTAGAATTAAGCTGATTTCATAAGCTAACATGTAAGTCTAAGTGTTATAAGCTTACTACTTAAGTCATATGATATAGTGTATAGTTTAATTATTATTTCATGTATTTTAATTAAACTATAGGTTAAGCATTTTAATTAAAGTATAACATGTATAATTAAAATGAAATGAAAATACTTAGGTTAAAATGTGTATTATTATTTATAATAATATAACCTAAGTCATGTCTAAATTAATTAATTATAGGCATGTTTTAATAATTAATTAATCATAACTTATAACATAAAATACTTAGGTTAAATTAATGTCATGATAAACTAATAATTAAAATAACCTAAGTCATGATTTAATTAATATTTCATGTTATTAATTAATTATATCCTAAGTTCATGATTCATAAAATTACATGTAACATAGATCATGATTTTAACCAACGAACCATGAATCGGGTATGAATTCGACACCGTACCCCGGGCCAAACCCGGGGCACACGTGTCCCCTTGCTGCCGTGGGTCCCACATGATCCAACCAAGACCAATTGTGGTCTTGGTGGTGGCGGCAATAGCAAACCAAACCCCCCTCGGGTTTGTTTTGCTAGGCGGCTAGAAACAAACACCCCTTTAAATCATTCCTTGATTTTATTTAATACTAAAACATGTTAGATCAATGATTATTATCTTGTTTTCATAAGAAAAATAATACCATGTTCATGAAAATAATCAAAGATTAAAGAATTAAAAAGAATTAAAAAGAAGGGTTAGAAAGGTATACCACTATGTAGCTTGGAAAAAGGATGAACAAACACGTATTCTAACACTTGTTTTTAAGATCAAAATCAATCAAACACCCCCTTATGGTGGTGTGAAGGTGGCGGCACCAAGAGAATGAAAAGGAGAGGAGAAAACTCTTTTTAGGGTTTTTAGTTTATTTCTTGTAAAATGGAAAATGAAAACATGTTTTTACTTTTACCCCCCTTAACTTCTAAAGTCCATGGGCTAAGCCCATTTCATGCATGTGTGCCGTGGGTATGGGGGCCCCACATGGGGTACCCGTACCTTTCTCGTGTTCCGATGTTTCGTGTTCGTTCGTGGTTAAACGTGCTCGTGATTAACGTGTTTCTGTTTCTTTTAACATGTCGTTTATCATAAACTTAACGCTCGTAAATATATTATAAGTATTTACGTAATTATTTTAGTTAGTATTTTAAATGGTGTTCATGATCTAATTATGTTCACGTGATATATTATTAACTGTTTATCATGGGTTCGTACGTAATCGATACTTGTCATGACATACACGTATGCACTTGCTTGATTATTAGCACATGAATGTGATCAATACTACATGAGGTAAGTTTTAATCTAGAACGTACGATCTTAAGGGCACTATTCATGGTAAAAGCATGCGGGTTTTACAATTCTTCCCCCCTAAAAAGAATAATTCGTCCCCGAATTATAGATAAAGTAAGCTGAAAAGAAGTGACATACCCGAACTCAAAATATGAAGTGAGGGTAAGAAGCCCGGATAGACTCCTCTGTTTCCCAAGTGGCTTCCCGCTCGGTATGGTCCCT
Organism: Glebionis coronaria; assembly: GCA_025667525.1. NCBI lineage: Eukaryota > Viridiplantae > Streptophyta > Magnoliopsida > Asterales > Asteraceae > Glebionis > Glebionis coronaria. Next base: position 264,432,462 of record CM046881.1, on the reverse strand, counting down.
CCAAAGGATTTTGACGAAAGGAATCGTCTTCCTTCTCATGACTCGTTCTTGTCTGTCGAGTACTCGTTCGGGTTCTTCTATAAACGTGAGATCTTCACGTATCTGTTCCAGTGGATACTGAACCATGTGAAGGGGATGATAATTGTACCCTCTGAGTAAGGACACATGGAACACGTTATGCACGTGCGAAAGCTGAGGAGGTAACGCCAATCGGTAAGATACTTCGCCGATTCGTTCAACGATATCAAATGGTCCGATGAACCGAGGACTGAGTTTTCCTTTGATCCCGAAGCGTTTAACACCACGTGCCGGCAAAACCTTGAGGAAGACGTGATCTCCCACATTAAAATGTATGTCCCTACGATGCTTATCGGCGTAACACTTCTGACGTGATCGTGCTTCTTGCAGTTTCTGTTTAGCTACCTCAATCTTCTCATTGGTCATTTCTATAATCTCTGGTCCTTCGAGTGTTCGCTCTCCCACTTGATCCCAGCAAGTTGGAGCGTGACACTTTCTGCCATACAACATTTCGAAAGGAGCACATTTGATACTTGCGTGCCAGCTGTTGTTGTATGCAAACTCGACTAAACAGATGTAATCGTCCCAATCACCTGTCCATTCCAACGCACACGACCTTAACATATCTTCCAATGTCTGAATTGTTCGCTCCGATTGTCCGTCCGTTTGAGGATGAAAGGCTGTGCTCAGCTTAAGTTGTGTACCCCAAGCTTTTTGCAGACCTTTCCAGAATCGCGACGTGAAACGAGGATCTCTGTCTGAGACGATGCTGGAGGGAGTGCCGTGGAGTCTCATGATCTCCCTTCTGTACGTATCTGCGAGTTTACTTACCGGATCTTCCTTGCGTATCGGTAAGAAATGAGCTGATTTGGTGAGTCGATCAACAATGACCCAAATAGCATCGTGCTTTCTCTTGGTAGGCGGAAGACCGGTAACAAAATCCATGGTGATTTTGTCCCACTTCCACTCTGGAATATCCAACGGTTGAAGGAGACCGCCAGATCGCTGATGTTCAATCTTAACCTGCTGACAGGTAAGACATTGGGAGACATACGTGGCTACATCCTGTTTCATACCACTCCACCAAAAGTGCTGTCTGATGTCATGGTACATTTTTGTCGACCCAGGATGTATAGAAAATGGGGGGATGTGAGCTTCAGCTAACAATGCTTCCCGGAGTTCTTGATTATCAGGAACACAAAGTCTCGTGCCCTGCCAAATGATACCGTCTGCGTCCATTCTGAATTCTGTCTGTTTCTCCAAATTCTGAATTATCGCCCAAATCTCTCCATCATCCTTCTGCGCTTCCTTGATCCTAGTCAGTAACTCAGGTTCTACTGTAAGATTCGCCCAGTATCCGTGCTGCCCACGTACCATGATTTCAATGTCAAGCCGCTCCAAGTCCCTTATGTTTTGTTCCTTGATCTCAATGCCGTTTATCATTCCGGACTTTCTGCTGAGTGCATCTGCTACTACATTAGCTTTCCCGGGATGATACTGTAAGTTAATATCATAATCCTTCAACAGTTCCAACCATCTCCTTTGTCTCATGTTCAATTCTCGCTGTGTGAAGATATACTTCAAGCTCTTGTGATCCGTGAAAATGTCGCATGATTCTCCGTATAAGTAATGCCTCCATATCTTCAATGCGAACACCACTGCAGCAAGTTCCAGGTCATGCGTAGGGTAGTTTTCTTCATAGGGCTTAAGCTGCCGTGAAGCATACGCGATCACTTTCCCATGTTGCATGAGAACACAGCCCAGTCCCTTCCCCGATGCATCGCTATAGATCTGAAATCCACCTGTACCAGATGGGAGAGTAAGAATAGGTGCAGATACTAACTTCTGCTTTAGGTCTTCGAAGCTCTTCTCTCGATCTTCCGTCCAGACGAATTTCTCTCCTTTTCGCATCAGTTTGGTGAGAGGCAATGCCAGCCGAGAAAAGTTCTCCACGAATCTTCGATAATATCCAGCTAAGCCTAAGAAACTGCGGACTTCTGTCGCTGATGTTGGCCTTGGCCATTTAGTGATAGCCTCAACCTTCGCTGGGTCCATAGTGATCCCTTCTGCTGATACAATGTGACCTAAGAACGCCACCTTGTTTAACCAGAACTCACACTTGGAGAATTTCGCATACAGCTGCTTCTGACGAAGAATCTGTAGTACAGTACGGAGATGATCTTCGTGTTCCTCCGTGGACTTTGAGAATATCAAGATGTCATCGATGAATACAATGACAAATTTATCAAGGAATTCATGAAAGATTCTGTTCATTAGATCCATGAATACTGCTGGAGCGTTAGTCAGGCCGAATGGCATGACTACAAACTCATAATGGCCATAGCGGGTACGAAAAGCAGTCTTGGCAATATCCTGCTCTTTAACCCTTAGCTGATGGTAGCCTGACCTTAGATCGATCTTTGAGAAGTGTTTGGCTCCTTGAAGTTGGTCAAACAGATCGTCTATACGTTGCAGTGGATATCTGTTGCGGATGGTAATCTTATTAAGTTCACGGTAGTCAATGCAAAGTCGCATGCTGCCGTCCTTCTTCTTAACGAACAAGACCGGTGCGCCCCATGGAGATGCGCTCGGTCTAATGAACCCTCGTTCAAGAAGTTCCTGCAATTGGTCCTTCAGTTCTTTTAGCTCTATGGGAGCCATACGATACGGAGCCTTAGAGATTGGCTCAGCTCCTGGAACAAGGTCGATGTTGAACTCCACTTCTCTTGCAGGTGGTATACCTGGAAGTTCATCTGGGAAGACGTCTTGAAATTCTGAAACTACTGGTTGATCCTGAATCGATGGGGATTCAGCATCCATGTCATGAACCGTAGCGAGATAACCTTCGCAGCCATGTGACAGTAATGCACGTGCTTGCAAGGTAGATATGACTTGTACGGACCGTCCGGGTATGAACCCGTTATGGATGTACTCTGGTGCATTAATGTCGCCGAAGATCACTCGATAAGAGTGGCAGTCTATGGTAGCATGGTGCTTGGATAGCCAATCCATGCCGAGAATCATATCGAACTCAATCATGTCTAGAGGAAGTGCATCTACTGCACGAACTTTATCATCAAACTCTAGAGGAAGACTCTTGTATACATGAGTTATTAATACAGAGTCCCTCAGAGGCGTGGAAATGGTAAGCTTATTTTCTAGTGGCGAGGGAAGTGTCCTGATGTTCTTAGCATAAGTAGTGGAAACAACTGAATGAGTGGCACCCGTGTCGAAAAGAACACATGCAGCCTGGCCGTACATATACAAAATTCCAGTAATGGTACCTGTAGATTTGTTTGCCTGATCGCGCGATGTCGTGTAGACACGCCCAGTGGTAGGAGGCGGTTTAGTATCAGCATGACCCGAAGTACCCTCCATTTCACCCTTACGGCAATCTCTCATACGATGGCCAGGGAGGCCGCACTTGTAGCACGCGTCGGAGTCACGACGACATGGGCCAGGGTGTCTGCGATGGCAGGTGCTGCAAAGAGGATGAGTGAATCCTCCAGCAGGAGTCCTTGCTTGCTGAGGGCCTGCTGATGACAGAACGTGTTAAGGATAAGGTATATGCACGAGTATAAGACGTAAACGTCGAAAGATGCTTACCAGTGTTAGCTGAACGGTTGGGCTGAGAACCCCTGTGGTTCTGGTCCCTTCCGTTACCGTGGTTCCTGGTAGAGATTAACATAGTGTCAGCATGAGAGATATAACATGAAATCATAAGAAGATGCGTAAATAGTAGGACCTGCTGTTGTTGGACTGTCCCGCATTGTTACGGTAATTGTCATTACCGCTGCGCCTTTCCACAACAGAACGGTCGTTAGAGTGACCGTTTCCTTTGGGCTGATTGGGCTGCTGCTGAGTAGCCGGCTGAGACCGGTCCCCAGTTTTCTGCCTGGAAGATACAATTTAAGAGATGATTATAGAACATATAACGATAGGATGCGGTCGGGTTAACGCTAGAACATGAAATGTTTTACCTCTTGTCGGGTCTTTCTGCTTCCCCGAACTCATCACGTTCCTGCAACATCTCAAGCTTTCTTGCTGCGTCAGCCACTTGTGCTACCGTATTGAACGTAGCACATACTAGATTGTTCGCAACCGAGGTGCGAAGTGCCCACCTAAAATGGTGTGCCTGCTCCTCAGGAGTACCAGCCGCTGCTCCTAGAAAACCAGCTAGGCGAAGAAAGCGCTGCATGAATTCATTGCTATTCTCGCCCTGTCTCTGACGTATCCCGTGGTATTCACGCTTGAGTTTGTCCTGCTCTGCTTTAGGAAAGAACTGTTCCATCACTCTCTCCTTGAATTGGGCCCATGTCAAACCAGCGACCCATTCATCACCTCCTTCTGACTGCGTCAAAGCTAGCCACCAGTTGAGTACATCGCCTTCAAACCTGTAGCACGCCAATCTTGCCTTGAAGGCGGGGTCACATCCCATAGCATTGAATATTTTCTCAATGTGAGTCAGCCAGCTTTCCGCATCGCTGGGGCTATCAGTCTTTTCAAAAGCTCTCGGACGGAGCTTGTTAAATCTTTCCAACCATACTGCTAGAGTCACTGGGGGAGGAGGAGGAGGAGGTGCCTGATTCTGCGGCTGCTGATTATTCGCAGCTTGGACTTCAGCACGAATGTCATTCCTCAGTTGAGGAAGTAAGGCTTGCATGGCAGCCTGAATCGCAGCATTGAGCTGCTCTTGCTCGCGTGTGAGAACCATCTGACAGTATAACATAAAACATATGATTAACAGTTCAAACATAAAATATATAAAAGAAAAATTTTATGCCAAAATTTCACGAGAAAAATTTTATGCAAGAAAATCTTTGTATGAATGCATGATGCAGTTTTATGAAAACTTTTGATGCTCGAGAGTGAACGCCTTCGGTCAGTTCACTCAAAATAAAAGACATATCGAGGGGACGCCTATGGGTCGGTCCCAAATCTAAAAGTTTCGATAAAACACATGCGACTAAATAGGGCCAGTCCTGTACCAACCATTACTTAGTCAAAAACCCTGTAACAATGACATGTATATGTATGCTTAAAAATGATGAATGCATGAAAACAACTGTCAGTTCTAGGAAGACCGTAGTGACTACCCACTAATCACAGGTCATATTTGAGAGCCTACAGGTCGAAGCCTTGGCTCTGATACCATAATTGTAACACCCCATTTTGGAAATGGAATATTACGCATATCATGGCGTGTCATCAAAGCATACAAGGATAAATGTCTAAGCATTATTCAACCATAAAAGGAAATACCGGAATCAAACATCGGTATCCCAAAGTAAAGCTCATCACACACAAACATAAATACTGTAAAAGGAAGGACGAAACAATGTCCAAAGCAACTGTATCAAAGTAAAGGAAATGCATAAAGTAAAGAAAGACAGTAAGGCTTCCAGTCCATATGCACCTACGTTTCAGATCTACGAGCGTCCCTGAGTACCTGCCGTTTTGGGAACATGAAAAGGAAAACGGCTGAGCAAGACGCTCAGTGCACGGATGTACAATAAAGCATGATATAGGATAAGCATGTAACATATAACAGCGGAAGACTAAGTACTGAGTAAACTGGTTAAGTAACATGAAAACTGGTTTTATAGTTTGAAAAGCCTTATGTTTAACCTGTGAAAACTGTTTTAACATATATATATACCATAGCCCATATAGGTCATGAAAAGGTCACGTGCATGAATACTTGGAGGGGTGACCTCATCATGCTGATTAGAGGGGATGCCTCTAATCAATATACTGATTTGGGTAGGAGGGATCAGCTCCTTGTGAAGGGTGCAAGGCACACACCACATTCACCATGATAAACTGAATAAAACATGTAACTAGGATGCACCCATACGCCCCGACTGATATAATAATATGGCCAAACTGAAAAGGGACGCCACGAGCAATCACTCCGCCGTGGGGAAGTCATAACATCGGTGCCTCCAATGCTATGGTTATGGTACCTCCATAACTAGGTGAAACTGGTCATGCTTGTATATGGCTATAGTTTATGCTAAATTAACATAAGCAGTTCAAAACAATAAAACAAATGCTGGGGAAAACAGTTGGCTGCATACGGGGAAATCCTAATAAGGAAGGAATGTCCATACTGAAAGGACGGGAATCCGTACCTCAAGTCCAGTGAAATGAACGGAAGAAAGACTCCTACTTCTGGATCACTAATGCTACATGAATACATACGTGTATAAGTATCGATTCACTGATTACGTACTGGGTTCTGTGTCTTGTTATAGCTGATTTGGTATGTTTTAGGTCATGGTTCACTTTTTAAAGCCTTAAACTGTGTTTATCTTGTATTTCTGGTTTATCTGATTAAGTATTACTGTTGTTTCATACATTAATATACTTACTGTATAATAATAAGTAACTTTCCAAAAATAGCAGGTTTCCAAAAATAGAAAGTTTCCAAAAATAGAAAGTTTCCAAAAATAGAAAGTTTCCAAAAATAGAAAGTTACCAAAAATAGAAAGTTTCCAAAAATAGAAAGTTTCCAAAAATAGAAAGTTTCCAAAAATAGAAAGTTTCCAAAAATAGAAAGTTTCCAAAAATAGAATTTACTGCCTAAAATAGATTAGTTTCTAAAAATAGAAAGTTTCCAAAAATAGATCAGCTGCCTTAATTAAATAAGTTTCCATATATAGAAAGTTTCCATAATTAGATTAGCTGCCTGAAATAGATTGATTTCCATATATAGAAGGTTTCCATAATTAGATTAGTTGCCTTATTTAATTAAGTTTCTATAAATAGAAGTTTCCATAATTAGAATTAAGCTGATTTCATAAGCTAACATGTAAGTCTAAGTGTTATAAGCTTACTACTTAAGTCATATGATATAGTGTATAGTTTAATTATTATTTCATGTATTTTAATTAAACTATAGGTTAAGCATTTTAATTAAAGTATAACATGTATAATTAAAATGAAATGAAAATACTTAGGTTAAAATGTGTATTATTATTTATAATAATATAACCTAAGTCATGTCTAAATTAATTAATTATAGGCATGTTTTAATAATTAATTAATCATAACTTATAACATAAAATACTTAGGTTAAATTAATGTCATGATAAACTAATAATTAAAATAACCTAAGTCATGATTTAATTAATATTTCATGTTATTAAATAATTATATCCTAAGTTCATGATTCATAAAATTACATGTAACATAGATCATGATTTTAACCAACGAACCATGAATCGGGTATGAATTCGACACCGTACCCCGGGCCAAACCCGGGGCACACGTGTCCCCTTGCTGCCGTGGGTCCCACATGAGCCAACCAAGACCAATTGTGGTCTTGGTGGTGGCGGCAATAGCAAACCAAACCCCCCTCGGGTTTGTTTTGCTAGGCGGCTAGAAACAAACACCCCTTTAAATCATTCCTTGATTTTATTTAATACTAAAACATGTTAGATCAATGATTAATTATCTTGTTTTCATAAGAAAAATAATACCATGTTCATGAAAATAATCAAAGATTAAAGAATTAAAAAGAATTAAAAAGAAGGGTTAGAAAGGTATACCACTATGTAGCTTGGAAAAAGGATGAACAAACACGTATTCTAACACTTGTTTTTAAGATCAAAATCAATCAAACACCCCCTTATGGTGGTGTGAAGGTGGCGGCACCAAGAGAAGGAAAAGGAGAGGAGAAAACTCTTTTTAGGGTTTTTAGTTTATTTCTTGTAAAATGGAAAATGAAAACATGTTTTTACTTTTACCCCCCTTAACTTGTAAAGTCCATGGGCTAAGCCCATTTCATGCATGTGTGCCGTGGGTATGGGGGCCCCACATGGGGTACCCGTACCTTTCTCGTGTCCCGATGTTTCGTGTTCGTTCGTGGTTAAACGTGCTCGTGATTAACGTGTTTCTGTTTCTTTTAACGTGTCGTTTATCGTAAACTTAACGCTCGTAAATATATTATAAGTATTTACGTAATTATTTTAGTTAGTATTTTAAATGGTGTTCATGATCTAATTATGTTCACGTGATATATTATTAACTGTTTATCATGGGTTCGTACGTAATCGATACTTGTCATGACATACACGTATGCACTTGCTTGATTATTAGCACATGAATGTGATCAATACTACATGAGGTAAGTTTTAATCTAGAACGTACGATCTTAAGGGCACTATTCATGGTAAAAGCATGCGGGTTTTACATGCATAAACCCACACAATTAATATGATCTCTAAATACGTTTAAAAAACTAAATACTTGTTGGTCCCTTTTAACATATTACTCCTTATTAATATTAAGTAGTAACTCGTTAGCAAGACTCAAGTGAGTTGTTTTATTAATTTATAAGAACTAAGAACAAATAAAACAACAATACCAAGTTAACTTTTCAACGTATAGACTTTTATTAAAACTCAATAAAGAATCTATAACCCATTTTGTTTGCGGAATAACAAAGTGGTTGAATGACAATGTGGGGTGATCTCCTCTACTTAAACTTTCAGCCAAAGTTAATAGTTTAAGTTCCAACCTAAACGTTCATATGCACTTTGTCTATATGGTTTGGTTGGTATTGGGAGAGAAGGTTAATAAGAGATTCTACTCTTGTGATGGTTAACCATTTCTCTCCTAAATGCACTCCTTATATAGGTAGTACAAACTAGGGTTTCCATGTCGCATGTTCCCATACAAGAGTTTATCCAGTGGGTGGTTGTTGCCCATGCTGGATAAACAGTATAAAGGACTAATAAACTATTATAGGAAAAGATAAAGGTTGTACTTATAGCTAACTATACAAGCAACCTATTTTGACTTAAAGTAATCTTTTCCCGCCTAATGTAAACCTTCAGAATACTGAAGTGTCTTCAGTATTCTAGAGGAGATCGACATCATTCAGTTTGGTATTGTCAAGCCAAACTAAACTGAAAGCTCTTCTTCATGACTTGTTCTTCAGCAACTTGACCTCCTAGTCTTTGAAGCAAAGACTCCTTTGTCTTCTAAGTTCACTGGAAGAGGAAAGCTGAACATCCTTCAGGAAAACATTCTTTAGTAGGAATCTTTGTTCCTACGACCATGCTTTAGTAGAGTCACATTTCTAATGAACATGAAACACTTAGGGGGATTTTATATTCAAATCCTAGAGTTGCTTCAGGGTCAGTAAATACTGACCCAACAATCTCCCCTATTTGGATATACAAATAGCCTAAGTCTAGGGTCAGTAGTAAGTGAGCATAACAACTTCTTCTTACTTGCACTGAACAATAATAATAAACTTATAAACATGAGATATCATTCATTAAAACATTATGAATTACAAATTGAAAATTACAAATGATTATTTAAATCTTCTTAGTCTTAAGTCCTTCAATGATAGGAGTCTGAATAGATGGATCTGAGTTTCTGTTTTCCAGTATTTCCAGTAAGCACATGCTGAAGGTTCTTGCAGCTTCAGTGAGTCCTGGACCTCAATGGTAAGAGTAGAAGATACTTTGAACATTTCCAAGTAGTTCATTGTTCATTTCATCGAGGTCACTAAGACCAACAAAGTCTTGACGTTCACGATGATTGAACATAATCATTCCCAATTCTGGTTCGTCTAGTACATGCCCATGGAGATGATTCAGAAACTGAACAAAGCCTTTGTATTTCTTTGTGGTGACAAAGATCTCACCCACACCAGGTTTAATCAGATTGGCTCTTTTGTTCAACTCCAGTATAGGATCTTGATCCTCCAGTGAAACTTCAGTACTGATGTTGAGGATCTCACCCATCTTTAGATGGTTTCTCATTGAGTGATCAATTCTGATGCAAACTTCATCCTATCTCTTGAACTTTCTCTTTACAAGCTTTTCATTCATTTCTAGCCATTCAGTACAAGAAAGATCATTTTCTTGGAAGTCCTATAGGATCTCATCAGTCCCATCACCCCTATAGAACTTAAAACGAATATCACCCATATTATAAGCATATTAACGTTTATGATTTTTGAGAGATTTCTTCTGTTCAGCCTTGTTATAATTTTTTTTTCATATAACATTTTTCTCTTGGAGAGGTTCTCTACTTCAGGCTTCCCAATTGCTTCATGCAGACTCATCTTTAGATTTCTTAGCTTTTCTTCTTCATTTAGTCTATACAAGTTATCAATCTCTTCTTGGGAGGCCACTCCAGATTTGATTATCTTTTCATTTAGTGAACCATCTTCAGTTGTATCATCGCTGGTGGTAAGACCATCAGTGTGACTGTCCTTAGCTGAAGACTCCCCCTTAGTCTTAGCTGGACTCTTCTAAGCAAATGGTGACTCATACACAACTGGTTGTTTCTTTGCCTTTTTCTGTACATGTTTTTGAAATAACGGCCGAATGGTGTATTTCTCCCCTTCAGCAGAAGATTGCCCATCAACTTTTGATGAACCACCATTAGGGAGGAAGGTAATAAGAGAGTCCAAGGTGGAGGATACCTTAGCCAGCATTGCTGGAACATTTTCATGGGCACCAAGTTTCTGTTGAACCTCTTCAGATAAGGTCAACTTTTGTGTCTCCAACAATGCTACCCTGTCCTTGATCTTTGAAACAGAGTCACATAATTCATTCAGCTGGCCTGGAACATGTTTGAACTCTGGTGGGAACTCTAGTGAAGCACTATTAATGGAGTCCATGAGTGAGGACATCTCTTGCTTCAGAGAGGTGGATGTTACCACATTTTTCACCATAGGCTTTAGGGCATCAAGAATAACATCTTTGATCTGTTCAGCAGTGGGAGGAGTTGGTCTTGCTATTAATGTGGTAATTTCAGCACGAGCAATGACTTTTTCTTCCTTGATCCTATTCACCTGTGACTGAAGAACCAATAATTGATTTGTCAATTCTTTTACCTGAATATATCTGGGGGATGGTGGCTTAGAAGTATGTTCAGCAAGATCCTCCTCTGGATAACTCTCATCAAGATTTACTGAAGCCCTTTCATCAAAAACAAGCTCCTTTTCAAAGTCTTCAGAAGACATATTGAACATGAAAGAAGGCAAGTGTCCCACCTTGGCGCCAGTAGTGAGAGGTACTTCCTTTGTTGTCTTTTCAGCATCACCTCCAGTGTGAGGATCAGTTTCTACTCCTTCACCACCAAGGTTGGTTTTACCTGATGGATCCTGAGAAAAAGTCCCTGATGAGTTAAGATCAATGATTATGTTTTTGGTTCCTTTAGTAGGACCCTATTCTTGGGGTGCTACATCAGTAGGAACAGATTAGCCAGGGTCAGCGTCAGCTGTTGTATTTGCTGATGCCTAACGCCCTGATGCTGACTCAGACTGACAAATGATAGAATCTGGCAAAGGAATTGGAAATGTATTTAAATTTAAATTACTTACCAATGATGACTCCACACTACTGAGCTGAGGGTGCGCTCTATCTTCACCCTTATCCTCTAAAGAAGTTGGGATAAGGGTTGCCTTCAGGGCCTCTTTATGCATGCCACTTCCAGCAGGGACTAGAGGTGGCGTTTGGCTTGGGTTCTTGTCCTTGGCCGAGGACTTAACTTTCTTCGAAGCTTGGCCTTTGAAATCATCAACAATCTCCTTTGATGAAGATTCTGTGCGGGTTCTCCTTTTCTTGGATGCACGTTTATTTTTCAGTAGTAACAACTGATGACTTCTTACGTGGTCCAGATGAAGCTCCAAGCTTTTTGCCTTTTTGATCCCCTTCTCCAGTTAGAGAAGTGTCTTGTGGAGCTTTGTACACTACTGGACCAACTACCGAGCAGATGTCCAACATGGGTTGTGTAAAAGTAGGATCAATGGTACTAACTGGAATGTTCCAACGCTTAAGTTCAAAGGGTTGAAAATCCTATTTTTCTCCTTGGAGTTTAGAAAAATCATCTCCAAGATGGTCAACAAAAATAAGGGACAAAAATCTGGTGTAAACTACATTTTTCTCCCTAGTCTTTTTCTCCAGCTTCCCATGAAGATCTTTAAATATTAGCCTCCCAAAATTAGCCTTGATTCCCTTGGCCAGACCATATAAAATAATTGCATCTTTTTGATTTATCTGGTCAAGCCCTCCAGTTTCCCCCCCAAGCATTCAATCAAAATGGTCATCAGTAATTTCCACTTAGGTGGTAAACAACTTCTCTTTAGCCCACCTGTTGGAAATACGTTTTTACGTATTTAGGAAGGTTCGGTCACTCCAACAATATATATGTAGTATGGGCTCGTAGTCATAGTCTAAACATATAACCCACAAAGCGCACATGTAGGGTGGGCTATATAAACCCTCTCCTAGCATGTTAGGAGGGGTGGTTGGTGGTTGGTTATTCACTTAATCTAATATTTTCTCTTTTCTCTCCAACCTCTCTTTTCTCTCTCTCTAAGATCTTCATCTATCTCTCTCTTTCTTAATCATTCCATCAATAGTATAATCCAAGGATTACGATAAAATAACAATTGGTATCAAGAGCCATGGGATGATTGGTTTGTTCTTGTGTTTGTTTTGATTGATTTTTGTGGCTTTCGATATAATTAAGCTCAAATAATTTTTTGTGATTTTATGGTCTAAGTTTATAAACAAATCTACTACATAGATATGGTAGTGATTTGGTTTACTTGGTTTGGTTAAAATCACAAATTTTTTTGGTTTGTGTGGTGATTTTTGGGATACAGTTTCATTAAGGAAAGTCGACTCTTCATAGATCTGTTTTTTTATCCCAAAGTTGGTCTTTTCCCGAAAGTTAAAATCACTAAATAATTCCGAGAGTTAAAATCATAAAATTATTCCGAGAGTTAAAATCACAAAATCACAAAAATTTGGTATCCATATATTATCTGAAATATTGCAAAAATTATTCCTAGAGTTAAAATTTTTGCAATTTTTGCAATTATTGCAAATGATTGCAAGTTATGTTTCACATGCAATATTGCAAAAATTATTCTGAGAGTTAAAATCACAAAATATTGTGAATGTTTGCATGTGTTATCCGAAAGTTGCATGTGATATTCTATAATTTGTATTCTTTCTTTCCGAATGTTGCAAGATTTCACATATTCCGAAAGTTGAAAGTCAAAGTTCCTAAAGTTGATTTCATCCTTTATCCGAAAGTTACTGTTGAAGGGAATCATCCGAAAGATATATTTTTATCCGAAAGTGAGATCAATTATCCGAAAGTGGGTTTTCAAATATTTTATCCGAAAGGTAAAAATATTTTTTCCGAAAGTCCAAAAAGTTTTTATCCGAAAGGCAAATTTTTTCCGAAAGGTAAAAATATTTTTTTTCCGAAAGTTCAATTTTTTTTTATCCGAAAGTAGACCCACGAGACTGATTTATCCGAAAGTTAAAAAATTTATCCGAAAGTTTTTTTTAACAAATTTCCGAAAGTTAAATATTTATTTTTCCCGAAAGTCATTCTTAAAAATCCAAAAAATCATTTTTTTGAAAACTCCCAAAACTCATTTGGAATTTTTCGTAAAATCATCTTGAAAAAATTTTGATCGTGTGTAATTTTGCCTTGGAATTTTTGGTTTCTCGAGAACACATATTTAGGGGATTTAATCAATATTTCTTCACTACTCAAGGGATTAAATCTACAACAACAAACACAATTACTTTCTTTCACTGATCGATCGACAAGTAATCCTTACCTTCATTTGTCATTGAATTTTAACGAATTGGTTGAATTCGACATCTCAAGAGGGAGAATTGCAGAAGCTGCACGAAGAAGCAAGAAAAAGTTGTCAGGTCTTGTTTAGAAGATTTGAATGTCATCTCCACGAGCTTATAAAGCTCAACTACGGACCACCCTTTGTTGCAGTCTTTGATCAAGATGCTCCTTTCTTCATTGACGGCTTGATGATAAACTTAGATATTCTTCAGCAGAAAATTGACAAAGAAGACTCCAATCACATTGAATCCGTATCTGCACTTCAAGTTATTTTGAAACAATTATCGGTTATTTTTCAATTCGATGTTGCCAAGAAAAAAAATTCAGCGCTTTGCATGTCATTCCTTGAAGATATGCATACCGAGATCCAAGGCTTCCAAGGAACCGTGTGCAAATACGTGAACACTCTTACGCAGTTGTTTCAAGAAAGATCACGAATTCAAATTGCTTATGATAATTGGAAGCAATAAAATCCGATGCAGATGCCAGAGGAAACAAATGGTATTACGGATGACTCAAAGGAGACCGCTTTGGTTAATGATGATAGAAGTGTCATAGATTCACGTCAAAGCATGTATGACAAAGAGCCAATAGTTGAGGTACAACTGAATACTGAATCTAACAACATGTTGAGAATTCAGAACCCATCTATGACAAACTTGGGATGGAAAAGGGTGATACCACTTCTGATTCATCCGATGTGAGTCATAATGGGGGAGAAAATGATCAAAATGCTCAAGATCATGATAAATGCTTTATGACTGCTTCTTTAACCAATTCTGCTTCTAGGATTGAAGATCTTGAAACGATTTTAGCTCAACAATCAAAAGAGATTGAGGATGCCAAAATTGAATTTTTGAAGAAAACGGATAAATTTAAAAAGTATTTTGAAAAACTTGAAAATTCAAACGTTGTTCTTGAACGAAAATTAAATCAAAAAATTCAAGATTCTAAAGCCGAAAAAGATAATTTTGTGAAACACATTACTTTACTAGAATCTAAGTTGGCATCCCAAGACATCTTACAAAAAGAACACGAGACCTTAAAACAGCGTTGTAATGAGTTAAATAATACTATCGTAGAGATGAGGTCTAACACTCTAGAGTCAACGACCTTATTAACTACTAAAAATGTTGATTTAAAGGCTCAGGTTCAGAAAAAGGTTTTTGTTATAGCTGCTCTGAAAAACGAGCTAAGGAAAATTAAGGGCACTAGTGTGGACACTAAGCTTGAAAAACCATCAATCTTGGAGAAACAGCCTAAAAATCAGTCCGTTCGTCAATCGACTGCATTTACATCCGAGCGACCAAAATCCTCGAGACCACGGTTTGCCTCCCAAGTTGATATGGTTCATCTTTCTAGACCAATCACTCCATTATCTAGGCTTAATGTGATCAAACCAGCCTATGCAAAACCTACAAACAAGACTGCTACTAGTGATTCTAGGTATAGTTCTAAGAATATGCCACAACATAGGTCAAATAGCATGCCTAATAATCACTATGTAGATGCATCTCAGAAAATGACACAAGCAAGAACTAGGATCTCTAGATCTCATTCGGAACACAAACATGGTGTTTGTTCTGTATGCATGAAAAGTGTCTTCACGACAAATCATGCGTCCTGTGTAACTAAAGTCTTGAAGGAGCTGAACTCAAGTGCTAAAAGAGGGATTCCTAAAGGAAATAGGTTTTCTACCGCTAAGTCTTCCGCCGTGCATACGAAAACCATGTCGCCTAGATCCAATCTTAGGTGGCAACCCACGGGTAGGATTCTCACATCGAGTAATCTTCAATGGGTTCCTACAAGAAGGATGTTCTCCTCTAGCACTACCAAGGTTTACTATGAACTCCCACATGGTTCTAAAAAAGATATCGCTAACCCATATAAAAGCATACAACCTCCTAATGAGAATGACCAGAGTCAACGTTCAACAAGAACAAAGCGGTCCAATATTTGTATACCGTACAACTAAGGACACTCTCAGAGTTTGGTTGTTGAAGAAGCTGATATCTAAGAAACAAGTGTCTCAGGGGATTTGCGGTTAAGCTCACAAAAATGGTTCATTGTTAAATGATAGACGATGACCCGGACTTCAAATAAAGGGAAGTTTATCTACGCAACGATAACTTACCCTTAAAACAAGAAATTAATTTTTCTCGGGCATGAGCTAATATTAAAAACATTCGAAGTTATTAAGCTCATGCACAATGACTTACAGTTAAATATCAGACTGTAACTCGAACTTCAATTTTAGGACAGATTATCTTTAAATGATAACTTATCCTCGTAACGGAAAAATAATTTTTCTCGGTCATGAGCTTGTATTAAAACATTCCAAGTTTTAAGCTCAGAAAGGAAAGTGTATCTTTTAAATAACAGAACTTTTCCTTATAACGAGAAATTCATCTTTCCCGGTCATGAGCTTTACGTTAAAATATTCAAAGTTTTTCAAGCTCATGAAAACGACTTCTAAGTAAATGTCAGCTTAGGACTCGCCCTTCATTTAAAAGGAAAGTTTATCGCCGATGATAACTTATCCTTACAACGAGAAGCTTACAACTTCTCGGACTTGAGCTTTACAGAAGATATTCCAAATCTTAGGCTCAAGTGGTTTCAAAAAGAGCATGTCTTTTGTAATCGATAATATTTACGATCCTAGAAATGTCGATTAATAATGACACGGGGTTGTAAATAAAGTTTGAACAAAAGTTTAAACCTTTTAAAACATGCTAAAAATGCTTTGCTATTATTTCCGATAGTAACCCGATTTTCATACTCAAGTCAAGCATTTCACCGGAAAGTTTTGACTCAACAACGGGAATTAGTTTTCTCGGGCATGGTTTACTTTACAACCATGTAAGGGATCGTGTTTACTTAATAACACAATCTAACACGAATATATGTACGCTTTAGTGCATTTATTTTCTAACGAGAGAAATCTTGTTTTTATGAAGTTATCATTTCCACAATCCGTAGTTCTTTACAATTGATATCTACATACTCGAAGATGCGCCTACTCAAACGACGACTACAACTCTTTAGATAGAACACGGGTCAAAAATTGAGGGGGAGAAATTGTTAGCGTTCAGAATCTTTGATGCCGAACGTGCCAAGTTCACAAATTGGTGTCAAGACAACGATATCAATCGTACATGTGGTGTCATGAAAGATTACTAATATTTAATCTTTTTGTAGTTCGTTTTTCCAAGCTCACAACAAATTGAAAGTCCAACCAATCTCAAGTTCTTAATTGTTTTTGGTGTTAACAAGATTATTTGGTATCTATGTCTATTTCAAACAAACACGTAAAAAATGGAAAATATTATAGCTATATAACCGTAAAACAAATTGCAAATACCACAAACATAGCACAAAGTACAAGTATCTAATGCACAATAGTAAAAATGCTTAAAATGTAAAGGAAATGAAAGTACAAAATGTTTAAATTCAGAAAGTATAAGGACTAGAAATGAAAATTGTAACAAACTATGTTAACCAACTAACAATATTCAAAACTGACTAACCAAAAATGTAACAAAGTGAAAATCAGGGACTAAATGTTACAAACCCTAGAAAAGTACAAGTTTAGAAAGCTGATTAACAAGAGATTAAAGGCTGAGGACCAAATTGCAATAAACAAAAGTCTAAACTAAAAACGGGTACTAATGATTCAATAAGCTGGATTGAGCTTATTACTCAACTAAATTCGTTCTAGTTTTTTGCAAAGTGCTTAAAAATGAAAATAAGCTAGACCTGTAAAAGGAATGGAGCTAAAATCCGGTAAATCAAAAGCTAGCTTATTCTAATAAGCTCAAAATAAGCTATAAGCTAATCTAGACTTCCACAAACTGATTTTCTTGATGAAACTGATTAAGCAAGTGACACAAAGGTTGGAATGTCAAATAGAATTGAAAATTATCAATAAAATAAGCTGAAATATCAAATAAGCCAAAACAGCTTATCGTTGACCAAGTTTGACCATATTTATCAAATAGTTAATTTTTTCAAAACCTACTCAGGACATGTTTGTAAAGAGAATTGTGAAAGAAAATGGTATGATTTATGAAGTAGATTTGCTAAACTAGATAAACAGCCTACTTTTGTTACAGAAAATGACAAATGCTCAAGTGCTTATTAATAAGCTAATAACTACCTCAAAACTTAGTACTGTATGGTTTCCTTGCTAATTCAGAGAGCTTATATGTTGAGCTAAGATTGAGAACAAAAAGTAACTAAAACCATCAACCAACAAAGGTATGCCAATGGATCAAAGTATGCTAGTTTTTACTGATGTTCAATTGCAAAGGCTGACCCAAAGTTTTTATATGTCAATTACATGTTTAACCAAAATTTTGACCATAAAACTTCACTAAATGAGTCACACTCACTTGTTGAGTGTAATTGAGCTCAAATAAATAGGTTTCAACTACTTGATCACTAAAATGACCTTGATCCAAACACTACCTTAAAGTCTGTATTGAAACTTTGTGAAGACTTTTTGATCAAAAGGATTTGACAGATAATGAAACTTATCAAGATTTGTTATTAGACTCAAATGAACCTCAATGCAGCAAAATTCCAACAAGTAAACACTAGAGAGTAAATTTTAACATAATGATGAATATTAAAGCTGAATAAGGCCAAGTATAAAGCTAAAACTAAATCAAAGCTAATCAAGCTACTAGTAAACTATCAGATTATCAAAATCACACCATAAGAACACTAACACAATCACAATTCAGCAGTTAAAAGCTAATTCTAGGAATTGAGCATGGCAAAACACTTTAGAGGAATTTAAACAAGAAAAGTGTTCCTTTTAGCTTGAAGCCACCATTGATGGAGTAGAGGAGCGCTGAGCTCTCTAAGATCAACAAGAACATCTACAATCTACCACCATAAACTACTATATCAACATCATCATCTGAAATTCAACACCCTTCTACAATCTTCTTATTTGGCTATAAAATGAACTGAAATTCGTCTGAACCAGCTACAGTCTTCCAAAAGGCATCAAACACATTCCATTGATCAAGAATGATCAAAAGAATCACAACAGTAACAGAATAGTAGGATTATGAAGGAAGATTGAAGTATAATTTGAGTGAGATGAACTGAATTTTTATTTATGAAGGAAAGGTTGTTACAAAGTTGGTTACAGCTAACTAACTAACTCTCAAGTGGTTGTCAATCACTTGAGAGAAGTATCTAACAAACTAGCTAACTGAAATGAGGGAATTTAAGAAGTGTGTGAAAATTTACACACACGAAGTACATACAAGAAATGAAGAACTAATGGGGTATTTATAGCAGTTGGGATGAAGTTTGTTGGAGGTAGGTGACGTGTTCCAACCAATGGCAATCTTCCACGTGGCCTAATTCTGTTAATTGATGATAGCCATTGAAGAACTTGATTTGGGCCTTTTTGATTCAGTCAACTTCATGTTAATTGAGTGGTTGGGTTGTGATCCTCTCTTGATTTGGAGTAGATTTCATATAGAAAACTTCTCTTGATATGCACTCTAGCTCCTTCTTCGATCTGGGTTCGTTAAACTTTGAATGTGACTGATGAGATGGCATTTGTACATGATCTCATCGTTCTTTCCGGGCTTTAAATGCATTAAAATGTCATAAAATACCATATATATGCTTGTATTTGATTACTTGTGTGTTTTAGGTATGGATATCGTGAAAAAGACAAAAGATCACAAGAAACAAGGAAAAACGGACACGAGAAACGAAGCCGCACAAAGAACCGGGCCCTAGTTCATGAATTATCCAAGATTAACCCTTGAAGACTTGAAGATGTACAAGATTGATCCTCAAAATATGAAGAAATGACACTTAAAACCCTTGTATATTCATAATTACAAGTTTGGTCCCTTAAGTTTGTCAAAATTACAAAATGGTCCTTCAACTTTGAAGAATTGGCAAGTTTAGTCCCTCAACAATTCTAAATTGTCAATAACGGTCCCTCATGAATTCAAAGATACAATGAAGACCTTTGAAGATCAAGAATGTCCAAAATCAGTCCCTCAAATATTCCAACATGGCAAAAATAACCCTTGAAACCTTATTTGCAAAGTTTTGTGGCCAAAGTATAAACTTTGAAAGTTTATTAACAAAGGGAATCAAGTTTGTAGGCTGAAAAACGTGTTTTAAACACTTAAGAAAAACACAAGGGCTGCTAGTGTCAATTCTGGAAGTTCAAATCCCACAAACACGCGCCAAACAACTCCACCCCCAAAAATCGGATCAAACTTACCACTATTCACCATTCATCCCACCCAGATTTACCATCCACTTAACAAAGGGTAAATTGCAATTACCCTTACCTACGCTTGATTCACACATGCAGAAACACATCCCACACACAAAACCCCAATTTCCACTCACCATGTGACCCCACCATTCAAGACGTCCACCTATCACATCACAACTTAACCTCCAAGGAATGCCACGTGTCCAAATCAACAACAGACACTCTTTGCTTGGTTACAAAGCTAAAAGGAACGCTCAAGATCATTTTGGAATGCTAAACAACTCAATGCACTCAAGGGCAAGTTTGGGAATTCCTAGCTAGGGTTTCATGTATTTTCTAGTTCTAGAATCATCCCTTGTACTCCATAAAAGGACCCCCAACCTGTGGTGAGGCCTTTGTTCCAGTTTTACCTTTTAAACATTGTAATTCCTTTTTAAATTTTATAAAAGTTGGTATTTTGAGAAAATTGTAATTCCTTTTTATGTTTTTGAAAGTTGGTGTTGTTTAAGGGTAATTCTGAGTTTCATTTATTGTTATAAGTGTGCTTGAATCTTGTGGTTCAAGGACGTTTATGTTTGGTAAGGTTTTCAAGTTTGAAATAAGCTTGAAAAGTGGTTTTTGATTTTGCTATTTTTCTTGTACTAATCCTTGACCAAAAGCTATAAGCTCTTACAAGCTTGTTGACACCAAGCTTGTGAAGGGATTGGAGCCTTTGGTTGGGCTGTTTGTTCATTGTGTTGAAGAAATCAAGTCCTTGAGGTTCTACTTTGAACCATCAACCAAGGCAGTCATATTAAGCAAGTTTCAGTCATTGGTTAAGTTTTTGAAAGTTTGGAAAAGGGATTTGAAGTTTTGTAAAAATCTGATAAAAAGTGTTTTGAAATTGGACAAACACATCAGATCCAATAACTTCTTTGTTTGTTGGATCTAAAGTCTGAAATCAGGTTTGGGAATATTTTAGGTGATAAGCTATCTGTGCATTATCTGTTTGTTGAATTTGGTGGCTTATTGAAGGAGCCAGGGCTTATCAAAGTTGGCTGAAGTGGTCATTTGCATCAGCAAAGTGACCACCTCATTTTGTGCTTGCATTTGTAATTCTAGTGTATGCCTTGTTGATTTGTTGCTTGGATCTTGTTTATGTGCTGCTTATGAGTGAATTTTGCTATTTGGTGTGCCTTGTATCTGGCTTATAAGCTCACTGGCTTATTAAGCCTTATTTGCCAAAATCTGTCATCAATTGGTCAACTGACCTCTTGATTCACAAGGACTCCTCCTTGAGTTCTTCACAAAAATTGCTTATAACAAGCCCATAATCCATCCCTGATCATTTGGTGAACTTTGGAGTACTTTGACTTTTGGTCAAATAAGCACATTTTGGCTTATTTTTGAGAACTGCTTATTGGTACATGCAACAACTTGGCTTTTGTAATAGAACTCATTTTTCTTAGCTTAATAACAAGTCTGGAAGTTTACAAGTCTTTTGGTTAAGTTTTTGCTAGGAAACTAGCTTATTTGGCTTTTTCAACCAGCTTATTGGTTCACACAGCTTATTCTACTTGGCTTTTTGTGATTTTCTTGATTGATTATTCTTAGTTAAGCTATTTGTGAGCTTTTGCAACAAACCAGAGCTTCTGAAACAGCCTAGAACTCTAACCCGACTATTTTGTCTTTTAGTGAAATTGTTCTTTGCTTATTTCTGGCTTATTGAGTGTGCTTTTTCAAGATTTCTTTTCACAGATCTCTTAGGCATCTCAAAAGAAGGTTGTGTGTTTAAGCAGAGCTTATGACATTGGCTTAGTGCTTAATGGGCTTATTGACCCAATCAGAATAAGCTGTTTGCTATTTAAGCTGTGATAAGCTCAAAATCAGCTTTTGGGCCTTCAGACTTTTGTGCTTAGAATTAAATTTTGAGTCAAATAGGGTTTTTTCAGGTCATTTGGGCCTAGTTTGACTTTTTGGGCCCAAAAGCCCATTAGTATTGACTGTTTTTGGTTTTAGCCCATTTGGGGGCCCATTAGGGGTATTTTGGTAATTTCACTTTCATTTTCTGGTTATTTAGGTTAAAATAAACTAGTTTGCAAGTTTTTAGAATTTTTTATAATTTTTGGATTTTTAATATTATTTTAATATTATTTTATTATTATTTTTCAAACTTCACATTTTTGCACTTTTTATATTTTTCTTAGGTGAAAAACATTAAAATAGGATTTTTGAAACTTTTAGATTAATTTTATCATCATTAGATTAATTTTTATAATTATTTTAAGTTTTAATAGTTTTTAAATCATTTTAAATAGCTTTCTTAGTTTAAAAATTTATAAAAATAGTTTTTAATCTCTTCAGGTCATTTTAGAGGTTTACCAATTGAAAAATCTTTATTTGGGCTTTTTGATAATTAATTTATTTTTTAGAGCTTTAATTAGCATTTAAAAATTAATATTTAATTAATTAAAATGTTTGAAAAAGTTTTGATCATTAGTAAAATCTTAGTTTATTTTATTTGATTTTTGGTAATTTTTTTGGAATTTTTAGAATTAATTTTTATTTTTCCTCTTTTTACGGTTTTACGTTTAGTCGTATTAGTAATTAATTTCACGTCTTCGTCATTCTATTTTCTCATCCCCTTCTATCCAATATTAATCTCAAATCTTGTTATATCTTAGTCACACACATATACCTCCTTGGGAAACGAACTTCATTTGGGTCATTTGTACACGGTTTTCCTAAACCGTCGTATTTAATACTTTCCCTATTTACCTCCTTTTCCTAAAGGTGTGGTAAAACACTACAATCATTTTGGCGCCACTGCCGGGGAGGTGTGTCGTGATTAATTTGTCTTGTTGTTTTTAATATTAACCATAAATAGTATTTGTATTAGTAGAAATCTACTAATACTTATTATCGGTTGTTTTTCGTTTTTCTTGTGAAATTATTGTTACTATATTGTATTAAGTATCACAACAAATACAAAATATCTCCAAAAGTGTGAAAACACAACCTTAATTGGGATTTGATCTCCTAATTATTGTATTCGAATCTCAAACAAAAAGAAAAAGGCAAAAATAGATAAATACTTTCGTGAAGCTCGATTTTGAAAATACGAACTATAAGGTGGGTATAAGGCGGGTATTATAAAATATACCCTAAGGAAAAAGGCTCTTAAGTGCTTCGCGCCGCCTCGTTTCCCCGCTTGCTTGTGAGTATTTTAAGATTGAAGGCTAATCGAGGGTTTTGCCGCCCAAAGTATTATCACGTATCATATATATTTGCTTGGTTTTCTTTGTGATTAAACCCTCTTGAACAATTTGGTTTTCACCAAAGTTCTAAAGTCATTCGAAGGTGTTCACTCCACGTGATCGTTTTCATTATTTTGAGGCTTCTTTAATCAAGAGTTAGATTCGAGGAGAGATTTGGTAGATTGTTGTCTACGAAGATACACAAAATCCACAAAAATTAAAAACAATAAAAAACACAAAAAAATTGAAAATTCACAAAACACCCAAAAAGAATCTTCTTTGCTCACCTCCCATTCTACGTGAAGTTTATTCTAACTCGTAATCAAGCAAAACGAGCTCGTAAACGTCATCAAAATCAAGGAAATCAAGATCCTTTGATTGAAGAACAAACTCCAATTGTTGAACCTATTGTAGAACAAGAAGTCGTCATGGCTAATCGTACTATGATAGAGTTGCTTCAAGCACCCACCGAGGGTTTTGGAGAGGCCATTGTGATTCCCGCTATCCTTGCGGAGAATTTCGAGATTAAGACGGGTTTAATGTCGATGTTGCAAGCAAATAAGTTTAGAGGTCATGAGAAAGACAACCCGCATTACCACATAAGGAATTTTAATCGTCTCACCGCAACTAGCAAGTTTAAGGATGTTCCACATGATGCCATTAAGATGATGTTGTTTCCATACTCGTTAGATGGACCCGCAAAAATTTGGCTCGAGAAAGAACCGCCAAATTCTATTTTGACATGGAATGATCTCGTTTCTAAATTTGTGAACCAATTTTTTCCACCATCTAAAACAACACATTTGAAAAACAAGATTTCACGATTTACTAAAAGGTCTAATGAGAGTTTTTCAATGGCTTGGGAAAGGTTTAAGGAAATGTTACATGAATGTCCACACCATGATTTTTCGGAATTGTATCAAATAGATACTTTTTACAATGGGCTTAATAATCATGAACGAGATTATCTGAATGCCGCCGCGGGTGGTAATTTTTTTTGCAAAACGACCAATGAGGCTTTGAAAATCATTGAGAATAGATATAAGGTTTATAACCCTCGTAACACACCGAGTGTTGCCAATATGGGTTCGTCGTCGTCATCGTCTCGTAACATTAATGCCTTACATGATGAAGCTAATGAGGAAAATCGGTTTTTCGATAGGTTTTCGATGCTTATGACTCATTGGAAAGCACAAAATGCTTTGAATTCCGCTTCGGTTAAAGCGGTTGATAAGAGTTGTTTGTCTTATGGTGGAGCTCATGATCTTTCCGAGTGCATTACCGCCGGTGGTAACACTTCGAGTGCTTACGTAGCAACAAGAACTTACAACCAAAACGGCCAAGGTTCCCGCCCAAATCAAGCTCCACCAAATCAAAATGCTAATAACTATCGAAACAACAACCAAAATGGTGGTTATCAAGGCAATTCACGTAACTACAACAAAGGGAATTATCAAAGTAGGAATGGACAAGTTACTAATCAAAACCAAAACCGTGATTTTCAAAACACTACACAAGGTTTTCAAAATGCTCACACTAAAAATCTTCAAGGAGAATTTTTGGATTATGCTAAAGCAAATGATGCTAAGTTCGATAACATGCAACGTGGATGATTAGCTTAAGATCCGAGTTGAAAAACGAACTTGCTAATGAACTTAAAACTCATGCAAATAAAATGGAAGGAAATGTTCAACGTCTTCAACAAAATAAACAAAAGATGGAACAAGGACAACATGAGATTAAGAAAGAATTGTTAAAAGCGGATTTAAGGCAATCAAAATTTGAAGACCGAATGGCAAAAATGTTTGAAGCAATCATGTGTAAACCCTCTTCCTCGGGTGGTCTTCCTAGTGATACCATTGCAAACCCGAAGGGAGAAATGAAGGTTATTACTACACGTAGTGGTAAAACTTTCAAGGAACCAAACTCTCGTCCAAGTACTTCTACGGAGAAGGAAATCGAGAAAGAGCCCGAGGTGATGGTCAAAAAGGAGCATATCACAAGCCCACGAAGTACCGCTCATACCACACATACGGTTAAACCAATACCAATCATGGAACCCGAGATTCCAAGGCCGTTGCCTAATGTCCAAACCACACCACCCTTACCTTACCCTTCGAGACGTAACAAGGAAAAGGCACTAGAACGGAATAATTATCAATTTGAGCTATTTATGAAAATGTTTCGTGATATACATTTTAACATAAGTTTTGCCGACGCTCTAATCATGATGCCTCGATTCGCCGCAAACTTCAAAAGTATGCTAAACAACAAAGAGAAGTTACAACAATCGTCTAGTTGTTCATCGGTTTTTCTTAGCTGCATACCCCAAAAGGTCGGTGATCCCAGTAAATTTTTGATTCCGTGTGCAATTCAAGATATGGAGGAATGCTCGCCTTGGCCGATCTTGGTGCTAGTATCAATTTAATGCCTCTTGATATTTTCAAATCGCTTTCGCTTCCGGCTCTTACTCCTTCGAACATGTCTATCGAGATGGCCGATCATTCTATGATTTTAGCATGTGGAGTAGCCGGGGACGTTTTCGTTAAAGTCGAAAAGTTTTACTATCCCGTTGACTTTATCGTTGTTGACATTCCCATCGATCGAAAAGTTCCTCTTATTTTGGGACGTTCATTTTTGGATACATCGAGAGAACTTATTGATGTTCATGCTCGGAAAATCACCCTTCGTTTCAATGAGGAAGAACTTGTCATCAATGCAACACAAAACTCCAAGATTTCTCATGTCTATTCTATTGCTACTTTAAACCATGGTGATTCAACCAATGTCGTTTGCAAAGAATTTTCACCAAGAGTTTTAGGAAATGTCGCCAAAAACAATTTACCATTTCCTCCGCCGGTGGAGGTTATGAGTGTTAAACCTACGAGGAAGAAACCATCAATACTTAAATCGAAAAATCCTTCGCCTCACCTCGAACATTCATTCTTGAAAAGTGTTGATAAGTCGCCGATTTCTATGGAAGATATTTTGGATGACGAATATGTTGATCCCGATGGGGAGGTTTTCTTTGTCGATAAACGTTTTGAGAACTTACCACCACCAAAACCAAAACGGTTTTCAAATGTGAGAATTTTTAGTGTGACTAACATCCTCTTAGAAACACCAATTATTTTCGACATAATCAAAAAGGGTTTTCATAAGGAGAGTTCAAAAGGTAAAAAGGAAAAGATTTTAAATGTGATTTAATTGATTTTTCTACAAATCTAACTCCGTCATCACCACGTGTTTTGAGTGCTACAAGCTCGTCTACTCCTTTTGATGATGCTTTGTGTGGTTTTAGTATGGGGAAGCCCCTTATGTTCCCTCATCCTTGTCCACCGAGGACGAGATATTCGATCCCGAAATCTATTATAAAGGGAAATCTCGGTCTTCCACCTATGCAATAAATGGAAACTATATCTATTTGCTTGGTGTGAGTCTACCTCGAGTAGCTCAAAAGTTTGTCTTACCAATTGTCCCACCCTTATACTTCTCATCTCTTTTCTTCAAACTCTTTGAGTTTATGGCACGTGTTGAAGTGGCGTTGAATTGTTTATCCAATGAAAACGAAGACGCCATCTTCGATCCCGGTATTTTGCATCATTAAAGGACTTAGTCCTTAATACCGGTTGCTTTTTGGGCCTTGTATATCATGTAAGCCCCATCAAAAATTGACCATACCATGATTTTCCCTAAATGCTCACATTTTGAGGGGATCGAGTCGAGCTCATGACTCGGTAATCAAAAATGAGGTGCCTCGTGGGGGAGATCCCATGCTTATCTTTTTATGCTTTCTAATAAATAATAAGAGGGGATTTGTGCCCTTCCAACTCGTTGTCTCGTGGTTGTTTGTGATTGTGTTATCTAGATCATCATCATCACTGCGATTGAAGACTCTCGTGTTCGTTTACGTGAGCATCCATCGTTTGTTTGAAGAATTTTTTCACGAATCCATGACATATCCTTTATTGTTCTAACAATTATCTTTTAGCATAATTAATAAACGGCTTTAGATATATTGTTGATCACCCTTTCCATGCTAGATCCTAAGCATTCGACTCTTCGTCTCTAGTATGGGGGTGCTCCACCTTTAGACTCGAAACATTGAGGACAATGTTTACTTTTAGTATGGGGGGGTGAATAGGTACTTGCTTTGCTACGCCCTCACGTTTTCCAACTTTCAACGTTTTGTTTTGTTTTGTTGCTAATAAGGCTAAAAATGGCCAAATTTTAAAAATTTTCTTAGTTTTAATAAGTGTTTTTAAGACACGAATGTATATTTTCCGATGGGTAGAATAAGAGCTAATTTTTGACTTGATGGGCATTTGGAGCCCTTTACATTCCTTAACCCGCTCAATTCAAGTTTTGCGAGACTTTTATATTGTGTTGTCCCATATTTTTGATGATTAAGCAATGAAGAAAGAAAGAAAATAGATGAAGAAGAGATGAATTCCTAGAGAGAGAAAGTAGTGAGAGAAAGTAGAGAGGAGATGATTAACTTGGTGAGATTAGATTAAGAAAAAGAAGTTACAAATGACCATTCACCCTCCTAACATGCTAGGAGGGTAGTATATATAGTCCACCCACATGCGGGCTTTAATGGACTATATATTGGGCCGGGCTTGTCTTTTGGACTTTAATTAGTTTAAATCCAAGCCCGTAAACCACGACTAATTAACTATCTATTACAACGTTCTAACTAATGTTACAATAATAACCTATGACCGAGCATTCTTGTTTGACTCAATATTTTGAGGCTAACAATCTCCCCTAATGTGAGGTCATTCCTCTTTGATATTTGGATTCCAATGGAGATTTATGAATTTTGTCATAAATGAGTCTTGAACGTGTAACAGTAGTTTTGTTCCTTCATGCTGTGATCTTTGAGCCTTTGTCGTTGTCTTTCGACTTTGTCTTTAAGTCTTGAGATCTTCAAATCATCCTTGACTTGTCATTTCCATCTTGCGATCTTGTATCTTTGTCCACATGCTCACACTATCAATTGTTGGATAAGTCTTTGGGCATGAATATGTGGTTGTGAATCTTTGACTTTGCTGAGTACACCGTGATGCCACCTTCTCGAGACAAAACATAGACACGGACTGAATGGCTTTGACATTCGTCCTAAATCGGTAGCGTTTTACCTCCGGTCGGTGAAGACCGTTATACGATATTAAATATCGTACCTGTGATCAGGTAGATTCAATTAAGAATCTCCTTGACAGGGTTTCGCGGCAGTACTAGCCATTCTCTTTACTCGACCGTCTCAAAGCAAGACTGCGAACATAAAGAGTGAATCAATTGGATAGATATCCGCTTGATTAAAGTCGTCAATTCAAATTCCTGGAACAAGTTTGATTCATTAAGAATCTTACCATTGTTGCTTTCCAGTTGACACAAGTTTGATTCATAAGAATCTCACAATTTACCTACCGTAGCGCTGTTTGATGTTGACGCTAGAAGGATTTCCATTCGTCATTGTGAATATTAATGAATATCACTCTGAATGTTCTGGCAAGACCATAAAGATATTGCGTAGAAACCTGAAACGAGTTTGAATCAATTCAGAATCAAACCACTGTTGCTTTTCAGTTTTACATATGTTCAATTCATAAAGAATCTTGCATATGACCTACCGCAGTGCTGTTTGATGTTAACACTGGAAGGATTTCCACTCATCATTGTGAATACTAAGTAGTATCACTCTGAGTGTTCTAGCAATATCGCAAGGATATAGCGTAGGACTCTCTTGATCTTCATCCGTGTGTCCTAACGAGATTTGATTGATCTCTTGGCTCTAGACTCAATTTGTGCACTTTTAGTGGTCGGAGGCTGGAGCAGATGCCACCTATTCAATATCAACAATCTCGGAGTGAGAAAGTCAATAGGAGTCGTGTTGATCTCCGTGACAATAAAACAAACTTCTTTTGAGAGAAGCCTGAGTAGCTAGGAAAGGGTTGTGCTTCACATCACTGGGTCCATGATGAGTTTGTCTTCATGATGAGTTGACCCGGTTTCTGCCTAAGTTGTATGGAGGGCTTCTTTCTTTAGACCCTTTATCCTTACATTTCTTTTTCATTCTTCAACCCCTTCAATGCTTACCAAGACATCATTAATAGCACCTTGTTGTGATTGTTCCAGTGCTATCATCCGTACTTAGTCAGCATTCAGCTGCGTTCACATTCTACTCCATCTTTCCTAAGGACTTCTAATAATCTATTGGATTGTCCCTGGGAAGATCCCTCCGGTTCTGGTTGGATCATAGGACTTAAACCTAACCACCCTTTTGACACCAATAACGTCGTGAATTAAAGATGTTGTTGGTATTTGATCGTAACCATGAAAACCACTTTAAATTCTAACAAAGTGTTTGAAAAACATTTAACACCTTGCTAGTTTTGTCGTTTCAGAAAAGCTCCCCCTTCACATGTGCATCGATAATCGAAAGTGTTTCGCACATGTGGGTAAGAGTTAAAGTGCTTGAGTCTTATATATGATCACATTTTAATCACATTTTCTCCCCTATCTCTAATATATAAAATCTTTTGATATTAGAGATACCAAATTTGATTAAAATATATTTTGAAAAATAGTCTTGAAAATCTTCGGGAGAAAGATGTGTCAATCTATGCATGAAGTTGAAATGCTCCCCCTCAAAAATTGATCCAATGGAATTGTCATTACGAGGATGTGATCCACATTAAACTTTTGAGGATAGGAGTTGTTGAACACACAATTTTTGAAAGATTTTGAATATCATTGAGAAATTCTTGAAAAAATTGTGTTCAACGCTTTTTGAAAAATCAATTCTTTTTGACGAAAAGGTTTTTCTAAAGCATAAACTTGAGTTCATAGACTTTGAATGTCTTGACGAATCCACTCAAGTGTAAGAAGATTTAACTTCTTTTGCTAAGGGTAAGAGTACAAAAGCGTACACTCCCCCGTGAATTTAGATCCGGGTTGCAATCTGAAAGTGATTACAAGCCATTGTGTTGAGCTCAAAACATTGAATGTTTTGTGACAAGCTCAACCCGTGATAGATTGCTCTACCCGTTGTTGGAAATATTGTCCAAAATAGACGATCTCCTTTTGAAAAAATAGAAATGACATGTTTTGAAAAATATTTACAACTTTCATTCGAGCTTTATGTACACACCCGTGTCGTTATTGAGCGACATTTCTAGGTACGTCCATATTATCGATACTGAAAGACATGTCGAGAAGAATATTTTTGGATTATCAAAGATTTTTTACTTTTGTATTTTGCTTTTTGATTAATATTTACAGGTAGATGTTTGATAGATGAATCAAGCATGCTTCTTTGCCAGAACCTCCAGTTCTGCTGGAGTCAAACATCTCATACCAATTTGCCTAACTAGATACGCAAACCTCTCTTTCGAAAGAGCTTTTGTAAACAAGTCAGCTAATTGGTAATCAGTTCCAACAAAGTATAATTCAACAATACTTCTTTCAACTTGTTCCTTAATGAAGTGATATCGGACATCAATGTGCTTCGTGCGGGAATGCTGTACCGGATTGCAGGAGATGGCTATGGCAGACTTTGAGTCACAGTACATAGGTACTTTATCAAAATGGAAGCCATAATCCGTGAGTTGTGTTCTCATCCAAAGAACTTGAGCACAACACGCAGATAGAGACACATACTCCGCTTCGGCTGATGAAAGAGACGTGCAATCCTGCTTCTTGGAAGACCATCCCACAAGCTTGTCTTGACCTAGAAATTGTGCACCACCAGAAGTACTTTTACGTGTATCAAGACACCCTGCATGATCAGAATCTGAATAGGCCGTTAGAAAGAAACCGGTTTCCCTCGGATACCAGAGTCCCATGTGAATGGTATTCTTAAGGTACCGAAAGATCCGTTTAACCTCCTTGAGGTGCTTTTCAGTGGGTCGTGCTTGATATCGTGCACAATAACACGTAGCATGATGAATATCAGGTCTGCTTGCTGTCAAGTACATGAGGGACCCGATCATGGAACGATATCTCGTTTGATCTATGGGTAATCCCTCCAAATCAGCATCTAGGGATGTGGTTGATAACGGTGTCCCAACGGGGTCACATGATGTCATACCATGCTTTGTGATTATCTCTTGACAATACTTAGCTTGGTTAATAAAGATACCACTTGGGGATTGGTGAACTTGAATTCCTAGAAAGAATTTTAGTTCGCCCATCATAGACATTTCAAATCTGCTGTGCATTACTTTTTCAAACCATTTTGAAAGTTTTGGGTTTCTAGACCCGAAAATAATGTCATCAACATAAATTTGCACAAGCAAAATGTCATCCCCATATTTATAAGTAAACAAAGTTAAATCAATGGAACCTTTTGAGAAACCTTTGGAGAGCAGAAATTTTGCGAGCTCGTCGTACCACGCCCTTGGAGCTTGCTTGAGTCCATAAAGTGCTTTGTGGAGACGATACACCTTGTCAGGATAATGAGGATTGACGAATCCTTCCGGCTGCGTGACATAGACTTCTTCCTTCAAAGGACCGTTAAGAAACGCCGTCTTTACGTCCATTTGATAGACAATGAATCCCTTATGTGCAGCATAAGCAAGGAAAATCCTGACCGCTTCCATTCGAGCTACTGGTGCAAATGATTCTTCAAAATCAATACCCTCTTTCTGTCCATACCCTTTAGCCACTAGCCTAGACTTATTTTTGATGATCGTGTTTTCTTCATCCATCTTGTTTTTCCAGATCCATCGAAGATTTAAT
This sequence comes from Glebionis coronaria, assembly GCA_025667525.1. Classification (NCBI taxonomy): domain Eukaryota; kingdom Viridiplantae; phylum Streptophyta; class Magnoliopsida; order Asterales; family Asteraceae; genus Glebionis; species Glebionis coronaria. Next base: position 264,400,566 of record CM046881.1, on the reverse strand, counting down.
GGTGTTACATCGTATGGTCTGTCAACAAGTTCCCAGACTTTAAGTCTTTCAAATTGTTGAAGTTCATCCGTCATCGATTCAATCCAAGCATGATCAGCTAATGCTTCTTGGATGTTTTTCGGTTCAGCTGAACTCACGGCGAGTGCGAACATACAAACATCGGCATCGGTGTTAAGCTGTCGTCTTGTGCGAACGGGCTGTGAAGGGTTTCCAATGACATGAACCAAAGGATGATCTCGGGTCCAATGATGTGTTGAAGGATGTCGTTGATAGAAAGTATGCATATTTGACGGATCAACATGGCGAGTAGAAGACTCTCCAGTTTCGTGTACCGGTGTACCGAATGGGTTGATAAATTCGTCTTCGTCAGATAATGCATTGTCTGCTTGATTTGTGATCTCTGGAGCAATGACAGTAGTGGTGGATGTTGTAGGATCGATTGTTGAAGTGATATTCTGAGGAGGTAAATCTGCAGCAACCCGTGTTGAAGTAGATGAAGTTGTATCCAGTTGTTGACGATGATTGGTATCATCATTCTTATCATGAGTGACAACGGAAGACTTCGATACAACTTGTTTCTCCCCCGTGAAATATTCATCATACATTGGTCCATATAACATTTCCAACTCTTCAATTGTCGTGTCGACTGTCATATCAGCTCTAGGAACATTCTCTGGAACCAGCGTTGAACTTGACGGTTCATTGCTGTGGTCTTGCGTTTCGAGTTCCGTGCGGTTGTGAACGGAAGTCGTTTGTCGTTGTGGATCGGGACTTAAACTGTTTTGTTCAAGTGCCATTTCTTGAGATTCATCAAATCGGATGTGAATTGTCTCGACAATCAATTTTGTTCTTTTGTTGAACACTCTATATCCCTTAGACTGAGTTGCATATCCCACAAGAATACATGCATCACCTTTCTCTTTCATCTTATCCAAATTTTCACCATCTCGAATAATGTAGCAAGTACATCCAAAAACATGAAGGTGTTTGAGTGAAGGTTTTCGATCATGAATTATGTGATATGGTGTCTTTTCGTGTCTTGGGATAATTAAGGAGCGGTTTTGTGTGTAGCATGCGGTTGACACGGCTTCGGCCCAAAAGTATAGTGGAAGTTTTGAAGCGGATAATAATGTTCGAGCAGCTTCAACCAAAGTACGGTTTCGTCTTTCAACAACGCCGTTTTGTTCGGGTGTTCGAGCAATAGATGTTTCATGTTCAATCCCTTCGGCTTCAAAATACTTTCTCAGATTTGAATTCAAAAATTCTGTACCTCTGTCAGTACGAACCACTTTAACTTGAGCTTGAAGACCACGTTGTATCAATTTAAGGAAGCTAATGAGAACATCAGGTGTTTCATCCTTGGACCTCAAGAAGTGAGTCCATGTGTACCTTGAGTAATCATCAACGATGACCAGAATATATTTCTTTCCATTGATACTCTGAACACGCCACACAGATCCATGTGAAGAAGATCTAACCGTCCTTTAGAGCTTGGTGTGGTCTTTGTTTTGAAGCTACTTCGTTTAGCTTTACAAAGTTCACAAGAAGAACAAAGATGATTTTTGATGAATTTCAAGCTTGGAAGGCCTCTCACAATATCTTTCTTGGAAAGAAAGTTAATGGTATCAAAGTTGAGATGAGAAAGACGTTGATGCCATAACCATGCCTGAGTCGTTGAAGCTTTAGCCATGAAGCAAATTGGAGTTGATGAAGTTGTGTCTTGAAGTGAAATTGTATAAAGATCAGTACCCCGTGTACCGGTAAGTAAGTCATTCCCATCATAATCACGAACAAAACATGTCTTCTTTCTGAAAGCAACTTCCAAATCCGCATCACAGAATTGACCAACCGAGAAAAGATTGTGATTGAGCCCTTCGACGTAGTATACCCTTTTAATCGTGATATTCCCCTGAACCAAATCTCCATATCCTAGGATCGGTGCAAATTGATCATTTCCGAATCGGACCGTACCTAGGAACTTCTCCACGAAGTTAATTAGAAGCTTGAGATTCCCCGTCATGTGCTTCGTGCATCTGGAGTCCATTATGAAGAGAATTATTTGTATCACCTGCAGAAGAGTTAGAACACGATGGAGCATTTGCTAAATTGGATACCACAGTAGTTGTGATAGTAGAATCATTAGTGTCCTTATCAACATTTAAAGGCAAACTAACACTCGTTTTCACATTTTCTGTCCTAACTTTAGGCATCCATTTATATCCGGGAGGACATTGATTAGCAAACCACCATTTCCAAGACTTACTGGCAGACTCATATAATTCCTTAATTTTGCTTCTAGGATTCTTAGTGGTGGAGTCTGATGCATTACTTTTCTTAGTGGGGGTTGCACCAGAATGGTTTACTTTGCGTTTGGGTTTACTAGCTCTAATAGGCATTGCAACTTGCTTCTTAGTTCTAGTATCTACGCCTTTGACTTTATTTATAGCACACATAGAATGATTCGCATTAGCACACTTGCCACATTTGACACAAACAAATTTCACATTCATAGCATTCAAATCATTCAAGCTTGTTTTCAGATCGTCATTACATGCGATAACAGACTTTTTATTCTTAAAAACATTCAAATTCCTAGGGTGTTCTTCTACTTGCTTCATCTTCCCTTGATTCTTGTGTTTCCAGACCTTATCATTCTCTGGAGTGCTCTTAAGCTGAGGCCGGCTAACACTAGTAGTGGAGACTATTCCTGTAGTAGAAGACACACGAATATTAGTGTTTCTAGAAGTCTGAGGCGAGTGAGTATCTTTGTTTGTGGGCTTAGTGGGCATTCTATACATCCCTGGTTTAATCACATTATTGTGCTTAACGCTTGGTGCTACAGGATTCCTTATGGGTTGAGCTTGTGGTAACCTTTCCTTTCCATCCATCTTAGGGGCAAACACAGGTTTTGCAAACGAGGAATTAGATAAAGCAGATGGTTTTCCCAAGATAGAGGATCTATTCTCTTTAGAGGCATTGGGTTGTCTAACAACATTTTTCTTAATGCTAGGTTCCACAATTTTTCCACCCAATTTAGCAATGAGTTTCTGCAACTCTGCTATCGCTCTGTCCCTGTCTTGTAATTGAGCTTTCAACTCTTTAATTTCCAAATTCTGTTCATTCATTTCTCGAAATGTTTGGGAAAGTTTTTCTTGCAATTTATTATCATGTGGAAAACGACCAACGTCTTTTTGCAAAGCAAGTTCAAGTGAATGACAATGTTTTTGAAGGAAATCAGTTTTGTGTTGAAGTAACTCAAAAGCCTTTTTGTCAACATTTTCTTTACGTTTAGAAAGCTCAATTTCAAGACGTTCACATTCTTTGAGCTTATCAAGATATTGGCATGCAACTTCAGAATATTCATCAATATCAGCACAAGATGTAAAATAAGCACACATAATATCTTTAGAAACGCATTCTTGCAAGAGTAAATCATATTCATCAGAAAAAACGGACTTGTCCATTTGAAGATCATCAATTGCTTTCTCAAGAGACTCAACATATTGTAAATCATCAAACATTTCAGACCGAATTAAGCTTTCGAATTTAAGAACATTTTCTTTTAGTGTGGCCGCGTTCGGTATTAAGATTTGTTTGACAAGCACAGTTATGTCTTGAGGAATTGGTTTCTTCCACTCGTCATTTTGTCGTTGTTTCCAATCATTATCAATAATGGACTTAATATTATCTATGTAATGAGTAAGAAACCCAAATATCTGCCTACTCTTGCTTTTAGAAGCATCTAGGGGCAAGTAGTTGATGAACTTAGAAACGTTTGTTTTCTTAGTGGCAAACGCTTTCTTCCATTGAATTCTCTTTTGCCTGCATTCTAAAAATACTTCCTCACGAGATTTCTGAGTTTGTTTGTGGAACAGACCATAAAGACTATTCTCATAAGCATAATTATATGGTTTCACAAACTCCTTATTAACTGATGGTTGACTATCAGCATCCCAAAGGGCAGTCTCTTCACTATTGGCACTTAGAGGCATGCAATCAAGATCTGTCCTTTCAGTCTCATCAAGATAAAGATGCGGGTTCGCAGCTTGAGCTTTGGCAAGGTACTCAGGACTTGCAAAGCTAGCTTGACCCTTAAACATCGATGGAGGTGCTAGCATTCTTACGGATTGAATAGAATCATGCGTTTTATAAACAACGTTCTTCAAAAAGTCGACTTGTGCTTCTAGTTTCGTAACTTTTTCGGTTTCTTTATCATATCTACTTTTGAAGTCTTGTTTTAACGCATCTACCTCTTGTTTCTTATCCTCTAGAATTTTAGCAGAATCAGTAGTGGTCATAGAGAGCTTTTGTTCAAGTTCATTAACTTTGGTATTGGCAAGGTACGTTTTTTGACGTTCATCCATTAAGAAAACATTATATTGACGCTTCTCTTTAGCTAATAACTCAAGAGTGGTATTATATTTGTTTTCAAAATCGTCCTTTTGACTTTTTAACACACTTCCCTTGTACCCCTCAAGCTCTTTGGTTTTCTGAAGGAGCTCATCTCTATAGCTTTCAGTCATCTCAGTAGATTTGATAAGAGCAGCTTTGCATTCTTCAAAACTTTGAGTGAGCGTAGCGTTTGCCTTCTTTAATTGCTTTTGACTCTTTTTATTTTCAGTGACATCTTTTTGTAAAGTAGCAATTAAATTAGCAAGTGCAATACGTTCCTCTTCATCATATTCATTTGCATGTTGATCATCCTCAGACTCATTATTGCACATGTCTGATGAATCGGGTGTGGTATTACTATCAACCGTTTCCATCATACACGTGTCATTAATGGCATTGGGTAGATCACTATGCTCAGGAATATCACCAAACACATTATATTCATCAGTAGTGTGTACCTTATCGATTGGCTCAGTGTCAAAGATAGGACCATTGTCATCTTCAGTGACTTTGAGAACTTCTTCAACATGTGCCATGTACGAGTAATGTGCTTCTAATTCCTGGTCGGAGGCTTCATCATTAGTGTCATCAAGTATAGCTCCTTCCTCAGCTGACAGTTTGACCCCTGCTTCCATCTTTTTGCATAGCAACATCTTTTCCTTGTGATAGCTGGAGTCTCTAACCCTTTTCGGCTTCCTGCATTCCTTTGCCATATGCCCAAAACCTTGGCAATTAAAACATTGAATCCCGCTTTGCTGAACCACTTGACTTCCAACCGTTTCCCTATTCCCAGTAGCAGCAGCAATCCTCTGAGTATCATACTTTGCAGTTTGTCGATCATATCTTGCAGAACCCTCAACATGCGTTGGATTATGTCGATCATACCTAGAAGGACTTTCACCACGTCGACGTGTGTCATACCTTGGAGGACTCGCAACATATCGGTTCTTTGTGTTAGATGATGTTCGAAGATTGTTGTTGGTGGGTTTGTAGATCTTCTGGTAAGTCTTCATAATGAAAGCAATTTGTTGTTTCATCTCACGATTCTTCTGAGCTTGATCTTCATCACTATCTTCTTCAGATGATGACTCAGATGGTGGTGAAGTTGCTCTTGGTGCTTTGCCGCGTGATCTTGTGGATGATGAAGACTTGGATGATGTGGAATATCGTGGTGAGGATGATGGGCTAGAGTATGGCTTAGGAGCACGAGATCGATGATCTTGGACATTTTGAGTGGTAGTTAATAAAGCAAGTGGATTAGCCGTCTTTGCAACTCGTTCGGCTCGAATCTCATTTGCTTCATGCTGAAATTGTTTCAAGATATCAAAGAGAGTGTGATAGTTTACCTTGTCTAACTGCTTCTGTTGTTTCACCAAAGTGACAAAACGTGTCCACTCTGGTTGGAGTTGTTGTAGAAATTGCACATTGACTTGCATGGTGGAGACTTCCAAGTTGTTTCTTGTCATATCATTCATCATCTTGTAAAATCTTGAATAATAGGACTCAATTGATTCTCCATCCAATGCAGTAAACTTACCAAAGTTCCAAAACAAGTTTGTTTTGACATCTTGCTTGTTGAGAGACTCTCCTTGTTGCAAGCGTTCAATGGCCGTCCACATTTCTTGTGCTGTAGGACATGCATCGACTGTGGAATAAATATCATCTCCAATTCCACTTAGGATCATATAGATCGCTTCTTTTTCTGCATCATGCCAAGCACGTTTCTCGGGTGTAAGGTCAGATAAAGTTTCCTTTTTCTTTGTTGCAGGTACTTCTAGACATGTGTCTGTGGCTGGTGTATAAGGAACATCAATTTCAGAAAAGACATATGGGCCATTGTTAATACATTGTCTCAAGGCATCACCATTAGGTCTTGTATCAAGATAGCGAAGAAAGCGTGATTGCCATTGAGCATATCGACCAGCCACAAGCATTGGTGGTCTTTCTTTATTACCCGCGACCATGATGTTGTTGTTCGTCACACGATATTCTGCAGTAGAATCCATCCCAAAATTCTCTGTAATGATGAAGTGAGTATGGATCTTAAGTAGATTTGTTGTGATTGTTGTTGTGGTTTAAATTCCGAAAATTGCAATTTTTCTCCAGGCCGACAATAAATTCTCCAGTCCGACAAAAACGGTAGTCCAAAAATTTTGTAATCGCCAAAATTTGAAATCGAGCTAGAAATGTCCTAAAACTAGTATGGAAAAAATTTGAATTTACTTGACGAAAAAATTTTAACTCTTTTTTTTTTTTTTTTTATTTTTTTTTTTTGATCTTCGTGGAAACGATATTCTGAAACTAGTCTAGATAGTGGCTAAGTCTAAAAAATACTCAAACAAAATTTAGCAAAACACATCATCGGAATGTCCCCTAATCGGAATAACCAATCGGAATGTTATCGGAATTCACCAATCGGAATTATGTCGGAATGCACCAATCGGAATGTATGATCGGAAAACACCAATCGGAATGTGCTAATCGGAAATCACCAATCGGAATGTGCTATCGGAAAACACCAATCGGAATGTGCTATCGGAAAACACCAATCGGAATGCCAATCGGAATATTGTTGTCCAGTCGGAATGATGGTCGGAATGTTGGAAGTCCAATCGGAATGTTGATCGGAATCCCAATCGGAATCTATAAACCCTTTTCAGATTACACCAATCGGAATGTATCCCCCTTTTCTCGGACAAAACTCAACCAATACGTGATTTTAAGCCAAAAAATAATCAAAAAACCCAAAAATTTTGTGTTTTTAGCCAAAGTAAATATACCAAATCACTACTACAACTATGTATAAGATGTAGATGAAGAAGTAAAGCACGGATACACAAAAAAATTTGAATCCGAGATGATTTATGGATTAAATCATTCGAATCAAATATAATAACACCAACCAATCACAAATCTACCCCGTGGCGATTGATACCAAATGTTGTCCCATGTATTTGTGATTAAGCAATGAAGAAAGAAAGAAAATAGATGAAGAAGAGATGAATTCCTAGAGAGAGAAAGTAGTGAGAGAAAGTAGAGAGGAGATGATTAACTTGGTGAGATTAGATTAAGAAAAAGAAGTTACAAATGACCATTCACCCTCCTAACATGCTAGGAGGGTAGTATATATAGTCCACCCACATGCGGGCTTTAATGGACTATATATTGGGCCGGGCTTGTCTTTTGGACTTTAATTAGTTTAAATCCAAGCCCGTAAACCACGACTAATTAACTATCTATTACAACGTTCTAACTAATGTTACAATAATAACCTATGACCGAGCATTCTTGTTTGACTCAATATTTTGAGGCTAACATATAGGGAACTTTAAAACGCGAAAGTCTTAGCTCATTCGGGTTAAGAACAAGAACTTTTCGCAAGTTCCTATAATTGATCCTAGAAAGTCACTTATCAAGGGAACTATAAAATGCATTCTCTAAACTTGAAAAAGTCCAAGAAAGTGCAAGATCCTATAGGTTGCTTGAAAACCCAAAACTTTGATTTGATATAGTCTTAATGAAAGTAATAACTTAGATTTACTCAGTTAAAAATTGTTCTTTGTCGTATGTCTAATCGAATTGATTTCCGGTTCAAAGTGTGACTCAGTTGTTTTTGGTTAAGAAAAACAAGGATTTGTCGTTGTAGTAAAATTAAAAGTGCGAAACTTAAAAGTAAAGGCAAAGTAAATAAAGCTAAGAATAATTGAAAAGTAAATGACGAGAAATTAAAGCGATAAAAATAGATAACGAAAACTTAAAACGCAAACTTAAGATTAAACTAAAGGCAAGTAAACTAAAAGTCCGACTAAGGAAAAAGGCAGGAAAAATAATGTTTAAAATTATCTAGAAAAACTTAAGTGCGAAAAGTCCAAAAACTAAGTCTTATCCGGAACCCAAGATATGTCACTTATCCGGAATCCAAACAAAACCTAATACAGAAAAATACTTCCTAATCCGGAATCCGTCTCCTAAAAGTCTTATCCGCAATCTAGATCTGTCACCAATCCGGAAAACGGGATAATTCTCTTATCCGGAATCCACTAATGAAACCTTATCCGGAATCCAACCTAGAATCGTTATCCGAAATAAGTTTCTTAAAAGCTTATCCGGAATAAGCACTTGCTCCCCTTATCCGGAATACGTCTCTATGACGTTATCCGGAATATGAAGTACCAATCCTTATCCGGAATACGCAATATGGCCTTATCCGGAAAAACAAAGTTAAACTCTTATCCGGAAAAATAAAGTTCACACTCTTATCAGGAAAAAGCTTCGAGAGCTTATCCGGAATGCTACCTTATCCGGAATAAGAGGTTATTACCTCTTATCCGGAATACGAGCTAGGGGGCTTATCCGCAATATGGCAACTTACGGGGTCTTATCCGGAAAAAGGGGTGAAACCCTTATCCGGAATAAGAGGGTTTTACCGAAACCCGGAATACAACTAAAATCAAATAAGCTATAAACTACAATTAAGCTAAACACAAATAAGCACTTAACTAAAACTTTAACCAAATCAAATTTAAGAAAAAGCTATTAAGCCAAAATTTAAAAACTTTTAAAAACACTAAATAATAAAAATGTTTAAAATCAACTCTTTATAAAAATTAACTAAAAAGCACTTAATCAATTTTAAGAAAAACACAATAAGCTATAAAACAATAAGCTAACACAATCAATAACATAAAAACATAACAAGTAAACAAATAAGCATGACAATAAGATTAAAGGCACGAAGATTAAGCAAAATAAGAAAGGTAGAATGAGAGATTAATAAAATCTTGATTAAAGAAAAGATTAAACAACAAAATTAAAAAAACTTACTTGGAATTAAAGGAATTAAAGTGCAAGACAAGTATTTAAATTGACAATTAATTAAAATGACATGAAATTAAGGTGTAAAGACTAATGTGTCAAATTAGCTAACAACTCCTAATGACACATTAGGAGTCTATTTATAGTGATTAGGAAAACTAAGCATGTGTTGGTTTATTCTTCTTCTTCACGACTTCTCGTCTTCTAATTTCTTCGACTTTTTCGACTTTGTCTCGGGATTAATAAACTCGTCTTGTAATTTATTAATTTAGACTTGAGTTCTTCGGCTTTTATTAGACTTCCGTCTTTAGACTTTTTCTTCGATAAATCTTCAAAATTGGCCTTGGACTTCCGTTCTTTGAGCACTCTTGATCTTTCGACTTCGTCTTTTGTCCTTTTCTTCGATAAAAGCCCGTGAAAGCCCGTGTTTTCCTCCCTTTTCACATTTTGATCCTAAATCACAACAAAAACACAAACCACACATAATTCCGACATTTACGACATAAAATACACGTTTTGGCCTGTTTATTATTGTAATTAAGTGGTAAAAGGATAAGTGTTTTCACACTTATTAAATCCTCTACACTTGACCATTGCAATGTCCTCATGCAATGTATTAATTACAAAGCAAGTTTTTACATTTTCCATCATAATCAATCCACATTGGCCTTTATTTAAAAAGATAGAAAATTCTAAAACATTCAAAGGAAGAAAATAAGTAAAGAAATCAAATACATACCTTAGGGTTTTGGAAATGTCATGAATGATTATCATCCTCAAGTTTTCACGTTCCCCAAACCAAGCTTAAAAACGAGATCATTGTTATTATAAGTTAGCAAACTAACACAAACTCATGTGGGCCAATTATTTACTTAGACTCCCTTATTCCTAGGTGCATCTCTTATATTTTATTGTTGTCTTGAATGATCATGAGGATGCATTGTTGACTTATTTCGATAATTATTTAGGCTGAAAATAAAGTGGGATGATTTAATCAATAGTTAGCTAAAGGACAAAATCTTTTAAAACTTCTTCTCGGGACCTCATAAAGTTCATATCTTGGCATAACTTGCTTCACGATTTGAGACCTTTCTCGCACCGATATTTGGCAGCGACTTCATACTTCAAATCTTGAGAGACGTTCATGAAATAATGGTCTTCTCTTCATAATAGGAATTTCTTCACTTGAACTTTTTGAGAGATTCTTCATATTTGGACCACGACTTCTTCATTTTTCTCCAATCTTTATTTTGGGATTTTGATATACAACGATCCGCCTCCTTTTAGGACTTGGATCTATTTATGCTCATACCTTGTTAGGGCCTTTTTGGATAGACTTCTCCATGATCTTTTGGGGAGTATTTGCTTTTCGCCGTGTGTCTTGATCCTTCATATTGATTTTTGATAAATGATTCTTCACATCACTTTTGGATCTTTAGCAACAAAATGTAGCCCTCATGCCTTGTTAGGGCCTTTTCGGACTCGCCAATCTTCGCATCCCGCTTCAATAAGTTATGCCTTGGCTATAAACTCTAATCAATAACGAGAAACTTTTAAACGATCTTGGGCTAGAAGCTAAGTAACTTTTCAAATCTTACAACCTTATTTATTGCAGACAAATTTATTAACAAGCGATGGGAGAAAAAGCTCATAATTAACTCACATAAATTCATGAAAGAATACCAAAATTATAATTGACTCTATCATCTCTCGTTCTCCACAATTTAAAATCTCAAGGAATGAGACTCGTGGATGCTTAGCCTATTAAATCAAAGTTTTGGGTTTTCGAGTCGTCTATAGGATCTTGCAACTTCTTAGACTTTTTCAAGTTTAGGAATCACATTTTAAAGTTCCCTTGATAAACGACTCTCTAGGATCAATTATAGGAACTTGCGAAAAGTTCTTGTTCTTAACCCGTAAGAGTTAAGACTTTCGCGTTTTAAAGTTCCCTATATAAAAGCCTAGCAAAACTTGACTTAAACACGTTAAGGATACTAGCTAGAGTAAACTTAGATAAGTAAACTCGGGTTGAGTCAAAGGATTCACAACGTTAAAAAAAATTAAAACCACTTTATTAAAAATTTATTCTAGCAAGGAAGAAAAATAACTATAACAAAGGTAATTACTAATAGGATAAAATAGATCAAAAATTTTAAAAATGTCAAAAAATTAGATTTTCCGGTTAAAATGAGGACAAATACAAGGAAAGGGCCACTTAACTTCGATAGAAGTCCCCCTACACTTAATATAAACATTGTCCTCAATGTTTAAGCATGTGGAAGTAAACTCCCCTACACTTAGGACATTGTGCACTTTGTTTAAATCTTGCTAAGGAAGAGACAACTAAAGTGATTCCGATTTTAATATTGGAAAATATAAAATAGAGAATCAAAAGAGTTTAAGATAAAACCTGGAAGACGGGTACACGGAATTACGGGTTGTCAAAAGGCATCAAGAATGGATCTTGAAAGCTCGAATCCCTACACATGATTAGAAAGAAGACAACAAACAACATACTAGGGTCTCCCCCTACACTTATTATAAAAATAAGAGAAAAAGGATAGATACTGCGGGTTGCCTCCCGAGAAGCGCTTGTTTTTGTTAACCGAGTCGTGAGCCTGACTCGACCTTGATTAGCATAGGAAGAAGCTCGAAATACATCCACCGGGATCAAATACATGGTTTTCGTCCATCAAGAAGCACAAAATTAAGGCGAACAAGGCAAGCCAAAGAAGAGTAGTCAGGGTTCCCTTAAGCAATGATGGAGCACGGTGGGAGCAAAGGTGAAGAGGTGCAAGCATATCTCCAAAAATTCCAAAGATTTTTCCTTTTATTTCATCAGATGGATATTGAGATGGCTTAAAAAGTGCAATGCCGGGGTCGAACACCTTTTCCTTTAGGGGAAAATAACACTTAGGCTCAGCAGACCTTGAAGAATATCCGATCATAAATCTCGCAATCTCATCCTCAGAAGGTGGATATAGAGGTGTCAAGACATAAGTGTTGCAGATATCGGTGTCGGCCGGCTTTTTCTCCTTTGAAGCGGGTTTCTTCATATCCAAAGTAGGATAAAGACCATAATCATCAAAGTCTAAAGGAGGAGCATCACTCTCATTTGGGAAGTATGTGTTGAGAAAAGTAGCAAAGTCTTCCTCAAATGAGTAGTCATCCAAAGTAGGATTAAGCATTGTTGGCGGAGGATCTTCATCATGTGAAGAATCACTCGAGAGAGTATCAGCCTCATCAAAATCATCATAAGTGGGCATGTCTGGATACTCAGAAGTAAAGTCATCATACTCATCTCCATTGGAACTAGAATCGTCATTATAAGCATCAAAGATCGGTGGAGAATCATAAATTGGTGGAGGATCGGGATTGGATAGAGAATCATCCACATCATCTTGGAACATTGGATTATCATAGCAAGAATCGAATAGAGGATTGTTGTAGACGACAAAATCATCAAGCACATTAATCATATTCGCTGATTCTCTTCCATTAGATTTGGTTGTGATCTTCCCTATTTTGAACACTTGTGCATCATGCCCGACCCTTAAAATTAACTCACCTTCGGCAACATCGACAAGAGCTTTTCCGGTTCTTACGAATGGCTGACCAAGTATTAAAGGAATACAAGGGTCCATTTCATAATCAACAACAACAAAGTCGACCGGAAAAGTGAAGGTGCCAACTTTAATGAACACATCTTCGGCAATACCAACGGGGTAAGCGAGAGTGCGATTTGCAAGCTCAAGAGTCATCTTCGTTGGTGTAAGGTCGGGTGATGATAACTTTTTCCAAACACTTAAAGGCATCAAATTTATACTTGCCCCGAGATCGGCTAAGGCAGTAAATTCTTTGGTTTGGTGAAAAGTACATGGTAGCACAAAACGACCGGGATCTCCAAGCTTCTCCGGAAGTTCTTTAAGAAGGACGGCAGAACAATTTTCATTCAATCGAGTATTAACAAACTCGGCCATCTTCTCCTTTTTGCTAAGCAATTCCTTAAACATCTTAACAAATTTAGGCATTTGTGCAAGAGCTTCAACAAGGCTAAAAGTGATGGTCATTTCCGAAACTTTCTTCAAATAGTTTGACACTTGAATGTCATCCTTGGTTTGTAGTTTGGCCTTATCTAAGCGAGATGAATAAGGAATATTGGGTTTATAGGTGGAAGGTGTAGGTGTAGCAGGTAAAGGTTGAGATGTTGAGGGTTTAAGGGTGGAAGGTGGGGTTGGTGAAGGGTTCTTCTTAGGTACCTCTTCATGACGAGGCGGAGACGGTAATGGTGAACTAATACTAGGCGTGGGAGTAGGAGGGATAAATGGTGGTGGAGGAGGTGTAGATGGAGTAACTGGGGGAGGGATAGATGGTCCTACTAAGGTTGCTCCACTACGTGTAGTAATAGCACTCACATTCTCTCTTGGGTTGGTGACGGTGTTTGAAGGTAGAGAGCCCGAAGTAGAGGGTTGAGTGGTTGGTAAGAAACTAGCCAGCATATTCTTCAAATCATTTTTTTGAGTGCTAAAAGAGGTTTGAATAACATGTCGAATCTCAGATCTAATGTCATTACCTTGCTTACTGATATCCCCTTTCAAATTGATAATTTGGCTTTGCAGATTTTTAATTTGCTCTCCTTGGGTTCTCATTAAGGATTCAACATCTTGATTAATAGGTGGGGCTTGTTGAGCGGGTGGGTGATAAGGATTAGAAGCTCTAGGTGGGATTTGGTTGCTTCTATTGTAGTTGTTGTTAGGATTGTGGTTTTGAGGAGAAAAACCGGGTGCAAGAAAGTTGTTAGAACGGTAACATAGCAAATTCCGATCACCTTAAGGTCGGGCTTGGTAATTTTCCGGTGAATAGTTACCATAGGCCGCATACACGTTTTCCGGATTGCCTTGAGTAGAAGGATAATCAGTGTATGAGTGAGGACTGCCGCAAGTCTCACAAGAAATTGCTACAGCTTTAACTTGTTGTTGTTGGTTTGTAGAGATGAGCAAGATGTTTTTGTTCATTTCGGCCATCATGCGGGTGAATTCGGTCATATCGGGGTTTGCTGAAGTAGAGGAAACATTGACTCTCGGGTTATTCCTTGAAGATGCGGAAGAATCCCAATTTTTGTGATGAGTAGTCATGTTCTCAATAAGCTCTCTACACTCATTGGGTCTTCTTTTCATAAATGTGCCATCGACGGCTGCATTAATAGTATCACGATCACGAAAAGTTAAACCATTGTAGAAAGTATCAATCAACGTAATGGGGAGCATGTTGTGGTTTGGACATCGATTGATCAAAATATTATATCTTTCCCAAGCATCAAGGAGAGATTCATCGGGTTCTTGCATGAAACCACTGATTTGATTTCGAAGGCTCGTGACCATGGATGGTGGAAAGTAGCGCGACAAAAATCATTGAGTCATGTCGTCCCAAGTATGAATGGAATTCTTCGGGAGACGATCAAACCATTTTTCGGCGTGGTGGGATAAAGTATGTGGAAAGAGCTGTAGGCGAAGGACATCCATAGTAACACCGGGCAACTTCATGCTTTGAGTAATAGTAATGAATTTGTCGAGGTGCTTGTTGGCATCATCATCCGGTATTCCGCGGAATGGATTAGTTTGCACTTGTTGGATCATATGATGCTTCAACAAAAACTCCGGAGCCGTGATTTGCATCGGTGCAATCGGTCCTCCTCGTCCATACATTGTTGGTTGACAAAGCTCCTCCATTGTCCGAAGATCGGGCTGTGGAAGAACATTGTTGTTGTTATTGTTGAGGTGCGGTGGATTATTGTTGTTGTTCACACCTGCCATAGCTAAATCTTCACGAGTCTCAGGCTCTGGATAAGTTGAAGATCTAGTACGCATACACCTGCAAAAGCAAAATAAAAAGATATCAAAGCAATAGACAATATATGTACACTATGAAAATAAAAATAAAATCTTTTTGGATTTTTTGAAATTTTTTAATTTTTATGGATTTTTAACAATTTAATTTTTATGGATTTTTGAAAATTTTTGAGTAAGAAAAATAACGCTCACGAATGAACGGATCCCAAAAAGCAACGCGTCTCTCACAAAAAACCGTTAATCTTTACGAAAAGAGCCGACAGCGGCGCCATTTAATAACTAGGATTTACTCAGTTAAAAAATGTTCTTTGTCGTATGTCTAATCGAATTGATTTCCGGTTCAAAGTGTGACTCAATTGTTTTTGGTTAAGAAAAACAAGGATTTGTCGTTGTAGTAAAATTAAAAGTGCGAAACTTAAAAGTAAAGGCAAAGTAAATAAAGCTAAGAATAATTGAAAAGTAAATGACGAGAAATTAAAGCGATAAAAATAGATAACGAAAACTTAAAACGCAAACTTAAGATTAAACTAAAGGCAAGTAAACTAAAAGTGCGACTAAGGAAAAAGGCAGGAAAAGTAATGCTTAAAACTATCTAGAAAAACTTAAGTGCGAAAAGTCCAAAAACTAAGTCTTATCCGGAACCCAAGATATGTCACTTATCCGGAATCCAAACAAAACCTAATCCGGAAAAATACTTCCTAATCCGGAATCCGTCTCCTAAAAGTCTTATCCGCAATCTAGATCTGTCACCAATCCGGAAAACGGGATAATTCTCTTATCCGGAATCCACTAATGAAACCTTATCCGGAATCCAACCTAGAATCGTTATCCGGAATAAGTTTCTTAAAATCTTATCCGGAATAAGCACTTGCTCCCCTTATCCGGAATACGTCTCTAGGACGTTATCCGGAATATGAAGTACCAATCCTTATCCGGAATACGCAATATGGCCTTATCCGGAAAAACAAAGTTAAACTCTTATCCAGAAAAACAAAGTTCACACTCTTATCCGGAAAAAGCTTCGAGAGCTTATCCGGAATGCTACCTTATCCGGATAAGTGGTTATTACCTCTTATCCGGAATACGAGCTAGGGGGCTTATCCGCAATATGGCAACTTACGTGGTCTTATCCGGAAAAAGGGGTGAAACCCTTATTTGGAATAAGAGGGTTTTACCGAAACCCGGAATACAACTAAAATCAAATAAGCTATAAACTACAATTAAGCTAAACACAAATAAGCACTTAACTAAAACTTTAACCAAATCAAATTTAAGAAAAAGCTATTAAGCCAAAGTATAAAAACTTTTAAAAACACTAAATAATAAAAATGTTTAAAATCCACTCTTTATAAAAATTAACTAAAAAGCACTTAATCAATTTTAAGAAAAACACAATAAGCTATAAAACAATAAGCTAACACAATCAATAACATAAAAACATAACAAGTAAACAAATAAGCATGACAATAAGATCAAAGGCACGAAGATTAAGCAAAACAAGAAAGGTAGAATGAGAGATTAATAAAAACTTGATTAAAGAAAAGATTAAACAACAAAATTAAAAACACTTACTTGGAATTAAAGGAATTAAAGTGCAAGACAAGTATTTAAATTAACAATTAATTAAAATGACATGAAATTAAGGTGGAAAGACTAATGTGTCAAATTAGCTAACAACTCCTAATGACACATTAGGAGTCTATTTATAGTGATTAGGAAAACTAAGCATGTGTTGGTTTATTCTTCTTCTTCACGACTTCTCGTCTTCTAATTTCTTTGACTTTTTCGACTTTGTCTCGGGATTAATAAACTCGTCTTGTAATTTATTAATTTAGACTTGAGTTCTTCGGCTTTTATTAAACTTCCGTCTTTAGATTTTTTCTTTGATAAATCTTTAGAATTGGCGTTGGACTTCCGTTCTTTGAGCACTCCTGATATTTCGACTTCGTCTTTTGTACTTTTCTTCGATAAAAGCCCGTGAAAGCCCGTGTTTTCCTCCCTTTTCACATTTTGATCCTAAATCACAACAAAACACAAACCACGCATAATTTCGACATTTACGACATAAAATACACGTTTTGGCCTGTTTATTATTGTAATTAAGTGGTAAAAGGATAAGAGTTTTCACACTTATTAGAAAGCTAATCCAAATTTGGCTTAAATTTTGACTTGCATGGCTAAGTATTCACGAGTCTCTTTAATTAGAGGTCTTTATATAGTGAAGAACGAGAGATGATAGAGTTAGACAAGTGATCATGCTAAACGTAGAACATGAAAATGTTCTTTCAAAAACTCATATGTTTTTAATTGTGGCTTTTTCTCCCATAAGATCAATGCATTAGGAATAAAAATAACTGTAATAAGTAAGGTCGTACGATTTGAAAGGTTACTTAGCTTCTAGCACAAGATCGTTTAAAAGTTGCTCGGGGTTGAATAGAGTTCATAGCCAAGGCATAACTTATTGAAGCGGGACACGAAGATTGGTGAAGATCCAAAAAGGCCCTAACAAGGCATGAGGAGCTCTATTTTGTTGCTAAAGATCCAAGATGATGTGAAATATCATTATTCTAAAATCAATATGAAGGATCGAGACACACGACGAAAAGCAATTACTCCCTTAAAGATCATGGAGAAAGTCTATCCAAAAAGACCCTTACAAGGTATGAGGATAAATATATCCAAGTCCGAAAAGGAGGCGGATCGTTGTATATCAAAGTCCAAAATAAATATTGAAGAAAAATGATGAAGTCGTGGGTCCTAGTATGAAGAATCTCTCAAAAACTTCAAGTGAAGGAATTCCAATATACGAAGAGAAGACCATAATTTTAAGAACGTCTTCCCAAGATTTAAAGTATGATGTACATGCCAAATATCGGTTCGAGAAAGGTCTCAAATCGTGAAACGAGTTATGCCAAGATATGAACTTAAGGAGATACACGAGAAGCCGTTTTAAAAGATTTTGTCCTTCGGCTAACTATCGATTAAATCGTGCTACTTTGCTTTCGGACTAATAAATACTCAAATAAGTCAATATGAATCACTTGTGATCCATGACAAATAGTTAAAAAATTATAGTAACCCATTTCCTTTTATAATAACTAGGGTTGCGGGGAGAAAAAGTATTACACAATTTGGACGTATGAGTAGTGGTAGCATTGTGACTTGTACCAACAATGATCTCGTTTTTGCACTTAGCATGGAATGTATGACAATCAAGGATAACGATATTTACTCTATGGGACATTTACTTGTTTCTATTTATTGACCCTAAAAGTCACATTCGTGATGAAAATCATACATTATGTCTTTTCACATCATCGTAGTATTGTTGCAAGTCTTTTACTTTTCAATAAAGGGTAATAAAATTGAATTTTGGTGATGCTTAGATACTTTATTCTAGCATTGCGTGAGGGCACGACAATGGATTAGTATGGGGGAGTGATGAGATGGCATTTGTACATGATCTCATCGTTCTTTTCGAGCTTTAAATGCATTAAAATGTCATAAAATACCATATATATGCTTGTATTTGTTTACTTGTGTGTTTTAGGTATGGATATCGTGAAAAAGACAGAAGATCACAGGAAACAAGGAAAAACGGACACGAGAAACGAAGCCGTACAAAGAACCGGGCCCTAGTTCATGAATTATCCAAGATTAACCCTTGAAGACTTGAAGATGTACAAGATTGATCCTCAAAATATGAAAAAATGACACTTAAAACCCTTTTATATTCATAATTACAAGTTTGGTCCCTTAAGTTTGTCAAAATTACAAATGGTCCTTCAACTTTGAAGAATTGGCAAGTTTTCAAAAATTCTAAATTGTCAATAATGGTCCCTCATGAAGTCAAAGTGTAACACCCCATTATAAATGGAATGTCACGCGTAATTATGGCGTGTCATCAAAGCATACAAGGATAAATATCTAAAACATTACATGACCATAGGGATAACCGGAATTAAACATCGGTTCCCAAACATAAGCCCAAAACATAATAAAGCAAAAGAAATGAAGGAAAGACTAATCAAACATATGTATATGAAGGCAAAAAGGAAAAGAAGTCTCTAGAAGCTTCCATCCTATGCACGTCCTCCAAATGCTCGAGTCTTTCCTAGGGTACCTGCCGTTTTGGGACATGGAAAGGAAAGTAACGGCTGAGCAAAACGCTCAGTGCACGGATACAGACATAGTATAACTGACTAAAACATAACAAATACTTAATAGCAGCGGAAATGTATAAGTCCTGGAAAACCTGGAACATGTTCATACAACTGGTTTTATAGTTTGAAAAGCCTTATGTTTATCTTATGAAAACTGTTTAACATATTTTACCACTAGCCAATATAGGTCATGAAAATCCACCGTGCATGAATACTTGGAGGGGTGACCTCATCATGCAAATTAGAGGGGCTGCCTCTAATTTAATATACTGGTTTTGGGTAGGAGGGATCAGCTCCTTGTGAAGGATGCAAGACACACACCACATTCACACTGAGTAATCTGCTGAAAACATGTAACTAGGATGCACCCATACGCCTCACACGATAAATATAATAATATGGCCAAAAGCTGAAGGGACGCCACAAGCAATCACTCCGCCTTGGTGAAGTCATAACATCAGTGCCTCTAATGTTATGGTTATGGTACCTCCATAACTAGGTGAAACTGGTCATGCATGTATATGGCTATAGGTATTCTAAATTAAACATAAGCAAATCAAACATATAAACTTATAATACGGGAAAATAGTTGGCTGCATACGGGGAATCCTAATAAGGAAAGAATGTCCATACTGAAAGGACGGGAATCCGTACCTTATGTCCAGTGAACGAAGAAGACGAACGGAAGAGAGTCCTACTTCGGTATCACTAATGCTACATAAATACATACGTGTATAAGTATCTGATTACTGAATACGTAACTGGTTTAATGTTATGTCTTAGCTTATTTTATACGTTCATGTCATGTTTTACTGTTTTAAGCTTAATACTGTATTTATCTTATATTATGTCTATTCTGATTAAGTATTACTTGTATTTCATGTATTATTATACTTGCTGTGTAATAATAAGTAACTTTCTAAAAACAGCAGGTTTCCTAAAATAGAAAGTTTCCAAAAATAGAAAGTTACCAGAAATAGAAAGTTTCCAAAAATAGAATTACTTCTTAAAATAGATAAGTTTCTAAAAATAGAAAGTTTCCATAAATAGATTAGCTGCCTTAATTAAATAAGTTTCTAAAAATAGAAAGTTTCCATAAATAGAAATAAGCTGGTTAAATAAGCTAAATATATAAGCTTAAGTGTTTTCCGTTTATTATTCTAAGTCATGTAGTTATAAAGTATAGTTTATTAATTATTTCATGTGAATTAAATAAACTATAGGTTAAAGCATTTAATTAAATATAACATGATTTAATTAAATAAAGGTAAAAAATACTTAGGTTAAAACATGTATTATTATCTATTAATAATATAACCTAAGTCATGTAAATTAATTAATTATAAGTCATGATTTTAATAATTAATTAATTATATAGTCTAATTAAATGATAATTACTTAGGTTAAAGTTCATGCATTAATCATAAAATTAATAACCTAAGTCATGTATAAATTAAATTAATCATGTACACGTTTTAATTAATTTAATTTAACTCATGTAAAAAAAATAAACTTGTAAAAATAATTAACCTTGTAAAAACAACCCATGAACCGGACCCGTGTTTTAATCTAAACGTGTCAATAATACCTAGATTAATCATGTTTAATAACATATTTAACGTACCCAAGTCTACCGAGACACCCGCGTCTCGGTCGCACGAAACAAAACAACAATTAATAAAAATACCCTAAAATTCCACACTGTCCAATATCTACTGTTTCTGTTTTCTCCGATAAATAATATCAGTATTATCCAAGATATAAAATCATTGTGTTGTCCGATATATAATACGCGTGTTACCCGATAAATATGTTTGTTTGTTGTCCGATAAACCTGGAACCCTAGTTCTGTTGACTGTATGTTTTATACCCGCTGTTTTAACACAAACCTTAATTAGGGTTGCCCTTGTTTGGCCTAACACCATGCCGGCACCCAAAGGGTTGCGGCTGGTGGGCTTATGTTGCCACCGACTGCACGAACCAAGCCCACACCCATAAGGGTTTACGGCTGGTGGCATATTGCTACCACCGAGACCAAGAGTGGTCTCGGTTTATGTGAAAACTGGCCAAACGAAAACCCTCATTTAATCTAACATTAACCTTAATGTGTTTTAACATGTTTTAAACTAACCTGGATTCGTGATCTGTAAAACCAAAAGAAAGAAAATAAAACGAGATTGGATAATACCTTGATTCGTGATTAGGGTTTATCAATTTTAAAACATGTTCAAGCCTTGATCTCGAATTAAGGGCCATGTCCTCCCCTAATTCTTGATGTTGAACGATGGCGGCATACACAGATGGAGAAAAAAACGATTTGTGTGATGTATTTAGGGTTACTAAGTTGTTTCCAAATAAACATAACTCCCCCGTGACTTTTATTATATACGGATTAGGACACAAATGGGCCTTGAGCCCATATCTAATCTTTTGGACGCCAGCCCAAACATCGCGCACCCTTTTTGTTTGTTTTTGCTTTGTGAGTAATAGTATAACTACGCGTGTTCGTAAGTTTTACATGTCGTGTCTTATTTTCCTTGGATTGATTTATACGTTTTACCCGTAAATACATATCGTAACTAAAAATGATAATAATACTATACGTAGTTACTTGTCGGAATTACTTAATATACGAAATAATAATAACCATGTCAAATGTTCGTGTTTACGTGTTACGTAATTATTAATTATTCATGTTATTATAATTAACTTCTACGTAACGACATTCGTCGTAATAATAATTACGTAAGTACATAATTATCTGTTCGTGATTTCATGTTCATGATTTTATGTTCGTGGTTTCATGTTCATGATTTTATGTTCATGATTTATGTTCATGATTATAATTATTATTGCTAATAATTATCGTGTACTAACACGTATTTATACTTATCGTGTAATAACACGTACGTAATACTTGTAATTCTTGTACGTGAAACGTAAACATGTTATAAAAAGGAAAGTTATAATCATGTACGTACGATCGTAAGGGTATTATGCATGGTAAAAGCATGCGGGTTTTACACAAAGATACAATGAAGACCTTTGAAGATCAAGAATGTCCAAAATCAGTCCCTCAAATATTCAAACATGGCAAAAATAACCCTTGAACCCTTATTTGCAAAGTTTTGTGGCCAAAGTATAAACTTTGAAAGTTTATTAACAAAGGGAATCAAGTTTGTAGGCTGAAAAACGTGTTTTAAACACTTAACCAAAACATAAGGGCTGCTAGTGTCAATTCTGAAAGTTCAAATCCCACAAACACGCGCCAAACAACTTCACCCCTAAAAATCGGATCAAACTTACCACTATTCACCATTCATCCCACCCAGATTTACCATCCACTTAACAAAGGGTAAATTGCAATTACCCTTACCCACGCTTGATTCACACATGCAGAAACTCATCCCACACACAAACCCTAATTTCCACTCACCATGTGACCCCACCATTCAAGACGTCCACCTATCACATCACAACTTAACCTCCAAGGAATGCCACGTGTCCAAATCAACAGTTGACACTCTTTGCTTGGTTACAAAGCTAAAAGGAACGTTCAAGATCATTTTGGACAGCTAAACAACTCAATGCACTCAAGGGAAGATTTGGGAATTCCTAGCTAGGGTTTCATGTATTTTCTAGTTCTAGAATCATCCCTTGTACTCTATAAAAGGACCCCAACCTGTGGTGAGGCCTTTGTTCCAGTTTTACCTTTTAAACATTGTAATTCCTTTTTAAATTTTATAAAAGTTTGTATTTTGAGAAAATTGTAATTCCTTTTTATGTTTTTGAAAGTTGGTGTTGTTTAAGGGTAATTCTGAGTTCCATTTATTGTTATAAGTGTGCTTGAATCTTGTGGTTCAAGGATGTTTATGTTTGGTAAGGTTTTCAAGTTTGAAATAAGCTTGAAAAGTGGTTTCTGATTTTGCTATTTTTCTTGTACTAATCCTTGACCAAAAGCTATAAGCTCTTACAAGCTTGTTGACACCAAGCTTGTGAAGGGATTGGAGCCTTTGGTTGGGCTGTTTGTTCACTGTGTTGAAGAAATCAAGTCCTTGAGGTTCTACTTTGAACCATCAACCAAGGCAGTCATTCATCTCCTTTGTTGAAGTACCTTGGTCTTGTTCTAGTTGTTGAACAAGGTCCAAGGAGCATTGCTGATCCTCCTAGGATGTTGTGGAGGATAGGTATAACCTCTTGTTAAGATTCCTCTAAAAAAATCACATGATATTGTCTGATTTGTGTTTTGCTATGTGATTTAGTGATTTTGTGCTTGTGCTTTGTGTTTTATGGTTGGTATCTGTTAGTTGTCACCTAGTGTAGCTATTTGATCATTAAAATCAGTAGGTTGTTTGTAGAATTAAGAAGTTGCTTTAAAAAAGGGCTTATAAAAGGCTGTTTGGGTTTACTGGTTCGGAAGGCCTTGTGGCCTTGTGCCTTGGTTCTTAGGGTTTGGAGGTCTAAACAAGTCATATTAAGCAAGTTTCAGTCATTGGTTAAGTTTATGAAAGTTTAGAAAAGGGATTTGAAGTTTTGTAAAAATTTGATAAAAAGTGTTTTGAAATTGGTCAAACACATCAGATCCAATAACTTCTTTGTTTGTTGGATCTAAAGTCTGAAATCAGGTTTGGGAATAGTTTAGGTGATAAGCTATCTGTGCATTATATGTTTGTTATTTTGGTGGCTTATTAAAGGAGATAGGGCTTATCAAAGTTGGCTGAAGTGGTCATTTGCATCAGCAAAGTGACCACCTCATTTTGTGCTTGCATTTGTAATTCTAGTGTATGCCTTGTTGATTTGTTGCTTGGATCTTGTTTATGTGCTGCTTGTGAGTGAATTTTGCTATTTGGTGTGCCTTGTATCTGGCTTATAAGCTCACTGGCTTATTAAGCCTTATTTGCCAAAATCTGTCATCAATTAGTCAACTGACCTCTTGATTCACAAGGACTCCTCCTTGAGTTCTTCACAAAAATTGCTTATAACAAGCCCATAATCCATCCCTGATCATTTGGTGAACTTTGGAGTACTTTGACTTTTGGTCAAATAAGCACATTTTGGCTTATTTTTGAGAACTGTTTATTGGTACATGCAACAACTTGGCTTTTGTAATAGAACTCATTTTTCTTAGCTTAATAACAAGTCTGGAAGGTTACAAGTCTTTTGGTTAAGTTTTTGCTAGGAAACTAGCTTATTTGGCTTTTTCAACTAGCTTATTGGTTCACACAGCTTATTCTACTTGGCTTTTTGTGATTTTCTTGATTGATTATTCTTAGTTAAGCTATTTGTGAGCTTTTGCAACAAACCAGAGCTTCTGAAACAGCCTAGAACTCTAACCCGACTATTTTGTCTTTTAGTGAAATTGTTCTTTGCTTATTTCTGGCTTATTGAGTGTGCTTTTTCAAGATTTATTTTCACAGATCTCTTAGGCATCTCAAAAGAAGGTTGTGTGTTTAAGCAGAGCTTATGACATTGGCTTAGTGCTTAATGGGCTTATTGACCCAATCAGAATAAGCTGTTTGCTATTTAAGCTGTGATAAGCTCAAAATCAGCTTTTGGGCCTTCAGACTTTTGTGCTTAGAATTAAATTTTGAGTCAAATAGGGTTTTTTCAGGTCATTTGGGCCTAGTTTGACTTTTTGGGCCCAAAAGCCCATTAGTGTTGACTGTTTTTGGTTTTAACCCATTTGGGGGCCCATTAGGGGTATTTTGGTAATTTCACTTTCATTTTCTGGTTATTTAGGTTAAAATAAACTAGTTTGCAAGTTTTTAGAATTTTTTAGAATTTTTGGATTTTTAATATTATTTTATTATTATTTTTCAAACTTCACATTTTTGCACTTTTTATATTTTTCTTAGGTGAAAAACATTAAAATAGGATTTTTGAAACTTTTAGATTAATTTTATCATCATTAGATTAATTTTTATAATTATTTTAAGTTTTAATAGTTTTTAAATCATTTTAAATAGTTTTCTTAGTTTAAAAATTTATAAAAATAGTTTTTAATCTTTTCAGGTTATTTTAGAGGTTTACCAATTGAAAAATCTTTATTTGGGCTTTATAATTAATTTGATTTTTAGGGTTTTAATTAGCATTTAAAATTTAATATTTAATTAATTAAAAGGTTTGAAAAAGTTTTAATCATTGGTAAACTCTTAGTTTATTTTATTTGATTTTTGGTAATTTTTTGGGAATTTTTAGAATTAATTTTTATTTTTGCTCTTTTTACGGTTTTACGTTTAGTCGTATTAGTAATTAATTTCACGTCTTCGTCATTCTATTTTCTCATCCCCTTCTATCCAATATTAATCTCAAATCTTGTTACATCTTAGTCACACACATATACCTCCTTGGGAAACGAACTTCATTTGGGTCATTTGTACACGGTTTTCCTAAACCGTCGTATTTAATACTTTCCCTATTTACCTCCTTTTCCTAAAGGTGTGGTAAAACACTACAATCAGTGACACGTGGCCTTGACTGATTTGTTGAGAGAGAGAGAGAGAGTTGCGGATTGTTATCCGAAAAGTGATTTTTGATTGGTTGGTTTAATGGTTAGTGGAAACACTGTTGTGATTGGGTAGAATTAAATGTGGCGGCTGAGTGGGGTGATGTGGATTATGAGGTGGCAATCCGTGTATATGAAATACTCTTCTCTCATTGGCTGGTTTGTTTAATACATGGATCAATCCCAAACTTGCTATAAATTTGTCATGTTTAGTCCCTATAGTTAACCAGATTATTAACTTGAGCTCGAAACTTTATTTCTTTGTCATTTTCAGTCCTCCTTTCTTCAAACTTGTTTAATAATCATCCTTTGACCATTTGACTTAAGAGTTGACCAAATTTGACTTTGTTCTTGACTTTCTCATAATTACACTTTTAGTCCTTCATCTTTGAAAGTTGTCAAGAAAGGTCCTTTATCTTTGCAAGGCTTGCCACTTTTCATCCTCCTTTTGTCTTTTCTTCATCAATAAGGCTTGAATTTACTTGTTTGCTCCAAAATTGTATCTTTTTACCTACACAAGCATAAACAACAAAATATACCCATAATACTGCTTTTATGAATAAAAATTAGGTATTTTGCTTTGTGTTTTAGGGTGATTTGTGATATAATTGATATGAGATTTTACTCATATCAAATCCCCTACACTTGATCATTGCCATGACCTCATGCAATGCCATATTTTAAAGCTCCAAATTACACTTTTCTCATAATTAATCCACCTTGGCCATTATAGAATGCTTTTACACTACTCTATACTATATGATGCATGATTTTAATTTTATACAATGCAATGCAAAGGAAAGCAACTCTATTTACATATTTTTGTATTTTCTTGAAATGGTTTTGATGGAAATAATTCATAAAGAAATCAAAGACTTAGATTAGGGCTTTGGGTACCATGAACACTTATCACCCTCAAGTTTCACTTTTCCCATACGAAGCTTAAAAACAAGATCATTGTCATTGTAGGATATTGTAAATCTTGCTTATGTTTTAGAGAGAGAAAGAGATAGAAAGATGGTGAGAACACACACACTTAGAGAGAGAAAGTGAAAGAAAACACCTTCTTACTATGTGAAATAATAAGTGAACCACACCTCTAACTAAGGAGAAGGTTTATATACCCAAGCCTTATGATGAGCTTGGGCTTACACAATGGGCCGGCCATACATTACATGGACCAGGGTTTTACTTGTTTACTTAATGTAAAGTATCTAGACTACTAGCTACTACTTAATATATTGTCGGAGTGACCGAATCTTCCTAAATACGTAAAAACGTATTTCCAAAATTCTCCCCCTAAGGGAGGTCACTCCAAACAAGGGCGTTACCCAATTTACAATAATAAAATAAACCTAGCATACTATGCTTGTCTTGAGCTCGTAGTCTTCGTCTTTCTTTTCTTTTTCTTTTCTGGTGAATATGTTGATGTGATCTTTGATATCAATCTAGAGCATTAATCTCTTGCCTTGATCTTGTTCATCACTTGTGATCTTCGCCTCTTCGTGACTTTATGTCCCACATACTTATACCTTTGTAATTCTTGAAAGCTTCAGAGTTTGATACAGCAGAAGACTTGACTTTTAGGATTTCTTGAATTTGTTGATGTATTAAGTGAAAAAAGTATAAGCATGCGGGGACGACTTCATCTCGGACTCCACAACGCCACCGTCTTCAAATGTAGTAACATAAGTAGACATGAATGAAATGGGTTTGAACATTTCATTCTAGTTCGGTAGCATTTTACCTCCGGTCGGCGAAGACCGTTGGACGATATATTAAATATCGTACTTGTGACAGGTAGATTTAATTAAAAAATCTCCTTGACAAGATTTTGCGGGTAAACCCGTTCTCTTTACTCGACCGTCCAAAGCTGACTACGAGCGTAAAGAGTGAATCATTTGGATAAAGTTATCCTCATGATTGAAGCCGTCAATTCCGATTCCTGGAATAAGTTTGATTCACTAAAGAATCGCACCATCGTTGCTTTCCAGTTGTCACGAGCTTGATTCAAATTGAATCTTGCAATTTACCTACCAAGTGCTGTTTGAGGTTAACACTAGAAGGATTTCCACTCATCACTGTGAACACGTGTCACTCTGAGTGTTCTGGCAAGATCACTAAGACATTGCGTAGAGGCCTGGAATGTGTTTAAATTCAGTTAAGAATTAAACCACTGTTGCTTTCTAGTTATCACAAGCTTGATTCATAAAGAATCACACAAGTCACCTACCATGAGCTTTTTGATATTCATTCAAGAAGGATTTCCATCTTTATTGTAAATACTTTTGTATTACTCGAATGTTCAGGCAAGATCATGAAGATTTTGCGTAGGACTCTTAATATATTTCTTACTTTTCACAATGTATGAAGAAGCAAGGAATAATGGAAGTGTGTCCTAATGAGATATTTGATGATCTCAAATGGCTCTAGACTGGATCGTGCATTTTGGATTTTTAGTGATCAAAGACTGGATAGGAGTGCCACCTTTTCAGTATCAATATATTCAGAGTGAATAAATCGATAGATAATGCGTTGTCTCCATGTGATTAAAACAAATATCTTTTGAGAGATATATGAGTTAGCTGGGATGGGTTGTGCATTTCATCACTGGGTCCATGATGTCTTATCTTCAATATCAAGCATCATTAAAATGATCTCAATAGCTAATATATGTTGATCCGGTTTCTGCCTAAGGTTGTAAGGAGGGCTTCTTTCTTTAGACCCTTTATCTTTACAATTCTTTTTCATTCTTCAACCCCTTCAATGCTTACCAATACGTCATAACTAAAACCTTGTTGTGATTGTTCCAGTGCTAACTTAAGTACTTGGTCGGCATTCAGCTACGTTCACAAACTTTCTCCATCTTTCCTAAGGACTACTATTTTTAGCTATGGAATGTCCTTGGGAAGATTCCTCCGGTTGAGAAAGAATCATTGGACTTAACCTATCCTACCATCCTTATGTCACCACAATCTTCATTGCCGTGAAATAAATGGGTTGTGGGTAAGTATAAATCACCATGAAATACATTTTGATATAGCAAATCCATTTTGATCCCCTTAACATACGCCACGTATTCGAAAACATTTCGCACATGTCGGGATGAGCTATCACGTCAAGTCAAACCATTTGTGATAATTTCCCATATTAAATCACATTTTCTCCCCCATATTAAAAATATTAACCTAACCGATATTTTTGATATCAATTGATTTTATGAAGTTTTAAAAGTTTTTGGGAAGAAAAATGCAAGACCGTTTTATCTCCATGAGACCAATTTGTGAGATATGATACCGATTTGTAACATGATCACATATTCACCATATTAGAATGTATTGACAAGGTTGGACCTGATGGATGAGAACATCATATGATAAGATCAAATGATTCTTGTTGGCAAATGTTGGTCGCCTCGTCACGTCTGAAGTCATCTCTTGACACCACATGTCCGATTGGTATTGTTGTCTTGACACCAATTTGTGATCTTGGCACTGTCGGCGTCGAAGATTCAGAATGCTTGACAATTGCTCCCCCTCAATTATTGACCCGTGTTCTATTGAAAGAGCTGTAGACGCCGTTTTAGTAGTCGCATCGTCGAGTATGTAGATACCAATTGAAAAGATCTTCGGTTTGTAGAGATGTTAACTTCATAAAAACAAGATTTCTCTTGTTGTAACAAATAAATGCACTGATGCGTACATATATCCGTGTTAGATTATGTTATAAAGTAAAGACAATCCCTTACATGGTTTAAAGTAAACCATGCCCAAGAAAATTAATTCCCGTCGTTGAGTCAAAGCTTTCCGGTAAAATGCTTGACTTTAATATGAAACCGGGTTGCAGTCTGAAATAACTACAAGCCAAATAGGCATGTTTTAAAATATTTACAACTTTTGTACGAACTCTATTTATGGCGCCGTGCCGATATTAATCAACATTTCTAAGGCCGTAATTATTATCGTACCAAAAGACATGCCTTTGAAAAAATAAAGTAGAAATATTTTTGGATTTTTAAGAAAATTTTCAATTTTTAGGGTTTTTATATGGTTTTATATTTTTGTCTTTTGCGTTTGTGGATAAAAATATAAACAATATATACGAATTATCACCAAGGATACGGAGAATAGTTAATCACCACTATTCTTTCGCTTCATCTGCCAAGTCCTTTAGAGTCTCGGGCGAGAAAGTTCTCAATCCTAGCTTGTCGGCCAAAAATTCCATTCGAGCGCGATATAAAGCCTTCGTGAAAATATCCGCCGATTGATACTCAAATCAGACAAAGTAAAGCTCGATCACTCCATTTTCCACTTGCTTCTTGATAGAGTGGTAGCGAATGTCTATATGCTTCGACCGGGAGAATTGAACGTTGCTGCAGCATAAGGCAATTGCACTTTTGTTGTCGCAGTACATCGGAATTTTGTTGAAACCTAGACCATAGTCGGTTAATTGTGACCTCATCTAAAGAATTTGAGCAGAGAAACCGGACATAGCTATGTATTCTGCCTCTGTACTTGAAATTGCAGCGCTTTTCTGCCTTTTTGATGCCCAACTGATTAGTCGATCTCCTAGTAGTTGCAAAGTTCCACTCGTGCTACGCCTTGTATCTTGACAACCCGCGTGACCCGCATCTGTATATGCCATTTGAAGGTCTACTAATTCTTAAGATTTGGTAATTGATGGATTGATCTATTGATTAAATGGTGGAAATGGGGAAGAAGGAGATGAGGTATAGAGAGAGAAAGGAGAGAAAAGAAAAGTAGAGAGAGAAAGTGTTATTTAATTAAATGAAAAGTTGTAAAATGAGAAGAACCACCCCTCCTAACATGCTAGGAGGGGTATATATAGCCCACCCTACATGTGGGCTATATGGGCTATACTTGGATCACGAGCCTAATACAATAATATATCGTTGGAGCGACCGATCCTTCATAAATACGTAAAAACGTATTTCCAACAATCTCCCCCTAAGGGAGGTCGCTCCAAGTTACAAAGTTCTAAATATTCTATAGCTCGTGATCTATGCTAATAATGATGTGACCGAGACTTTCTTTGGGAAAACATATTTCCAACAATCTCCCCCTAAGGGAGGTCACACCATTTTACAAAATCTTAAACCTAGCATCTATGCTTGAGTCTTCGATCTTGTTCTTGTGAATATGCTTGATGTGATCTTTGACTTTAGTCTCGAGCATGTTTCCTTGCCTTGACCTTGTGCATTCATCACTTGTGAAATTCGCCTCTTCGTGACTTCATGTTCCACATACTTATACCTTTAAATTCTTGAAAGCTTCAGAGTTTGATACAGCGGAAGACTTGACCTTTAGACTTTCTTGAATTTGTTGAAGTACTAAGTGTATGTAGTACAAGCATGTGGTGACGACTTCTTCTGGATTATACACCGCAGTGCCACCTTCTTGTTACGCTGCATAAGATAGTTAGCAACAAACCATATAAACGGATGAAATGGCCTTGAACATATCATTCTAATTCGGTAGCATTTTACCTCCGGTCGGTGAAGACCGTTGGACGATATTAAATATCGTACTTGTGGCAGGTAGTTTCAATTAAGAACCTCCTTGACAAGGTTTCGCGGGTAAACCCGTTCTCTTTACTCGACCGTCCAAAGCTGACTGCGAACGTAAAGAGTGAATCATTTGGATAATATTATCCACATGATTTGAAGCCGTCAATTCATGTTCCTGGAACAAGTGAAGTTCAATTAAGAACCGCACCGTCGTTGCTTTCCAGTTGTCACTAGCTTGATTCATATAGAATCTTGCAAGTTACCTACCAAGTGCTGTTTGATGTTAACACTAGAAGGATTTCCATTCGTCACTGTAAATACTTAATAGTATTACTCTGAATGTTCTGGCAAGATCACTAAGATATTGCGTAGAGGCCTGGAACGTGTTTAAATTCATTTAAGAATTAAACCATTGTTGCTTTCCAGTTATCACAAGTTTGATTCATAAAGAATCGCACAAGTCACCTACCATGAGCTTTTTGATATTCGCTCAAGAAGGATTTCCATCTTCATTGTAAATACTTTCGTATTACTCGGATGTTCAGGCAAGATCATGAAGATTTTGCGTAGGACTCTTAATATCTTTCTTACTTTCCACATTGTGTGAACAAGCAAGGAATAATGAAAGTGTGTCCTAATGAGATATTTGATGATCTCAAATGGCTCTAGACTCGATCGTGCATTTTGTATTTTTAGTGATCGGAGGCTGGAGAGGAGTGCCACCTTTTCAATACCAATTTATTCGGAGTGAATAAATCAATAGATAATGTGTTGTCTCCGTGTGATTAAAACAAATATCTTTTAAGAGATATCTGAGTTAGCTGGGATGGGTTGTGCCTTGCATTACTGGGTCCATGATGTCTATCTTCAATATCAAGAATCATTAAAATGATCTCAATAGCATATGAATTGACCCGGTTTCTGCCTAAGTTGTAAGGAGGGCTTCTTTCTTTACACCCTTTATCTTTACAATTATTTTTCATTCTTCAACCCCTTCAATGCTTACCAATACGTCATCACTAGCACCTTGTTGTGATTGTTCCAGTGCTAACTTAAGTACTTGGTCGGCATTCAGCTACGTTCACAATCTTTCTCCATCTTTCCTAAGGACTACTATTTCTAGCTATGGAATGTCCTTGGGAAGATTCCTCCGGTTCTAGAGAAATCATTGGACTTTAACCTATCCTACCATCCTTATGTCACCACAATCTTCATCGTCGTGAAATAAATGGGTTGCGGGTAAGTATAAATCACCATGAAATCCATTTTGAAGTGCAAATCCATTTTGCTCCCCCTTAACATATGCCACGATATCCGAAAACATTTCGCACATGTCGGGATGAGCTAGCACGTTAAGTCAAACCATTTGTGATTAATCATTTCCCATATTAAATCACATTTTCTCCCCCATATTAAAAATATTAACTCAATCAATGTTTTTAATATCAATTGATTTAATAGCGTTTTAAGAAAATTTGGGAAGAAAAATGCAAATCCAATTATCTTCATGAGTTACACAAGCTCCCCCTCAAATTAATGAGGGTGTGCTGAAACGTAAATTAAATACCTTTTAAACACAAGTGTAAGGTATTTATCACGTGCAAAGATCATGTATGATAATGAATTCACAATATTAGCAATTTACGAGGTTGGACCTGAATGATGGAGAACATCATATGAAAGAAGCACATGGTTCTTGTTCACGAATGTTGGTCTTCCTCGTAACTTCTGAAGTTATCTCTTGACTCCATGTGTATGATTGATATCGTTGTCTTAACACCAATATGTGAACTTGGCACTCTCGGCATCAAGGATTCTGAATGCTGGACAATTACTCCCCCTCAATTGTTGACCCGTGTTCTATTGAAAGAGCTGTAGTCATCGTTTGAGTAGTCGCATCGTCGAGTATGTAGATATCAATTGAAACGAACTTTGGATTGTGGAGTTGATAACTTCGGATTCTGAAGTCAAAGCTTTCCGGTGAAATGCTTGACTTCAAAGTGAAAAGCGGGTTACTATCGGAAATAATAGCAAACCATATGGAGCATGTTTTAAATATTTTAAACTTCTGCTCGAACTTTATTTACAACCCCGTGTCATTATTGAATGACATTTCTAGGTTCGTAAATATTATCGATTCCAGAAGACATGCTCGTTTTATCAAAACGTTTTTTGAACACACAATTTTGAAAGATTTAGAAAAACCTTTTGAGAAATTCTTGAAAAATTGTGTTCAAAGTTTTGAAAAACCAATTACTTGAGCTTAAGATTTGGAATATCTTAGGAAAGCTCAAGTCTGAGAAGTTGTAAACTTCTCGTTGTAAGGATAAGTTACCATCGGCGATAAACTTTCCTTTTATCTGATGGACGAGTTCTAAGCTGACATTTACTTAGAAGTCGTTTTCATGAGCTTGAAAACTTTGACTGTTTTAACGGAAAGCTCATGACCGAGAAAGGTTAATTTCTCGTTATGAGGAAAAGTTCTCTTATTTAAAAGATACACTTTCCTTTCTGAGCTTAAAACTTCGAATGTTTTAATACAAGCTCATGACCGAGAAAGATGAATTTCTCGTTAAGAGGATAAGTTATCATAAAAGATAATCTTTCCTTTATTTTAAGTTCGAGTTACAGTCTGACATTTAACTGTAAGTCATTGTGCATGAGCTTAAAAACTTCGAATGTTTTTAATATTAGCTCATGCCCGAGAAAACTTAATTTCTCGTTGTTAGGATAAGTTTATCATCGGCGATAAACTTTCCTTTCTTTGAAGAACGGGTTACAGACTGTCATTTATCTATAAGCCTTAATGCATGAGCTTAAAAACTTGGAATGTTTTTGATATAAGCTCATGCCCGAGAAAAATGACTTTCTCGTTTTTAGGATAAGTTTATCATCGGCGATAAACTTTCCTTTCTTTGAAGATCGAGTTATAGTCTGTGATGTGACTATAAGTCCTTGGTAAGCTTAACCATGAATCCCTTGAGACACTTGTTTCTTCGATATCTGCTTCTTCAGCAACCAAACTCTAAGAGTGTCCTTAGTTGAATGGTACACAACGATTGGACCGCTTCGTTCTTTTGGAACATCAACTTTGGTACCTGCATTCTCATTAGGAGTTTGTATACTTTTGCATGGGTTAGAGATATCTATTTTAGAGGCACGTGGGGGTTCACGGTTTTCTTTTCTTGTGTCAGAGGTGGCCTTAGGAGATGATTCACTTGTCTTAGTTGGTAAACGTTTCCTTTTATAGAAAACCTTAAGTTCAGGCTTAAGTGATGTATCATCTTTTTCAATTTCCTCCCTAGCAGTCTTAGTAGAGTCGGAGATTATCCTAGTTAAAGGGCATTCGTTTCCTACAAGAGTGAAAGTTCTACCAGTGGGGCGCCAAACTTTACCAAAGGGTTTGATTTTAGCTATCCACTGGGACTTAATTCTAGCACGGGAGTTCACCTCATCAAGTAATTTCTTGACACAAGCATCATGATTTGCCGTAAAGACACATTTTCTACATGTTTTACAAGTAGCATATTTAATGTCTGAATAATTCCTAGATGATTGATCGATGCTCCTAGAAGATGGCATGCTACGGTTAGCAGTGTTGGGTAATCTAGAAGGCATCTGACTAGGTTGGACATTGCTATCTCTTACATGTGTCTTTTGAATAGTTTTCCTTTGACCAAAATCATGGCCCACATTAGTTGAACTAGTTCTAGACGTGTTCTTTAAACTATTCTTAGAGAAACTAGAGGCAATCATGTGATGAGGTCTTGCTAAAACTGATTTAGTCACATTAGGCCTAGTTGTGGAGTGACTGTTCTAGAAATATGACCCAAATCAACTTGGGAGGCAAACCACGGTCTCGAGGATTGTGGTCGCTCGGATCTAAATGCAGTAGGTTGTCTGACGAACTGATTTGTAGGCGGTTTCCCCAAGATTGATGGTTTTTCAAGCTTAGTGTCCACACTAGGTCCTCTATTTCTCCTTAACTCGTTTTTCAACGCGGCTATAGCAAAGACCTTTTCCTGTACTTGAGCTTTTAAAGTCTCATTCTCTTTGAGCACTCTATCTTGGGATGCCAATTTAGACTCTAGTAACTGAATTTGTTTCAAAAGATTTTCCTTTTCAGCTTTAGAATCTAAAACTTTTTGATCTAATTTTCTTTCAAGAACAACGTTTGACTTTTCAAGTTTTTCAAAGTATGTTTCAAATTTATCCGTTTTCTTAGAAAATTCAAGTTTGGCATCCTCAAGATCTTTTGATTGTTGAGCTACAATCGTTTCGGGCTCTCTAATCTTGGAATCAGATGCAGTCAATGAAGCAGTTATAATACAATTTTCATGATGTACTATAGCATTCTGAACAATCTCTCCCCCATTATGACTTACATCGGATGAATCAGAAGTGGTATTGCTATCACTCTTTTCCATCCCATGTTTGTCATGATTAGGTTCAGAATGCTCAATATGCGGCATATCATCAGCATAGACATCATAAACAACATTACATTGTACCAAGTTTGCAGGCTCTTCGTCATAAACGGGTAAGGAGTCATCAAGAGAGATCGCGTGAACATTCCCTGACGTGCCACTGGTATCATGTTGTCCTCCTGATTCCGTGCTCTTGTCATCGTGAGGCTCCAAGTTGTCAACCGTATGACCATTCTCCTCTTGCATCTGCGTCATTGATTCTTGCACTCCTTTATCATACGCTTGCTGAAGTTGTGATCTTTGATAAATCGAAGACGAGACCGATGACATGAGTTTCAAAATCGTATCACGGAAAACTCGAAGCTCGGTATGTGTATCTCGAAGAAAGGATTGGCAAATCACTGAACTTTCAGGCTTGATGACATTGAATTGGAGGAAAGGCGTGAGGTGTGTCACAAGAGCCTTGTATGCAAGTGCCGATGCAGAGTGATTAAAGTTGTTATGGTTGAGTTGCTCGGCGAGTTTGGTCAAAGTGGTGAAAATTGAGTCGATGAATATATGACGATCTTGTCCAAAGATTGTCACAAATTCGCTCCCTCCTTGAATCCCCGAAAGAGTGACAAGATGATATTGAAGCAATTGAAATGAATTTATACAACTTTCTCTAGCTTTGTCTTGCATTCGATGCAAGTTTCCCTCTTTAAGTGTCGAATTGAACGAATCCATTGAAAATCGAGGAAAGATAAAGAAAAATGATGTGGATGTTGTTGTTGTCGGGTTTTTACAATTCGACCCGGCTCAAAAATTGTTGTCGGCTCAAACGATTATGAATTAAACCTGATCAAAAATCCGTAGTCGCTAAAAATAAATCCCGTCACGTTGACTCGTCACTTTTATCTTCAAAACCGGCCACAAAAACTTTTTAACCCGTAAAATATTTTACCAATTTGATTCTATCAAAATACCCGCCTCAACACGATGTACCAAATCCAAAATTAACTTAACTAACTAAAAAAATAATCTTAACTAAAATACAAAATAATAAAAAAAACTGATAAATGAAAAATAAAAATTTTCTTAGATAAGGACGATTGCCTAAAATATAAACAAAAAATACCACCCTCAATTAACTTTTATAAACTTTGTTATTTTAAAACATTTAACTTTTCTAATTTAAAAACTTTGCCTAAATTAACTTTTAAAGATAGGAAAAGAAATCAGTTAAACAATTGTGGCAAAAGAAGATGAGTTGTGCCAAAGAAACGTGGCTTTTGACCAAAGACGTGTATCCTTGATACCTCCGCCTATTTATTAAACACCTTCTTTGACTCTTAAAAACTCCGCCCCTAATAAATATCACTTCCCAAAACACATAAAATATTTATCATCTCAAAAAAAAACCGGATTCTTTTAACTCTCTCTCTCCTCAACATAGACAACACCCTATTTGATTTCAACATAGATATTATCTCAAAAAAAACTTGATTCTTGTATCATCTCAAAAACCTGATTTGTAATCCAATCTCACAGCCACACTTAAACAGATCTTATTACTAATATAACACCCCTTTTGATTTTGTTATGACAGCTTCAAGAACAAGAAGAGGCTTCAAGATCTTTTTTAGAGGTCTCGGGTAGGTTTACTTTTATTGTCGAATCACAACCTTTCTCTTCATCTGTCGTGTCTTTCTGGTGTGTTTGGTGTCAGTTTGGGAGGGTTTAGATAGAGTCGAGTCTGATTGAAAGTGTGGGTCAGTGTGGTAGGTATTGTTGTAACTTGTTTTTTGTTTTCGTGGGTGGTGGTCTGTCGAGTGGTTCAAGTGTTGGGTCGAGTCTAGAGAGAGGAGACAAGTCGTTGAAATGTTGATTTTTCAGGTAGAGTTGTTGGAGTCTGTTTATGATGTTTGATAAAAAAGGATGGAGTCCTTTTGTTTTGAGACAACTTTTAAACCGAAACAAAATGGGTCAAGTTGTGAGGGTCGAGATTGATGTGATGGTGAGGGGTGTGTTTGTGTTTGTGTGAAGCGGTTAGGGAGTCGAGGGTGTGTGAGTGGTTCGAGAGTGAGTGTCGAGGGTTTGAGGGAGGGTCGAGGTCGAGGGTGAGTGAGGGGTTCGAGTGGTTTTGTTGGTTGGAGTCCTAGTCAAAAAAAGCTTACAATTTTGAGTCAAGTCGAGACTTTGTGTTGGGGTGTGTGGGTGAGAGTATTGTGCTTAGTAGATTGTGAGTGGGTGTCCGAGAGTTTGTTTTGGTTTTGAATCGAGTCTCGGTCAAGTCCAAAATTTTGTTTTGAGTTGTATTAAAAAATGAGTCGAGTTCGTTGTTGAGACGAGGGTGGGTGGTTGAGTCTGATGTCCCGTTATGTTTGAATCCCTTGGAGTTTCTTTATACGGAATAAACCGTCTATACGGAATAAGCCTTGTCTACACGGAATAAATCGTGTCTATGCGGAATAAACCGTGTCTATGCGGAAAGTCTATTCGGAAAAAGGTCTATTCGGAAAGTCTATTCGGAATGTTGGCTATTCGGAAAGATTTCTATTCGGAAAAATGGGCTACTCGAAAAGATGGGCTATTCGGAAAAATTTACTCGGAAAGTCTTTTCGGAAAAAGATCTATTCGGAAAGAACGGAAAACTGATAAGAAAACTGAAAGATTTGGATTGGTTTGGACAGTGTTGACAGATTGGACAGTTGGACTGATATGAAAAAGAAGAAGAAAACTGATTAAAAAAATACTGTCACCCAGATAAAGAAAAACTAAAAAAAATGATAAAAGGGATTAAAAAAAACTGATCTAAAACTGAAACCAAAACGGATGAGACGAAAACTTATTATGATAAAAAAAATTATATAAAAAAAATTATATGAAAAAACTGATGAGACGAATAAGATGAGACTGATGATTTAATAAAAAAAAATTGATTCGCAAACTGATAGAAAAATAAAATAAAATAAAATAAAAATTTATAAAACAATAGATGAAAATGATTATAAAAAAATGATTTTTATAAAAGATTATAAAAGAGACAAAGTGATTATAAAAAAAACGCAAATCTTAAGATTTAACCATGGCTCTTGATACCAATTGAAGGTCTACGAATTCTTAGGATTTGGTAAATTATGGATTGGATCTATTGATAAGATGGTGGAGATGGAGAAGAAGGAGATGATGGTGTAGAGAGAGAAAGGAGAGAAAAGAAAAGTAGAGAGAGAAAGTGTTATTTGATTAAATGAAAAGTTGTAAAATGAGAAGAACCACCCCTCCTAACATGCTAGGAGGGGTATATATAGCCCACCCTACATGTGGGCTATATGGGCTATACTTGGATCACGAGCCTAATACAATAATATATCGTTGGAGCGACCGATCCTTTATAAATACGTAAAAACGTATTTC
The DNA here is from genome assembly GCA_025667525.1 of Glebionis coronaria. NCBI lineage: Eukaryota > Viridiplantae > Streptophyta > Magnoliopsida > Asterales > Asteraceae > Glebionis > Glebionis coronaria. Next base: position 264,361,492 of record CM046881.1, on the reverse strand, counting down.
CAACACCATTAGTGCTATCGAAGAGTCCTTAGAATACCAAAGTACTGGATTAATGGTTCCTTTAATATACCGAAATATGCGTTTAAGAGTAACTAAGTGTAACTCAGTAGGTCGAGTTTGATACCGAGCACACATGCATATAGCAAATTGAAGATTAGGTCGACTAGCGGTGATATATAGAAGGGTACCGATCATTCCCCAATAAAGTTTTGGATCAAGGGCAATCTCTTGTGGATCTGCATCTAGCTTAGTTTGTTCTACCATTGGGGTATCCACGGGGTCGCAAGATTCCATCTTGTATTTCTTAAGCGATTCAAAGGCATACTTGGATTGATTGATAAAGATGCCTCTGGGACTCTGAGATATCTGAAGACCTAAGAAAAATGATACCTTGCCCATCATTGACATCTTAAACTTGGAAGACATGAGTGTCCTAAACTCATCATATAAGGTTTGAGTCAAGGCTGCAAATATAATATCATCAACATATATTTATACCATAATCATGTCTTTACCTCGTTTTTGAATGAACAGCGTTGGATCCACCTTGCCTTTAGCGAAGCCTTGCGTAATTAGGATTTGTGACAATAGATCATACCACGCGTGAGGATCTTGCTTCAACCCATAAAGAGCCTTCTAAAGCTTGTACACATGATTAGGATATTTAGAATTCACAAAACCATTTGGTTGTTGAACATAGACCTCTTCCTTGATTTCACCATTGAGAAATGTTGTCTTCACATCCATCTGATAGACGATCATATTCATGTTGGCTGCATAAGCGAGGAATAGTCTAATAGCTTCCAAACGGGCAACGGGTGCAAAGGATTCCATAAAGTCGATGCCTAATAATTGCTTGTATCCACGAGCTACTAGTCTAGCTTTGTTCTTCAAAATTCCACCTAACTCGTCGTGTTTCACCTTGTAAACCCATTTCAAAGTGAGTAACTTCACTTGATCCGGGCATGGGACAAGTTCCCAGACATCAAGACGTATAAATTCATTAAGTTCTTCTTGCATAGCTTCTATCCAACAAGATTGAGTAAAAGCTTCTTGCCACGTCTTAGGTTCAACTTCAGTGAGAAAATCATCAAAATGACAAAACATTTCACTTTCTTGTAACTGAATTTGTGTGGATACTGGACGATTAGGGTCACCAATAATAGAATCTATAGGGTGATCCTTTGTCCACTTGCTGTCATGTTCACGAATCCGTGGATTGGAGTAGACCGTATTAGGATCTTCCTCTGAGGTGGACGACCCGGCTTGATTAGGGTCGGGAACTGGTACACCAAAGAATGGAAGTTCACACATTTGAGCGAATTCCAAATCGTGTTCAGTATCATCATCCTCTTCATCATCAATAGGCACGCCGTCGGTAGTTGATACATGTGTTGGTTGAGAATTACTTGTTGATGGTATATCTTGACCAATTGTTGGTGTAGACGTATTTGATTGTGCTTCGTTTGCTGGAGCGACAATTTCGGTAACTGGAGCTATTACTACAGGTTCTGGAGCAACAACACTTGGAGGAGTAAAGAATTCATCAAAGAACGGTTGAAACAACGTATCCCATTCAGTCCTAGTAGGTAGTGTAAATGATGATGAAGTAGGGTTGTTTGGGACAAGACCAGTGCTAATGTTACTGGGTCCCATTTCATGAAGTACGGGTTCAGAGCTGCTTTGCTCAGAAGCCATTGCTGTCAGCTCATCAAAATCGACATTCATAGTTTCGAGGATCTTGCGAGAATTACGATTGTAGATTCGGTACGCTTTCTTTGCGGATGCGTAACCAATGAAAATACCAATATCAACCTTTGGTTAAAGTTTTACCAAATTGTCACCATCATTATTAAGATAGCAAAGAGAACCAAATACATGAAGATATGATAAATCTTGTACTTTACCATGGAGAAGCTCATACGGTGTTTTACCATGTCGTTTTCGAATTAGTGATCGGTTTTGGGTGTAAACTGTTGTAGATACTGTTTCTGCCCATAAAAACAATGGAGCCTTTGCGTAAATTAACATCGTTCGAGCAGCTTCCATAAGTGTGCGATTTCGTCTTTCAACGACACCGTTTTGTTATGGAGTGCGAGCAACGGATGTTTCATGAGATATGCCAACTTCTTCATAATACTTACGCAAGGTTTGATTCACAAATTCGGTTCCATTATCTGAACGAATGCGTCAGACAGTAGTGTTGAGACGCACTTGTATTATCTTAAGAAAGTCAATGACGATTTTAGGTGCCTCATATTTTGTTGCAAGAAATCTCACCCATGTAAACCGAGAGTAATCATCCACCATGACGAGGATGTACTTTTTACCACCAAGACTTTCAACACGTATTGGCCCACAAAGATCCATATGAAACAAATAAAGTTTATCTTAATTGGTGTCTTCAGTCTTGGGTTTGTATGATTTCTTAGTGCTCTTCCCCATTGTACACGCGGTACACAAATGATCCTTGTGAAATTTAAGTTTAGGAAGACCACGAACAAGTTCGTTTTTCGCCAAATGATTAATAGCGTCAAAGTTAAGATGAGATAACTTTCGATGCCATAACCATGACTTAGTCTTTGATGCTTTGGCGAGAAGACATACTGGAGAAGCGGCCATCATGTCTTGTAGATATTAAGTATACAAATTATTCCCTCGAGTACCTTTCAATAAATCAACCCCTTCCAAATTACGAATGAAGCAGCTATGTTCATGAAAAGCCACTTCTAGGTTTGAATCACAAAATTGTCCCACATAAAATAAATTGTGACCGAGACCTTCCACATAATACACTCGCGAAATTATAACATTCCCAATATGATATTCACCATAACCCATTATTTTTGTGATATGATCGTTACCGAATTGAACCGTACCAAGAAACTTGCTGACGAAATTTCCGAGCTGAGAGCGATCTCCGGTCATATGATTAGAGCAACTAGAGTCCAAATACCAGAGAACAATTTGGACCACCTGTTTGAAGCAACAATAGTAGACAATGCATTGGAAACTATTGGTTCCGGAGTGTTAGCAGATATAGATATAAAATTATCAAAACTACTAACATTTGTGTTATCCTTAGGTTTCCAGCATTTTCTCATGTTAGGTGTAGTAACAGGTTTTATTGTTCCAACTTTCTGAGGTTTTGGATTTTTATCGGGCACTACAGTGGGAGTAGACCTATTTAAAGGGCACTTGGTTCCTACAGTAGTGTTGGTGTTCCTAGTTAACGGACACACTTGTGTTTTGGTAGTCTTGGTACGACTTGTTAAAGGGCACGTTTTCTTCGCTTTAGTGGGAGTGATCCTAGTTAAAGGGCACGCATTTCCTGCTATAGTGAAAGTTCTACCAGTGGGACGCCACATCCATCCAACTTGGGTTAACACCTTCCCAGTCGGTTTCCATTCTAAATTGTGCTTCCGGGCATTCATCTCATTCACATGGTCAATAAGGCAAGAATCATGACGACTAGAAAACATACATTCATTGCAATTCCAACATTTCAAATTAGAATTCGTAGTAGGCTTGAAACGCTACACAACTGCAGAGCCTTTAGGTTTAGCTACATGATTCTTTTTATTCAAAACAGAAATAACATTCCTAGGGTGGGCTTCTACTTTCTTCTTCACTTAAATACTAGTTGTGGGCAAGATCCTATCATTCTTCAAGTTTCTTTTAAGCTTAGATCTTTGAGCCTTATAGTAGTGTTTACTCCTGTAGAAGGCAACACAAGAATATTAGAAGCTAGTTTTGATTTTTCCTTATCTTTAATGACCAATGGTTGAGATGATTTAGTCTTAGGGCCCTTGTTAAGTGGTGTGACGGCAATAAGGTTCCTTTTGATTGCACTAGAGGACGATGCTGAGACATTGGCTGCGTTATCCACAACATTCTTACCTATTCGGGTACGAATTGGGTCCTTTAGCTCAGCCAAAACCAAAGTTTTATCACAAATTTGTTCCCTCAAATTAGATATTTCCACCGACTTACGATTCAATTGTTCAATCAAGATTGATTCTATGCAGTGGTATTAGCATCTGCAGCCTTTACTGAATCGAAGAGTTGTGTATATTTATGTTTTAAGTTATCAACTTTGGACAAAATCTTGGAAACTTGATTATCTAGATCAAGTTTAAAAATCTCAGCGGCCTCAAGTACGTTCACACAATGCATCTCCTTAGATTTATCTAAATCTATTGGCAATAACTTAGCAACCTTATCACTTGTCTGACGATGTTTTGATTGTAAATTCAATCCGTTATAAAATTTGGAGCATCAATATTAGCACCTTCGAATGACGTTTCAAAAATCTATTTAATAGATTGGTTCTCACGTTCAAGTGAAAGACAATGTTTTTTAATTTCATCAAAACGTTTTGAAAGCAAAGTATAAGAATCTTGAAGCTTTAAAAATTCAGCGTCAGATATGTGACAAGTACTATCTACCATTTTATCCACAGATTCAACATTACGCACAATAGAATCATTATCAACACTATTATTCACACATACAGAAACAATATCATGCGACATCAATTGCTTCAGAAGCTGGTCATTTTGGCGTAAAATACGTTCTCTTTCAAGTAAACCTTTTTCATAAGCATCATCCATTTCATTGAAAACACGTCTAACTTATTCGATTTCCAAAAGCAAATCTTTTGATCAGTATTTCTAAGACAAGCTTTAATATTATTTACAAACAGAAAAATTTCGTCTCAAAACGCAGCTCTAGTGTGCTCAAAATTCCATTCACCTTCCGTTATGGCCGAAGTCGTCGTACATTCCTTAATGACCTTGTCAAAATCGGCAAAGTATTGGTACACCGCATTTAAGTTATCTGACACCTTACTTACTGGTGGAATTAACTTCGTTAAGTCCTTTTTGACGAGTGTAGGAGACGTACTAGGAATGTTTTCATTTGACAAACTTGGGGGCACAAAAGCCGATAATTGAGATAATTCCTTTTGTAATCGAATACGGGTCTTTTTATCAAATTGATCTTTATTATGCTTATCATAATCAATCTTATGAAATTTTGAAATCATTTTAGATCGAGTTTCATCCGCAAGTGACTGTGTCTGCTCATCACTACGAACATAAGGTGCTTCTTTCTATTTGCCTATTAGGGTCACATCATAAAGACAAGGAATATATTCCTGAGCTTGTTTTGCATAACCGGGATTAGGCGGTAAATCTTGAAGACGCTTAAGTTCTAGTTCTTTAAACGATTTAGTTAAAAGATGAATCTTTTCTATGGAAGCGCATTGTTTTAAAAGCTGTTGTTCCTTGAATTTAAGAAGTTTGGTAGCATTAATTTCCGATTCAAACTTTTTAGACTCGAGAGTTTTGAAATACTTCATAAGTTTTTGAAAATCATTCACAACCGACTCCTTTTCTTTTAATTCATTGGAAAGATTAGCTCTTAATGATTCTATTTCGTTTAAGTGTTCTATCCTCTCAGAGCGAAATTGGTCAAATTCAGAAAGAGTTATTTTCTCTGCTTGAGGGATCTTTTAAAAAACTTTGACCTTTTCCTTATACTACGCAAGCTCAGCTGTGAGGGTGGTATTCGTATCTATGGTTTGTCAAACATCCATATTCATTTCATCAATAATATGTTTAGGCACCATTACCAAATCATGTTGAGCATAAGATTCCATACCCGTCGTAGCATTTGGTTGAGGTTCACTCAAATGTGTAGGATTGGATACTACATCATTTGAGTTACTAGTTCCCGAATGCTGTTCGAGGTTGTCATTTTCATGCCCAACTTGATGTGGGTTATCATCATTACTAGGATTGGTTGTGGTTGGTACCTCACTGACGACATCAGAACCGTAGTGAGAGAGATTAGAAACTAGAGCAGCTGAGGCTGAGTGAATGTCATCAAAATCCGAATCATATGCATCAAGATCGTCTGCTTAATATGCTGCATTAGAAGTAGAGACGACTGCAATGCCTTCATTATCTGTTGCCCCTGGGTCTGCAAGAACTGCTAATTCCTCTAAATCCAAAATCTTACCCTTAGATTGAGCATCGGCCAGATACATCTTTTCCTGAAACCACGTTGCATCTCTTCTCCTTTTCGGCTGAGTGCATTGCCTAGCCATATGACCTTGTCCTCGAAAATTGTAGCAAGTCACAACCTTTTGAGGACCTATAGGACTTCCATTTCCACTTGCTTGAGAGTTCACGGCTTGAGCGTTCACAGTCCTTGGGGTTGGTCCAAATGAATTTTTCCTTCCTTGAATGGATTGAACCGTTACTTGTCCGTATTGAATAGTGGCTTGTTGATGAGGATTTGAAGATGTGCGGAGCTGATTGTTCGTTGGTGGAAATCTTATCGTGGCAACAAGTTTTGACAAGTATGCAGTGAGATGGTTCAAGACATCAGTTGGCGAATCATTTGGAGTAAAGACCGGTGCTTGAAGTGGTGGAAGTTCATGGGAGTAAAAAGCTTGTGCTTGTGGTGCTTCAATTGGAAATCATCATTGCTGAGGAGAATAACCCATTGGAGAAGTGATAGCTTGTGTTGGAGATGCCTGATAAGATGGTTGCTGTGGAAGAACACTTTGTTGAAATCCTTGTTGTGGCATCATTGATGGTTGATAAAATGGTTGATGTGGTTGCTGATAGTTGTGTGGTGGTTGCTGCAAGTATGATGGTTGTTGATAAGTAGAAGCCAAGTTTTGTTGGGGAGTCATTTGTTGAGAAGCATACATGGCAAGTGGATCACGAACTTGAGGTGTGGACAACCGAGCCTCGATCACGTGGCATTCATGCTGTTGAAGAAACGCTTGAAGTTGATCCACATTGGTGTTATAAAAGTCCTTAGCCAATTTAACAGCCGTCACGTACTTACTCCATTCAGAAGGAAGAGTGTTCAAATACTTGGTGTTTAATTGAAACGTAGGAATTGCCATGCCATAGATATTAAGCTCATTCATCAATAAAGTGAATCTCAAATAGTAATCATTGAGAGTCTCCCCGGGAACGTAGGCAAACTTATCAAACGTATCATATAGCTTACACTCTCGTTCTTGTTTGGTTAACGCGGTGCCTTGCATTAGAATACGAATTTTATCCCATAACTCTTTGGCAATTTTATGTTTACACACGAGTTTGTAGACATCTGGAGGAAGGGCTTGGAGAATGATGTTTGTAGCTTGTTTATCACATATCTTGAATCTTGATATCTCCGGTCAATTCACCCGTTGTGCGAGGACGAGTAACTGTGCCTTCCGTCACAGTACTATAATCTACAGGTCCATTGAGTACCGATGCCCAAATGAGATGTCCATTCTCTTTGTTCAACATGTAAAGTTCCATTCGGGAAGTCCAATCCTCGTACATAGTGTTCACCAACATTGGTGGACGATTATCCGTACCCGAGTGGACGGACTTATCCGTAAGACATGTGTACTCCATTTCGATTAGCTAAGATTTACAAACGTTGATCAAACAATGAGAGAAAGTAAATGTCTTTGTTGTTGCGTGTAGAAGCCGAGAAATAATGTTGAAATCCCCTAATTATGTTCTCGATGAACCAAAAATTCCAAGACAAAATTACAGACAAAAATTTTCAAAAACACGTTTTTGAAAAATCTTGGAAATTTTGTCACTCTATCGGAATACTATCGCAATGCTTGGATCGAAATGTTATCAGAATACTTGGATCAGAATGCGATCGGAATACTTGGATCGGAATGCGATCGTAATGTTCGATCGGAATGTTATCGCAATGTTCAATCGCAATATGTGATCGCAATGTTCGATCGTAATATGTGGTCGCAATGTTCGATCGCAATATGTGACCGCAATGTTCGATCGTAATATGGATCGGAATGAGGGATCGGAATATACGATCGCAATGTAGAAACCCTTAGGTTTTTATGATCGGAATACACGATCGTAATATGAAACCCTTCAAACTTTGCGATGGAGTCTGTCATAATATGTAAACAAAAGTACCACTGTTCTCGGATAAAACACAACTATACGAGATGTTTAGCCAAAAAATTATCCAAACACCCAAAATTTTTGTGTTTTTAACCAAAGTAAAAATACCAAATCACTACCACAAGTATGTAGATGATTTGTATTAAGATTAAACCATAAAAACACAAATTATTTTTTTGGTTTGAATGATATAGATTAAAATAGTCACAAAAATCAAGAACACAAACACAAAAACCAAACAATCATCCCATGGCTCTTGATACCATTTGTAGGATATTATGTTTTAGAGAGAGAAAGAGATAGAAAGATGGTGAGAACACACACACTTACAGAGAGAAAGTGAAAAAAACACCTTCTTACTATATGAAATAATAAGTGAACCACACCCTCTCCAACTAAGGAGAGGGTTTATATACCCAAGCCTTGTGATGGGCTTGGGCTTACACAATGGGCCGACCATACATTACATGGACCGGCGTTTTCCTTGTTTACTTAATTTAAAGTATCTAGACTACGAGCTACTACTTAATATATTGTCGGAGTGACCGTATCTTCCTAAATATGTAAAAACGTATTTCCAACAGTCATTCATAAGTGAAAGCGCATCAACTCATTCATATAGATTAATTGTGTTACTCTTATACCTCCACTTATTATTCCTCTAAGACCGGTTATTATTTGATCAAATTGCTTGAAGCAAATTTGTCATTATTAAAGCGTGAAGTATAAGAAATGCAAAATCCAAAAATAAGGAAGCACGGTTTTAACCCTAAGTAGTCATCTCATCCATTACTTGAAAAACCGCCCACAATTAATATAAGTCCGACTCAAGATAAGAAGTCATTCGCGTTATGTGTAAAATCCTCATGTCATGCATTAATAAGTAGCTACACACTCGCAAAGGAAAGAAAAATAAAACTCACGCAATAATTTATATCTGTCGCCTTTTTGAGACCTTGGATCTTCAACCCCGCAACCCGTTAAGGTAATATTGGATTGGAGCAACTATCAAATCCCCGCAACCCTTGTGAGAGTAATATTGGAATTCAATAGCTACTATAATTAACACCACACTTCCCCTCTTGGGAGTCTTGATTTTTTTTTCTTTTCTAGCCACTCATTTTTTAAGCCGCTCTTATTTTTATTTATTACTCACAAAGAAAGTTGAAAAGAATAAAAGGTAAAACACCCGCTAAGTATTAAGCATGACATAAGTCTAGTACACATAAAACGTTCTAACTTAGAATCTTAGGACATACTTATACCAACCACGAATGATTAGTCAAAAATGTATAAGAGACTACAAACCAATTAAAACCGTTCTTGATTATTTATTAACAATATATACATGCGTTGACAAGAAAGTAAAGGTTACGAAAGGGGATATAAAAGACACAATTATATATATGAGGTGTATCTAGCCCTTTACACTTACTTAAAACTCTATCATCTCTTGTTCTCCACAGTTTAAAATCTCAAATAAGGAGACTAGTCGATGCTTAGCCTAATAAACCAATAAAGGTCTACATGGTTAAGGATACTAGCTAGAGAATGCTTGGATAAGCAAACTCGGGTTGAGTCAAAGTATTCATGGCGGGCCTAATATGTCAAAGATATCTAAACTTGTTAAACCATATCCTTTATTATATTTTTTTTTCTTTTTATATATTTTCGATGAAAAATAAAAGAAGAAATATATACAATGCAAATGTGTTATGCAAATGAAAAATGATTAATGCAAAAAAATTTATGAATGCATATTTTTGTGGCCAAAGTAGATAAAAAATTTGAAAAGCGTTGAAAATAAATTTCCAATTATCATGAAGGCAATGACAATGTTCTAGGTAAGGTCACTTTGATAGAAGACCCCATACACTTAAGATAAACATTGTCCTTAATGTTTAAGAGTATTGTAGTAAACTCCCCTACACTTAGGACATTGTGTACTTTGTTTAACTCTTAGTAAGGAAAGGTCTACTAAAGTGAATTCATTTTAAGCACAATGTGGTTTGAAAATCACAATAGTAACAAAGTGAACCCGATACAAGGGTTTCCTACATAAGCTCCATGAACGAAATGAGAGAGAGCAACCCTACAAACAACAAGAAGACAAAAGAGAGGCATCCCCCCTACACTTCTCCTCAACTATATACCCTTATTTCTATCCTACCACACTCTAGTCTAAAAACTCTAAGCCTAGTTATACAATGCTTGAGTTATGGAGTCTCTAGCTTGATTCTTTCCACAATGAATTAATTCATGGGGAAAATGGGGATCTCTTGGACCATTCAACGGAAATGTCCTCCCAAAAGTAATGCTTCACACGGTGACCATTCACTTTGAAATTTGGGCCATTTGGTTGGGACAACTCAGTAGTCCCATATGGAAACACTTGAGCAATAGTGAATGGACCGGACCATCTTGACTTAAGCTTGCCGAGTTAAAGAGGAGAACCGACTCTCCAACTTTGAACTCACGGTTCTTGATCTTAGCATCATGCAATTGCTTAGTCTTTTCCTTGTAAAGCAACGAGTTTTCATAGGCATTGGCTCTCAATTCATCCATCTCATTGAGTTGGTCTTTCCTATGTGAACCGGCTTGGTTTAAATCAAAGTTATCCCACTTGAGAGCCCATGAATCCTTATGCTCTAACTCGAATGGGAGGTGGTATGCTTTTCCATAGACAAGCCTATAAGGAGTACAACCAATTGGTGTCTTAAAACCCTTCCTAAAAGCCCACAAAGCATCATCAAGCTTATCCGACCAAGAAGCTCGATACTCTCCCACCATTCTCTCTAAAATTCTCTTTAAACCATGATTAGTAACCTCGGTTTGCCCATTAGTTTGAGGGTGATACGCGGTAGAAAGTCTGTGGTTAACACCATATTTCTTCATGACTCTTGTAAATTGATCATTACAAAAATGAGTCCTACGATCACTTATGATAGCCCGAGGTACACCAAATCTAGCAAATAATTGCTTCAAGAACTTCACTACAACTCTAGCATCATTAGTAGGCAAGGATTTAGCCTCAACCCACTTTGAAACATAGTCCACGGCTACGAGTATGTACTTATTGCCCTTTGATGATGGAAAAGGTCCCATAAAGTCTATACACCATACATAAAAAATCTCACTCTTGTATGAAATTTTGTGGCATCTCATCTCGTTGATTAATCTTTCCTTGTCTTTGACACACATCACAAAATTTCACCATATCTTGGGCATCTTTGTAAATTGAAGGCCAATAGTAACCCGAATTAAAGACTTTCTTGGCCGTGTAGTTGGGCCCAAAATGGCCACCCGTGGGTACTTTATGACAAGCTTCTAAGATTTTAAATGCTTCGGGCCCATCTATAAAACGTCTTATGATTTGGTCCGCACATTGCCTAAAGAGGTAAGGGTTATCCCAAAAGTAATATTTTGCTTCCTTGAGAAACTTTTTCTTTTGTTAGGAAGTGAGACCCTCTATAAGCACATCCCCCACAAGATAGTTTGCAATATCCGCAAACCAAGGGGTGGCATCCTCTTGTGAAGAGATAGACATGAGCTCCTCTAATGGAAATGATTCATTAATTTCCTTATGAGGTAATTCTCCTTGAAAAGGATGCTCAAGTCTACTAAAGTGATCCGCCGCTAAATTCTCGGCTCCTTTCTTATCACGAATCTCTATAGAAAACTCTTGTAGCAACAAAACCATCTTAAAAGTCTAGGCTTAGCATCTTGCTTTGTTAAAAGGTATTTAAGAGCGGAATGATCCGTATACACTATGGTCTTTGAAAGCACAAGATAGGGTCTAAATTTCTCAAAGGCATAAATAATAGCAAGCAACTCTTTTTCCATGGTGGTATATTGAAGTTAAGCACCCGTCATTGTCTTACTCGAATAGTGTATAGGTTGGAAATGCTTATTAACTCTTTTTCCCAAAACGCCCCCCCATGGCATAATCACTAGCATCACACATGAGCTCAAAAGGTAATTACCAATTTGGTGATACCACAACGGGAGCCTTAGTCAATTTTTCCTTAAGAGTCTCAAAAGACTCTAAACACTCTTGTGTGAATATGAAAGGAGCCTCTTTTTCCAAGAGATGGGTCATGGGTCTTTCTATCTTAGAAAAATCTTGTATAAAATGTCTATAAAAACCCACATGACCCAAAAAGCTCCTAACTCCTTTCACCGTGGTAGGTGGGGGAAGTTTGGCAATAACATCTATTTTAGCTCGATCCACTTTATTTGATATCTTATGTCCCAAAACTATTCCTTCTTTAACCATGAAATGAAACTTCTCCCAATTTAGAACAAGACGTGTTTCTTCACACCTTTGTAGCATACGTTCTAAATGGGAGAGACAAGAAGTGAATGAATATCCAATGACAGAGAAATCATCCATGAATACTTCCATAGCGTGCTCAATCATGTCATGAAAGATGGCCATCATACACCTTTGAAATGTCCCCGGTGCGTTGCACAAACCAAAAGGCATTCTTTTACAGGCAAATGTACCATAGGGACAAGTGAATGTGGTCTTTTCTTGATCTTGTGGATCAATGAAAATTTGGAAATAACCCGAAAATCCATCTAGAAAGCAATAGTATTCATTTCCCGCTAAGCGTTCAAGCATTTGGTCCATGAAAGGCAATGGGAAATGATCTTTTCTAGTAGCATCGTTAAGCTTCCTATATTCAATACAAACTATCCAACCCGTGACAAGTCTAGTGGGAATAAGCTCATTGTTCTCATTAGGCACAACGATGATTCCACCCTTCTTAGGAACACAATGAACCGGGCTAACCCATGGAGAGTCGGAAATTGGGTAAATCATACCCGCATCAAGGATTTTGATAACTTCCTTTTTGATGACCTCATGGATTTTTGGGTTAACCCTTCTTTGGCTTTGAATGGCGGGTTTGTAATCATCCTCCATAAGGATTTTGTGAGTACAAAAATTAGGATCAATCCCCTTTATGTAGGATATTTTCCAAGCTATGGCTTTCTTATGTTTCTTAAGAACTTCTACAAGTTTTTTCTTCTCATCATCTTTCAAGTCTTTGGCTATGATAACGGGTAATTGGTATTCTCCCTCTAAGAAAGCATATTCAAGTTGTTATGGAAGCTCCTTAAGATCTAAGGGAGGTGGACTCTCAATGGAAGGTTGAACTAACGATGGATCATCATTAGTAAATTCTTGTGGAGTAGGTGAAGGAATGTGATCCTCATTGAGTAACTTTTGGATAGTGAGAATGTCTTCTTCCCAATTAATGGGAGAATCATCATTACCAAGAAAGTTAGACTCAAATTCCTCTTAGAGGAAATCACTCTATCTAAATGGTGTTAAAGAGGGAGCAATTGAGGCAACGGTCTCCACATGTGGCATGTTCTCACTGTTATTCTTGCAAGCTTCATGAAAATGCTCATTACACACCTCATCAAGAACATCCACTATGTTAACGATTTCACTATTTTGAGATTTCTTAGTGACTTTCCCCAACTTAAACACTACTTTCTTATCCTTAACTCTCATAATTAATTCTCCTTCTGCCACATCAATTAGAGTACGACCCGTCCTTAAGAAAGGTCTACCAACAATAAGAGGAACTCCCGGGTCCATATCATAATCAACAACTACAAAATCCGCGGGGTATGTGAATTTATCCACCCCTACAAACACATCCTCCGCAATGGCTACCGGATAAGCTATGGTACGGTTTGATAACTCAAGGGTCATCCTAGTAGGAGTGAGCTCGAGAAGAGAGAGTTTTTGCCAAACCAATAAAGGCATGAAATTTATGCTTGCCCCAAGATCCGCTAGTGCCATGCAATTTTCCACTCGGGGAAATTACAAGGGATCAAAAACACCCCGGATCTCCAAGTTTGGTTGGTAAAGTCTTAAGCAACACGGCGAAGCAATTCTCATTGAGTGATGTGTTAGGCATATCCACCAACTTTTCCTTATTTAAGAGGAGATCTTTGAACATTTTAGCAAACTTTGGCATATAGGCAAGAGCTTCCGCAAAGGATATGTTAATGTTCAATTGCTTGAACATTCTCAAAATGTTTGACACCTGAATATCATCCTTGTTTTTAAGTTTCTCCTTTCTCAATCTTGATGGGTAAGGAAGACTTGGTTTTGGTGTAGGTGGAGTAGTTGTTGTGGAAGGGTCCTCTTTGTTGGCTTCTTCATAGATAGGTGTAGAAGGTAAAGGAGTAGTAGGTGTAGGATTAGGAAGTGTAGGTGTTGAGGTTGTAGAGCTTGATGTTGAAGGCTTATCACAAGGTGCAACTATAGTAGGCTTAACCAAAGGAGGTGTGGGAGGCATTGAAGGATCATTAGTTGTCTTTCCACTCCTTGTTGTGATTGCATTGACATTAGCCCTTGGATTTGTTTGTTTGTTTGAAGGTAGAGCCCCTTGTGGCCTTTGATTAAGAATCATCATAATCCTCTTGTTAGTCTCCTCATTCGTAGCTCTTATTTGATCTTGTGTTCTCTTTTCACTTTCACGAATTATTATTTCGGTTTCTTGGTTCATCTTTGAAGTAGCTCAAAGGTGTCATTTTGCCCATATCCTTGATTGTATCCTTGATTTTGAAAAGGAGGGGGATGTGGGTGAAATCCTTGATTTTTTGCATGAAAATTATTTCCTTGATGTTGAAAGTTATTGGGTGCTCTATAGTTGTTTCCTTGGCAGTTTGGCCTAGGCCCTTGATTTCTTTGAAGCAATTAAGGAGGTGATGAGACTGCTTTTATACATATTCTCATCGTCCAAAAGGGCTTTAAATGCAGTAAATATCATGAAAATACCCAAATATATGCTTGTGTTTGTTGCTTGTGTATTTTAGGTACGGATATTGAGAAAATGACAAAAGATCACAAGAATCATGCAAAAACGAACACGGGAAACGAAGCCGCACATTGAACCAAGCCCTAATGAAGAATTTTCCAAGAAAACCCTTGAAGATTTGAAGATTTATGAAGAAGGGTCCTCCAATATGGAAGAATTGACACTTTATACCCTTGTATCTTCATAATTACAAGATTGGTCCCTAAAGTTTGTCAAATTTACAAAAAGGACCCTTAACTTTGAAGAATTGGAAAATTTAGTCCCTCAACAAAACTAAATTGTCAATATTAGTCCTCCAAGAAGTCAACAAACCAGTCAAGACCTTGAAGAAAGAAGAAAATGCCAAAATCAGTCCTTCAAATATCATGAATTGGCAAAACAAGTCCTTGGATAAACCTTTGTAAAGTTTTTGTGGCAAAATTATAAAAACAAAAACTTACAAAACAAAGGAGAGTTGGTTTAAGGCTGTTGAAAAGTTAAAAGACAAAAAGAAAGAAAACAGGGGGCCAAATGTGTCAAACATCCAAACATCCCCCCACCAATATCACCACGCCACGTCACCCCACTAAAAAATCCAACCAATCACCATTCCCCCAGTCACCACGTCACCTTCCACCACTAAATAGGTTAACTGATTATTTAATCAGTTTAACTTTCCCTCCCTAACACCTAATTTAAACTTAACCACTCCCAAAACAGATTAAACTCATCCCTAAATCTCCCATAAACCCTAACTAAACCCAGGTCGAATCAACATAAAAACAAAGGGTTTTGAACCAAATTATCCAGATGGGTAATTAACCTAATACTAATCACATCCCACACCCAAAATACCCATCACTCTCACTCATGTGACTCCCCTGACCCTCCCCTGCATAAGAAAACAAATTGTACAAACCCATCAACGGCCAAAAGATTTGTTCTTGCTCCTTACGTGTCATCCAACGCTCCAAAATCGTTTTGGCACCTCTGGCACCCCCACATCAGTCCAAGAAGTTCACATGCCACTCTTGACGAAATTCAAATCAAGCATCTTTCTGGCATCTTAAAGATTCAACAAGGGCAATCTAGGAAACTCATTGTATTAGGGTTTTATATTTCTAGAAGATTTGTACGCCTATATAAGGCATAGGAGATAGCATTTTGTTCCTGTTCTTTTTTCTCCTTTTTTCACTACCTTATAAATCCTGCTTTTTTATGGAATGAAAAAGAGGTTTTGAGTTGTTGATGAGAAGAAAGATCCCAATTATTTTCATTTTGTTGCAAGTTTAATTCAAAAGAGTTTTCAGAAAGGCATTTCCAAGTTTCTGTTTTCAAGTTTTCAAGTTTTCAAATCCATTTTTTAGTTAAGCATGGAAGTTCATAGGCCACATAAGCTATTTACTTGAGCTCTTATATGACCATAGAACCCTGATATCTGAGAGATATCAAGATTCAGTGGGTATAACCTTGGGTAAGAAGTGTTGTGAGGTGAAGACTTTCTTGTTAGTTTGATATCTTTGCTTATTTACACTTTACTGTATCAAAAGCTACAAGCCAAAAGCTTGAAGACTTTGATACTTGAAGATGCTCTTTGGTTTTGTGTTGTTTGTGCAGGGACAAAACAAGCATAACTCCATCTCATTTCATTCTTTTTTTAGAAGACATTTTCAGCTTTGGGGTCCTACTTTGGATTCCCTCAACAAAGCCTCTCTACATATGTTACATAGCTCTCTTTCAACCCTTTTAAGCTGATTTGGGAAGGCACTAGCAGGTATTTGCTTGAACTCACCCATTTCACTTTTTGGACTGAAAATGCATGATTTGTGAGATTTATGTGATTTATTGAGTAGCTTGTTATATGTTAAGTAGGTCTTCCTGTTCATGCTTCATTTAGTGTTCTTTTCTTGTGTAGATTGTTTATTATCTGTTTAGCTCAAATTTGATGGCATGTTATTTGTTAAAATCTGATTTTCAGTTTTTAAGTGGTGTTTGGATTTCGTGATTAACTGGTTATTAAGTAGAAAACTTTGATGTGTGCAAGTTAGTATCTGTCATAGAAGTATTACTAAGCATAAACCTACAAAGTTTTCCATTTGAAACTCAAAAATCAATCTTTTGGTTCTAAAATGAGTAATTCTTGTTGTTTTAGCCTGCTATGTTTGGATAACCTAGATTCCATGTACAACTAGGGATAACAAGTTTAAAAACATCATTGTTGTAACCTGTTTAGTAGATCTAAAAGTTAGAATTTGGGATTTTGGTCAAGTGCATCAGCAGAAAAATCAAACAGCTTATTTGATTCATATCAGTAACATGTTGTGCCTATTGTGATTGATCTTGGTGTGATTTTTGCTTGAATACTGCTATACTTGTGTTCATTGTGACTCCCACAAGTCAACTGACTTGTGGGGTGCCTATTCTTGCCAAAAACAAGCAACCAAAGGCTTTCCTAAGCCATCCAGGTCACCAAGGCCTTTTGTGGGTTTTTCAGGCTCATCAGAGAACGATTTAGATCTCGGATAAGCCTATTTTTTGAGAAAATTGTTACTGTAGCATTATCTCAATTCTCAGTCATGTTTTAGGTTGGATTTAGCTCATACTTGCTTAATTTTTGATTTTGATTGTGTTTTTGTCATTAGTTATCTACCAGGATTAGGTTTTAAAAAAGGAAAGTAAAAAAAAAGTTTTTGTAAAAAGGACGTGGCCAGGACTCGAACCTGCGCCACTCCTCTCATATACCAATGTGTTAACCAGTTGCCCTAGGGTCTTTGACTGGTTAACATTTGTTTGGTTTAATATTTAAAG
This sequence comes from Glebionis coronaria, assembly GCA_025667525.1. Classification (NCBI taxonomy): domain Eukaryota; kingdom Viridiplantae; phylum Streptophyta; class Magnoliopsida; order Asterales; family Asteraceae; genus Glebionis; species Glebionis coronaria. Next base: position 264,343,902 of record CM046881.1, on the reverse strand, counting down.
GGTTTTCAGTTTTAGCTTATTTAGACAACAAGCTTATTAGTAAGCTGTTTTTAGCTTATTCAATTAGGGTTGTAACTGTTTTAGATTTTTCTTGCATTCTAGGTTTAAGTTAAGACTTTTTGGCATAAAAAGTTTATTTTTCACGTCTATATTTAATTTTATATGATTATTTTTAGTTTTAATTTTAGAAAGTGATTAAAAAATAGAAAAAAGTGTTTTAAAATTTTGGAAAAATAGTTTTTAAGTTTTAATTTAGTATTTTGAGGTTTACATCCATTAAAGTTTTCAAATTGACTTATTTTTTATTTTATTTAATTTTAGGGGTTTTAATTAACTTTAAAAATTAATATAAAATTATAAAAAAGGTTTTGGATATTTTTGTTTGCATTTTTATCTTAGTTACATTTTTCTTCATTTTAGGTAATTTTTTATAAACTTTGGATTCTTAATATTATTTTATTATTAAAAATTAAAAGTTAGTTTTTTTTAGTTTTTTCAATTTTCCTAGTTCAAATACACAAAGTTAGGAAGTTAACAATTTTTAGAATATTTTTATTGTCATTAGATTAATTTTTATAATTATTTTAAATTTAAATAGTTTTTAATTGTTTTTAGATAGTTTTTATTAATTTTAAAATTTTCAAAAATAGTTTTAAATTAAGTTAGGTCATTTTAGAGGTTTACAATTAAAAAAAATCTCATTTTGGGCTTTTTGTTAATTAAATTGATTTTTTGGGCTTTAATTAGAATTAAAAAAATAATATTTAATTAAATAAAAGGTTTGGGTGATTTTTGATTTTTTGTAAACTCTTATTTCATTATTTAGGATTTATTGCAATTTTCTAGGAATTTTTAGGGTAAATTTTTAATTTTGGTACTTTTTACGGTTTTACGTGTACGACCTTTTCGTCTTAGTTTAATCGTCATGGTAACCGTCATTCTCTTCTAATCTCATTTCTATTTTCTTTTCTCATAATCAATATAATCACAAAGTTAATCATTTCTTAACACACACACCAAGCCTCCTTGAGAACGATCCCACACAAAGGGTCATAAGTGCTTTCGTTTTCCTAAACGAACACTTAATACTTACCGCTTTTGCCTCGTTTTCCTAAACGAGTGTGAATTTACAACCATCATTTTGGCGCCGCTGCCGGGGAGGCGTGTTGTGCTTTGATTAGGCAATTATTGTTTTTATATATAGCCATAATATCTATTGTATTAGTAGCACTCTACTAATACGTATTATCGGTTTTTCGTTTTTTGTGTGAATACTATTACTATATTGTATACGTAGAACAATAAATTCACAAGTACTCCAAAAGTGTGAAAACACAACCTTGACTTGGGAGGTCATTACCCAATCATTGTATTCGAATCTCAAACCAAAAGAAAAAGGCAAAAATAGATAAATACTTTCGTGAAGCTCAATTTTGAAAAATACAAACTATAAGGTGGGTATAAGGCGGGTATTATAAAATATACCCTAAGGAAAAAGGCTCTTAAGTGCTTCGCGCCGCCTCGTTTCCCCACTTGCTTGTGAGTATTTGATTTTGAGAGCTAATCGAGGGTTTTGCCGCCCAAAGTATTATTAAGTATCATATATACTTTCTCGGTTTCATTTGATTAAACCCTCTTGAACGTTTTGGTGTTCCACCAACGTTCTAAAGTCATCGAAGGCGTTCACTTCACGAGATCGTTTTCATTCCTTGAGGCTTCTTTAATCAAGAGATTTGATTAAGGAGGAGATTTGTAGATTTTGGTCTACTTAATACAATCACAAAAATCCAAAAAAGTAAAAACAATCCAAAACCACAAAAAATTGGAAAATACAAAACACTAAAAAGAATCTTCTTTGCCCATCTCCTCGTTGTACGTGACGTTTATGCAAACTCGCTCCAAAGCAAGACGTGCACGTAAACGTCGTCAAAAGGAAGGAAACCAAACACCTTCTAGTGAAGAATCTCCTATTGACGAACCCATCGTAGAACAAGAAGCACCCATGGCTAATCGTACTATGATGGAGTTGCTTCAAGCACCCACCGAGGGTTATGGAGAAGCGATTGTGATTCCCGCTATCCTTGCGGAGAATTTTGAGGTTAAGATGGGTTTGTTGTCGATGATCCAAAACAACAAATTCCGTGGTGATGAAAAGGACAACCCATACAACCATATCCGTCAATTCAATCGTCTTACCGCCACTTGCAAGTTTAAGGACGTCTCTAACGACTCGATTAAGATGATTCTTTTTCCGTATTCCTTAGCGGGGCCCGCCAAAATTTGGTTAGAGAAAGAGCCACCCAATTCTATATTGACGTGGAAGGATCTCGTTTCAAAGTTCGTGAACCAATTTTTTCCGCCCTCTAAGACTACGCATTTGAAAAACGAGATTTCAAAGTTTTCACAAGAGTATAATGAAAGTTTTTCAACGGCTTGGAATAGGTTTAAGGAAATGTTGCACGAATGTCCTCATCATGGTTTTTCCGACTTGCATCAAATTGACACATTTTACAATGGCTTGAACGATCATGAGCGTCATTATCTTAATGCCGCCGCGAGTGGTAATCTTTTGTGTAAAACGGTCGAGGAAGCATTGTTAATCATTGAGAATAGGTCTAAGGTTTATAGTCCTCGTAGCACATCGAGTGTTCATAAGACTTCGTCTTCACCTTCGCCTTCATTGTCGCATACCATTGATGCTTGCCAAATCGAGGCTAATTTGGAAAACAAGATTTTTGATAAGCTTAAAGGATTGTTAATTGAGTTTAAAGTTGGTGAACAACCCACTCCTGCTACGGCTAAAGCGGTTGATGTTTCTTGTATGTATTGTGGTGGAGCTCACGATTACTCCGAGTGCATTACCAACGGTGGTAACACTTCGAGTGCCTACGCGGCCGCGGGAACTTACAACCAAAACGGTCAAGTTAACCGCACTAATCAATTGACTCCACCGGGTTTTTCACCAAATCAAAATGCTAACGATTATCGAAACAATCAAGTTGGTTACCAAAACAATCAAAGAAACAATTACAAGGGTAATAACAACTATGGGAATCATGGGAGTAGTATCCAATTGCAAAACCAAAACCAAAACCGTAATTTTCAAAACACAAGTCAAGGTCTTCAAAATGTTTACACTAAAGAGCTTCCAATTGACTTTTTCAATTACGCTACGGAAAATGATAAGATTTTGGAAAACATTCAAGAGCAATTGGCTAGTCAAGCTAGGGAAGCGGCTAAAAACGCAAAGGAGTTAGCTAATTTAGCTAAGGAAAATACCAATATAAAAAATGAGTTGAAAAATGATTTTTCTAATCAAATTAGAGGTCAAAACAATAAAATTGAGCAAAGTCATTCTAGGCTTGAACAAAGGATAGACCAAAAAGCCGCTGGTCAAGATGTTAAGCTTAATGCTATTTTGGAAGCGGTCATGGGGAACAAAGCCTCTACTTCGGGTAGTCTACCTAGTAACACCATATCAAACCCGAATGGAGAGATGAAAGTGATTTCCACACGTAGTGGTAAGACACTTAAGGAACCGACTCCTCAACCAATTGCTCCTACGGAGGATGCAATTGAGGAAGAACACGAGGTGGTGGTCGAAAAGGAGCATGTCCCAATCCCACGAAGTACCGCTCATGCCACACCTACGGTTGACCCATTACCAACATTGGAACCCGAGATTCCAAAGGCTATGCCTATGCCTCAACCCACACCACCTTTGCCCTATCCATCGAGACTTAGAAAGGAGAAACGTCAAGAGCGCGACCATTACCAATTTGAGCTTTTTATGAAAATGTTTCGTGATTTGCACTTTAATGTGAGTTTCGCCGATGCTTTGGTCATGATGCCTCGATTTGCCGCTAAATTTAAGAGTATGTTGAACAACAAGGAGAAATTGCATCAATTGTCTAGTTGTTCATCAGTTTATCTTAATCGCATACCTCAAAAAGTCGGTGATCCCGGTAAATTCTTGATCCCTTGTGCAATCCAAGATATGGAAGAATGCTATGCCTTGGCCGATCTTGGTGCTAGTATTAACTTGATGCCACTTGTAATCTTCAAGTCGCTCAATCTTCCTAATCTTACTCCTTCACTAATGTCTATCGAGTTGGCCGACCATTCCCGATTCCCGCATGTGGATTGGCGGAAGACGTTTTTGTGAAAGTGGGAAAGTTCTATTATCCGGTAGAATTTATCGTTGTCGATATTCCCACGGATCCTCAAATTCCTCTCATTTTAGGTCGTTCGTTTTTAGATACGTCTATGGCTTTGATCGATGTTCATGCTAGAAAGATCACCTTACGTCTCAACGACGAGGAACTTGTTATAAACGCAACTCAAAATTCTCAACTTTCTCATGTTTATGCCGTTGCTACCATAAACCTCGTTGATATGATCGACGTGGTTTGCGAGGAATTTTCACAAGAAGTTCTAGGATTTGGTGATAATGAAAATAGTGGCAATCCCACTATGTTAGATCCCATTCTTGATAACTCGACACCAACCTTCACTCCATTTGAAGGTGGTGGTTTTACGTTGGAAGAATTCGATGTTCCACGTACTTGTAACGAAGACCTCGACAATGATGAGGACTTCTTGATTATCAAGGATTTTCTTAACGATTTCCCATTTCCTCCACCCGAGGAGGTTATGAGTATCGAGCCCAAATCTTCAATTGAGGAACCACCTATCCTCGAGTTGAAAGATTTACCTCCTCATCTCGAATATGTCTTTTTGGAGGAGGGCGACAAGTTGCCGATTATTATTGCGAAAGAACTTTCGGATGATGAAAAAACCGCACTTGTCGATGTTCTAAAGGATCACAAAGGGGAAATTGCGTGGAAGTTATCCGACATTAAAGGGATCGATCCCAAACTTTGTACTCACAAAATCTTAATGGAGGAGGATTACAAGCCCGCAATCCAATGTCAAAGGAGGGTGAACCCCAAAATTCATGACGTCATCAAAAAGGAAGTCCTTAAACTCCTTGACGCGGGAATGATTTACCCTATTTCCGATAGACCTTGGGTGAGTCCTATCCATTGTGTCCCTAAAAAGGGAGGAATGACCGTTGTGCCAAACGATGCCAACGAGTTAATTCCCACTAGACTCGTGACCGGATGGAGAGTGTGCATTGACTATCGTAAGTTGAATGAAGCCACTCGAAAAGACCATATTCCCTTGCCCTTCATGGACCAAATGTTGGAGCGTCTTGCAGGAAACGATTTCTATTGCTTTTTAGATGGTTTTTCCGGTTACTTCCAAATCCCTATCAATCCTCGTGATCAAGAAAAAACTACGTTTACGTGTCCATATGGAACGTTTGCCTATCGTAGAATGCCATTCGGACTTTGCAATGCACCGGGAACCTTTCAAAGGTACATGATGGCTATTTTTCATGATATGATCGAGAAGACGATGGAAGTCTTCATGGATGACTTTTCCGTGTTTGGTTGTTCGTTCACTTCGTGTTTGTCGAATCTTGAGAGAATGTTGAAACGTTGTGAGGAAACCAACCTTGTGCTTAATTGGGATAAATGTCATTTTATGGTTAAAAGTGAAATCGTCTTAGGGCACAAGGTTTCGAAAGCGGGGATTGAGGTAGATCAAGCTAAGGTAGACGTCATCGCCAAATTACCTCATCCCAAAACCGTTAAGGGAGTTAGGAGTTTCCTAGGCCACGCGGGCTTTTATCGTCGATTCATCAAGGATTTTTCGAAGATTTCTCGACCTATTACACATCTCCTTGAAAAAGAGGCACGTTTTGTCTTTGACGAAGATTGTGTACGAGCCTTTGAAATCCTTAAGAGGAAACTTACCGAAGCTCCCATTCTTGTTGCTCCCAATTGGAACCTCCCTTTTGAGCTCATGTGTGATGCTAGTGACTACGCTATTGGGGCCGTATTGGGGCAACGTCATGAAAATCACTTCTTGCCTTTTCACTATGCTAGCAAGACGATGACCGATGCTCAACTAAAATACACTACAACGGAGAAGGAGTTCCTTGCTGTGGTGTATGCATTTGAGAAATTCCGACCTTATCTTGTCTTGACGAAATGCATAGTGTATACATATCATTCGTCTATCAAGTATCTCATGGCTAAACAAGATGCTAAGCTGAGATTACTTCGTTGGATTCTCCTCCTTTAAGAATTTGATCACAAAATCGTTGACCAACAAGGAGCCGAGAATCTAGCGGCCGATCATCTTTCTCGTTTGGAAGATCCTCACCAAAGTGTTTATGAGCCCAAGGAAATCACCGAAACATTTCCACTCGAGACACTTGGTGTAGTGAATTCTAAGCTTGATTCTTCCACCCCATGGTTTGCGGACATCGCAAATTACCATGCGGGCAACTTCATCATCAAGGGTATGACGACTCAAGAAAAACGAAAATTCTTTCATGACGTCAAGTTCTACTTTTGGAACGACCCTTACTTGTTTCGAACTTGTGCGGATCAAATTATCCGACGTTGTGTATTTGGCACCGAAGCTTATAATATCCTTGGAGCTTGTCACGAGGGACCCACGGGTGGTCACCACGGTGCTAATCTCACGGCTAAGAAGGTCTTTGATGTCGGTTTCTTTTGGCCTACTATTTACCGAGACGTCACATGAGCTTGTGACGTCATGTGACTCATGCCAACGACAAGGAAAAGCCTCACAAAAAGATGAAATGCCACAAAACATCATCCAAGTGTGTGAGATCTTTGACGTTTGGGATATTGACTTTATGGGGCCGTTCCCATCATCTCGTGGTAATAAGTACATCCTTGTCACGGTTGACTACCTATCTAAGTGGGTGGAAGCTAAGGCTTTGCCCACCAATGATGCTCGTGTGGTAGTCAAGTTTTTGAAAATCTTGTTTTCTCGGTTTGGAACCCCTCGTGCGATCATAAGCGATCGTGAAACCCATTTTTGTAACGACCAATTCGAAAGAGTCCTAAGGAAATATGGGGATACACATCGGCTTTCTACGGCTTATCACCCACAAACGAGTGGGCAAGTCGAGGTTTCAAACCGAGCGTTGAAGAGGATCTTGGAGAGATCCGTAGGGGAAAACCGGCAATCGTGGTCGGATAAGTTGGACGATGCTTTATGGGATTTTAGGACCGCTCATAGGACACCCATTGGGTGCACTCCTTATAAGCTTGTGTATGGGAAAAATTTTCACTTGCCAATTGAATTGGAACACTAGGCTTATTGGGTCCTAAAGCATTATAATGATGACATGGAGACCGTGGGAAAACACCGAAAAATGCAATTAAATGAATTGGATGAATTAAGGGATATTTCTTATGAAAATTCATTGATTTATAAAGAAAAGACTAAAAATTTGCATGATTCTAAAATTAAAAACTGGGTTTTTAACATTGGGGATCAAGTTTTGCTTTTTAATTCTCGTTTGAAAATCTTTTCCGGTAAGTTGAAATCCCGTTGGTCCGGTCCATTCACCGTGACTCAAGTATTTCCTTATGGGACCATCGAGCTAGCTCAAAATGATGGCCCCAATTTCAAGGTGAATGGACATAGGTTGAAGACTACTTTGGCGGGGAAGTTCCATCCTTGAACTACCTCGACCAAATCACTTCCCCAATGATAATTAGTATTGAGGGGATCGAGTCGAGCTCATGACTCGGTAATAAAAAACGAGGTGCCTTGTGGGGGAGTCCCATGCTTATCCTATGTACATATTATCGCTTTCTAATGTAGTAACGTGTGGGGATTTGTGCCCTTCCAACCTTTGTTCCATGGTTGTTTGTGAATTGTGGATTTTAGATGATCATGATCTTCACGATTGGAGCCTCTCGTGTTCATTTTATGGGAGCACTCGATCGTTTGCTTTGAAGAATTTCTCAATATCCATGATATATCCTTTGATGTTATAACCTTAGGTTTATAGCTCACTTCATAAACGGCTTTAAATTTAACGGTTACACCCTTTCCATGCTAGATTAGGCATTCGACTACGTCTCTAGTATGGGGGTGTAACCCCTAGACTCGAAACATTGAGGACAATGTTTAACTTTAGTATGGAGGGGGGGGGGGGGGTGAATAGATACTTGCCGCTTTCCAAAGTTTATCTTTTTGTTTATTGTTTTATTGCAAAATAAGGCTAAAAATGGCCAAAGTTTAAATTTTTTCTCATGTTTTATAAGTGTTTGAAGACACGAATGTAGGTTTTCCGATGGCGAGAATAAGAGTAATTTTTGACTCGACCGTGTGTGTTGAACACTTAGCTTCGATTCCTTAACTTCACATTAGGCTAAGTCTCTTAAATGAGGACGAGAAATGATAGAGTTAATTATAAGTTACTCTGCTAAACGTAGAGTACTCGTATTCTTTCAAAAACTCATGTGTTCTCGTTATTTGCTTATTCTCCCTTCGCTTGTAAATATTTTTTGCTTAATAAATATTGACTTAGCGGTTTAGTCTTGATTGTTGGTTTCTAATCTTTTCTAGTAGCTTCCATGTAATTAAATTGGGAAGACATTAAGGTATCGCCAGCGTCACGGTTTTGAAGTATTGGCAACCGAATAATCGAAAGCTTCACCAAATAATAAGATTTCAAGTGCTCACCTAAATCAAGCAAACAATTTGAAGCTCACAAGGCCGAAAAATCTATGCAAAATTGAAAGTGAATCAAGCCTTAATCTTTGAAGCTTTAAAGATCCAAAATTCGCCTTAGCGTGAGGATATACGTCTTTGGCTAATAAAACCACCGATGAGGTGGATAATAAAAGGCAAGGCAAGACCAAAGTCATAATAAAAGCTTCATGGCGAAGTTGAATAAAAGATGGAGGTAAACCAATGATAATAAGGCCCTTCCGTTAGGGGGCGTATAAAAGTCTTGGTAATAAGTCTCATGTTCAAAACCGTTATAAAACCGTGTTTATCGATCCTTCTTGTTGACTTAATTTTTTGACATCGTTGTCTATTAGGAGGGGTTATTGATTTGATGGTCTTGGTTACACCGTTAGGACTCTATTTTTAGACCTAAATATCTATTATCGCATAAGTCAAACAATGTATACTCGTGAAACATTCAAGACAAAATAAAATATAAGAGATACAACTTAGGATAATGGGAGGATAAGTACGTGATTAGGGCATATGAGTAGTGTTAGCATTACTAACTTATAATGACAATGATTTCGTTGCACGCTTGGCATGGAATTGGGGTAAAAATCGAGGACGATGAAATTATTTCTAACGAAGCATTCACGTGTTCTTATTCTATGAACCTAAACGTCCCATTTTGCGATGAAATTCATACATTATGTCTAAAACGCAAGTACTGGCAATAGTAGTAGTGTAGCTAGTTTATCATTTAATAAATGTGAATAAAAATGAATTTTGGAGGTGCTAAGATACTTTATTCTAGCATTGCGTGAGGGCACGGCAATGGTTTGGTATGGGGGAGTGATGAGACTGCTTTTATACATAGTCTCATCGTCCAAAAAGGGCTTTAAATGCAGTAAATATCATGAAAATACCCAAATATATGCTTGTGTATTTTAGGTACGGATATTGAGAAAATGACAAAAGATCACAAGAATCATGCAAAAACGAACACGGGAAACGAAGCCGCACATTGAACCAAACCCTAATGAAGAATTTTCCAAGAAAACCCTTGAAGATTTGAAGATTTATGAAGAAAGGTCCTCCAATATGGAAGAATTGACACTTTATACCCTTGTATCTTCATAATTACAAGATTGATCCCTAAAGTTTGTCAAATTTACAAAAAGGACCCTTAACTTTGAAGAATTGGCAAACTTAGTCCCTCAACAAAACTAAATTGTCAATATTAGTCCTCCAAGAAGTCAACAAACCAGTCAAGACCTTGAAGAAATAAGAAAATGCCAAAATCAGTCCTTCAAATATCATGAATTGGCAAAACAAGTCCTTGGATAAACCTTTGTAAAGTTTTTGTGGCAAAATTATAAAAACAAAAACTTACAAAACAAAGGAGAGTTGGTTTAAGGCTGTTGAAAAGTTAAAAGATAAAAAGAAAGATAACAGGGGGCCAAATGTGTCAAACATCCAAACATTCCCCCACCAATATCACCACGCCACGTCACCCCACTAAAAAATCCAACCAATCACCATTCCCCCAGTCACCACGTCACCTTCCACCACTAAATAAGTTAACTGATTATTTAATCAGTTTAACTTTCCCTCCCTAACACCTAATTTAAATTTAACCACTCCCAAAACAGATTAAACTCATCCCTAAATCTCCCATAAACCCTAACTAAACCCAGGTCGAATCAACATAAAAACAAAGGGTTTTTGAACCAAATTATCCAGATGGGTAATTAACCTAATACTAATCACATCCCACACCCAAAATACCCATCACTCTCACTCATGTGACTCCCCTGACCCTCCCCCGCATAAGAAAACAAACTGTACAAACCCATCAATGGCCAAAAGATTTGTTCTTGCTCCCTACGTGACATCCAACACTCCAAAATCGTTTTGGCACCTCTGACACCCCCACATCAGTCCAAGAAGTTCACATGCCACTCTTGACGAAATTCAAATCAAGCATCTTTCTGGCATCTTAAAGATTCGACAAGGGCAATCTAGGAAACTCATTGTATTAGGGTTTTATATTTCTAGAAGATTTGTACGCCTATATAAGGCATAGGAGATAGCATTTTGTTCCTGTTCTTTTTTCTCCTTTTTTCACTACCTTATAAATCCTGCTTTTTTATGGAATGAAAAAGAGGTTTTGAGTTGTTGATGAGAAGAAAGATCCCAATTATTTTCATTTTGTTGCAAGTTTAATTCAAAAGAGTTTTCAGAAAGGCATTTCCAAGTTTCTGTTTTCAAGTTTTCAAGTTTTCAAATCCATTTTTTAGTTAAGCATGGAAGTTCATAGGCCACATAAGCTATTTACTTGAGCTCTTACATGACCATAGAACCCTGATATCTGAGAGATATCAAGATTCAGTGGGTATAACCTTGGGTAAGAAGTGTTGTGAGGTGAAGACTTTCTTGTTAGTTTGATATCTTTGCTTATTTACACTTTACTGTATCAAAAGCTACAAGCCAAAAGCTTGAAGACTTTGATACTTGAAGCTGCTCTTTGGTTTTGTGTTGTTTGTGCAGGGACAAAACAAGCATAACTCCATCTCATTTCATTCTTTTTTTAGAAGACATTTTCAGCTTTGGGGTCCTACTTTGGATTCCCTCAACAAATCCTCTCTACATATGTTACATAGCTCTCTTTCAACCCCTTTAAGCTGATTTGGGAAGGCACTAGTAGGTATTTGCTTGAACTCACCCATTTCACTTTTTGGACTAAAAATGCATGATTTGTGAGATTTATTGAGTAGCTTGTTATATGTTAAGTAGGTCTGCCTGTTCATGCTTCATTTAGTGTTCTTTTCTTGTGTACATTGTTTATTATCTGTTTAGCTCAAATTTGATGGCATGTTATTTGTTAAAATCTAATTTTCAATTTTTAAGTGGTCTTTGGATTTGGTGATTAACTGGTTAAGTAGAAAACTTTGATGTGTGCAAGTTAGTATCTGTCATAGAAGTATTTCTAAGCATAAACCTGCAAAGTTTTCCAGTTGAAATTTAAAAATCAATCTTTTGGTTCTAAAATGAGTAATTCTTGTTGTTTTAGCCTGCTATGTTTGGATAACCTAGATTCCATGTACAACTAGGGATAACAAGTTTAAAAACATCATTGTTGTAACCTGTTTAGTAGATCTAAGTGTTGGAATTTGGGATTTTGGTCAAGTGCATCAGCAGAAAAATCAAACAGCTTATTTGATTCATATCAGTAACATGTTGTGCCTATTGTGATTGATCTTGGTGTGATTTTTGCTTGAATACTGCTATACTTTTGTTCATTGTGACTCCCACAAGTCAAGTGACTTGTGGGGTGCCTATTCTTTCCAAAAACAAGCAACCAAAGGCTTTCTTAAGCCATCCAGGTCACCAAGGCCTTTTGTGGGTTTTTCAGGCTCATCAGAGAACGATTTAGTTCTCGGATAAGCCTATTTTTTGAGAAAATTGTTACTGTAGCATTATCTCAATTCTTAGTCACGTTTTAGGTTGGATTTAGCTCATACTTGCTTAATTTTTGATTTTGATTGTGTTTTTGTCATTAGTTATCTACCAGGATTAGGTTTTAAAAAAGAAAAGTAAAAAAAAAGTTTTTGTAAAAAGGACGTGGCCATGACTCGAACCTGCGCCACTCCTCTCAGATACCAACGTGTTAACCAGTTGCCCTAGGGTCTTTGACTGGTTAACATTTGTTTGGTTTAATATTTAAAGGGTTTTCAGTTTTAGCTTATTTAGACAACCAACTTATTAATAAGCTGTTTTTAGCTTATTCATTTAGGGTTGTAACTGTTTTAGATTTTTCTTGCATTCTAGGTTTAAGTTAAGACTTTTTGGCATAAAAAGTTTATTTTTCACGTCTATATTTAATTTTATATGATTATTTTTAGTTTTAATTTTAATTTTAGAAAGTGTTTAAAAAATAGGAAAAAGTGTTTTAAGTTTTTCGAAAAATAGTTTTTAAGTTTTAATTTAGTATTTTGAGGTTTACATCCATTAAAGTTTTCAAATTGACTTATTTTTGATTTTATTTAATTTTAGGGGTTTTAATTAACTTTAAAAATTAATATAAAATTATAAAAAATGCTTTGGATATTTTTGTTTGCATTTTTATCTTAGTTACATTTTTCTTGATTTTAGGTAATTTTTTAGAATTTTTTTATAAACTTTGGATTTTTAATATTATTTTATTATTATTTTATTATTAAAAATTAAAAGTTAGTTTTTTTAGTTTTTCAATTTTCCTAGTTCAAATACACAAAGTTAGGAAGTTTACAATTTTTAGAATATTTTTATTGTCATTAGATTAATTTTTATAATTATTTTAGGTTTAAATAGTTTTTAATTGTTTTTAAATAGTTTTTATTAATTTTAAAATTTTCAAAAATAGTTTTAAATTAAGCTAGGTCATTTTAGAGGTTTAGAAATGAAAAACAATCTCATTTTGGGCTTTTAGTTAATTAAATTGATTTTTTGGGTTTTAATTAGCATTAAAAAATAATATTTAATTAAATAAAAGGTTTGGGTGATTTTTGATTTTTTGTAAACTCTTATTTCATTATTTAGGATTTATTGCAATTTTCTAGGAATTTTTAGGGTAAATTTTTAATTTTGGTACTTTTTACGGTTTTACGTGTACGACCTTTTCGTCTTAGTTTAATTCGTCATCGTAACCGTTATTCTCTTCTAATCTCATTTCTATTTTCTTTTCTTATAATCAATATAATCACAAAGTTAATCATCTCTTAACACACGCACCAAGCCTCCTTGAGAACGATCCCACGCAAAGGGTCATAAGTGTTTTCGTTTTCCTAAACGAACACTTAATACTTACCGCTTTTGCCTCGTTTTCCTAAACGAGTGTGAATTTACAACCATCAGGAGGATAGGTTTGATTTGGGTGGGTGGTTGGGGTTGAAAGCTGGGTGGAGCAAGGTATTTATTTGACTTGTAAGAGAGATTGTTAGCGTTGATGTTAGGTTTGAAGTGCTCTCTATGTTCATCTTGATAAGCATAACATTCACTTTGATAATTTTGAACCTTGTCACATTGTAGGTAAGAATGAGGACCTCCACAAGTCTCACATGATGTAGTATTTGCATTGACATTATTGTTGGAAGAATTGTTCAAGGTGATTTCACAAAGTTTCAAGAGCATATCATTCATCGTATCAACCTTTTGACATAAGACATTGTCAATGTGTGGAGTAGCACCCTCTTGCACCACATGGACCCTCTCATCTCTTTGATTATTTGTTTGTATCATAGATTTAGTCTGAATAATGTCCCATGCCTCTTGTGTGGATTTGGCAAGAATGTTCCCACCCGTAGAGGAGTTGAGGGAATCTTGATGATGTGGTATTAATCCATTATAAAAGGTGTTGATTTGGTGAACTTCATTGAATCTATGATTGGGGCATTTTCTCAATAACTCCTTGAACTCTTTCCAAGCATCACTAAAGGTTTGATCATTATTTTGTTGAAATCCAATAATTAGGTTTCTCAAAGCCGTGGTTCTAGATGGAGGAAAGAACTTGTTCAAAAATTTCTTGGTAAAGTCATCCCAAGTGGTAATGCTCTTAGGTGGTTGTCTATCTAGCCAATACCTAGCATGTCCCTCTAAGGAGAATGGAACTAAGATCAAATTAATTGCATCGTGAGGAACCCCATTTTACTTAATGGTATTGCAAATGGATAAGAACTTCTTGATATGATCATGGGGGTCATCCATGGGTCTCCCTAAGAATGGTGTAGAAGAAACCAAAGTGATCATAGGTGTCTTAAGCTCAAAAGTGTTAGGCGGGTATCTCGGGTATAACAATGGCATCGTCATTTCCCTCCACATTTGATTGGAGGATCTCCATCAATGGTCTATTATCAACGGCGACCATGAGTTCTTGTGAATTGTCGAAAGCACGATGCTCGGGATCAGCTTGATAGACGGTGTTGGTTTTATTCTTTCTCTTGTTCTTCCTTTTGGGAGGAAGGGATTGTACACCAATCGGTATATGTGCACGCCCTCGTGTGAGCATGCAACTCAAATCAAGGAGTGACAGAGGAGCTCTCGTTCGACTTTGGAAAAGAAGGAATTGTCCTTTCCGAGATTCAATAAGTAATATCCACAAGAAAATATAGTATATGTAATTACTACTTGGATGGAAAAACCCCCAACAAGCTTTCCTTCTTAGAATACACATTTTATATCACGTCGCCTATCTATTCACTTGGATAGTTTGTATTCTTCGAATTCTTGCCTTTGGAAGTATTTAGCTATTTTTGCCTTTAATTTACTTTGATCGATACACGCACTTAGGACCGGCACGCCCCCAAGCACGGGTATTGCCTCGGCAATACTTATGGACGTAGATGTATTGGTTGTTCGTAGCTATGTATACTTATTTACATATAATAATATAGAGAAAATATTTTTGTATTTATTGGATTTTTAAGAAAATACTATATGTACGTAAAAACGATGGAAAACGATATATACAATATATTTTTGGTGTAATCTTTTAGGAAAAAGATTACTTTTGTATTTTTTATTTTTTTGGTTCAATTCTTTAGGAAAAGAATTGATTTTTATGATTTTTTATTTTTATATTTTTATGTTTTTGATTTTTTGATTTTTTATATTTTTGATTTTTTATATTTATGATTTATAATACGTAAAAATAACATTCACAAAGTGAACGGATCCCAAAATCCAATACGTCTCACTCGAAACCGTTAATCTTCACGAAAAGAAACTGCAGCGGCGCCATTTAATATTTAATCTTTTTGTAGTTCGTTTTTCCAAGCTCACAACAAATTGAAAGTTCAACCAATCTCAAGTTCTTAATTGTTTTTGGTGTTAACAATATTATTTGGTATCTATGTCTATTTCAAACAAACACGTAAAAACTGGAAAATATTATAGCTATATAACCGTAAAACAAATTGCAAATACCACAACCATAGCACAAGGTACAAGTATCTAATGCACAATAGTAAAAATGCTTAAAATATAAAGGAAATGAAAGTACAAGGACTAAATGTGACAATTCAGAAAGTATAAGGAATAGAAATGAAAATTGTAACAAACTATGTTAACCAACTAACAAATATTCAAAACTGACTAACCAAAAATGTAACAAACTAAAAATCAGGGACTAAATGTTATAGACCCTAGAAAAGTACAAGTTTAGAAAGCTGATTAACAAGAGATTAAAGGCTGAGGACCAAATTGCAATTAAACAAAAGTCTAAACTAAAAACGGGTACTAATGATTCAATAAGCTGGATTGAGCTTATTGCTCAACTAAATTCGTTCTAGATTTTTGCGAAGTGCTTAAAAATGAAAATAAGCTAGACCTGTAAAAGGAATGGAGCTAAAATCCAGTAAATCAAAAGCTAGCTTATTCTAATAAGCTCAAAATAAGCTATAAGCTAATCTGGACTTCCACAAACTGATTTTCTTGATGAAACTGATTAAGCAAGTGACACAAAGGTTGGAATGTCAAATAGAATTGAAAATGATCAAGAAAATAAGCTGACATATCAAATAAGCCAAAACAGCTTATCGTTGACCAATTTGACCAGATTTATCTAAAAGCTGATTTTTTCAAAACCTACCCAGAACATGTTTGTAAAGAGAATTGTGTATGATCTATGAAGTAGATTTGCTAAACTAGATAAACAACCTACTTTTTTTTACAGAAAATGACAACTGCTCAAGTGCTTATTAATAAGCTAATAACTACCTCAAAACTTAATACTGTATGGTTTCCTTGCTAATTCAGAGAGCTTATATGTTGAGCTAAGATTGAGAACAAAAAGTAACTAAAACCATCAACCAACAAAGGTATGCCAATGGATCAAAGTATGCTAGTTTTTACTGATGTTCAATTGCAAAGGCTGACCCAAAGTTTTTATATGTCAATTGCCTGTTTGACGAAAGTTTTGACCACAAAACTTCACTAAATGACTCACACTAACTTGTTGAGTGTAATTGAGCTCAAAGAAACAGGTTTCAACTACTTGATCACTAAAATGACCTTGATCCAAACACTACCTTAAAGTCTGTATTGAAACTTTTTGAAGACTTTTTGATCAGAAGGAATTGAAAGCTAATGAAACTTATCAAGATTTGTTATAAGACTCAAATGAACCTCAATGCAGCAAAATTCCAACAAGTAAACACTAGAGAGCAAATTTTAACTAAATGATGAATATTAAAGTTGAATAAGGCCAAGTATAAAGCTAAAACTGAATCAAAGCTAATCAAGCTACTACTAAACTATCAGATTATCAAAATCACACCACAAGAACACTAACACAATCACAATTCAGCAGTTAAAAGCTAATTCTAGGAATTGAGCATGGCAAAACACTTTAGAGGAATTTAAACAAGAAAAGTGTTCCTTTTAGCTTGAAGCCACCATTGATGGAGTAGAGGAGCGCTGAGCTCTCTAAGATCAACAAGAACATCTACAATCTACCACCATAAACCACTATATCAACATCATCATCTGAAATTCAACACCCCTGCTACAATCTTCTTATTTGGCTATGAAATGAACTGACATTCGTCTGAACCAGCTACAGACTTCCAAAAGGCATCAAACACATTCCATTGATCAAGAATGATCAAAAGAATCACAACAGTAACAAAATAGTAGGATTATGAAGGAAGATTGAAGTATAATTAGAGTGAGATGAACTGAATTTTTATTTATGAAGGAAAGGTTGTTACAAAGTTGGTTACAACTAACTAACTAACTAACTCTCAAGTGGTTGTCAATCACTTGAGAGAAGTATCTAACAAACTAGCTAACTGAAATGAGGGAATTTAAGAAGTATGTGAAAATTTACACACTAAGTACATACAAGAAATGAAGAACTAATGGGTATTTATAGCAGCTGGGATGAAGTTTGTTGGAGGTAGGTGACGTGTTCCAACCAATGGAAATCTTCCACGTGGCCTAATTCTGTTAATTGATGATAGCCGTTGAAGAACTTAATTTAGGCCTTTTTGATTTAGTCAATTTCATGTTAATTGAGTGGTTGGGTTGTGATCCTCTCTTGATTTGGAGTAGATTTCATGTAGAAAAATTCTCTTGATATGCACTCTAGCTCCTTCTTCGACCAGGGTTCGTTAAACTTTGAATGTGACACGTAGCCTTGACTGATTTGTTGAGAGAGAGAGTTGTGGATTGTTATCCGAAAAGTGATTTTTGATTGGTTGGTTTAATGGTTAGTGGAAACACTATTGTGATTGGGTAGAATTAAATGTGGCGGCTGAGTGGGGTGATGTGGATTGTGAGGTGGCAATCCGTGTATATGAAATACTCTTCTCTCATTGGCTGGTTTGTTTAATACATGGATCAATCCCAAACTTGCTATAAAGTTGTCATGTTTAGTCCCTATAGTTAGGCAGATTATTAACTTGAGCTCCAAACTTTATTTCTTTGTCATTTTCAGTCCCCCTTTCTTCAAACTTGTTTAATAATCATCCTTTGACCATTTGACTTGAGAGTTGACCAAATTTGACTTTGTTCTTGACTTTCTCATAGTTACACTTTTAGTCCTTCATCTTTGAAAGTTGTCAAGAAAGGTCCTTTGTCTTTGCAAGGGTTGTCACTTTTCATCCTCCTTTTGTCTTTTCTTCATCAATAAGGCTTGAATTCACCCGTTTGCTCCAAAATTGTATCTTTTTACCTACACAAGCACAAACAACAAAACATACCCATAATAATGCTATTATGAATAAAAATTAGGTATTTTGCTTTGTATTTTAGGGTGATTTGTGATATAATTGATATGAGATTTTCCTCATATCAATTACCGCTTTTAAAAAAGGAGGAGATAATTTCAGACGTTACGGGGGAGACCAACATTCGTGAACAATAACCACGTGATTCTATCATATGATGTTCTCATCATTCAGGTCCAACCTCGTAAATTATCAATCTTGTGAATACATTATAATATATGATCTTTGCACGTGATTGTACACCCTCATTAATTTGATGGGAAGCTTGTGAAAATCTTGAAGATAATTAGATTTTCATTTTTCTTCCCAAATTTTCTTAAAATGTCATTAAATCAATT
This sequence comes from Glebionis coronaria, assembly GCA_025667525.1. Taxonomy (NCBI): domain Eukaryota; kingdom Viridiplantae; phylum Streptophyta; class Magnoliopsida; order Asterales; family Asteraceae; genus Glebionis; species Glebionis coronaria. Next base: position 264,325,223 of record CM046881.1, on the reverse strand, counting down.
GATATTAAAAACAACGATTGGGTTAATATTTTTAATATGGGAGAGAAAATGTGATTTACTATTGAGATCAATAATGGTTTGACTTAATTTGTTGTCTCATCCCGACATGTGCGAAATGTTTTTGAATATCGTGGCATATGTTAAGGGGGAGCAAAATGGATTTGTACACTAAATGGATTTCATGGTGACATAGTCTTACCCAAAACATCTCTATTCACGACGGTGACGATTGTGGTGACATAAGGATGGTAGGATAGGTTAAACTCCAATGATTCTTCTAGAACCAGAGGAATCTTCCCAAGGACATTCCATAGCTAGAAATAGTAGTCTTTAGGAAAGATGAAGAAAGATTGTGAACGTAGCTGAATGCCGACAAAGTACTTAAGTTAGCACTCGAACAATCACAACAAGGTGCTAGTGATGACGTATTGCTAAGCATTGAAGGGGTTGAAGAATGAAAAAGAATTGTAAAGATAAGGATCCAAAGAAAGAAGCCCTCCTTACAACCTTAGGCAGAAACCGGGTCAACTCATATGTTATTGATATACACATCATGGACCAAGTGATGTAATGCACAACCCATTCCAGCTAACTCGGATATTTCTCAAAAGATATTTGTTTTAATCACACGGAGACAACACATTATCTATCGATTTATTCACTCTGAATATATTGATATTGAAATGGTGGCACTCCTCTCTAGACTCCGATCATTAAAAATCCACAATGCACTATCGAGTCTAGAGCCATTTGAGATCATCAATAATCTCATTAGGACACATTTTCAATTCCTTTCTTCTTCACACACTATGAAAAGTAAGACACATAACAAGAGTCCTATGCAAAATCTTCATGATCTTGCTTGAACATTTGAGTAATACGCAAGTATTTACAATGAATATTGAAATCCTTCTTGAGCGAACATCAAAAAGCTCATGCTAGGTGACTTGTGCGATTCTTTATGAATCAAACTTGTGATAACTAGAAAGCAACAGTGGTTTAATTCTTAACTGAATTTAAACACGTTCCAGGCCTCTACACAATATCTTAGTGATCTTGCCAGAACATTCAGAGTAATACTTTTTAGTATTTACAGTGACGAATGGAAATCCTTCTAGTGTTAACATCAAACAGCACTTGGTAGGTAACTTGCAAGATTCTATACGAATCAAGCTCGTGATAACTGGAAAGCCACGATGGTGTGGTTCTTAATTGAGTTTTACTTGTTCCAGGTATATGAATTGATGACTTCAATCATGCGGATAATTTTATCCAAATGATTCACTCTTTACATTCGCAGTCAGCTTTGGACGGTCGAGTAAAGAGAACGGGTTTACCCGCGAAATCTTGTAAAGGAGGTTCTTAAATGAAACTACCTGCCACAAGTACGATATTTAATATCGTCCAACGGTCTTCACCGACCGAAGGTAAAATGCTACCTAACTAGGTTGAAATGTTCAAAGCCATTTCATCCGTGTCTATGTTTTGTTGCTAATGTCTTATGCAGCGAAACAAGAAGGTGGTGTCGCGGTGTACCAGAAGAAGTCGTCCTCACATGTTTATACTTTTTGTACTTAAGACTTCAACAAATTCAAGAAAGCCTAAAAGTCAACTCTTCCGCTGTATCAAACTCTGAAGCTTTTAAGAATTTATAAAGGTGTAAGTATGTGGAACATGAAGTCACGAGGAGGCTAATATCATAAGTGATGAATGCAAAATATCAAGGCAAGGAAACATGCTCAAGACTAAAGTCAAAGATCACATCAGCATATTCACAAGAAAAAGAAAATACGACTACGAGTTCAAGACAAAGCATAGTATGCTAGGTTTATTTTATTATTGTAACTCAGGTAACGCCCTTGTTTTAAGTGACCTCCCTTAGAGGGAGATTGTTAGAAATACGTTTTTACGTATTTAGGAAGGTTCGGTCACTCCAACAATATATATGTAGTATGAGCTCGTAGTCATAGTCTAAACATATAACCCACAATGCCCACATGTCGGGTGGGCTATATAAATCCCCTCCTAGCATGTTAGGAGGGGTTGTTGGTGGTTGGTTATTCACTTTATCTAATAATTTCTCTTTTCTCTCCAACCTCTCTCTTCTTTCTCTCTCTAAGATCTTCATCCATCTCTCTCTTTGTTAATCATTCCATCAATAGTATAATCCAAGGATTACGATAAAATAACACCACCCTTTTCAGTAATCTCTTCAGTGTACTCAATTTCTTTGAAATAAAATTTAACAATAGAAAAATCACCAGGTATAGCCTCATAGCTATTAGGGTTTCCCAAATAGTTTAAACCAGAACCCTTCTAAACAACTTTAAAATAATTTTACCATGAATTCCAGCTGTTGCAGAATCAAACTCGATTGATTTCTTGTCCTGTGAAGTAATAAGTGTGAAAACACTAATCCTTTTACCACTTAAAACAATTAAAACGAGACCAAAACGTGTATTTAACGTCGTAAATGTCGGAATTATGCGTGGTTTGTGTTTTTGTTGTGTTTTAGGACCAAAAGATGAAAAAGGAAGAAAACACGGGCTTTCACGGGCTTTTATGGAAGAAAAAGACAAAAGACGAAGTCAAAAGATCAAGAGTGCAAAAAGAACGGAAGTCAAAGGCCTATTATGAAGACTTATCAAAGAAAAAGACTAAAGACGGAAGTTTAACAAAGTCGAATAACCAAGTCTTATAAAAGAAGAAATTTAGAAGACGAGTTCATTTTATCTATCGACAAATCCCGAGGCAAAGTCGAGAAAGACGAATAAATTAAGCAGACGAGAAGACAAAGAGGAAGAAACAACACCAACTCTCCTTCTACTACAAATAGACCATGAAGCCTTTATTTTGTAGTTAGTTAATTTTTAAGTCTTTTCATTTTTTAGATAGATTAGAGTAGGAGTGGGAGTAGGTATAATTTACTTTCTCTCTCTAGATTTACTTTCAAGTTTCAAGCTTTTCAATCTTTAATCTTGTATTGTTGAATCTTAATCTTCATTTTAATTTCAAGTTTTTTACATTAATCTCATTCTTCCTTTCTTGTTTTTAAATCTAGTGTTTTAATCATGTAGTTTGTTTAATCTTTTTTTGCTTGTTTGATTATTGATGTACTTAGTTGATTGTTCTTATGGTTTTCATGTGTTTGATGTTTTAGCTTATTCTTCTAATTGATTTATTTGTGTTTGTCTTATTTTTAATTAAGTGTTTTTAATAGTTTAATCTTTTAAAAAGCTGATTTTTAATATTTTGATTATGTAGTGTTTTTAAAGTTTTTGATTTGTGGCTTATTAGCTTTTTCTTAAAATTAGTTTGGTTAAAGTTTTGGTTAAGTGCTTATTTGTTTCTAGCTTATTTTCATTTTTATTTTTCTTATCCGGGTTTCTTAAACCCTCATATTCCGAATAACGTTCTAGCACTCATTCCGGATTAGGTTAGTTTCTAGGGATTCCGGATAACGTTTTTATTGATTCCGGATTAGAACCATTTTATATATTCCGGATTAAGTGTTTTCTAGTCATTCCGGATTGGAGCTTTTTATAGAGATTCCGGATAATTAGTTTCTTCTAACATTCCGGATAAGCTTTTCATAGTGATTCCGGATAAGGCTTTTCTTTAAGTATTCCGGATTAGGCTTTCATAAGATTCCGGATAAGCCCGATACTTATTCCGAATTAGGGTCTCATTTCTACATTCCGGATAAGAGTAGTATACATTCCGGATTAGGGTTTCATTTTATTTATTCCGGATAGTGAATGTTTTACATTCCGGATTAGCATTAGCATGATTCCGGATAAGTATAAGATGCATTCTGGATAAGGTGCGTTTGTAACATTCTGGATTAGCTTAATTTTCTAGGATTCTGAATTAGGTTTAAGTTTCATTTTCCGGTATTGTTTTATTTTAAAATTTTTATTTTTCCTGCCAATTTTATTAAGCTTTATTTCAAATTGTTTTGTTTTAAAGTTATTTTAATATTACTTTTAATTAAGTTTTTAATTATTTTTATTACCTTGTTATTTCGTTTAAGCCCTTCATTTTAGTTTTATTTTTGCCATTTACTTTAAAGTTTTCATTTTTAATTAGTTATAGACAACAACATCTTTTCTTTTATTCACCAAGAACGACTGAGTCATACTTTTAACCGGAGATCAATTCGATTAGACACCGAGAAAAACGAATTTTTAATATACAAAATCTTTGTATCAAATGACACCGCTGCCGGCTCTTTTCGTGAAGATTAACGGTTTTTTGTGAGAGACGCCTTGGATTTTGGGATCCGTTCACTCGTGAACGTTATTTTTCTTGCACATTTTTCAAAATTTTCAAAAATCCAAAAAATCAAAAATTCAAAAATCCTAAAAACATTTTAAAAAACCATAAAAAGCAATTCTTTCCTAAGTTTTGCAACCAAAAAAATTAAAAAATCACAACAAGTGACACTTTCCTAAGTGTTACTCCAAAAAATATTCATCTTTATCCTCTATTGTGTTTAATTCTTCTTCTCAACCCCTCTTATTTTTAATTCTTCATGGATTCGCATCTCGATAGTGTAGGGTGTGGGCGACCATCTTTTTGTAATCAATCATGTCAAGAGTGTTCATGTGAAAGGTGCGGAAGAGATATCCCAAAGCACGAATTTGGACGTTGTCTATTTTGCAATTCGATCCATTCATACTTCACTACATTCTACACCACTAATTACACTATCCCACCCTCTTCCTTACATGAGAATTCGTATCCGCAAACTGCACCGAGTTTTTCTCAATACCCGTGTTGCAACCATTGTGGGGGCCCTCACGAGACCTTTTCTTGTCAGCCGATGAAGTATTATTAGCCCAATCCGTGTTTTAATTCTTCTCAACCGATGAATTATTATGAGCCAAATCCGTGTTCTAATTCTTCTCAACCGATGAATTATTATGAGCCACATTCGTGCTATAATTCCGGTTTTCAAAAATTTGAGTCCCCACAACACTCCCTCGATCATCAACCCTCTTTTACAATTCCTGATGAGCCACTATCCACTCTTTTTACTCAATTTCTAAAATTTCAAGAAGGTTTCAATAAATATCTCGAAAAATGGCAAGAGTATCAGCGACAAGAGCAAGTATCTAATCTTAGTGCTTATACTCCTCCTTTTGTGTGTCCATACTACTATGATGATGATGATGATGAGAACACTATTTCTTGGAATGATCTTGTTGCTCAATATCCCGTCCCTAGTGCACTTGTAATTCCTTCTCTCGATATCCCAATGCGTCTAAGGATAGTGATACATCGAGTGAGGTTAGTGATTTTGCTCTCGACAAATTCATTGAGGAGGTTTGTGATGTACCGACTTTTACGGAGCTTACGGACGAGGTCGCTCTTAATGATGATTTTTCTCCATGCTATGAGAATTTCACTTCTGAAATTGCTCATTTTCACCATTTCCTCCGGGAGATAAGGAGGATGTTGATTTATTCTCTCCGAATTACGAGAAGTTCACCAATGAACTTGGTCTTTTAGATGAGGTGGAAGACGTTATTCTTCGCGACAAATTATTGAAAGTTCATCTTCTTATTGCTGAAATTGAAGCGTTGAATTCTACTCCTATTACCGAGCCTTTTCCCCCGTCTATTACTCACGTTGAGAATAATGACACATTTATGGAAGAAATCGACATTCTCTCAATACTTCAGGGTATTAATGATGATGACACGGAGGAGGATATTCGTTTTGATACTTTGATGCATGAAGATATTGTCCCAAGTTCCCCTCCCGAGCACCTCTCATCCAATATTTTGGAGACCATTACGGAGGATGAGTGCTTTGACCCGAGCGGTGACGTTGACAATTCTATGATTGACCCCTTTACGCCTTTGCCGTTTAGTGAGCATCACCTGTCTGGGGGGGGATCAAAATTTGCTTCCTTTACCCACCCACCTCCCGTGGATCACGACTTCACATACTTTTAGTATGTTGAGAGGACTTTTCTACCGCTCAAAACTTATCCTCCGGCCTCTCACTTATGATTTTCCTCCGGGAACGAGGACAAGATCTTTGATCCCGGTATTCCATTCGAGGCCTCCCCATGGACTACTTAATTCGGGGTCGAGTCAGGCTCGTGACTCGGTTAACAAAAATAAGCGCTTCTCGAGAGGCAACCCGCTAATCTATCCTTCTTTATCCATTTTTATCATAGGTGTAGGGGGAGCCCTGTTGTTGTTTGTTGTTTTCTTTCTTATCATGTGCAGGTATTAGAGCTTTCAAAGATCAACTTTTGATGACTTTTGACGACCCGTGATTCCGTGTACCCGTCTTCCCGGTTCTATCCTAAACTCTTTTGATTCAATATTTTATCATATATATGTTGAAATAGGAATCACTTTAGTTGTCCATTACTTAGCAAGATTTAAACAACGTGCACAATGTCGTATGTGTAGGGGAGTTTACTCCCACATGCTTAAACATTGAGGACAATGTTTATATTAAGTGTAGAGGGGACTTCTATCGAAGTTAAGTGGGATTTTCCATGAATTTGTCCTCATTTTAACCGGAAAATTGATTTTCGACATTTTTCAAATTTTTTGATCTAATTTGGCCTAGTAGTATTTTCCTTTGTTATCGTTATTTTCTTTCATTTCATGAATAAAGTCAAAATAAATTATTAAATAAAGTGGTTTTAGCGAGTTTAGATGTCTTTGATATATTAGGCCCGTCGTGAACATTTTGACTCAACCCGAGTTTACTTATCTAAGTTTACTCTAGCTAGTATCCTTAACCATGTAGACCTTAATTGGTTTATTAGGCTAAGCATCAACAAGTCTCATTACTTGAGATTTTAAATTGCGGAGAACGAGAAATGATAGAGTCAATTATAAGTTTGGTATTCTTTCATGAACTTATGTGAGTTAATTATGATCTTTTTCTCCCATCACTTGTAAATATATAAATGCAATAAATAAGGTCGTACGATTTGAAAAATTACTTAGCTTCTAGCCCAAGATCGTTTAAAAGTTGCTCGGTATTATTTAGAGTTCATAGCCAAGGCATAACTTATTAAAGCAAGATGCGAAGATTGGCGAGTCCGAAAAGGCCCTAACAAGGCATGAGGGCTCCATTTTGTTGCTAAAGATCCAAGATGATGTGAAGAATCATTATTCCAAAATCAATATGAAGGATCAAGACACACGGCGAAAAGAAATCACTGCCATAAAGATCATGGAGAAGTCTATCCGAAAAGACCCTAATAAGGTAAGAGGATAAATATATCCAAGTCCGAAAAGGAGGCGGATCGTTGTACATAAAATTCCCAAATAAAGATTGAAGAAAAATGAATAAGTCGTGGTCCAAGTTTTGAAGAATCTCTCAAAAACTTCAAGTGAAGAATTATGAAGAGAAGACCATTATTTCAAGAACGTCTCTCAAGATTCGAAGTATGAAGTAAATGCCAAATATTGGTCCGAGAAAGGTCTCAAATCATGAAACGAGTTATGCCAAGATATGAACTTTATGAGGTTTCGAGAAGCAGTTTTAAAAGATTTTGTCCTTTAGCTAACTATGGATTAGATCGTCCTACTTTATTTTCAGCCTTAATAAACTATCGAAATAAGTCAAAAAAGCATCCTCGTGATCATTCAAGACAAAAATAAAATATAAGAGATACACCTAGGAATAAGGGAGTCTAAGTGAATAATTAAACCACATGAGTAAGTGTTAGTTGTGCTAACTTGTAATAACAATGATCTCGTTTTTAAGCTTGGTATGGGAAACATGAAACTTGAGGGTGATTAACATTCATGACAGCAAATCCCTAATTTAAGTCTTAGATTTATTTACAAGTTTCTTCCTTCAAATATTTTGTAATTTTCTATATTTTTAGTTTCCATAATGTCTTAGTATTTAATAAAGGCCAAGGTGGGTTAATTATGATGGAGAATGTAAACGTTGCTTTGTAACTAATGCATTTCATGAGGGCATTGCAATGGTCAAATGTGGGGGATTTAATAAGTGTGAAAACACTTATCCTTTTACCACTTAAAACAATTAAAAACGAGACCAAAACGTGTATTTAATGTCGTAAATGTCGGAATTATGTGTGGCTTGTGTTTTTGTTGTGTTTTAGGACCAAAAGATGAAAAAGGAAGAAAACACGGGCTTTCACGGGCTTTTATCGAAGAAAAAGACAAAAGACAAAGTCAAAAGATCAAGAGTGCAAAAAGATCGGAAGTCAAAGGCCTATTCTGAAGATTTATCGAAGAAAAAGACTAAAGACGGAAGTTTAACGAAGTCGAAGAACCAAGTCTTATAAAATAAGAAAATTAGAAGACGAGTTCATTTTATCTATCGACAAATCCCGAGGCAAAGTCGAGAAATACGAATAAATTAAGAAGACGAGAAGACAAAGAGAAAGAGGAAGAAACAACACCAACTCTCCTTCTACTATAAATAGACCATGAAGCCTTCATTTTGTAGTTAGTTAATTTTTAAGTCTTTTCATTTTTAGATAGATTAGAGTAGGAGTAGGAGTAGGTGTAATTTACTTTTTCTCTCTAGATTTACTTTCAAGTTTCAAGCTTTACAATCTTTAATCTTGTATTGTTGGATCTTCATCTTCATCTTAATTTCAAGTTTTTACATTAATCTCATTCTTCCTTTCTTGTTTTTAAATCTAGTGTTTTAATCATGTAGTTTGTTTAATCTTTATGCTTTCTTGATTATTGATGTGCTTATTTGATTGTTCTTATAGTTTTCATGTGTTTGATGTTTTAGCTTATTGTTCTTATTGATTTATTTGTGTTTGTCTTATTTTTAATTAAGTGTTTTTAATAGTTTAATCTTTTAAAAAGTTGATTTTTAATATTTTGATTATGTAGTGTTTTTAAAGTTTTTGATTTGTGGCTTATTAGTTTTTTTTAAAATTAGTTTGGTTAATGTTTTGGTTAAGTGCTTATTTGTTTCTAGCTTATTTTCATTTTTATTTTTCTTATCCCGGTTTCTTAAACCCTCATATTCTGAATAACGTTCTAGCACTCATTCCAGATTAGGTTAGTTTCTAGGGATTCCGGATAACGTTTTTATTGATTCCGGATTAGCATCATTTTATATATTCCGGATTAAGTGTTTTCTAGTCATCCCGGATTAGAGTTTTTTATAGAGATTCCAGATAAGCAGTTTCTTCTAACATTCCAAGTAAGCTTTTCATAGTTATTCCGGATAAGGCTTTTCTTTAAGTATTCCGGATTAGGCTTTCATAAGATTCCGGATAAGCCCAATACTTATTCCAGATTAGGGTCTCATTTCCACATTCCGGATAATAGTATACATTCCGGATTAGGGGTTCATTTTAGTTATTCCGGATAGTGAATGTTTTACATTCCGGATTAGCATTAGCATGATTCCGGATAAGCATAAGATACATTCCGGATAAGGTGCGTTTGTAACATTCCGGATTAGCTTAATTTTCTAGGATTCCGAATTAGGTTCAAGTTTCATTTTCTCGTATTGTTTTATTTTTCCCGCCATTTTTATTAAGCTTTATTTCAAATTGTTTTGTTTTAAAGTTATTTTAATATTACTTTTAATTAAGTTTTTAATTATTTTAATTTCCTTGTTATTTCGTTTAAGCCCTTCATTTTAGTTTTATTATTTTGTCATTTACTTTAAAGTTTTCATTTTTAATTAGTTATAGACAACGACATATTTTCTTTTATTCACCAAGAAAGACTGAGTCACACTTTCAACCGGAGATCAATTCGATTAGACACCGATAAAAATGAATTTTTAATATATAAAATATTTGTATCATGAAGCTTGTGTCGTGAAACAAAACTCTTTTAAAATGTTTTGAAATATCATCCCTGGGTCTTTAAACAAAGCTTCATGAAGCACGCATTTTGACAATAAAAGTCATGACTTGATTTCCAGGAACATATTCGAGGGCATCTGGTTTGATTAATGTGAGGTTGTTGGGTTTAAAGATCATATCCTCAGTAGGGTAGTTAACATGAATGGATGGGTTGAGGGTGATCTCAACATCTTTTTGCAAAGATGATTCTGCTTCCATTGGTGTTTTGTGTGTGTTTTTTTCTTGATGAAAGAGAGAGAGAGAGTTCGTATGTGTTTTTGAGATGAAAGATTTGTAAAAGTGATATGAGATCCAATCTTCAAAGGATTTATATAAAACTTAGACTGAATTTGTAAATTTTTTTAAAACATTTGAAAAAGTTATAAAACTTTTAGGGTTTCTTTTGAACAATTGGAACAAACTCTCTCATTAATGTTCTACAAAAGGGTATGATTTTCTGTTGTCTTGAATAGTGAAACGCGTCATGTGTCAGGTGGTTGTTGACTGTGGATGTGGACGTTTGAAATTTCCTTAAATAATTGACACCTTTTGAAAGAATGTTTTTATTTATTCCCAAAGAAATTTAATGCCATTTACTTCTTTTAATCACATGATTGATTTGTTTTAAAAGCTGTTGGCCAGATATGCTAAAACTGATGGGAATACTTGTGAGCTTCAGTGATGAGGCCCCATATACATGTTCACATAAGTGAACAAGACATATGACATTGCACGCTCCTCTACTCAGGCCTAACTACTCATTTGTATTAAAGTTTTGTTCAGAAATGCTGAAAATAATTAATGACTTGTGATTGTTTGTTCAGCTTCAGTGCATCAGATAAGGAGACAAAACATCATGTACGCAATCACATAATGTGAAATATGACATTGCACACTCCTTTACTTAGACACTGCTACTTTACATAAATCAAAACTTTGATGATTTGTGATTATTTGTTCAGCCTCAGTGTATCAGATAAGGCGACAAAACATCATGTACACACTCACATATTGTGAGATAGACACATGACATTGCACACTCCATTACTCAAACACTGCTACTTTACACAAATCAAAACTTTCATGAAATGCTGAACCTTAGGATTCTTCAGTGAATTATGAATGTTCAGGTTTTGTATCATCAATGTTCAGCATACTGATGAGACTGCTTTTATACATAGTCTCATCGTCCAAATTAGCCTTAAAATGCATTAAATATCATTAAAAATGCCAAATATATGCTCGTGTTTGTTACTTGTGTATTTTAGGTACGGATATTGAGGAAATGGCAAAAAGATCACAAGAATCAATCAAAAACGAACACGGGAAACGAAGCCGCACAATGAACCGGACCCGAATCATGAATTTCCAAAGAAGTCCTTGAAGTTTGAAGATTTGTCAAGATTGGTCCCTTAAGAAATGAAGACTTGTCATTTTATACCCCTGTAAATCCTCAAAATTACTTATGGGTCCCTAAAATATCATGTATTTACAAGCTTAGTCCTTGGAATTTCAAGAAATTACAAGAAAGGTCCTTATACAAAGTTTACAAAACACTTGTGCCAAATTTGACAAGAAGGCCAAAGTTGTTAACAAAGGAAAAGGAGTTGATAGCTGTTTTTCACAAAGTAGCAAGACAAAAGGACTTGGGGGGCTGTTTTTGCCCAGACACCACAACTTCTCCCCACCAATCACCCCTCCACATCATCCCCACCAACGAATCACATCACACCACCTCATCCCCCCTTCACACCCCGTCACCTTCCACTATCTATTTTAAATAACTGATTTTATTTAATCAGTTAATTTGTGGGGGAAACACTTATTTAAATCCCTTAACCCCCAAAATCAGATTAAACCCACCCAATTATCCCCGTTAACCCTAGCTATCCCCAGTTCCAATTAAGCCATAATCAAAGGGTTTATGCCCCAAAATTTCCAGATCCCTAATAAACCTAAACCTAAACCTAAACCCACCCACAAAGTTGATCCCAACCAACCCATGTGACACCCCCAAGATTCCCCTGCCCCGTCACTTTCTTCCCCATTCTCAAAAATCGACAAGATCAACAGTCCTTATTCATTCCTTAACCCCCACAACCATATTGGACGTTTGAGATCACTTGCTAACAGCTGGACATCACAAGAACTTGGCAGGCATCACATGTATCCATCTTGACCAAGATTCCCTAAGAAGACTCCAAGGGCTTTTTAGGAATTTCAGCTATTTGTGTTTAGATATCTAGAATTTTCTATTCACTTGTATAAATAGAGACGAAATGTGTCTCTATTTTCTTTGTTCCAGATTTTCTTCATGAACTTTGTAATTCCTTTTTGTTTAAATAAAAGTTGGTGTTTTTGTTAAATGTAATTCCGTTTTGTTTATTAAAAGTTGGTATTATTCTGAAGATAATCTGAGTTCCACAATTACTTGTTTTTGAGTCAGATTTCACAAATATACTTCCTTTTTCTATGTTTGAAAAGTTGGTATTTTGGAAATTTGTTTTTCAAGGTTTCTTTTTTATTTGTGTTCTTGCAACAAGAAAAGAGGTTTCTGATTAATCTTTGATAAGTGGATTTGTTCCAAGTTTTTAAGTTTTCAAGGATAGTTGGTTTCGAAAGGTTGTGAAAATATTAAAGAAGTGATAGATAAAATCAGATTGTTGATTATCAGTTGTTTTTGTTTAAGGTTTGTTCATCTCAGCAGGTTTGGGAAGCTTGAGCTTGTTTTGCTAGCTCATAAGCTCAATCAATCCAAGGCATGGATGTATGCCTTGGAGGTTTGTCTTGATCCCTTTTATAATTTGCTCTTTTTTTTCTGCCATGAAACTGATTTGAGTGATTGTTTCTTGTTCTATTTGGTTTAAAAAAATGTGTTCATGCATGATTAGAGTAGTTATAATGTATTTGGTTGAATTTTGAATAGATTTTGTGTGTTTAAAAGTGAAATCAGGTTTTAAGGGGGTGTTTGGCTTTGGTTTGTAAAGCAAGATTGTTGAAAGATTTTGGCTGAAAACCTGTTTGAACACACCAATTTCATTAGTCTCTAGTCATATCAGTAGTTGGTTGAGTTTGGTATGTTGGAAATCAGAAGTTGCATGTTTAAAATGGGTGGAACTAGCTTTAATTCAGTAAGGTCATTTTCCTGCCTTGTTTTAGTCTAATTTGCCTTGAATTTTTGCATGATTGTTAGAAGTCTTACTTATCTAGGGGTTTAGATCAATTATTTGTGATTTGGTTAGGTTGTGTGCTAGATTTAAGCAGCCAAAAATCATCATTGTGCAATTTGAATCATTCACTGTTCATCAGATATAACATAAGCTTAAAACAACAACTTTCTTTGGCATTTGTGTGTGATTTTTGTGATAAGCTGTGTAGTTTCTTGTTTAATCTGACTCCCCACACTTCCATGAGTGTGGGGGTGCCTTATTGTCCAGTAATAAGCTCACATTAAGCTTTCCTAAGCTTATTTCTCAACTGACCAAAAATTTACACTACCAGTGGGAACCAATTTCCCACTGCTATTATTAAAGTTACCCCTACTCTACAAGCAGACAAAACCTAAGCACATGTCATTGTCAGTTTTTAACATTTTTTGTCTTTAGTGCCTAAAAATAGGAATTAGACTTTGAAACCAGTTTTATTATTTTTCTTATTTTAATTGTGATTTTTCAGTTTAATTAGTTTTTCATTAACTGTTCATTTAATATTTTTTAGATTAAATTGCTATTTTTAATTAACTTTTTAATTTCTGTTTTTGTCTTTTAGTGACAAAAATTATTATTTTTCAGTTTCAAAAATTTTCATAGACTTAGAAATTTTTTTTAAGATTTTTAGTTCAAAAAGTTTTCACTATTCACTTTTTATTTTAATTTTAGAATTAATTAGGGTTTAATTTCAAACTATTTTTGTCTTTTAGTGAAACATTTTATATTTTTCAAACTTTTTCATTTTTCTACTGTTCCTTAGTTTAATTTAGGATTTTTAAAACTGGTAAATCATTTTTGGCATTATTTTATTATTTTTATGATTATTTTTGTTTAAAAATAGTTTTTAGTAATTTAAAAATAGAAAAATAGTTTTTAAAAATTAGGAAAAATACTTTTTAGTCTTTAAATAATATAAGTGAGTTATTTGTTCAATAAAATAATATTTTGGACATTTTGTTAATTATATTTAATTTTACGGCTTTAATTAGCATTTAAAATTGAATATTTAATTAATAAAAGGTTTTAAAATATTTTTGTTGGAATTTTATTCTTATTTATATTATTTTAGACTTAGTTTTAACTTTTAATTAATTTTTAGGTTTAAAATTTTTAATTTGGTGCTTTTTACGGTTTTACGTAAACGACCCTTTTCGTCTTAGTGTAATCCGTCATCGTAACCGTCATTCTCTTCTTACCCCATTTTTCTTTCTTTCTCAAAAATATAATCACAAAGATAATCATTTCATTACACAACGCACTAGCCTCCTCGAGAACGAACTCACTTGAGGGTCATTTACACACGGTTTTCCTAAATCGTCGTGCTTACCCTATTTGCTCTCTTTTCCTAAAGAGTAGTAAAACCACTACATCATTTTAGCGCCGCTGCCCGGGAGGCGTGTTGTGTTTTGATTTGGCATTGTTGTTTTTATATACTAACCATAAATAGTATTTGTATTAGTAGCACTCTACTAATACGTATTATCGGTTTTTGGTTTTTGTGTGAATACTATTACTATAGTGTATACGTAGAACAATAAATTCACAAGTACTCCAAATACGTGAGCAATCACAACCTTGACTTGGGAGATCATTACCCAATCATTGTATTCGAATCTCGAACCAAAGAAAAAGGCAAAAATAGATAAATACTTTCGTGAAGCTCAATCTTGAAAAATACAAACTATAAGGTGGGTATAAGGCGGATATTATAAAATATATCCTAAGGAAAAAGGCTCTTAAGTGCTTTGCGCCGCCTCGTTTCCCCGCTTGCTTGTGAATATTTGATTTTGAGAGCTAATCGAGGGTTTTTCCTCCCAAAGTATTACTAAGTATCATATATATTTTCTTGGTTTCCATTGATTAAACCCTCTTGAACGTTTTGGTGTTCCACCAACGTTCTAAAGTCATCGAAGGCGTTCACTTCACGTGATCGTTTTCATTCCTTGAGGCTTCTTTAATCAAGAGATTTGATTAAGGAGGAGATTTGTAGATTATTGTCTACCTAATACAATTCCAAAATAAAAAAAAAGTAAAAACAATCAAAAATCCAAAAAAATTGAAAAAGTTAAAAACACCAAAAAGAATCTTCTTTGCTCATCCCCACGTTGTACGTGACGTTTATGCTAACTCGTAATCAAGCAAGACGTGCACGTGAACGAAAGAACAAAACTCCCACTCCCAATCTTTCTAGTGAGGAGTCTCCTATTGACGAACCCATTGTAAGAGAAGCACCAACCATGGCTAATCGAACTATGATGGAGTTACTTCAAGCACCCACCGAGGGTTATGGAGAGGCTATTGTGATTCCCGCTATCCTTGCGGAGAACTTTGAGGTGAAAACGGGTTTGTTGTCGATGATCCAAAACAACAAATTCCATGGTGATGAGAAGGACAATCCACACAACCATATCCGCCAATTCAATCGTCTTACCGCCACTTGCAAGTTTAAGGATGTCTCGAATGACTCGATTAAGATGATGCTTTTTCCGTATTCCTTAACGGGGCCCGCTAAAATTTGGTTAGAGAAAGAGCCACCCAATTCTATATTAACGTGGAAGGATCTCGTTTCTAAGTTTGTGAACCAATTTTTTCCGCTCTCTAAGACTACGCACTTGAAAAACGAGATTTCAAAATTTTCACAAGAGTTTAATGAAAGTTTTTCAACGGCTTGGAATAGGTTTAAGGAAATGTTACATGAATGTCCTCATCACGGTTTTTCCGACTTGCATCAAATTGACACGTTTTACAATAGACTTAATGATCATGAAAGGGATTATTTGAATGCCGCCGCGGGTGGTAATTTTTTGTGTAAAATGGTTGAGGAAGCTTTGGTGATAATTGAGAATAGGTCTAAGGTTTATAGCCCTCGTAACACACCGAGTGTTGCCAATTTGGGTTCGTCATCGTCTCGTAGCATTAATGCCTTGCAAGATGAAACAAATGAGGAGAATCGTTTTTTCGATAGGTTTTCGACTCTTATGTCCCATTGGAAAGCACAAGATGCTTTGAATTCTGCATCGGTTAAGGCGGTTGCCAAGAGTTGTATTTCGTGTGGTGGAGCTCATGATTTTTCCGAGTGCATTACCGCGGATGGTAACACTTCGAATTCTTATGTAGCCACGGGAACTTATAACCAAAACGGTCAAGGTTCCCGCCAAAATCAAGCTCCACAAAATCAAAATGCTAACAACTATCGAAACAACAATCAAAGTGGTGCTTATCAAGGAAATCAACGTAACTACAACAAGGGTGATTATCAAAGTGGAAATGGGCAAATTTCAAACCAAAACCAAAACCGTGATTTTCAAACTACCACTCAAGGTTTTCAAAATGATCACACCAAAAATCTTCAAGGAGAATTTTTGAATTATGCTAAAGCAAACGATGCTAAGTTTGATAATATGCAACGTGAAATGGTTAGCTTAAGATCCGAGTTGAAAAACGAGCTTAAAAACGAACTTGCTAATGAACTTAAGACTCATGCTAATAAAATGGAAGGAAATGTTCAACGTCTCCAACAAAATCAACAAAAAATGGAGCAAGGTCAACATGAGATTAAGCAAGAATTGTTAAAAGCGGATGCTAGGCAATCTAAGTTTGAAGACCGAATGGGAAAAATGTTTGAAGCTATCATGTGTAAACCTTCTTCTTTGGGTGGTCTTCCTAGTGATACCATCGTAAACCCGAAAGGAGAATTGAAGGTTATTACCACTCGTAGTGGTAAAACTTTCAAAAAACCCATTTCTCGTCCAAGTACTTCTACGGAGAAGGAAAAAGATAAAGAACCCGAGGTGGTGGTAGAAAAGGAGCAAATTCCAAGCCCACGAAGTACCGCTCAAACCACACCTACGGTTGCACCAACACCAATAGTGGAACCCGAGATTCCAAGGCCTTTGCCTATGCCCCAACCCACACCACCCTTACCTTACCCTTCAAGACGAAACAAGGAAAAGGCACAAGAACGAAATAATTATCAATTTGAACTTTTTATGAAAATGTTTCGTGACTTGCATTTTAATATAAGTTTTGTAGACGCCTTGGTCATGATGCCTCGATTTGCCGCGAACTTCAAAAGTATGTTGAATAACAAAGAGAAATTGCAAAAATCGTCTAGTTGTTCTTCGGTTTTTCTTAGCTGCATACCTCAAAAAGTCGGTGATCTCGACAAGTTTTTAATCCCATGTGCTATACAAGATATGGAGGAATGCTACGCCTTGGCCGATCTTGGTGCTAGTATTAATTTGATGCCTCTTGAGATTTTTAAGTCGCTTAATCTTCCCAATCTCACTCCTTCAAGAATATCAATCGAGATGGCCGATCATTCTACGATTCTTGCTTGTGGAGTAGCCGAGGACGTCTTCGTGAAAGTTGGAAAGTTCTACTATCCCGTAGACTTTATTGTTGTTGACATCCCCATCGATCCTAAAGTTCCTCTAATTTTAGGTCGATCACTTTTGGATACCTCGAGAGCACTTATCGATGTGCATGCTAGGAAAATCACTCTTCGTTTCAATGAGGAAGAACTCGTCATAAATGCAACTCAAAGCTCCACACTTTCTCATGTGTATTCTATCACGTCTTTGAACAATGTTAATCCCATCAAAAACATTTGTGAAAGGATTTCAAAAAGAGTTTTATAAGTTGATGATAAAAACGATTTTCCGTCCCCTCCGCCGATGGAGGTTAAGAGTGTTAAGCCTACGATTCCAATCACGAATGATTCTTCGGATGATGAATATGGTGACCCCGATGGGGAAGTTTTCTTTGTTGACAAACGTTTTGAGAATTTACCACCACCTAAACCAAAACGGTTTTCAAATGTGAGAATTTTTAGTGTGACTAACATTGCTTTAGAAACACCAAATATTTTTGACATAATTAAGTCGGGTTTTCATAAGGAGAGTTTAAAAGATGAAAAAGGGAAAGATTTTAAATTGGATTTAAAAGATTTTTCTACAATGCTAACTCCATCATCACCTCGTGTTTTGAGTGCTACAAGCTCGTCTTCTCCTTTTGATGCTTTGTGTGGACCTAGTGTGGGGGAAGCCCCTTATGTTCCCTCCCCTTTCTCCACCAAGGACGAGATATTTGATCCCGGAATTGCTTATAAAAGGAAATCTCGGTCTTCCACCGATGCAATAAATGGAAAATCTTTCTATTTGATTGGTGCGAGTCTACCTCGAGTAGCTCATGGTTTTTATGACTTACCCATTGTCCCACCCTTCTATTTCTTCTCATCTATTTTCATGAAACCCTTTGGGTTTGTGTTGACACATGATGAAGTGGCGTTGATTTGTTTTTCCAATGAAAACGAGAACGCCATCTTCGATCCCGGTATTTTGCACCATCAAAGGACTTAGTCCTTAATACCGGTTGTTTTTGGGCCTTGTTTATCATGTAAGCCCCACTAAAAACTGACCATACCAAGATAATCCCTAAATGATCACATTTATGGGGATTCGAGTCGAGCTTTTGACTCGGTTATCAAAAACAAGGTGCCTCGTGGGGGAGACCCATGCTTATCCCAAAATGATGTAGTGGTTTTACTACTCTTTAGGAAAAGAGAGCAAATAGGGTAAGCACTACGATTTAGGAAAACCGTGTGTAAATGACCCTAAAGTGAGTTCGTTCTCGAGGAGGCTAGTGCGTTGTGTAATGAAATGATTATCTTTGTGATTATATTTTTGAGAAAGAAAAGAAAAATGGGGTAAGAAGAGAATGACGGTTACGATGACGGATTACACTAAGACGAAAAGGGTCGTTTACGTAAAACCGTAAAAAGCACCAAATTAAAAATTTTAAACCTAAAAATTAATTAAAAGTTAAAACTAAGTCTAAATTAATATAAATAAGAATAAAAATCCAACAAAAATATTTTAAAACCTTTTATTAATTAAATATTCAATTTTAAATGCTAATTAAAGCCCTAAAATTAAATATAATTAACAAAATGTCCAAAATATTAGTTTATTGAACAAATAACTCACTTATATTATTTAAAGACTAAAAAGTATTTTTCCTAATTTTTAAAAACTATTTTTCTATTTTTAAATTACTAAAAACTATTTTTAAACTAAAATAATCATAAAAAATAATAAAATAATGCCAAAAATGATTTGACAATTTTAAAAATCCTAAATTAAACTAAGGAACAGTAGAAAAATGAAAAAGTTTGAAAAATATAAATTTTTTCACTAAAAGACAAAAATAGTTTGAAATTAAACCCTAATTAAACTAAATTAATTCTAAAAATTAAATAAAAAGTAAACAGTGAAAACTTTTTGAACTAAAAATCTCAAAAAAAAAATTTCTAAGTCTATGAAAATTT
This sequence comes from Glebionis coronaria, assembly GCA_025667525.1. Classification (NCBI taxonomy): domain Eukaryota; kingdom Viridiplantae; phylum Streptophyta; class Magnoliopsida; order Asterales; family Asteraceae; genus Glebionis; species Glebionis coronaria. The sequence continues at coordinate 264,305,851 of CM046881.1, read as the reverse complement.
TTAAAACTGAAAAATAATAATTTTTGTCACTAAAAGACAAAAACAGAAATTAAAAAGTTAATTAAAAATAGCAATTTAATCTAAAAAATATTAAATGAACAGTAAATGAAAAACTAATTAAACTGAAAAATCACAATTAAAATAAGAAAAATAATAAAACTGGTTTCAAAGTCTAATTCCTATTTTTAGGCACTAAAGACAAAAAATGTTAAAAACTGACAATGACATGTGCTTAGGTTTTGTCTGCTTGTAGAGCAGGGGTAACTTTAATACTAGCAGTGGGAAATTGGTTCCCACTGGTAGTGTAAATTTTTGGTCAGTTGAGAAATAAGCTTAGGAAAGCTTAATGTGAGCTTATTACTGGACAATAAGGCACCCCCACACTCATGGAAGTGTGGGGAGTCAGATTAAACAAGAAACTACACAGCTTATCACAAAAATCACACACAAATGCCAAAGAAAGTTGTTGTTTTAAGCTTATGTTCTATCTGATGAACAATGATTGATTCAAATTGCACAATGATGATTTTTGGCTGCTCAAATCTAGCACACAACCTAACCAAATCACAAATAATTGATCTAAACCCCTAGATAAGTAAGACTTCTAACAATCATGCAAAAATTCAAGGCAAATTAGACTAAAACAAGGCAGGAAAATGACCTTACTGAATTAAAGCTAGTTTCTACCCATTTTAAACATGCAACTTCTGATTTCCAACATACCAAACTCAACCAACTACTGATATGACTAGAGACTAATGAAATTGGTGTGTTCAAACAGGTTTTCAGCTAAAATCTTTCAACAATCTTGCTTTACAAACCAAAGCCAAACACCCCCTTAAAACCTGATTTCACTTTTAAACAGACAAAATCTATTCAAAATTCAAGCAAATACATTATAACTACTCTAATCATGCATGAACACATTTTTTAAAACCAAATAGAACAAGAAACAATCACTCAAATCAGTTTCATGGCAGAAAAAGAAAAAAAGAGAGCAAATTATAAAAGGGATCAAGACAAACCTCGAAGGCATACATCCATGCCTTGGATTGATTGAGCTTATGAGCTAGCAAAACAAGCTCAAGCTTCCCAAACCTGCTGAGATGAACAAACCTTAAACAAAAACAACTGATAATCAACAATCTGATTTTATCTATCACTTCTTTAATATTTTCACAACCTTTCAAAACCAACTATCCTTGAAAACTTAAAAACTTGGAACAAATCCACTTACCAAAGATTAATCAGAAACCTCTTTTCTTGTTGCAAGAACACAAATAAAAAAGAAACCTTGAAAAACAAATTTCCAAAATACCAACTTTTCAAACATAGAAAAAGGAATTATATTTGTGAAATCCGACTCAAAAACAAGTAACTGTGGAACTCAGATTATCTTCAGAATAATACCAACTTTTAATAAACATAAAGGAATTACATTTAACAAAAACACCAACTTTTATTTAAACAAAAAGGAATTACAAAGTTCTTGAAGAAAATCTGGAACAAAGAAAATAGAGACACATTTCGTCTCTATTTATACAAGTGAATAGAAAATTCTAGATATCTAAACCCTAATAGCTGAAATTCCTGAAAAGCCCTTGGAGTCTTCTTGGGGAATCTTGGTCAAGATGGATACATGTGATGCCTGCCAAGTTCTTGGTCAAGATGGATACATGTGATGCCTGCAAGTGATCTCAAACGTCCAATATGGTTGTGGGGGTTAAGGAATGAATAAGGACTGTTGATGTCACACTCCTAAATTCACTACAGCGGAAGACTTGCTTTGGGGGCTTTTGACTTCATGAGTATTCGAGAGCTTGATCCGAGAACGACTTCTACATGCCAAAAACCACAAAGAAGACTCCAAATAATCCACATAGTCAAGTACCTGAAATACATGCTTAAAAATGTCAACATAAAGTTGGTGAGTTCATAAGTTTTTGTTTCAAAACGTGTTTATGAAAAATTAGAGCTTCTATCGACCACTGCAGTAAAAATTATAGAAGTTTAAAAATCATAATTTCTTAGTAAAATGCATTTCTTGATGAAAACAGACTTTGTTAATAATAAAAGATTTTGTGATAAAGACAAAGTTCATTGATAATAACAAAGGTTAATAATAAAGACATTATACGGATAAAAACAGAGTTTATGTATATAAGTAGAGTATACTGATAATAATAGATGTTCTCGTTAATAGTTGCATTCCCTGATCATAAAATATATTCTAGTTAACAAATAAGATTCTTGATAATAAAGAAGTGTTTGATGAACCACAAGATTTTCTTGCTATTTGTAACAATATAACAAATAAAAAGTCACAAAAAAATGCATTTATTTTTGTCTAAGCTCATGACACCGAAGCGTTAACAACACCGGTAGTATAATCACATAATGCAGCCCCTACGGATGCCTAACCCACGACATCCGTCCACAGACTCAAATGAAACTGTGCCTGCTTGTCCTCTGTTGGACCAAGCCGGACAGGGGCGTCAACCCCGATAGATCTATCCATAACATTCGCGCTTTCGACCGGTCATCCGGTCCGAAATTAACGGTTCATGATAATGGGCCAAAGTAATTGGGTTAAAGCGGGACTTAGACCAATACATAAACGAGTATATGCACTTGTGTTCATTCTTGCAAGCATTGTCTCTACCCGAGAACCAGTGAAAAGCAGCTAAAGTTTTGGGTTATGAAACCCACAATAGAAAGTTTAGTATTAACATTTATAAGTATGACAATTAATGGAGTTTACCACTCAGCACGTAACAATTAAATCAGTTTATGACCAACCAAGCAAGTTTATAAATAGTTAACGACCAAGCATGTACCTCCCCCAAAATGATTATAAAACCTTTATAAATCAATTTAAAACTAGAAAGGTGGGGTATGAACTCACCTCGACGTAGTAGCTCGAACAATAGTGATGCTAATAATGCGCTCCGCACAAACGGAAATTGATACGGCTCGGTCATGGTGTTGTGGTTTAACTAATCGGCTAAATTGTAAAAATGTGTATTTGATGAATATTTACACCAACGTGACCCTTTGATAAAATATTTAAATTCCAAGTTATAATAGTTTGGTTGTTGGTTAAATAATTTAAATAAGCACACACCAAGTATATAATGTATTCCGTACACATTATGTATAACTAGACGATTATATAATTCATATGTTGAATTATATAATAGAGACAACAATTTCACAAAATAAAGCAATGTACATATTTATTTTGTAATTACAGTATACAAATCGTGATAAAAATAATTAGACAACTTAATTCGACACAATTTAAGAAAGTCACCGCTTAATTAATAATTGTCACATTTAAGTAAAGTATAACTTTCATGGGTTTATTTATATATTAGTATCTATTCGTTGTATCAGTTTACAAATATGATACTAGTAGTCTTTATTAATTTTATCGGTTTACAAATATAATAGTAGTTGTAGCGAACAAAATATAAAGTATAAAATTTTACAAAAATTTCAACGTGACCTATTCGTTTATACTACGTTTCCCATATTAATCAATTCTCAATATTTTTCATTTTTACAAAAAATCTACGTTATGCAAGTCATGCTTTAACTTATAACCAACTAGTTCTTTCATCACTATAATTAAATAATAACCGAACACAACCTATGTGTTGTAAATTAAAAGCCAAACGTCCGTGTTGGACTATTTAAACACATAGTTAAATGTATAAATATTTTTATAGTTCTCGCGACAATGATAATGTTCGTCATATTTATTTAACCAATTCAAACCACCATTTTATCCGTTTTTTAACTAATAAAGTTAAATAGTTTATTAGCCGAACTAAACCACAACGAACCATGAGCCCAATTTGTGTAACACTCTAAACTCTCGATGTCCCGCGTCCAAGCACACCCGAAACTAATAATCAGCAAACCCAAATGCTCCTTAACCGACTGTCTGCAGTCCAAACGCTCCATTAGGTACCGCTGCATACCTAAACGACCCCTTACGTACCTGCTGCTAATCCCAAACACTCCTGTAACTCTTGCTGTTAATACCAAACACTCCTGCTGTTACTGCCGCAACCCAAACGCAGTCACTGTCGAGTTCTGCTGCACCAAACGCACCCACTGTGGGGTTTTGCTGCCAAAACCAAACACCCCTGCTGTGGTGTTTCCCGCTGAACCAAATGCTCCTGCTGTTTGTAAAGACCGAACCGAACACTACTTGTTGTTCGCAAACAGCGAACCAAACGCTACTTGTTGTTTGAAACAGCGACCCAAATGACCTCCGCGCTGCTAAAAAAATGCAACGTGTCATGGTGTTGCCGTAAACAAATGCACCTTGATGTGTCGTCTTTACCCCGAAACCAACGCACCCTTGCTGGTGGTGAACCCAGATCTGAACGCCCCATAAGCGGGCTGATGTAAGCCAAATAAATCAACTGAACATCCCCATGGCTAATGACAACAAATCGAACAATTTAACTACCCCTATGGGCTGTTAACCGCGACAAACACCCATATACCCGTGTCAGTTACATGATGGTTGTGATAGTGACGGCGTTCTGTGGTGGTGGTGGTCATGTGTTTGAAAAGTGGAGTAAACATATAAAGGTGGTGATGGTTTAAAAAAATGTCGGCTGGTGGTGGTGGTTATAAGAAGGTGACGTGGACAGCGAAGATGGTGGTGTTAACGTGAAGGTGACCACGACTGCAGTGGTTGTAGTGGTGATATGAATGGCGGCTGGTGGTTTTTCATGGTGGTGGTGACACTAATGGTGGCGGCGACGGTGGTATAATACGGTGGTGGTGAAGATGATATTTAGATGTGGTGGTGTAGATCGAGGGTTGATGGCAGATTGGGAAGATGATCTTGTGGTGGCGGCAGCCGGCGGTTTCGACAAAGGGTGGCCGGTGACGGCGCCGGAAAAATAAGAAGAGATAGTGTGTTTATGTTTTAGGGTTTTGTGTGTGTTGATAGAAATGATAATGAAAAGAAAATGTGTAAACTATTTATTTATACTAAATTAAATATGTAAAGTTTAGATAGTTGAGAGTTAAATTTGTAACTTTTGTTATAACTTTTGATAATTAGTGGTTTAGGGCTCGTTTATGATAGTTAACGGTTGATTCAAGACACGAAACTTTCGCCATTACGTTCCAAAATATTTTTCCTATGAAAATAAGTATTCACTTGAACATGTTTCATAATATTTCGTAAACTCTTCAAAAATGTTGGTTATTTATCTAGTATCACGGACAAACTTAAATTTAACGAAAAATGGACTTCACTTAAATATTCTTGTTTTTATTAAACCTTAATAAAATATTAAATAATCTAATAATATCATTTTATTAAATATCTCATGACAATTAATAAAAAATTTAATTTTAATTTTTTTAGTGTGTCAGTACGCAGACTGTGCGATTTTTCAGATTTTACAAAATATGACCTGTTTACAAATCCAATAAGTTTAGTAACGCTCAAAAATGATTTTCAAAATATAATTTATTATTTAAAGTCTAGAAAAATCCCGGTTGTCAAAGTACATCCGTGTTATTTGGAGTTCGTCCTCGAACTCAATCGTTGTTACCCTAATACAAGTGTATAGAAAATGATTTTGAAGTTATACACTAGTGTTATATCGAATATACTTGTATTTATTCACAGATAAGTTTGTACGAAGAAGGTTTTTTTTTAATTGTGTTAACCACCAATAGTAGAAAAGGGATATATCTGATCGGTTCTACATGTCAATATGACAAATCGGCCCTCGTTCATAGGACGATAAAAGGAAACAATTGGAAGCGAAGTGTGTAGAAAATCGCCAGCTCTTAAAAGTCTACAATGGTTCACCACCACCAATCCGTTAGGTTCACGTCGATCAGTATATATTCAGAAAAGATCCTCGTAACAATTTGTGAATCAAATGAAGCTTAAAGAATCACTCGTCAAAATGTCGTAATGATACGATAACAAGAATAAATACGATAATTTTGTATGGACGAATCCTGAGTCAAAAGAAATACACCCCAAACTGGAATACTAAATCAATACCATAAATATATAGGTCACGTCGGATATCCTTAATCCTACTCATTTATAATCTCATATTTGCATACACAAGCGTCCTAATCTATGCAAATATGTTATTATAAACTTATGGTTCGGTGATTTATGATTTCTTTATTCAAATGCAAAGGCGTCCCAATCCATTTCAATAAAGACTTCATAAATCGTCCTACTTAAGTGTCACCGGCAAAATACCCAATTCAAAATCGTTAAAATCTCTAACGATATTATCCAAAATTACAAAAAAAACGAAGAGTATGAGTTGGAAATAAGCCGTCTTCCATAAGTAGACATTTCGAACGGTACCGGACTGAAGAACATAAGTGTCGATAGGCGATAAGGTAGCCGTAGACGTATATCAAATAAAGAACTCACGTTTATAAGTAGGATAAGTATGTAGTAGTCGGTTCTAAATAAGCAATTATCCAATCACACAATTCTTTCTCATCCTCGAGGAAGACTCATCAAATATTAAACTGAGTAATAACTTATCATAACCAAACCTCGAAACACACTCACAAAGAATGGCCCCGGGTTTCGTTATGAATTATTACACATCTCAAACTTTCGATGACTCAGCTCGACTCTGAAAATACAACACATTCCCAATTAACACGTAAGACTACGAGTCTTATCCACCCCCGAGGTAATTCATCAAAAATCATAGGTTGTGTAACGTCCCATACTTAATTTCATCTCGCTCAATCAAACAAGAGGCCCATTGAGGCATAGTTAAGTATTGTTACACCTCTCCTTTTTGAATGAATTAACTCGAACCTGGGATTACTCACGACCAATCGTCAACAAAAAAAATCACATAATGTGTCTACGGTTTGATTATAAAAAGACATGCGGGACCATTTTGTAACTCACAATGCCCAATAAATGTTTAGCGTGCATATAAAAAAATATATTATATGTCAGAGTGCACTAATCAAGCAATCGATCTCATGTAAACAAGTAATAACATGACAGGCAACGAAGCAATAGCAATCATGCATTGCAAATATTCATATAGCAACGGAATAGTATGATGTGAAGAGTGTTCTACTAAATAAAATTGAGAGTCGGTTATAGTCTAGAGTTACTAATGCAACCTAGTTCTCTATAACCAAGGCTCTGATACCAATCTGTCACACCCCTAAATTCACTGCAGCGGAAGACTTGCTTTGGGGGCTTGTGACTTCATGAGTATTCGAGAGCTTGATCCGAGAACGACTTCTACATGCAGAAAACCACAAAGAAGACTCCAAATAATCCACATAGTCAAGTACCTGAAATACATGCTTAAAAATGTCAACATAAAGTTGGTGAGTTCATAAGTTTTTGTTTCAAAACGTGTTTATGAAAAATTAGAGCTTCTATCGACCACTGCAGTAAAAATTATAGAAGTTTAAAAATCATAATTTCTTAGTAAAATGCATTTCTTGATGAAAACAGACTTTGTTAATAATAAAAGAGTTTGTGATAAAGACAAAGTTCATTAATAATAACAAAGGTTAATAATAAAGACAGTATACGGATAAAAACAGAGTTTATGTATATAAGTAGAGTATACTGATAATAATAAATGTTCTCACTAATAGTTGCATTCCCTGATCATAAAAGATATTCTAGTTAACAAATAAGATTCTTGATAATAAAGAAGTGTTTGAAGAACCAAAAGATTTTCTAGCCATTTGTGACAATATAACAAATACAAAGTCACAAAAAAATGCATTTATTATTGTCTAAGCTCATGACACCGAAGCGTTAACAACACCAGTAGTATAATCACATAATGCAGCCCCTACGGATGCCTAACCCACGACATCCGTCCACAGACTCAAATGAAACTATGCCCGCTTGTCCTCTGCTGGACCAAGCCGGACAGGGGCGTCAACCCCGATAGATCTATCCATAACATTCGTGCTTTCGACCGGTCATCTGGTCCGAAATTAACGGTTCATGATAAGGGGCCAAAGTAATTGGGTTAAAGCGGGACTTAGACCAATACATAAACGAGTATCTGCACTTGTGTTCATTCTTGCATGCATTGTCTCTACCCGAGAACCAGTGAAAAGCAGTTAAAGTTTTGGGTTATGAAACCCACAATAGAAAGTTTAGTATCAACATTTATAAGTATGACAATTAATGGAGTTAACCACTCAGCACGTAACAATTAAATCAGTTTATGACCAACCAAGCAAGTTTATAAATAGTTAACGACCAAGCATGTACCTCCCCTAAAATGATTATAAAACCTTTATAAATCAATTTAAAACTAGAAAGGTGGGGTATGAACTCACCTCGACGTAGTAGCGCGAACAATAGTGATGCTAATAATGCGCTCCGCACAAACAGAAATTGATACGGCTCGGTCATGGTGTTGTGGTTTAACTAATCGGCTAAATTGTAAAAATGTGTATTTGATGAATATTTACACCAACGTGACCCTTTGATAAAATATTTAAATTCCAAGTTATAATAGTTTGGTTGTTGGTTAAATAATTTAAATAAGCACACACCAAGTATATAATGTATTCCGTACACATTATGTATAACTAGACGATTATATAATTCATATGTTGAATTATATAATAGAGACAACAATTTCACAAAATAAAGCAATGTACATATTTATTTTGTAATTACAGTATACAGATCGTGATAAAAATAATTAGACAACTTAATTCGACACAATTTAAGAAAGTCACCGCTTAATTAATAATTTTCACATTTAAGTAAAGTATAACTTTCATGGGTTTATTTATATATTAGTATCTATTCGTTGTATCAGTTTACAAATATGATACTAGTAGTATTTATTAATTTTATCGGTTTACAAATATAATAGTAGTTGTAGCGAACAAAATATAAAGTATAAAATTTTATAAAAATTTCAACGTGGCCTATTCGTTTATACTACGTTTCCCATATTAATCAATTCTCAATATTTTTCATTTTTACAAACAATCTACGTTATGCAAGTCATGCTTTAACTTATAACCAACTAGTTCTTTCATCACTATAATTAAATAATAACCGAACACAACCTATGTGTTGTAAATTAAAAGCCAAACGTCCGTGTTGGACTATTTAAACACATAATTAAATGTATAATTATTTTTATAGTTCTCGCGACAATGATAATGTTCGTCATATTTATTTAACCAATTCATACCACCATTTTATCCGTTTTTTAACTAATAAAGTTAAATAGTTTATTAGCCGAACTAAACCACAACGAACCATGAGCCCAATTTGTGTAACACTCTAAACTCTCGATGTCCCGCGTCCAAGCACACCCGAAACTAATAATCAGCAAACCCAGATGCTCCTTAACCGACTGTCTGCAGTCCCAAACGCCCCATATACACTGTCTGCGGTCCAAACGCTCCATTAGGTACCGCTGCATACCTAAACGACCCCTTACGTACCTGCTGCTAATCCCAAACACTCCTGTAACTCTTGTTGTTAATACCAAACACTCCTGCTGTTACTGTCGCAACCCAAACGCAGTCACTGTCGAGTTCTGCTGCACCAAACGCACCCACTGTGGGGTTTTGCTGCCAAAACCAAACACCCCTGCTGTGGTGTTTCCCGCTGAACCAAATGCTCCTGCTGTTTGTAAAGACCGAACCAAACGCTACTTGTTGTTCGCAAATAGCGAACCAAACGCTACTTGTTATTTGAAACAGTGACCCAAATGACCTCCGCGCTGCTAAAAAATGCAACGTGTCATGGTGTTGCCGTAAACAAATGCACCTTGATGTGTCGTCTTTACCCCGAAACCAACGCACCCTTGCTGGTGGTGAACCCAGATCTGAACGCCCCATAAGCGGGCTAATGTAAGCCGAATAAATCAACCGAACATCCCCATGGCTAATGACAACAAATCGAACAATTTAACTACCCCTATGGGCTGTTAACCGCGACAAACACCCATATACCCGCGTCAGTTACATGATGGTTGTGATAGTGACGGCTTTCTGTGGTGGTGGTGGTCATGTGTTTGACAAGTGGAGTAAACATATAAAGGTGGTGATGGTTTAAAAAAATGTCGGCTGGTGGTGGTGGTTATCAAAAGGTGACGTGGACAGCGAAGATGGTGGTGTTAACGTGAAGGTGACCACGACTGCGGTGGTTGTAGTGGTGATATGAATGGCGGCTGGTGGTTTTTCATGGTGGTGGTGACACTAATGGTGGCGGTGACGGTGGTATAATACGGTGGTGGTGAAGATGATATTTAGATGTGGTGGTGTAGATCGAGGGTTGATGGCAGATTGGGAAGATGATCTTGTGGTGTCGGCAGCCGACGGTTTCGACAAAGGGTGGTCGGTGACGGCGCCAGAAAAATAAGAAGAGATAGTGTGTTTATGTTTTAGGGTTTTGTGTGTGTTGGTAGAAATGATAATGAAAAGAAAATGTGTAAACTATTTATTTATACTAAATTAAATATGTAAAGTTTAGATAGTTGAGAGTTAAATTTGTAACTTTTGTTATAACTTTTGATAACTAGTGGTTTAGGGCTCGTTTATGATAGTTAACGGTTGATTCAAGACACGAAACTTTCGTCATTACGTTCCAAAATATTTTCCTATGAAAATAAGTATTCACTTGAACATGTTTCATAATATTTCGTAAACTCTTCAAAATGTTGGTTATTTATCTAGTATCACGGACAAACTTAAATTTAACGAAAAATAGACTTCACTTAAATATTCTTGTTTTTAATAAACCTTAATAAAATATTAAATAATCTAATAATATCATTTTATTAAATATCTCATGACAATTAATAAAAAATTTTAATTTTAATTTTTTTTAGTGTGTTAGTACGCAGACTGTGCGATTTTTCAGATTTTACAAAATATGACCCGTTTACAAATCCAATAAGTTTAGTAACGCTCAAAAATGATTTTCAAAATATAATTTATTATTTAAAGTCTAGAAAATTCCCGGTTGTCACAGTTGATCTTGTCGATTTTTGAGAATGGGGAAGAAAGTGACGGGGCAGGGGAATCTTGGGGGTGTCATATGGGTTGGTTGGGATCAACTTTGTGGCTTAATTGGAACTGGGGATAGCTAGGGTTTATGGGGATAATTGGGTGGGTTTAATCTGATTTTGGGGGTTAAGGGATTTAAATAAGTGTTTCCCCCACAATCTAACTGATTAAATAAAATCAGTTATTTAAAATAGATAGTGGAAGGTGACGTGTGAAGGGGGGATGAGGTGGTTTGATGTGATTCGTTGGTGGGGATGATGTGGATGGGTGATTGGTGGGGAGAAGTTGTGGTGTCTGGGCAAAAACAGCCCCCCAAGTCCTTTTGTCTTGCTACTTTGTGAAAAACAGCTATCAACTCCTTTTCCTTTGTTAACAACTTTGGCCTTCTTGTCAAATTTGGCACAAGTGTTTTGTAAACTTTGTATAAGGACCTTTCTTGTAATTTCTTGAAATTCCAAGGACTAAGCTTGTAAATACTTGATATTTTTGGGACCCATAAGTAATTTTGAGGATTTACAGGGGTATAAAATGACAAGTCTTCATTTCTTAAGGGACCAATCTTGACAAATCTTCAAACTTCAAGGACTTCTTTGGAAATTCATGATTCAGGTCCGGTTCATTGTTCGGCTTCGTTTCCCGTGTTCGTTTTTGATTGATTCTTGTGATCTTTTTGCCATTTCCTCAATATCCGTACCTAAAATACACAAATAACAAACACGAGCATATATTTGGCATTTTTAATGATATTTAATGCATTTTAAGCCTAATTTGGACGATGAGACTATGTATAAAAGCAGTCTCATCACTCCCCCATACTAAACCATTGTCGTGCCCTCACGCAATGCTAGAATAAAGTATCGTAGCACCTCCAAAATTCATTTTAATTCACTTTATTGAATGATAAACTAGCTACACTACTACTATTACTACTACTTGCTTTATAGACATAATGTATGATTTTCATCGCAAAATGGGACGTTTAGGTTCATAGAATAAGAACACGTAAATGCTTCGTTAGAAATAATTTCATCGTCCTCAATTTTCACCCCAATTCCATGCCAAGCGTGCAACGAGATCATTGTCATTATAAGTTAGTAATGCTAACACTACTCATATGCCCTAATCACGTACTTATCCTCCCATTATTCCTAGGTTGTATCTCTTATATTTTATTTTGTCTTAAATGTTTCACGAGGATACATTGTTTGACTTATGCGATAATAGAGATTTAGGTCTAAAAATAGAGTCCTAGCGGTGTAACCAAGACCATCAAATCAATAGCCCCTCCCAATAGACAACGATGTCAAAAAATTAAGTTGACAAGAAGAATCTATTAACACGGTTTTATAACGGTTTTGAACATGAGACTTATTACCAAGACTTTTATACGCCCCCTAACGGAAGGGCCTTATTATCTTTGGTTTACCTCCATCTTTTATTCAACTTCGCCATGAAGCTTTTATTATGACTTCGGTCTTGCCTTGCCTTTTATTATCCGCCTCATCGGTGGTTTTATTAGCCAAAGACGTATATCCTCACCCTAAAGCAAATTTTGGATCTTTAAAGCTTCGAAGATTAAGGCTTGATTCACTTTCAATTTTGCATAAATTTTTTGGCCTTGTGGGGCTTCAAATTGTTTGCTAGATTTAGGTGAGCACTTGAAATCTTATTATTAGGTGAAGCTTTTGATTATTCGGATGCCAATACTTCAAAACCGTGACGCTGGCGATACCTTAATGTCTTCCCAATTTAATTACACAGAAGCTACTAGAAAAGACTAGAAACCCAACAATCTCAACTAAACCGCTAAGTCAATATTTATTAAGCAAAAAATACTTACATGCGAAGGGAGAATAAGCAAACAACGAGAACACATGAGTTTTTGAAAGAATACGAGTACTCTACGTTTAGCATAGTAACTTATAATTAACCCTATCATTTCTCGTCCTCATTTAAGAGACTTAGCCTAATGTGAAGTTAAGGAATCAAAGCTAAGTGCTCAACACGCACGGTCGAGTCAAAAATTACTCTTATTCTCGCCATCGGAAAATCTACATTCGTGTCTTCAAACACTTATAAAACATGAGAAAATTTTAAAATTTGGCCATTTTTAGCCTTATTTTGCAACAAAACGATAACAAAAAGATGAAATTTTGGATTGCGTGTTGACGTAAGCAAGGCAAGTATCTATTCACCCCCCATACTAAAGTTAAACATTGTCCTCAATGTTTCGAGTCTAGGGGTGCAAACACCCCCATACTAGAGACGTAGTCGAATGCCTAATCTAGCATAGAAAGGGTGTAACCAATAAATTAATAGCCGTTTATGAAGTGTGCTAAAAACCTAAGGTTAGAACATCAAAGGATATATCATTTGGATATTGAGAAAGTCTTCACAGCAAACGATCGAGTGCTCCAATAAAACGAATCACGAGAGGCTCCAATCGTGAAGATCATGATCTAAAAACCACAATTCACAAACAACCATGAAATAAAGGTTGGAAGGGCACAAATCCCCTCACATTAAACTAATTAGAAAGCAATAATATGTACATGGATAAGCATGGGTTTTACCCCACGAGGCACCTTGTTTTTGATAACCGAGTCAAAAGCTCGACTCGAATCCCCATAAATGTGATCATTTAGGGATTATCTTGGTATGTTCAATTTTTAGTGGGGCTTACATGATAAACAAGGCCCAAAAACAACCGGTATTAAGGACTAAGTCCTTGATGGTGCAAAATACCGGGATCGAAGATGGCGTTCTCGTTTTCATTGGAAAAACAAATCAACGCCACTTCATCATGTGTCAACACAAACCCAAAGGGTTTCAAGAAAATAGATGAGAAGAAATAGAAGGGTGGGACAATGGGTAAGTCATAAAAACCATGAGCTACTCGAGGTAGACTCACACCAATCAAATAGAAAGATTTTCCATTTATTGCATCGGTGGAAGACCGAGATTTCCCTTTATTAGCAATTCCGGGATCAAATATCTCGTCCTCGGTGGAGAAAGGGGAGGGAACATAAGGGGCTTCCCCCACACTACGTCCACACAAAGCATCGTCAAAAGGAGAAGACGAGCTTGTAGCACTCAAAACACGAGGTGATGACGGAGTTAGCATTGTAGAAAAATCTTTTAAATCCAATTTAAAATCTTTCCCTTTTTCATCTTTTAAACTCTCCTTATGAAAACCCGACTTAATTATGTCAAAAATATTTGGTGTTTCTAAAGCAATGTTAGTCACACTAAAAATTCTCACATTTGAAAACCGTTTTAGTTTAGGTGGTGGTAAGTTCTCAAAACGTTTGTCAACAAAAGAAAACTTCCCCATCGGGGTCAACATATTCATCATCCGAAGAATCATTCGTGATTGGAATCGTAGGCTTAACACTCTTAACCTCCATCGGCGGAGGGGACGGAAAATCGTTTTTATCATCAACTTCTAAAACTCTTTTTGAAATCCTTTCACAAATGTTTTGATGGGATTAACATTGTTCAAAGACGTGATAGAATACACATGTGGAGCTTTGAGTTGCATTTATGACGAGTTCTTCCTCGTTGAAACGAAGAGTGATTTTCCTAGCATGCACATCGATAAGTGCTCTCGAGGTATCCAAAAATGATCGACCTAAAATTAGAGGAACTTTAGGATCGATGGGGATGTCAACAACAATAAAGTCTACGGGATAGTAGAACTTTCCAACTTTCACGAAGACGTCCTCGGCTACTCCACAAGCTAGAATCGTAGAATGATCGGCCATCTCGATTGACATTCTTGAAGGAGTGAGATTGGGAAGATTGAGCGACTTAAAAATCTCAAGAGGCATCAAATTAGTACTAGCACCAAGATCGGCCAAGGCGTAGCATTCCTCCATATCTTGTATAGCACATGGGATTAAAAACTTGTCGGGATCACCGACTTTTTGAGGTATGCGGCTAAGAAAAACCGAAGAACAACTAGACGATTTTTGCAATTTCTCTTTGTTATTCAACATACTTTTGAAGTTCGCGGCAAATCGAGGCATCATGACCAAGGCGTCGGCAAAACTTATATTAAAATGCAAGTCACGAAACATTATCATAAAAAGTTCAAATTGATAAGTATTTCGTTCTTGTGCCTTTTCCTTGTTTCGTCTTGAAGGGTAAGGTAAGGGTGGTGTGGGTTGGGGCATAGGCAAAGGCCTTGGAATCTCGGGTTCCACTATTGGTGTTGGTTCAACCGTAGGTGTGGTTTGAGCGGTACTTCGTGGGCTTGGAATTTGCTCCTTTTCTACCACCACCTCGGGTTCTTTCTCTTTTTCCTTCTCCGTAGAAGTACTTGGATGAGAAATGGGTTCTTTGAAAGTTTTACCACTACGAGTGGTAATAACCTTCAATTCTCCTTTCGGGTTAACGATGGTATCACTAGGAAGACCACCCGAAGAAGAAGGTTTACACATGATAGCTTCAAACATTTTTCCCATTCGGTCTTCAAACTTAGATTGCCTAGCATCCGCTCTTAACAATTCTTGCTTAATCTCATGTTGACCTTGCTCCATTTTTTGTTGATTTTGTTGGAGACGTTGAACATTTCCTTCCATTTTATTAGCATGAGTCTTAAGTTCATTAGCAAGTTCTTTAAGCTCGTTTTTCAACTCGGATCTTAAGCTAACCATTTCACGTTGCATATTATCAAACTTAGCATCGTTTGCTTTAGCATAATTCAAAAATTCTCCTTGAATATTTTTGGTGTGATCATTTTGAAAACCTTGAGTGGTAGTTTGAAAATCACGGTTTTGGTTTTGGTTTGAAATTTGCCCATTTCCACTTTGATAATTACCCTTGTTGTAGTTACGTTGATTTCCTTGATAAGCACCACTTTGATTGTTGTTTCGATAGTTGTTAGCATTTTGATTTTGTGGAGCTTGATTTTGGCGGGAACCTTGACCGTTTTGGTTATAAGTTCCCGTGGCTACATAAGCATTCAAAGTGTTACCATCCGCGGTAATGCACTCGGAAAATTCATGAGCTCCACCACACGAAATACAACTCTTGGCAACTGCCTTAACCGATGCGGAATTCAAAGCATCTTGTGCTTTCTAATGGGACATATGAGTCGAAAACCTATCGAAAAACCGATTCTCCTCATTTGCTTCATCTTGCAAGGCATTAATGCTACGAGACGATGACGAACCCAAATTGGCAACACTCGGTGTGTTACGAGGGTTATAAACCTTAGACCTATTCTCAATTATCACCAAAGCTTCCTCAACCGTTTTACACAAAAAATTACCACCCGCGGCGGCATTCAAATAATCCCTTTCATGATCATTAAGTCCATTGTAAAACGTGTCAATTTGATGCAAGTCGGAAAAACCGTGATGAGGACATTCATGTAACATTTCCTTAAACCTATTCCAAGCTGTTGAAAAACTTTCATTAATCTCTTGAGAAAATTTTGAAATCTCGTTTTTCAAGTGCGTAGTCTTAGAGGGCGGAAAAAATTGGTTCACAAACTTAGAAACGAGATCCTTCCACGTCAATATAGAATTGGGTGGCTCTTTCTCTAACCAAATTTTAGCGGGCCCCGCTAAGGAATACGGAAAAAGCATCATCTTAATCGAGTCATTCGAGACATCCTTAAACTTGAAAGTGGCGGTAAGATGATTGAATTGGCGGATATGGTTGTGTGGATTGTCCTTCTCATCACCACGGAATTTGTTGTTTTGGATCATCGACAACAAACCCGTTTTCACCTCAAAGTTCTCCGCAAGGATAGCGGGAATCACAATAGCCTCTCCATAACCCTCGGTGGGTGCTTGAAGTAACTCCATCATAGTTCGATTCGCCATGGTTGGTGCTTCTCTTACAATGGGTTCGTCAATAGGAGACTCCTCACTAGAAAGATTGGGAGTGAGAGTTTTGTTCTTTCGTTTACGTGCACGTCTTGCTTGATTACGAGTTAGCATAAACGTCACGTACAACGTGGGGATGAGCAAAGAAGATTCTTTTTGGTGTTTTAACTTTTTCAATTTTTTTGGAGTTTTGATTGTTTTTACTTTTTTTTGATTTTGGAATTGTATTAGGTAGACAATAATCTACAAATCTCCTCCTTAATCAAATCTCTTGATTAAAAAAGCCTCAAGGAATGAAAACGATCACGTGAAGTGAACGCCTTCGATGACTTTAGAACGTTGGTGGAACACCAAAACGTTCAAGAGGGTTTAATCAATGGAAACCAAGAAAATATATATGATACTTAGTAATACTTTGGGAGGCAAAACCCTCGATTAGCTCTCAAAATCAAATATTCACAAGCAAGCGGGGAAACGAGGCGGCGTGAAGCACTTAAGAGCCTTTTTCCTTAGGATATATTTTATAATATCCGCCTTATACCCACCTTATAGTTTGTATTTTTCAAGATTGAGCTTCACGAAAGTATTTATCTATTTTTACCTTTTTCTTTGGTTTGAGATTCGAATACAATGATTGGGTAATGACCTCCCAAGTCAAGGTTGTGATTGCTCACGTATTTGGAGTACTTGTGAATTTATTGTTCTACGTATACACTATAGTAATAGTATTCACACAAAAACCGAAAATCGATAATACGTATTAGTAGAGTGCTACTAATACAAATACTATTTATGGTTAGTATATAAAAACAACAATGCCAAATCAAAACACAACACGCCTCCCCGGCAGCGGCGTCAAAATGATGTAGTGGTTTTACTACTCTTTAGGAAAAGAGAGCAAATAGGGTAAGCACGACGATTTAGGAAAACCGTGTGTAAATGACCCTAAAGTAAGTTCGTTCTCGAGGAGGCTAGTGCGTTGTGTAATGAAATGATTATCTTTGTGATTATATTTTTGAGAAAGAAAAGAAAAATGGGGTAAGAAGAGAATGACGGTTACGATGACGGATTACACTAAGACGAAAAGGGTCGTTTACGTAAAACCGTAAAAAGCACCAAATTACCAAGCTCCATTATCAATCTACTGAAAGTTGGTTCATCCAGTGGTTTGGTGAAGATATAAGCCAATTGGTAATGAGTGGGGATCAAATGTAATTCAATGTTCCCTTTCACAATGTGATCTCTGATAAAGTGAAATCTGATATCAATGTGTTTTGTTCTTGAGTGAAGGACTGGATTATTGGATATTGTAATAGCACTAGTGTTATCACAAAAATCGGTACCCTTTCATATTCTATGTCATAATCAGCCAGTTGGCTTTTCATCCAAAGAACATTGGCATAACATCCAACAGCTGCTACATATTCAGCTTCTGCTGAAGACATAACAACTGATTGTTGCTTTTTAGTACTCCAACACACAAGTTTTCCACCCAGAAATTTGCAAGCACCAAAGGTGCTTTTTCTGTCCATATTCCATCCAATATAGTCAGAGTCTGAATACCCTTTGAGATCAAACCCTGAGAATTTGGGGTACCAAAGACCTAGATTTGGTGTATCATTTAGGTATCTAAAGATTCTCTTTACAATAGTAAGGTGTGAAACCTTTGCGTCTGCTTGGTATCTTGCACAAAGGCATGTAGAGTACTGAATGTCAGGTATGCTTGTTGTTAAGTACATGAGTGACCCAATCATACCTCTATACTGAGTCTCATTAACTGATTGTCCATTGATATCAAGTCCTAAATTGTTAGGGGGTGCCATTGGTGTTATAAAATGTTAAGGGGTGCCATTGGTGTTTTTACTGAAGCACAATTGATATCATACTTCTTCAGCAGATCCTTGACATACTTTTCTTGATTGACGGAGATGTCTTGGTCAGATTGTTTTATCTGAAGACCAAGAAAGTATGTGAGTTCTCCCATCATGCTCATTTCAAATTTACTGGTCATAAGCTTGGCAAATTGTTTACAAAGTTTCAAGCTTGTTGAACCAAAGATGATGTCATCTATATAAATTTGTACCAGAATGGTGTCAATTTTAGATTTATAGATAAACAAGGTGCTATCTATCTTTCCTTTGACAAATTTATGTTCAGTGAGAAATTTTTAGAGAGTTTCATACCACGCCCTTGGGGCTTGCTTCAGTCCATACAATGCTTTGTAAAACTTGTAGACATGATTTGGGTATTTGCTACTCTCAAATCTAGGAGGCTGTTTAACATAAACTTCTTCTTTTAGGTCACCATTTAGGAATGCACTTTTGACATTCATTTGGTAGATGGCGTAGTTTATGTAAGTGGCATAAGAAAGGAAAATTCATATGGCTTTCATACGTGCAACTGGAGCATAGGTTTGATCAAAGTCAACACCAGGCTCTTGATTGAATCCTTGAGCCACCAGCCTAGCTTTATTTTTGGTCACCACATGGGTTTCATCTCTTTTGAGTTTGTAAACCCATTTGGTGCCAGTGGTTGATTTACCATATGGAAGAGGAACCAATTTCCAGACTTCATTTCTTTCAAATTGATTTAGTTCCTCTTGCATGGCATCCACCCATCTAGGGTGAGTAAGTGCTTCAGAAATATTTGTAGGTTGAATTTCTGAGAGAAAATCTGCATAGAGACATTCTATAGGTGAAACAACACTTAGTTTCTTTACCATAGATCTAGTGACTCTACCTTCTCTAGGATTGCCTATTATGTTTACCAACTGAATGTGACTATTATTAGTCCAAGATTTTTGTGGAGCTGGTGAATAGGCACTGGTATCATGATTAGAGCTAGAGAATGGAAGTCCATGATATGGAACTGGAGTTAGACTGTCTCTAGTATCTACTGAAGGATATTTCATACACAAAGGTTCAATCATTGGAGGACTTTCTTTGGTTAGAAGAAACATTTCCAAGATCTAGTTTTCTAGAGACAACAAGAGAGGTTTGCACACAAGGCTCAGGTTGTTCATCAGCATCTTCATTTGATTGATCATTTTGATCATGTGTGTGAGCATGCTGATCATTTTGAGACTGACCATTTTAGTCATTTGTGTGAGCTTGCTGATCATATTGCTCATTTGTGTGTCCTTACTGACCATTTTGGTCATTTTGAGACTGATCATTTTGATCATTTGATTGACAGCATCAATATTTGATACTGAAGGATTTCCTTTTGTAGGACTTGTCATATCTTTAAATGGATCAATATGAGGAACTGAATTGTTTTTTGATATCTTTGAGAAGGTTTATAATGTTGAAATTCATCAGATGGATAATTGTGAGATTCATGAATATGAAGTTCATCATCTGATGGATTTGCAAATTTAAGAGCCTTAGAACTTTCATTGAAAGTGATGTGAAAAGTTTCTTCAATACATTGTCTTCTTGTGTTGAAGACTCTATATGCTTTAGATACTAGTGAGTATCCAAGGAAGTAACCATCATCAGATTTTTCATCAAACTTACCAATGTGATCCTTGTGATTGTGAATGAATACTGGACACCCAAATACATGTAAGAATGAGATGTTTGGAATTCTCCCCCTGAAGACTTCATAGGGAGTCTTCATGTGTCTCTTCACAATAATGGATCTATTTTGAGTGTAGAAAGCAGTGGCTACAACATCAATCCAAAAATGTTTAGAGAAAGCTGATCCAATAAGCATAGTTCTTGCTGCTTCAATCAAAGTTTTGTTCCTTCTATCAGCCACACCATTTTGTTCTGGTGTGTTAGGAGATGAGAAATTTTGGGAAATTCCTTTGTCATCACATAACTTGACCAGTGTGTGATTTCTGAGTTCAGTGCCATTGTCAGGTCTGAGTTGCTTGACATGAGTGTCATTTTGATTTTCAACTCTTTTAATGAAGGACATGATGGCTTTTCTTTGTTAGAAAATATACCCAGGTGTACTTAGAGTACTCATCAACAATGACAAGTGTATATTTTTCATGACAAATGGCCCTAGGTGATACTAGGCCATATAAGTCCATGTGAAGTAGATGAAGATTTTCTTTGATTGAGAAAGTTTGTTTTGTTTTGAAACTGGCCCTATGATGCTTTCCTTTTTTACATGCTGAGCATGGTTTGTCCTTGGAGTAGACAAGTGAAGGAAGACCAATAACAAGATTTTGTTTTGCCAACAGAGTGATTGTTTTGAAATTTAGATGTGAGAGCCTCTTATGCCAAAGCCAGTTTGTGATATTTGAAGCTCTAGCAAAGAAACATGTCTCCTGAGTAGAGTTCATGTTCATGACATAAACATCTTTGACTCTAGGAGCAATCATCACAATTTCATGATTGGAGTTGAAGATTGTACCTTTTTTTTCATCAAACAAAACCAGGTATTTTGCATCACAAAGTTGACTGATGCTGATGAGGTTATGCTTCAATCCATTTATGTATGTTACCTTTGAAAAAACTATACCATTGCATTTCACTAAACCAAATCCTTCAGTATTAGCTGATGAGTTATCACCAAACACTACTTTAGGACCTGGTCCCTCCTTATACTTGTGCAAATAACTTTTGGTTCCAGTCATATGCCTTGAGCAGCCACTATCCAGGTACCAAATAGGCTTCTTGAGATCATACTACACAAGTTAAGGAAATGGTCATTTTTGTTTTAAAACCACCTTTGATGGGTGGGTGTTTTAGATCTAGAAGGAGTTGTAGATCTTAAGGGTCCTTTTGATGAAGATGATGAGTATTATTGCTCAGAGGAGGAGGGTGAGGTTTGCCCAGCATTTGCCTTTTTAGCTTGAAGGGCCTCACCTCTTCTGAACCACTGTATATGATTGTGATCAGATGTAGTACGAACATTACTTCCATAAGTTTCACCACATTTGGTAATAGAGTTTAGGTATCTTGGTTTAATACCTCTTCTGAATGAAATTACTCGATTATGTCCATGAGTGTCATGGTCATAACTTCCACAAATGTCACAAACAAGGTAGTAGTGACAGTCATCTGAATGATGATTGCTCATACCACAATGAATACATGGTGGGAAAGGCATGTTTCGCCTAGAATGAGATGCCATGTTGTTATGAGCATCAGCACTAGTTTTGGCAAGCATATATTCAGTATGTTCACAAGTGCGATGGTCAGTTTTCTCACATTTTGTACAATAAATTACTTTTAGACAAGTTTCAGTTAGATGGTTGTTTAGACGTCATAAATCACAAGCCCTTTTGAATTGTGTCTTGTACCTATAATGTAGAGAGTTTGAAGGTTCATCTCTGAATCGAGTTGGTGTTTGCTGTTGCCTGAGTTGTAATTTAAGATCATTGATCTCTTTCATGATGAGACATTCTCTCATCTTCCTCAGATCTATCATTCTTTAGTTTATTTGATGAAACTGAAGAGGTAGTTCCCATATGTGAACTCTTAGCACGAGCTGAAGAGTTCTTTGATGTGTCAATTTTGACATGTTTGAGAGAACTACTTTTGTATGTGGTATGAGACTTGATGATTGACTGGATTGATTTTGGACTAATAGAGGGTTCAGCACCAACAAGTTTCTCCAGAGGAGGAAGTGGGGTGCTTACTTCAGTCTCTAAATCATCATCTGAGTCATCTTCAGTAACTGAAGACTCTACAGGTGCTGATGAATCAGCACTTGTATGAAACTCAGGGAGAAGGATACGTCCAGTGTCATGATTTGGTAAATTCTCTTCACCTGACCTTACAATGTTAGGGATCGAGCTACCTTCCTTATTTGATGATTTAACAAAGACAATATCACAAGAGTTGGTGCTGCTGGATCCTTCAACACCAAGTATTTTCCTTTTTTGAGCAGGAATTTGTTCATTGATGCATTGATTTACCCTATCAGAGTTTCTAAGCCATGATTTAAAGCAGAAACTCAAGGGCTTGATTTCTTCAACACAAGGAACAAACAGCCCAACCAAAGGCTCCAATCCCTTCACAAGCTTGGTGTCAACAAGCTTGTAAGAGCTTATAGCTTTTGGTCAAGGATTAGTACAAGCAAAATAGCAAAATTAGAAACCACTTTTCAAGCTTTTTTCAAACTTGAAAACCTTACCAAACATAAACGTCCTTGAACCACAAGATTCAAGCACACTTATAACATATAATGGAACTCAGAATTACCCTTAAACAATACCAACTTTCAAAAACATAAAAAAGAATTACAATTTTCTCAAAATACCAACTTTTATAAAATTTAAAAAGGGATTACAATGTTTAAAAGGTAAAACTGGAACAAGGCTCTCTCACAAGTTGAGGAGTCCTTATATAGGCCACAAAGGCTAAGATTACAATGAGAAAACCCTAGCTATGAAGTCCCTAAAATGTCCTTGAATCTTCTAGACGAATTTTGATATTGAGATGTCCAAATGCATCCAAATCGTTCATTTTAGCTTTCTAGTTAAGCATTGAGTGTGGGCTGTTGATTTTGACACCTGGCATTCCTTGGAGGTTAAGTTGTGATGTGATGGGTGGACGTCTTGAATGGTGGGGCCCTTTGGTGAGTGGGAGTGAGGGTTTTGGGTGTGGGATGAGTTTCTGCATGTGTGAATCAAGCGTGGGTAAGGGTAATTGCATTTTACCCTTTGTTAAGTGGAAGGTAATTCTGGGTGGGATGAATGGTGAATAGTAGTAATTTTGATTCGAAAAGGGTGGGATGTGGTGTTTGGCGCGTGTTTGTTTGATTTGAAGTTTAGGAATTGACAATAGCAGCCCTTGTGTTTTGATAAACATGGTAAAACAAGTTTTCAGCCAACAAAACACATTTTTCTTTGTAATGAAACTTTCTCTTTTCGTACGTTTGCCCCAAAACTTTTGCAAAAGGTAATCAAGGGTTATTTTTGCCATGTTTGAATATTTGAGGGACTGATTTTGGACTTTCTTGATCTTCAAAGGTCTTCATTGGTTCTTTGACTTTATGAGGGACCATAATTGACAAATTAGAATTTATGAGGGACTAATCTTGCCATTTCTTCAAAGTTGAAGGACCATTTTGTAATTTTGACAAACTTAAGGGACCAAACTTGTATTTATGAATATACAAGGGTTTTAAGTGTCATTTATTCATATTCTGAGGATCAATCTTGTACATCTTCAAATCTTCAAGGGTTAATCTTGGATAAATCATGAACTAGGGCCCGGTTCTTTGTATGGCTTCGTTTCTCGTGTCCGTTTTTCTTTGTTTCTTGTGATCTTTTGTCTTTTTCACGATATCCATACCTAAAACACACAAGTAAACAAATACAAGCATATATATGGTATTTTATGACATTTTTATGCATTTAAAGCCCGAAAAGAACGATGAGATCATGTATAATGCCATCTCATCACTCCCCCATACTAAGCCATTGCTGTGCCCTCACACAATGCTAGAATTAAGTATCTAAGCATCACCAAAATTCAATTTTATTAACCTTTATTAAAGAGTAAAAGACTTGCAACAATACTACGAGGATGTGTAAAGACATAATGTATGATTTTCTTCACGAAAGTGACTTTTAGGGTCAATGAATAGAAACAAGTAAATGTCCCATAGAGTAAATTTCTTCATCCTTGATTGTCATACATTCCATGCTAAGGACAAAAACGAGATCATTGTTGGTACAAGTACAATGCTAACACTACTCATACGTCCAAATTGTGTAATACTTTTTCTCCCCGTAATCCTAGTTATTATAAAAGGAAATGGGTTACTAGAATTTTTTAACTATTTGTCATGGATCACAAGTTATTCATATTGACTTATTTGAGTATTTATTAGTCCTAAAGCAAAGTACGACGGTTTAATTGATAGTTAGCCGGAGGACAAAATCCTTTAAAACGGCTTCTCGTATATCTCCTTAAGTTCATATCTTGGCATAACTCGTTTCACGATTTGAGACCTTTCTCGGACCGATATTTGGCATGTACTTCATACTTCAAATCTTGGGAAGACGTTCTTGAAATTATGGTCTTCTCTTTATATTTTGGAATTTCTTCACTTGACGTTTTTGAGAGATTCTTCATATTTGGACCACCGACTTCATCATTTTTCTTCAATCTTTATTTTGGATTTTGATATACAACGATCCGCCTCCTTTTCGGACTTGGATATATTTATCCTCATACCTTGTAAGGGTCTTTTGGATAGACTTTCTCCATGATCTTTAGTGGAGTAATTGCTTTTCGTCGTGTGTCTCGATCCTTTATATTGATTTAGGAATCATGATACTTCACATCATCTTGGATCTTTAGCAAAAATAGAGCTCCTCATGCCTTGTTAGGGCCTTTTTGGATCTTCACTAATCTTCGCGTCCCGCTTCAATAAGTTATGCCTTGGCTATGAACTCTATTCAACCCCGAGAAACTTTTAAACGATCTTGGGCTAGAAGCTAAGTAACCTTTCAAATCGTACGACCTTACTTATTGCAATTACTTTTATTCCTAATGCATTGATCTTATGGGAGAAAAAGCCACAATTAAAAACATATGAGTTTTTGAAAGAACCTTTTCATGTTCTATGTTTAGCATGATCACTTGTCTAACTCTATAACTTCTCGTTCTTCACTATTTAAAGACCTCTAATTAAAGAGACTCGTGAATACTTAGCCATACAAGTCAAAATTAAGCCAAATTTGGATTAGCTTTCATTAAGACTATATCAAATCAAAGGTTTGGGTTTTCAAGCCACCTATAGGATCTTGCATTTTCTTGGACTTTTTCAAGTTTAGAGAATGCATTTTATAGTTCTCTTGATAAGTGACTTTCTAGGATTAATTATAGGAACTTGCGAAAAGTTCTTGTTCTTAACCCAAATGAGTTAAGATTTCGCGTTTTAAAGTTCCCTATATAAAAGTCTCGCAAAACTTGAATTGAGCGAGTTAAGGAATGTAAAGGGCTCCAAATGCCCATCAAGTCAAAAATTAGCTCTTATTCTACCCATCGGAAAATATACATTTGTGTCTTAAAAACACTTATTAAACTAAGAAAAATTTTAAAATTTGGCCATTTTTAGCCTTATTAGCAACAAAATAAAACAAAACGTTGAAAGTTGGAAAACGTGAGGGCGTAGCAAAGCAAGTATCTATTCACCTTTTCTCCCCCATACTAAAAGTAAACATTGTCCTCAATGTTTCGAGTCTAAAGGTGGAGCACCCCTATACTAGAGACGAAGAATCGAATGCTTAGGATCAAGCATGGAAAGGGTGATCAACAATATATCTAAAGCCGTTTATTAAGTATGCTAAAAGATAATTGTTAGAACAATAAAGGATATATCATGGATTCGTGAAAAAATTCTTCAAGCAAACGATGGAGGCTCACGTAAACGAACACGAGAGTCTTCAATCGTAGGTGATGATGATGATCTAGATAATACAATCACAAACAACCACGAGACAACGAGTTGGAAGGGCACAAATCCCCTCTCATTATTTATTAGAAAGCATAAAAGGATAAGCATGGGATCTCCCCCACGAAGCACCTCGTTTTTGATTACCGAGTCATGAGCTCGACTCGATCCCCTCAATGCTAATTATCTTGGGGAAAGTGACTTGGTAGAGGTCAACCATTGAAGGAATTTCCCCACCAAAGTAGTGCTTAAGCCTATGTCCATTCACCTTGAAGTTAGGACCATCATCTTGAGCTATCTCGATGGTCCCATAAGGAAACACTTGTGTAACGGTGAAAGGACCCGACCAACGAGATTTCAATTTCTCGGAAAATATCTTTAGTCTAGAGTTAAAAAGTAACACTTGATCACCAACGTTTAAAACCCGGTTTTTAATCTTTGCATCATGAAACCTTTTAGACTTTTCTTTGAAAATCAATGAATTTTCATAAGCATTGTCTCTTAGTTCATCCAATTCATTCAATTATATTTTCCGGTGATCTCCCGCGGTCTTTAAGTCAAAGTTTGCATGCTTAAGGGCCCAATATGCCTTGTGCTTCAATTCAATGGCAAATGACAATTCTTCCCATACACTAACTTATAAGGAGTACAACCGATAGGTGTCTTATAAGCGGTCCTAAAGGCTCATACAGCGTCATCGAGTTTTTTGGACCATGAAGCACGGTTTTGTCCAATCGACCTCTCTAAAATCCTCTTCAAAGCTCGGTTCGAAACCTCGACTTGCCCACTCGTTTGCGGGTGATAAGCCGTAGAAAGACGATGAGTAACTCTATATTTCTTTAAGACCTTCTCGAATTGGTTATTACAAAAATGGGTTCCACGATCGCTTATAATAGCACGAGGGCTTCCGAACCGAGAGAATAGTTGCTTCAAAAACTTCACTACCACACGAGCATCATTAGTAGGTAAATCCTTAGCTTCCACCCACTTAGAAAGGTAGTCCACCGCGACGAGGATATACTTGTTACCATGAGACGATGGGAACGGTCCCATAAAGTCTATGCCCCAAATGTCGAAAATCTCACACACTTGAATTATGTTTTGCGGCATTTCATCACGTTGAGACAATTTTCCTTGACGTTGGCACGAATCACTGATAAAGAGATTTTACTAGTTGGAAAGGTTCGTTTTCTCGGTATCTTCTCGAATTGATCACGGTTCAAAGTGCGACTCAGTTGTTCTTGGTGGCAAATAAAATGGTTTGGTTATCTATTCTACTTAAAAGGTAAATGCACAAAATAAAGACAATAAACTAAAAGCGATTAATTAATAAAAACAAGACAATTTAAATAGAAAAACGCGAATTTAAAACGAAACAATTAATAAAAATAAATCTAAAAGACGAAATTAACTATCGACTTGAAAATCAAGTTTACTAAATGAAAAAGGAGAAAATAAAACTAAAATGGTACTTTAAAGCTAAACGAGGAAAAACCTAAAGCGGGTACTAAATAAAAGATAAAACTTGAACTTTACGAAAAAAATATTAATTTTAGAATTAGACGAAAAATTCAACTAAAAATATGTAACTTTCAGAAATAAAATCGGAACAACTTTCAGATTAAACTAAACGATTACAGAACAAAAATAATAAAATAAACAAGCTAGCAGGCAGCTAGCTCAAGCTAGCAGCCTACTAGGTGAAAATGGCGGCAAAAAGAATAAATACCTAGCAAGTAGGCATGTCATTATTTACATTCCATCGGAATGTTTAATGCCATCGGAATAACTTAAAAAAAAGTAGTATCGGAATAATTACTAATAGTAAGTGTCGGAATGTTTTATATATATATATATATATATATATTTTTTTTTTATTTTACTTTAAACTATCGAAATGTCTAAAAAATAAAAACTATCGGAATAACTAAAGTAACAAAATCCATCGGAAAGTGGCTGTCAAAATTTGGGCAGCACTTCGTCGCAATACAAACCTAAACCCCGTCGCAATCCTGATCGCAATGTGCGATCGGAATCACGATCGGAATAGGGGGATGAAAACATAAGCCATCGCAAAGTAGAACCCACAAGGGTTATTGCGATGGAACATAAGCTGCCCGTCGGAATGTGGTAAAACCCCAATATTGCGATGAAAACAAGCAATAATCCGAAAATGAAGTTAAGCTTAAAAATCAATAAGCACTATCAATAAGCACACTACACCAAAACTTGAACAACTTAATAAACATAAATTTGAAAGCTTTTAAAAAGCGAAATTCATAAACTTTATAAAAACACAAAATAAGAAAACAAAATAAGCAAACTTTAAAGAGACAAACTTTTTAAGAAAACTAAAAAGCAAATAAGCTAAGTACAAAATAAGCCAATAAGATTGTCAAACTTATAGCTTATTTCATACGAAAACTTATATAGAAGTAAAAAGGTGAACTTTTTACTCAAATAAGCAATATGATTAAGCAAAACCAAAACTTAATCCGAACCAAAATCAAATCAAAAACAAGAAAAGTAGGATGAGAAAGATAAATAAAAGCTTGATAAAAGGGAAATTAAGATCCAACAATTAAATTAACTTACTTGGAATTAAACGGTACGAAATTTAAGACATGAAATTAAAGTGACAAGAAATTAAAAGGTACAAGTAATGAAAATGGTGGAAAGACTAATTTTGTCAAAATTAGCTAACAACTACAATATGAAGTCCTAATGATTTATTTATAGGGGAGGAGGAGGATTAGTGGAAGGAAGCTTCCTCCCCTCTTTCCTTTTCTCTTAATTGCGTCATTAAGTCCCTCCTTCTTTTAATCTTCATTAATTGCATACTTAGTCCTTTTCTTCTAATCTTCTTTAAACTTGGACTTAAGGGACTTTTGGCTTCGGGATTTCTTTGAACTCGTCTTTAAATTCTTCAATAAAATAGGCTTGAATTCTTCGGCTTTTGATAAACTTCCGTCTTTTGACTTTTTCTTCGATAAATCTTCAGAATTGGTCTTGGACTTCCGTTCTTTTTCCACTTTTGATCTTTCGACTTCATCTTTCGTCTTTTTCTTCGATAAAAGCCCGTGAATGCCGTGTTTTCTCCACTTTTCACCTTTTCGTCCTAAATCACAACAAAAACACAAACCACGCATAATTCCGACATAAATGACATAAAATACACGTTTTGGCTCGGTTATTATTGTAATTAAGTGGTAAAAAGGATGGGTGTTTTCACACCTATCAAATCCCCTACACTTAACCATTGCAATGTCCTCATGCAATGCATTAGTTACAAAGCACGTTTTACACTTTCCATCATAATCAACCTACCTTGGCCTTTATTAAACAACTAAGGAAAATCAAAAAGATAGAAAATAACAAGATGCAACAAGGAAGAAACTTGTAAAGAAATCTAAGACTTACATTAGGGCTTGTGTGTCATAAATGTTCATCACCCTCAAGTTTCACGTTCCCCATGCCAAGCTTAAAAACAAGATCATTATTAGTACAAGTTAGCATAACAAACATTTACTCATGTGGTTCAATTAATCACTTAAACTCCCTTATTCCTACGAGTATCTCTTATATTTTATTGATGTCTTGAATGATCACGAGGATGCATTGTTGACTTATTTCGATAATTTATTTAGGCTGAAAGCAAAGTAGGACGATTTGATCAATAGTTAGCTAAAGGACAAAATCTCTTAAAACTGCTTCTCGGGATATCAAAAAGTTCATATCTTGGCATAACTTGGTTCGCGATTTGAGACCTTTCTCGGGCCGATATTTGGCATGTACTTCATACTTCATATCTTGAGAGACGTTCTTGAGATAATGGTCTTCTCATCGTAATAGAGTTTCTTCACTTGGAGACTTTTGAGGGGTACTCCAACTTTGTTGACCACGACTTCATGATTATTCTTCAATCTCTAATTGGGATTTTGAGATACAACGATCCGCCTCCTTTTCGGACTTGGATCTATTTATCCTCATACCTTGTTAGGGTCTTTTCGGATAGACTTCTCCATGATCTTTATGGGAGTTGATTGCTTTTCGTCGTGAGTCTTGATCCTTCATATTGATTTTAGGAATAATGCTTTTCACATCACTTTGGATCTTCAGCAATAAAACGGAATCCTCATGCCTTGTTAGGGCCTTTTCGGACTCGCCAATCTTCGCGCCCCGCTTCATAAGTTATGCCTTGGCTATGAACTCTTATCATTACCGAGCAACTTTTAAACGATCTTGGGCTAGAAGCTAAGTAACTTTTCAAATCATACGACCTTACTTATTGCAGATAATTTATTAGCAAGTGATGGGAGAAAAAGATCATAATTAACTCACATAAGTTAATGAGAGAATACCAAACTTGTAACCAACTCTATCATTTCTCGTTCTCCACAATTTAAAATCTCAAGGAATGAGACTCGTGGATGCTTAGCCTAATAAACCAATTAAGGTCTACATGGTTAAGGATACTAGCTAGAGTGAACTTGGATAAGTAAACTCGGGTTGAGTCAAAATATTCACAATGGGCCTAATATATCTAAGATATCTAAACTTGCTAAAACCATTTTATTAAAATGCTAGAAAGTAACAAAAATAAAGGAGACTACAACTAGGCCAAAATAGATTAAAATTTTTGAAAAATGTCGAAAATTGATTTTCCTGTTAAAATGAGGGCAAATACAAGGAAAAGACCACTTAACTTCGATAGAAGTCCCCCCTACACTTAATATAAACATTGTCCTCAATGTTTAAGCATGTGGGAGTAAACTCCCCTACACTTAGGACATTGTGCACTTTGTTTAAATCTCGTTAAGGAAAAGACAACTACAGAGATTCCTATTTTAATATTGAGAAATATAAAATAGTGAATCGAAAAGAGTTTAGGATAGAACCGGGAAGAAGGGAACACGGAATCACGGTTCGTCAAAAGTCATCAAGAGTGTGTCTTTGAAGCTCTAATCCCTGCATATGATAAGAAAGAGAACAAGAAACACCAACGGGGCTCCCCCCGACACTTATGGTGAAAACAGGAAAGATAGATAGATAATTGGGTTGCCTCCCAAAAAGCGCTTGTTTTTGTTAACCGAGTCACGAGCCTGACTCGTCCCCGAATTAAATGATCCATGGGGAAGCCTCGTATGTAATACCGGGATCAAAGACCTTGTCCTCGTTCCCGGAGGACATCAATAGAGGAGAGGCAGGAGGATAAGTCTTGAATGGTAAAAAGGTCCTCTCAATACCAGAAAAGCAAGTGAAGTCTAGACTGACGGGAGGTGGGGTGGGTAAGGGAATCACATTGTCATCCTCCAAAGACAATGGAAGCAGACCAATTGGCAAAACCGAAGAAGTATCAATCATAGAATGGTCCATGTCACCTCCAGGGTCAAAGCATTTATCCTCATGATCGTAGAGAAGGAGTGTAGAAACTCGTTTGAGAAGACCACGATCAAGTACGAAACCATCATTCATTTGTGGGGATTGTTGATAAGTTAAATCCTCACGAATGTGGTAAACGTAATTCTCATAAGAGGAGTGTTGATTAGGTAACTCCTCGAGAATAGGATGTTTGGGCATGTGAGTTGGTTCGTCATTATTATGAAAAATAAGACGTTCCAACTCATCAAGTTCGGCATCGATTTTGGAAAAGTCGACCTCGCTTGTATGTGGAAGCGGAGGCAAAAGAGCTAGCTCTCGGTCGATAATTTCCACAATCTCAGGCTCGAAGACGAAATCATCATACTCACCACATGTTGAACTCTCGTTGGGAGGATCAAATATCGGATGTGGAGTTGTGAGTATGTGATCATTGACTAGCGAAGCAAACTTGTCCGTAAGCTCCACAAAAGTCGGCACATCACATAAATTTTCCGGAACACCCGCGGGCTCACTTGGGATGACGACAAGTTCCTCGACACTAGACTTTAGGGATTTGTCCGATTCCATAGCCGAGATAATGTCAAGATGCTGATCCTCCATTATGAGAGAGCCAACGGGCTCCTCGGGTGTGATAGCAATAGACGAAGGAGGAAGGGGAGAAGTTTTGCTTTGCTTTAGAAATTCCTCCTCGTCGAAAATAACCTCAATATCGTCATCGCTCTCCTCATTACCTAAAGGGCCAATAATAATCTCAGGGATATGAGTACTCGTCCGATCTCGCTGCTGTAATAATGACTCCATATAAGTTTGCAGCGTGTGTAAAAGCTCTTTGCTTTGTTCTTGAAAAGCTGCATCAAGATCGTTTCTTTGTGCTTGCAAGGCTGTAGCAAGATCGTCAATTGGTTCTTGGTAACTCATCCCGTGACGAGGCTGATGATCGAGTGAGTGCGGTGGGGGCTCAAGATTTTGAAAACCGGAATTATAGCAAGGTTGAGGCTCATAGTTGTTCATCGGTTGATAATAATTAGAAACCGGGTTTGGTTCATAATAATCCATAGGTGAAGAAAACTGAGGACATGGATTTGGCTCATAACAATTCATTGGTTGACAATAATAGGTATCGTGAGGACCCCCACAGTTGTTGCAAACCGGGTATGGAGAAAAATCAAGTGCGTCTTGTGGATAGCTATTATCATTGTCATAATTGTACCCCGGTTCTTGCCCGTGACCATACGGGTATCGAACCGGGCACGAAACATGCCAATGAGAATCGCTTCCACAATAGATGCACGGGGGAACAGGAGGTGGGTTCAAAAAGAGTGAATTAGTCGAGTTGCACAAGTGACAAAATCCGAATTGTGTATAGTCGATATCGTTTCCGCATCGCTCACATGTACACCATTGACAAGAGTTGTTCCCAGATAATTGTTTCCCACACCGGACGCAATGGACATAAAAATCCATAAAGAAAGATAGATAAGCAAGAAGAATATTTTTGGTGCAAAACTTTGAAAAAGAAATGCTTTTTATTTTTCAAATGTTTTTGGATTTTTTTTGAAAATTTTTGATACGAAAAATAACGTTCACGAGTGAACGGATCCCAAAAGCCAACGCGTCTCTCACAAAAAACCGTTAATCCTCACGAAAAGAGCCGGCAGCGGCGCCATTTGATAAAGAGATTTTACTAGTTGGAAAGGTTCGTTTTCTCGGTATCTTCTCGAATTGATCACGGTTCAAAGTGCGACTCAGTTGTTCTTGGTGGCAAATAAAATGGTTTGGTTATCTATTCTACTTAAAAGGTAAATGCACAAAATAAAGACAATAAACTAAAAGCGATTAATTAATAAAAACAAGACAATTTAAATAGCAAAACGCGAATTTAAAACGAAACAATTAATAAAAATAAATCTAAAAGACGAAATTAACTATCGACTTGAAAATCAAGTTTACTAAATGAAAAAGGAGAAAATAAAACTAAAATGGTACTTTAAAGCTAAACGAGGAAAAACCTAAAGCGGGTACTAAATAAAAGATAAAACTTGAACTTTACGAAAAAAATATTAATTTTAGAATTAGACGAAAAATTCAACTAAAAATATGTAACTTTCAGAAATAAAATCGGAACAACTTTCAGATTAAACTAAACGATTACGGAACAAAAATAATAAATAAACAAGCTAGCAGGCAGCTAGCTCATGCTAGCAGCCTACTAGGTGAAAATGGCGGCAAAAAGAATAAATACCTAGCAAGTAGGCATGTCATTATTTACATTCCATCGGAATGTTTAATGCCATCAGAATAACTTAAAAAAAAGTAGTATCGGAATAATTACTAATAGTAAGTGTCGGAATGTTTTATATATATATATATATTTTTTTTTTTTTATTTTACTTTAAACTATCGAAATGTCTAAAAAATAAAAACTATCGGAATAACTAAAGTAACAAAATCCATCGGAAAGTGGCTGTCAAAATTTGGGCAGCACTTCGTCGCAATACAAACCTAAACCCCGTCGCAATCCCGATCGCAATGTGCGATCGGAATCACGATCGGAATAGGGGGATGAAAACATAAGCCATCGCAAAGTAGAACCCACAAGGGTTATTGCGATGGAACATAAGCTGCCCGTCGGAATGTGGTAAAACCCCAATATTGCGATGAAAACAAGCAATAATCCGAAAATGAAGTTAAGCTTAAAAATCAATAAGCACTATCAATAAGCACACTACACCAAAACTTGAACAACTTAATAAACATCAATTTGAAAGCTTTTAAAAAGCGAAATTCATAAACTTTATAAAAACACAAAATAAGAAAACAAAATAAGCAAACTTTAAAGAGACAAACTTTTTAAGAAAACTAAAAAGCAAATAAGCTAAGTACAAAATAAGCCAATAAGATTGTCAAACTTATAGCTTATTTCATACGAAAACTTATATAGAAGTAAAAAGGTGAACTTTTTACTCAAATAAGCAATATGATTAAGCAAAACCAAAACTTAATCCGAACCAAAATCAAATCAAAAACAAGAAAAGTAGGATGAGAAAGATAAATAAAAGCTTGATAAAAGGGAAATTAAGATCCAACAATTAAATTAACTTACTTGGAATTAAACGGTACGAAATTTAAGACATGAAATTAAAGTGACAAGAAATTAAAAGGTACAAGTAATGAAAATGGTGGAAAGACTAATTTTGTCAAAATTAGCTAACAACTACAATATGAAGTCCTAATGATTTATTTATAGGGGAGGAGGAGGATTAGTGGAAGGAAGCTTCCTCCCCTCTTTCCTTTTCTCTTAATTGCGTCATTAAGTCCCTCCTTCTTTTAATCTTCATTAATTGCATACTTAGTCCTTTTCTTCTAATCTTCTTTAAACTTGGACTTAAGGGACTTTTGGCTTCGGGATTTCTTTGAACTCGTCTTTAAATTCTTCAATAAAATAGGCTTGAATTCTTCGGCTTTTGATAAACTTCCGTCTTTTGACTTTTTCTTCGATAAATCTTCAGAATTGGTCTTGGACTTCCGTTCTTTTTCCACTTTTGATCTTTCGACTTCATCTTTCGTCTTTTTCTTCGATAAAAGCCCGTGAATGCCGTGTTTTCTCCACTTTTCACCTTTTCGTCCTAAATCACAACAAAAACACAAACCACGCATAATTCCGACATAAATGACATAAAATACACGTTTTGGCTCGGTTATTATTGTAATTAAGTGGTAAAAAGGATGGGTGTTTTCACACCTATCAATCACACGACTTCACAAGTGCGTGTGCATCACGATAGATAGAAGGCCAAAAGAAGCCGGCATCGAATACTTTCTTAGCCGTAAGATTAGCACCGTGGTGACCACCCGTGGGTCCCTCGTGACAAGCTCTAAGGATGTTAGAAGCTTCGGCACCAAAAACACAACGTCGAACGAGTTGATCCGCACAAACCCGAAAGAGATAAGGGTCGTCCCAAAAATAGAACTTGACGTCACGAAAGAACTTTCGCTTTTGTTGTGTCATCATACCCTTGATTATGAAATTGCCCGCATGGTAATTTGCAATGTCGGCAAACCATGGGGTGGTGTCTTTAGAATTCTCTACACCGAGAGTCTCGAGAGGAAATGTTTCGGTGATTTCCTTGTTCTCGAAAACATCTTTGTGAGGATCTTCTAGACGAGAGAGATGATCGGCCGCTAGATTCTCGGCTCCTTTTTTGTCAAGCACGGTGACATCAAATTCTTGGAGGAGGAGCATCCAACGAAGCAATCTCGGCTTAGCATCTTGCTTAGCTAAGAGATACTTGATAGCCGAATGGTCGGTATACACGATGCTTTTAGCTAAGACGAGATAAGGTCGGAATTTCTCAAAAGCATAGACTATGGCAAGGAATTCCTTTTCCATTGTGGTGTACTTTAATTGAGCCTCGGTCATCGTCTTACTAGCATAATGGATAGGACGGAAATGCTTTTCATAACGTTGCCCTAAGACGGCCCCAATAGCATAATCACTTGCATCGCACATGATTTCAAAGGGTAATTCCCAATTAGGAGAAACAAGAATGGGAGCTTCGGTAAGTTTCCTTTTAAGAGTTTCGAAAGCTCTAACACAATCCTCATTGAAGTTAAAAGGAGCGTCCTTCTCGAGAAGGTGTGTCATAGGTCGAGATATTTTCGAAAAGTCTTTGATGAAACGATGATAAAAGCCCGCATGGCCTAGGAAACTCCTAACTCCCTTAACGGTTTTGGGATGAGGTAACTTGGCGACGACGTCTACCTTAGCTTTATCGACCTCAATCCCCGCTTTCGAGACCTTATGTCCTAAGACGATTCCTTGTTTACACATGAAATTATATTTTTCCCAATTAAGCACAAGATTGGTTTCTTCACAACGTTTTAACATTTGCTCGAGATTACATACACACGACGTGAACGAATTTCCAAACACCAAAAAGTCATCCATAAACACTTCCATCGACTTCTCGATCATATCGTGAAAAATAGCCATCATACATCGTTGAAACGTACCCGGTGCATTACAAAGTCCGAAAGGCATCCTACGATAACCAAACGTTCCATAAGGACACGTAAACGTAGTCTTCTCTTGATCACGAGGGTTGATAGGGATTTGAAAATAACCGGAAAAACCATCTAAAAAGCAATAGAATTCATTTCCCGCGAGTCGCTCCAACATTTGATCCATGAAGGACAAAGGAAAGTGGTCTTTACGAGTGGCGTCATTTAACTTTTGGTAGTCAATACACACCCTCCAACCGGTCACAACACGAGTGGGAATTAACTCGTTGTTTTCATTAGGCACAACGGTCATCCCTCCCTTTTTAGGGACACAATGGATTGGGCTCACCCATGGGCTATCGGAGATAGGATAAATCATTCCCGCGTCAAGGAGTTTTAAAACTTCCTTTTTAATGACATCGTGAATTTTGGGGTTTACCCTTCTTTGACTTTGAACTGCGGGTTTGTAGTCCTCCTCCATTAAAATCTTGTGAGTACAAAATTTTGGGTCAATACCCTTAATGTCGGAAATTTTTCACGCAATTATCCCTTTATGAGCTTTAAGAACTTTTAAGAGATTGGTTTTTTCATCATTAGCAAGACCTCTTGCAATAATAACCGGCAACTTGTCATCCCCTTCCAAGAATGCGTATTCAAGGTGAGATGGAAGATCTTTCAATTCAAGGATAGGTGGTTCCTCGATTGAAGATTTTTGCTCAACACTCATAACTTCCATCGGCGGAAGAAATGGTAGAATAGAAGTAACATCACTAATAAACACCTCATCTTCATTGTCGATTTCTTTGAAGTGAAATCGCCTCCTTGGAGTGGAGTGAGATTTGGTGTAGAACTAGAAAGAATCGGATCCAAAATAGTGGGATTGCCACTTGACGAGCTATCGGAAAAACCTAACACTTCTTGTGAAAACTCATCGCAAACCACATCAACTAAGTCAATGTGATTGATGGTAGCGATAGCATAAACATGAGAAGGTTTTGAGTTTTGAGTAGCGTTTATAACAAGTTCCTCTTCGTTGAATCTCAAAGTGATAGTTCTTGCATGAACGTCGATAAGAGATCTCGAGGTGTCTAAAAATGGACGACCTAAAATTAGAGGAACTTGAGGATTCGCGGGGATGTCAACTACTATAAAATCAACGGGATAGTAGAACTTCCCCACTTTCACGAAAACATCCTCGGCTACTCCACATGCTAAAATCGTAGAATGATCGGCCATCTCGATAGACATGTTCGAAGGAGTAAGAGCCGGAAGCGAAAGCCATTTCCAAATGGAAAATGGCATCAAAGTAATGCTCGCACCAAGATCGGCCAAGGCGAGGCAGTCATTCATATCTTGTATGTCACAAGGA
Source organism: Glebionis coronaria (assembly GCA_025667525.1). Taxonomy (NCBI): domain Eukaryota; kingdom Viridiplantae; phylum Streptophyta; class Magnoliopsida; order Asterales; family Asteraceae; genus Glebionis; species Glebionis coronaria. Next base: position 264,267,838 of record CM046881.1, on the reverse strand, counting down.
ATGAGAAACTTTCCGGGGTCACCAACTTTTTCCGGTATGCGGTTAAGATAAACCGAAGAACAATTAGCAAGCTTTGAAAGCTTTTCCTTATCGCTCATCATACTTTTAAAAGTGGAAGCGAAACGAGGCATATATAACAACGCGTCGGCTAAACTCACATCAAAATGCACTTGTTGAAACATTTTTATAAAAAGCTCGATTTGTTGTTTGTTACGTTCTTGCAATTTCTTTTTGTTTCGTCTCGAAGGGTAAGGTAAGGGTGGTGTGGGTTGGACATTAGGCAACGGCCTTGGAAACTCGGGTTCCATGATTGGTATTGGTTCAACCGTAGGTGTGGTATGAGCGGTACTTTGTGGGCTTGTGATATGCTCCTTTTCGACCATTACCTCGGGCTCTTTCTCGATTTCCTTCTCTGTAGAAGTACATGAACGAGAGATTGGTTCCTTGAAAATTATACCACTTCGTGTAGTAATAACCTTCATTTCTCCCTTCAGGTTCGCAATGGTATCACTAGGAAGACCACCCGAGGAAGAGGGTTTACACATGATTGCTTCAAACATTTTTGCCATTCGGTCTTCAAATTTTGATTGCCTTAAATCCGCTTTTAACAATTCTTGCTTAATCTCATGTTGTCCTTGTTCCATCTTTTGTTGATTTTGTTAAAGACGTTGAACATTTCCTTCCATTTTATTTGCATGAGTCTTAAGTTCATTAGCAAGTTCGTTTTTAAGGTCGTTTTCAACTCGGATCTTAAGCTAATCATCTCACGTTGCATATTATCAAATTTAGCATCATTTGCTTTAGCATAATCCAAAATTTCTCCTTGAAGATTTTTAGTGTGAGCATTTTGAAAACCTTGTGTAGTGTTTTGAAAATCACGGTTTTGGTTTTCATTAGTAACTTGTCCATTCCCACTTTGATAATTCCCTTTGTTGTAGTTACGTGAATTGCCTTGATAATTACCACTTTGGTTGTTGTTTCGATAGTTATTAGCATTTTGATTTGGTGGAGCTTGATTTGGGCGGGAACCTTGGCCGTTTTGGTTTTAAGTTCCCGTTGCTACGTAAGCACTCGAAGTGTTACCACCGGCGGTAATGCACTCGGAAAGATCATGAGCTCTACCACAAGACAAACAACTCTTATCAACCGCTTTAACCGAAGCGGAATTCAAAGCATCTTGTGCTTTCCAATGAGTCATAAGATTTGAAAACCTATCGAAAAACCGATTTTCCTCATTAGCTTCATCATGTAAGGCATTAATGCTACGAGAGGATGACGACGACGACGAACCCATATTGGAAACACTCGGTGTGTTACGAGGGTTGTAAACCTTAGATCTATTCTTGATAATATTTAAAGCTTCATTGGTCGTTTTGCACAAAAAATTACCACCCGCGGCGGCATTCAAATAATCCCGTTCATGATAATTAAGCCCATTATAAAAAGTATCAACTTGATGTAATTCCGAAAAATCATGGTGTGGACATTCATGTAACATTTCCTTAAATCGTTCCCATGCCATTGAAAAACTCTCATTATTTCGTTGTATAAATCTTGAAATCTCATTTTTCAAATGTGTTGTTTTAGATGGTGGGAAAAATTTGTTCACAAACTTAGAAACGAGATCACCCCATGTCAAAATTGAATTTGGCGGTTCTTTCTCAAGCCAAATTTTAGCGGGTCCATCTAATGAGTATGGAAACAACATCATCTTAATGGCGTCATGTGGAACATCCTTAAACTTGCTAGTTGCGGTGAGACGATTAAAATTCCTTATGTGGTAATGCGGGTTGTCTTTCTCATGACCTCTAATATTATTAGCTTGCAACATTGACATTAAACCCGTCTTAATCTCGAAATTCTCCACAAGGATAGCGGGAATCACAATGGCCTCTCCAAAACCCTCGGTGGGTGCTTGAAGCAACTCCATCATAGTACGATTAGCCATGACGACTTCTTGTTCTACAATAGGTTCAACAATTGGAGTTTGTTCTTCAATCAACGTCTCTTGATTTCCTTGACTTTGACGATGTTTACGAGCTCGTTTTGCTTGACTACGAGTTCGCATAAACTTCACATAGAATGGGAGGTGAGCAAAGAAGATTCTTTTTGGGTGTTTTGAGAATTTTCAATTTTTTTTGTGTTTTTGATTGTTTTTAATTTTTTTGGATTTTGGTGTATCTTCGTAGACAACAATCTACCAAATCTCTCCTCGAATAAAACTCTTGATTAAAGAAGCCTTAAAAGAATGAAAACGATCATGTGGAGTGAACGCCTTCGAATGACTTTAGAACTTTGGTGAAAACCAAATTGTTCAAGAGGGTTTAATCACAAAGAAAACCAAGCAAATATATATGATACGTAATTATACTTTGGGCGGCAAAACCCTCGATTAGCCTTCAATCTCAAAATACTCACAAGCAAGCGGGGAAACGAGGCGGCGTGAAGCACTTAAGAGCCTTTTTCCTTAGGGTATATTTTATAATACCCGCTTTATACCCACCTTATAGTTTGTATTTTTCAAAATCGAGCTTCACGAAAGTATTTATCTATTTTTGCCTTTTTATTTTGTTTGAGATTCGAATACAATAACTAGGACATCAAATCCCAATTAAGGTTGTGTTTTCACACTTTTGGAGATATTTTGAATTGATTGTGATACTTAATACAATATAGTAATAATAATTTCACAAGAAAACAAAAAAAAAACCGATAATACGTATTAGTAGATTTCTACTAATACAAATACTATTTATGGTTAATATTAAAAACAACAAGACAAATTAATCATGACACACCTCCCCGGCAGCGGCACCAAAATGATTGTAGTGATTTACCCCACCTTTAGGAAAACGAGGTAAATAGGGAAAGTATTAAGTGATGATTTAGGAAAATCAAACACTAATGACCCAATGAAGTTCAAGTTCGTTTCCCAAGGAGGTATATGTGTGTAACTAAGATGTAACAAGATTTGAGATTAATATTGGATAGAAGGGGATGAGAAAAGAGAATGAGGAAGACGTGAAATTAATTACTACTACGACTAAACGTAAAACCGTAAAAATAGCTAAAATAAAAATTAATTCTAAAAATTCCCAAAAATTTACCAAAAATCAAATAAAATAAACTAAGAGTTTACTAATGATCAAAACTTTTTCAAACCTTTTAATTAATTAAATATTAATTTTTTAATGCTAATTAAAGCCCTAAAAATCAAATTAATTATTAAAAAGCCCAAATAAAGATTTTTTCAATTGGTAAACCTATAAAATGACCTAAAAAGATTAAAAACTATTTTTAGAAATTTTCAAACTAATAAAAACTATTTAAAATAATTTAAAAACTATTAAAACTTAAAATAATTATAAAATTTAATCTAAAGATGATAAAATTAATCTTAGAGTTGCAAAAATCCTATTTTAATGTATTTAAGCTAAGATAAATATAAAAAGTGCAAAAATGTGAAATTTGAAATTTAATAATAAAATAATATTAAAAATCCAAAAATTATAGAAAATTCTAAAAACTTGCAAACTAGTTTATTTTAACCTAAGTAATCAGAAAATAAAAGTGAAATTACAAAATTACCCCTAATGGGCCCCAAAATGGGATAAAAGCAAAATCAGTCAACCTTAATGGGCTTTTTAGCCCAAAAAGTCAAACAAGGCCCAAATGACCTGAAAAAGCCCTATCTGACCCAAAATTTAATTCTAAGCACAAAAGTCTGAAGGCCCAAAAGCTGAATATGAGCTTATCACAGCGTAAATAACAAACAGCTTATTCTTATTGGGCCAATAAGCCCATTAAGCAATAAGCCAATGCCATAAGCTCTGCTTAACACACAACCTTCTTTTGAGATGCCTAAGAGATCTGTAAATTTTTTTTTTGAAAAATCTCACTCAATAAGCCAGAAATAAGCAAAATAGAAATCCACTAAACGACAAAATAGTCAGGTTAGAGTTCTAGGGCGTTTCAGAAGCTCTGGTTTGTTGCAAAAGCTCACAAATAGCTTAACTAAGAATAATTGATGAGACTGCTTTTATACATAGTCTCATCATCCAAATTGGGCTTAAAATGCATTAAATATCATTAAAACTGCCAAATATATGCTCGTGTTTGTTGCTTGTGTATTATAGGTACGGATATTGAGGAAAAGACAAAAAGATCACAAGAATCAATCAAAAACGAACACGAGAAACGAAGCCGCACAAAGAACCGGACCCGAATCATGATTTTCCTATCAAGTCCTTAAAGTTTGAAGATTTGGCAAGAATGGTCCCTCAACTTTTGAAGACTTGTCACTTTTGACCCTTGTAAATCTCTATTATTACAAGATTGGTCCTTAAGTTTCAAGAAAATACCATTATGGCCCTTGAAGAATGCAATTATAACATAAAAAGCCCTTGTATTTATTTTGCCAAAAGTTTGGTGGCCAAAGTGAAAAGATGGAAACTTATATTATAAAGGGATTTGAACTTTTTGGTTGTTTAAACTTAAAAGACAAGAGAATGAAAGCTAGAGGGCCATTTGGGGCAGACACACAAACTTCACCCCACCACTCTTTGCTTGACACGTCATCCCCCACTCACACTTCAGCCAATCACACCCCTCCTCCTCTCCACGTCAACAATCCACCCACACTTTATTTTTTAAAAACATAATTCGGTTTTATTTTGGTGGCAAACAGATTTTCAAAAACTTAATAACCCCTAAACAAATCTAACACCCCCTAATCCCATATTCATCACCCCTTAAACCCTAATCCTACCCAGCATAAATTGACCTAAATCCAAAGGGTTTTTGCCCCAAGATTTCCAGATTATTAATTAATGATGAGTTAAACAAAACCCACTCACTTAGTCCCTTTCCCGTGACCCCCATGTGGACCCCCGCCCTTCCCCTGTCACCCCGTTTATGGCAAAGAAAGAATCAAGCCAGGATATCAACAGCTCTTGTGATTTTCTTGGTCCCCAAGTGCAAATAAACGTTCAAGATCAATTCTAATAGCCTGGCAACATCACATGGATGATTTGACCAACTTTTCAAGATTCTTCAAAGGGCAGCTTGGGCATTTTACTGATTAGGGTTTTGCATCTTTTGTAATATTTTATTTTTAATTCTAGATTGTTCTATGAGTACTATAAAAGCTATGTCGCCTGTGACATTTAGCTTTGTTCCAGATTTTCTTAACTTTTATTGTAATTCCTTTTTAAGTTGAATGAAAGTTGGTATTTTGGTAAAAAGTAATTCCTTTTCTTTATTTAAAAGCTGGTATTTAGTTAAGAAAATCTGTGTTCCTTCCATTTTATTCTTGTTATTCAAGATTTTCATCAATTAAAGATTTTCAGAAAAATCGTGTTTAAGCAGTCTTTTTGGAAAAGTTTTCATAAGCCTAAGATTGGTGACTTGGTGAAGTGAAAGTGGATCCAAGCCATTGATTTCAAGGCTTGTTGGTTTCAAAAGTTTGCAAGTTGTTTCCAAAGTGGTATTTCAAAATTGGGATTTTCAGAAACTTTTCATCATTTTTTTGTGAAGCTTACTGTTCATATTAAGCTAACTATAAGCTTCCTGACAAAATCTTATAGCTGGCTTAATTGAGCTTGGATTGGTCTTTGTTTCTTCAGGTTCAAAAAGGGCTCAATCTTCCATCCTAGTTCTTGTTGATAAGTTTTCTTTGAAGGATCATTCAGTTCAGTCACTATAGCACAACAGCTTATCCATAAGCTTTTAGCTCTAGATAAGCTGTTGAGGAAGATGGCATCAGCCATCCACTTGGCTTGGATGTAAGCCAAGTAGGTAAAGCTTGAACCCTTTTTCATAATTTCTATGGTTATTGTTTATGAATCATTAGGCTGTTGTTTGCTATGTGAAGTTTGTTATCTGTTCTTATATGTTATTATCAAAGGTTATGCATGAATTAATGTAGGTTTTGCATGAGTTTGAACTGTTAGATATTAAGTCTTTTGTTAAAAGTTGATTCTCATCAGTAAAGGGGTGTTTGGATTAGGGTTTAAATTGGTTTTAGTGACATAAATCTTGTTTAAAAACTAGTAAAACACACTTCTTAAGCTTTAGTTAGGTTATAACAGCAAGTTTGAGTTAATTGGTAAGGTTTTAAAACAAGTGCATGTTTAAATTTGGTAAAACTAGCTAAAAAAATCAGCAAGTGCCTTTTCTGCCTGTTTTTGTAGAAATTTGTGCTTCAAATCTGGTAAATTGTTGGAAGATAGGTTTAAGTAGGATTTGTCATTGGTTGTATGTGAATTGGTTAGCTTGTATGCAAGATATGGCCAAGTAAAATTCGTTTTTGTGCACTCTAGACCAGTCACTGTTCATCAAATAGGGCCTAAGCTTAATCAGTCACATTTTTGTGCATTTTGTGTTTGATCTAGTGAAGTGATTGTGTGTTTTTGTGCTATTCTTGACTCCCCACAACCTCACTGGTTGTGGGGGTGCCTTATTGTCCAGTAATAAGCTCAAAATAAGCTTCCCTAAGCTTATTGGTCAACTGACCTGAAATTTGCACTAACAGTGGGAACAAAGTTTCCCCTGCTAATACAATTGTTACCACTGCTCAGCAAAAGGACAAAACCTAGCACATGTCACTTTCAGTCAACTTGGTTTTTTGTCTTTAGTGATCAAAAACAAGAATTAGGACTTGAAACCAGTTTTAATATTTTTCTAATTTAATTTTTGATTTTTCTGTTTAATTAGATTTTTTGTTACTGTTCATTTAGTCTTTTTTACATTTAATAGCTATTTTTAATTACTTTTTAATTTGTGATTTTTGTCTTTTAGTGACACAAACTATTATTTTTCAGTTTCAAAAATTTTCATAGATTTAGAAAAATAATTTAAGATTTTTAGTTCAAAAAGTTTTTACTGTTCACTTTTTATTTATTTTTTAGAATTAATTTAGTTTAATTATGGTTTTTATTATAACTGTTTTTGTCTTTTAGTGAAAAATTTTATATTTTTCAAACTTTTTCATTTTTCTACTGTTCCTTAGTATAAATTAGGATTTTTAAAATTGTCAAATTATTTTTAGCATTATTTTATTATTTTTTATGATTATTTTAGTTTAAAAATAGTTTTTAGTGTTTTAAAAATAGAAAAATAGTTTTTAAAATTTAGGAAAAAATACTTTTTAGTCTTTAAATAATATAAGTGAGTTATTTGTTCCATAAAATAATATTTTGGACACTTTGTTAATTATATTTGATTTTAGGGCTTTAATTAGCATTTAAAATTGAATATTTAATTAATAAAAGGTTTTAAAATATTTTTGTTGGATTTTTATTCTTATTTATATTATTTTAGACTTAGTTTTAACTTTTAATTAATTTTTAGGTTTAAATTTTTTAATTTGTAGCTTTTTACGGTTTTACATGAACGACCTTTTCGTCTTAGTGTAATCCGTCTTCGTAACCGTCATTCTCTTCTTACCCATTTCTATTTTATTTTCTCTCAATCATATAATCACAAACCATTAATCAATTCATTACACAACGCACTAGCCTCCTCGAGAACGAACTTGAACTTATTTGGTCATTAGTGCTCGGTTTTCCTAAACCGACACTTAATACTTGCCGCTTTTACGTACCTTTTCCTAAAGGTCGTATTTTACCACAATCATTTTGGCGCCGCTGCCGGCGAGGCGTGTTGTGTTTTGATTTGAACAATTGTTGTTTTTATATAGCCATAATAAGTATTTGTATTAGTAGCACTCTACTAATACGTATTATCGGTTTTTCGTTTTTTTGTGAATACTATTACTATATTGTATACGTAGAACAATAAATACACAAGTACTCCAAATACGTGAGAAATCACAACCTTGACTTGGGAGGTCATTACCCAATCATTGTATTCGAATCTCAAACCAAAGAAAAAAGGCAAAAATAGATAAATACTTTCGAGAAGCTCGATTTTGAAAATACAAACTATAAGGTGGGTATAAGGCGGATATTATAAAATATATCCTAAGGAAAAAGGCTCTTAAGTGCTTCGCGCCGCCTCGTTTCCCCGCTTGCTTGTGAGTATTTGATTTTGAGAGCTAATCGAGGGTTTTTCCGCCAAAAGTATTACTAAGTATCATATATATTTTCTTGGTTTCCATTGACTAAACCCTCTTGAACGTTTTGGTGTTACACCAACGTTCTAAAGTCATCGAAGGCGTTCACTTCACGTGATCGTTTTCATTCCTTGAGGCTTCTTTAATCAAGAGATTTGATTAAGGAGGAGATTTGTAGATTATTGTCTACCTAATACAATTCCAAAATTCAAAAAAGTAAAAACAATCAAAAATCCAAAAAAATTGAAAAAGTTAAAAGCACCAAAAAGAATCTTCTTTGCTCGTCCCCTCATTGTACGTGACGTTTATGCTAACTCGTAATCAAGCAAGACGTGCACGTAAACAAAAGAACAAAACTCCCACTCCCAATCTTTCTAGTGAGGAGTCTCCTATTGACGAACCCATTGTAAGAGAAGCACCAACCATGGCAAATCGAACTATGATGGAGTTACTTCAAGCACCCACCGAGGGTTATGGAGAGGCTATTGTGATTCCCGCTATCCTTGCGGAGAATTTTGAGGTGAAAACGGGTTTGTTGTCGATGATCCAAAACAACAAATTCCGTGGTGATGAGAAGGACAATCCACACAACCATATCCGCCAATTCAATCGTCTTACCGCCACTTGCAAGTTTAAGGATGTCTCGAATGACTCGATTAAGATGATGCTTTTTCCGTATTCCTTAGCGGGGCCTGCTAAAATTTGGTTAGAGAAAGAGCCACCCAATTCTATATTGACGTGGAAGGATCTCGTGTCTAAATTTGTGAACCAATTTTTTCCGCCCTCTAAGACTACGCATTTGAAAAACGAGATTTCAAAATTTTCACAAGAATTAAATGAAAGTTTTTCAACGGCTTGGAATAGGTTTAAGGAGATGTTACATGAATGTCCTCATCACGGTTTTTCCGACTTGCATCAAATTGACACGTTTTACAATGGACCTAATGATCATGAAAGGGATTACTTAAATGCCGCCGCGGGTGGTAAGTTTTTGCGTAAAACGGTTGAGGAAGCCTTGGTGATAATTGAGAATAGGTCTAAGGTGTATAGCCCTCGTAACACACCGAGTGTTGCAAAATTGGGTTCGTCATCGTCATCATCGTCTCGTAGCATTAATGCCTTACATGATGAAGCTAATGAGGAAAATCGGTTTTTTGATAGATTTGCTAATCTTATGTCCCATTGGAAAGCTCAAAAAGCTTCGAATTCCGCTTCGGTTAAAGCGGTTGCTAAGAGTTGTTTGTCTTGTGGTGGAGCTCATGATCTTTCCGAGTGCATTACCGCGGATGGTAACACTTCGAGTGCTTATGTAGCCACGAGAACTTATAACCAAAACGGTCAAGGTTCCCGCCAAAATCAAGCTCCACCAAATCAAAATGCTAATAACTATCAAAACAACAATCAAGGTGGTAATTATCAAGGCAATCAACGTAACTACAACAAGGGTAATTATCAAAGTGGAAATGGGCAAATTTCAAACCAAAACCAAAACCGTGATTTTCAAACTACCACACAAGGTTTTCAAAATGATCACACCAAAAATCTTCAAGGAGAATTTTTGAATTATGCTAAGGCAAACGATGCTAAGTTTGATAATATGCAACGTGAAATGGTTAGCTTAAGATCCGAGTTGAAAAACGAGCTTAAAAACTAACTTGCTAATGAACTTAAGACTCATGCTAATAAAATGGAAGGAAATGTTCAACGTCTCCAACAAAATCAACAAAAAATGGAGCAAGGTCAACATGAGATTAAGCAAGAATTGTTAAAAGCGGATGCTAGGCAATCTATGTTTGAAGATCGAATGGGAAAAATATTTGAAGCTATCATGTGTAAACCTTCTTCTTCGGGTGGTCTTCCTAGTGATACCATCGTAAACCCGAAAGGAGAATTGAAGGTTATTACTACTCGTAGTGGTAAAACTTTCAAAGAACCCACTTCTCGTCCAAGTACTTCTATGGAGAAGGAAAAAGAGAAAGAACCCGAGGTGGTGGTAGAAAAGGAGCAAATTCCAAGCCCACGAAGTACCGCTCAAACCACACCTACGGTTGAACCAATACCAATACTGGAACCCGAGATTCCAAGGCCTTTGCCTATGCCCCAACCCACACCACCCTTACCATACCCTTCAAGACGAGACAATGAAAAGGCACAAGAACGAAATAATTATCAATTTGAACATTTTATGAAAATGTTTCGAGACTTGCATTTTAATATAAGTTTTGCCGACGCCTTGGTCATGATGCCTCGATTTGCCGCGAACTTAAAAAGTATGTTGAATAACAAAGAGAAATTGCAAAAATCGTCTAGTTGTTCATCGGTTTTTCTTAGCCGCATACCTCAAAAAGTCGGTGATCCCGGCAAGTTTTTAATCCCATGTGCAATACAAGATATGGAAGAATGCTACGCCTTGGCCGATCTGGTGCTAGTATTAATTTGATGCCTCTTGAGATTTTTAAGTCGCTCAATCTTCCCAATCTCACTCCTTCAAGAATGTCAATCGAGATGGCCGATCATTCTACGATTCTAGCTTGTGGAGTAGCCGAGGACGTCTTCGTGAAAGTTAGAAAGTTCTACTATCCCGTGGACTTTATTGTTGTTGACATTCCCATCGATCCTAAAGTTCCTCTAATTTTAGGTCGATCATTTTTGGATACCTCGAGAGCACTTATCGATGTGCATGCTAGGAAAATCACTCTTCGTTTCAATGATGAAGAACTCGTCATAAATGCAACTCAAAACTCCACACTTTCTCATGTGTATTCTATCACGTCTTTGAACAATGTTAGTCCCATAAAAAACATTTGTAAAAAGATTTCAAAAAGAGTTTTAGGAGTTGATGATAAAAATGATATTCCGTCCCCTCCGCCGGTGGAGGTTAAGAGTGTTAAGCCTACGATTCCAATCACGAATGATTCTTCGGATGAGTATGTTGATTCCGATGGGGAAGTTTTCTTTGTTGACAAACGTTACCACCACCTAAACCGAAACGATTTTCAAATGTGAGAATTTTTAGTGTGACTAACATTGCTTTAGAAACACCAAATATTTTTGACATAATTAAGTCGGGTTTTCATAAGGAGAGTTTAAAAGATGAAAAAGGGAAAGATTTTAAATTGGATTTAAAAGATTTTTCTACAATGCTAACTCCGTCATCACCTCGTGTTTTGAGTGCTACAAGCTCGTCTTCTCCTTTTGACGATGCTTTGTGTGGACTTAGTGTGGGGGAAGCCCCTTATGTTCCCTCCCCTTTCTCCACCGAGGACGAGATATTTGATCTCGGAATTGCTTATATAGGGAAATCTCGGTCTTCCACCGATGCAATAAATGGAAAATCTTTCTATTTGATTGGTGCGAGTCTACCTTGAGTAGCTCAATGTTTTTATGACTTACCCATTGTCCCACCCTTCTATTTATTCTCATCTATTTTCTTTAAACCCTTTGGGTTTGTGTTGGCACATGATGAAGTGGCGTTGATTTGTTTTTCCAATGAAAACGAGAACGCCATCTTCGATCCCGGTATTTTGCACCATCAAAGGACTTACTCCTTAATACCGGTTGTTTTTTGGCCTTGTTTATCATGTAAGCCCCACCAAAAATTGACCATACCAAGATAATCCCTAAATGATCACATTTATGGGGATTCGAGTCGAGCTTTTGACTCGGTTATCAAAAACAAGGTGCCTCGTGGGGGAGACCCATGCTTATCCATGTACATATTATTGCTTTCTAATTAGTTTAATGTGAGGGGATTTGTGCCCTTCCAACCTTTGTTTCGTGATTGTTTGTGAAATGTGGTTTTTAGATCATGATCTTCACGATTGGAGCCTCTCGTGTTCGTTTTATGGGAGCACTTGATCGATTGCTTTGAAGACTTTCTCAATATCCAAATGATATATCCTTTGATGTTCTAACCTTAGGTTTATAGCACACTTCATAAACGGCTATTAATTTATTGGTTACACCCTTTCCATGCTAGATTAGGCATTCGACTACGTCTCTAGTATAGGGGTGTTTGCACCCCTAGACTCGAAACATTGAGGACAATGTTTAACTTTAGTATGGGGGGGGGGGGGGGGGTGAATAGATACTTGCCTTGCCAAACCTTCACGCTTTCCAAAGTTTATCTTTTTGTTTATCGTTTTGTTGCAAAATAAGGCTAAAAATGGCCAAATTTTAAAATTTTTCTCATGTTTTATAAGTGTTTGAAGACACGAATGTAGGTTTTCCGATGGCGAGTATAAGAGTAATTTTTGACTCGACCGTGCGTGTTGAGCACTTAGCTTTGGTTCCTTAACTACACATTAGGCTAAGTCTCTTAAATGAGGACGAGAAATGATAGGGTTAATTATAAGTTACTATGCTAAACGTAGAGTACTCGTATTCTTTCAAAAACTCATGTGTTCTCGTTATTTGCTTATTCTCCCTTCGCATGTAAATATTTTTTGCTTAATAAATATTGACTTAGCGGTTTAGTTGGGATTGTTGGGTTTCTAGTCTTTTCTAGTAGCTTCCGTGTAATTAAATTAGGAAGACATTAAGGTATCGTCAGCGTCATGGTTTTGAAGTATTGGCACCCTAATAATCGAAAGCTTCACCCAATAATAAGATTTCAAGTGCTCACCTAAATCTAGCAAACAATTTGAAGCCCCACAAGGCCGAAAAATCTATGCAAAATTGAAAGTGAATCAAGCCTTAATCTCCGAAGCTTTAAAGATCCAAAATTCGCTTTAGCGTGAGGATATACGTCTTTGGCTAATAAAACCACCGATGAGGCGGATAATAAAATGCAAGGCAAGACCGAAGTCATAATAAAAGCTTCATGGCGAAGTTGAATAAAAGATGGAGGTAAACCAAAGATAATAAGGCCCTTCTGTTAGGGGGCGTTTAAAAGTCTTGGTAATAAGTCTCATGTTCAAAACCGTTATAAAATCGTGTTTATCGATTCTTCTTGTCAACTAAATTTTTTGACATCGTTGTCTATTGGGAGGGGTTATTGATTTGATGGTCTTGGTTACACCGTTAGGACTCTATTTGTAGACCTAAATCTCTATTATCGCATAAGTCAAACAATGTATCCTCGCGAAACATTCAAGACAAAATAAAATATAAGAGATACAACTTAGGAATAATGGGAGGATAAGCACGTGATTTGGGCATATGAGTAGTGTTAGCATTACTAACTTATAATGACAATGATCTCGTTGCACGCTTGGCATGGAATTGGGGTGAAAATCGAGGACGATGAAATTATTTCTAACGAAGCATTCACGTGTTCTTATTCTATGAACCTAAACGTCCCATTTTGCGATGAAAATCATACATTATGTCTAAAAGGCAAGTAGAAATAGTAGTGTAGCTAGTTTATCATTCAATAAAGTGAATAAAAATGAATTTTGGAGATGCTACGATACTTTATTCTAGCATTGCGTGAGCGCACGGCAATGGTTTAGTATGGGGGAGTGATGAGACTGCTTTTATACATAGTCTCATCGTCCAAATTGGGCTTAAAATGCATTAAATATCATTAAAACTGCCAAATATATGCTCGTGTTTGTTGCTTGTGTATTATAGGTAAGGATATTGAGGAAAAGACAAAAAGATCACAAGAATCAATCAAAAACGAACACGGGAAACGAAGCCGCACAAAGAACCGGACCCGAATCATGATTTTCCTATCAAGTCCTTAAAGTTTGAAGATTTGGCAAGAATGGTCCCTCAACTTTTGAAGACTTGTCACTTTTGACCCTTGTAAATCTCTATTATTACAAGATTGGTCCTTAAGTTTCAATAAAATACCATTATGGCCCTTGAAGAATGCAATTATAGCATAAAAAGCCCTTGTATTTATTTTGCCAAAAGTTTGGTGGCCAAAGTGAAAAGATGGAAACTTATATTATAAAGGGATTTGAACTTTTTGGCTGTTTAAACTTAAAATACAAGAGAATGAAAGCTAGGGGGCATTTGGGGCAGACACACAAACTTCACCCCACCACTCTCTGCTTGACACGTCATCCCCCACTCACACTTCAGCCAATCACACCCCTCCTCGTCTCCACGTCAACAATCCACCCACACTTTATTTTTTAAAAACATAATCCGGTTTTATTTTGGTGGCAAACAGATTTTCAAAAACTTAATAACCCCTAAACAAATCTAACACCCCCTAATCCCATATTCATCACTCCTTAAACCCTAATCCTACCCAGCATAAATTGACCTAAATCCAAAGGGTTTTTTCCCCAAGATTTCCAAATTATTAATTAATGATGAGTTAAACAAAACCCACTCACTTAGTCCCTTTCCCGTGACCCCCATGTGGACCCCCGCCCTTCTCCTGTCACCCCGTTTATGGCGAAGAAATAATAAAGCCAGGATATCAACAGCTCTTGTGATTTTCTTGGTCCCCAAGTGCAAATAAACGTTCAAGATCAATTCTAACAGCCTGGCAACATCACATGGATGATTTGACCAACTTTTCAAGATTCTTCAAAGGGCAGCTTGGGCATTTTACTGATTAGGGTTTTGCATCTTTTATAATATTTTATTTTCAGTTCTAGATTGTTCTATGAGTACTATAAAAGCTATGTCGCCTGTGACATTTAGCTTTGTTCCAGATTTTCTTAACTTTTATTGTAATTCCTTTTTAAGTTGAATGAAAGTTGGTATTTTGGTAAAAATTAATTCCTTTTCTTTATTTAAAAGCTGGTATTTAGTTAAGAAAATATGTGTTCCATCCATTTTATTCTTGTTATTCAAGGTTTTCATCAATTAAAGATTTTCAGAAAAATCGTGTTTAAGCAGTCTTTTTGGAAAAGTTTTCATAAGCCTAAGATTGGTGAGTTGGTGAAGTGAAAGTGGATCCAAGCCATTGATTTCAAGGCTTGTTGGTTTCAAAAGTTTGCAAGTTGTTTCCAAAGTGGTATTTCAAAATTAGGATTTTCATAAACTTTTCATCATTTTTTTTTGTGAAGCTTACTGTTCATATTAAGCTAACTATAAGCTTCCTGACAAAAGCTTATAGCTGGCTTAATTGAGCTTGGATTGGTCTTTGTTTCTTCAGGTTCAAAAAGGGCTCAATCTTCCATCCTAGTTCTTGTTGATAAGTTTTCTTTGAAGGATCATTCAGTTCAGTCACTATAGCACAACAGCTTATCCATAAGCTTTTAGCTCTAGATAAGCTGTTGAGGAAGATGGCATCAGCCATCCACTTGGCTTGGATGTAAGCCAAGTAGGTAAAGCTTGAACCCTTTTTCATAATTTCTATGGTCATTGTTTATGAATCATTAGGCTGTTGTTTGCTATGTGAAGTGTGCTATCTGTTCTTTATATGTTATTATCAAAGGTTATGCATGAATTAATGTAGGTTTTGCATGAGTTTGAACTGTTAGATATTAAGTCTTTTGTTAAAAGTTGATTCTCATCAGTAAAGGGGTGTTTGGATTAGGGTTTAAATTGGTTTTAGTGACATAAATCTTGTTTAAAAACTAGTAAAACACACTTCTTAAGCTTTAGTTAGGTTATAACAGCAAGTTTGAGTTAATTGGTAAGGTTTTAAAACAAGTGCATGTTCAAATTTGGTAAAACTAGCTAAAAAATCAGCAAGTGCCTTTTCTGCCTGTTATTGTAGAAATTTGTGCTTCAAATCTCGTAAATTGTGGGAATATAGGTTTAAGTAGGATTTGTCATTGGTTGTATGTGAATTGGTTAGCTTGTATGCAAGATATGGCCAAGTAAAATTCGTTTTTGTGCACTCTAGACCAGTCACTGTTCATCAGATAGGGCCTAAGCTTAATCAGTCACATTTTTGTGCATTTTATGTTTGATCTTGTGAAGTGATTGTGTGTTTTTGTGCTATTATTGACTCCCCACAACCCCACTGGTTGTGGGGGTGACTTATTGTCCAGTAATAAGCTCAAAATAAGCTTCCCTAAGCTTATTGGTCAACTGACCTGAAATTTGCACTAACAGTGGGAACAAAGTCCCCCTGCTAATACAATTGTTACCACTGCTCAGCAAAAGGACAAAACCTAGCACATGTCACTTTCAGTCAACTTGGTTTTTTGTCTTTAGTGATCAAAAACAAGAATTAGGACTTGAAACCAGTTTTAATATTTTTCTAATTTAATTTTTGATTTTTCTGTTTAATTAGATTTTTTGTTACTGTTCATTTAATATTTTTTACATTTAATAGCTATTTTTAATTACTTTTTAATTTCTGATTTTTGTCTTTTAGTGACAAAAATTATTATTTTTCAGTTTCAAAAATTTTCATAGATTTAGAAAAATAATTTAAGATTTTTAGTTCAAAAAGTTTTTACTGTTCACTTTTATTTATTTTTTAGAATTAATTTAGTTTAATTAGGGTTTTTATTATTACTGTTTTTGTCTTTTAGTGAAAATTTTTATATTTTTCAAACTTTTTCATTTTCTACTGTTCCTTAGTATAAATTAGGATTTTTAAAATTATCAAATTATTTTTATCTTTATTTTATTATTTTTTATGATTATTTTAGTTTAAAAATAGTTTTTAGTGTTTTAAAAATAGAAAAATAGTTTTTAAAATTTAGGAAAAATACTTTTTAGTCTTTAAATAATATATGTGAGTTATTTTTTCAATAAAATAATATTTTGGATATTTTGTTAATTATGTTTGATTTTAGGGCTTTAATTAGCATTTAAAATTGAATATTTAATTAATAAAAGGTTTTAAAATATTTTTCTTGGATTTTTATTCTTATTTATATTATTTTAGACTTAGTTTTAACTTTTAATTAATTTTTAGGTTTAAATTTTTTAGTTTGTATCTTTTTACGGTTTTACGTGAACGACCTTTTCGTCTTAGTGTAATCCGTCTTCGTAACCGTCATTCTCTTCTTACCCATTTCTATTTTCTTTTCTCTCAATCATATAATCACAAACCATTAATCAATTCATTACACAACGCACTAGCCTCCTCGAGAACGAACTTGAACTTATTTGGTCATTAGTACTCGGTTTTCCTAAACCGACACTTAATACTTGCCGCTTTTACGCACCTTTTCCTAAAGGTCGTATTTTACCACAATCAATAATCAATCAAGAAAATCACAAATAGCCAAGTAGAATAAGCTGTGTGAACCAATAAGCTGGCTGAAAAAGTCAAATAAGCTAGTTTTCTAGCAAAAGCTTAACCAAAAGACTTGTAACCTTCCAGACTTGTTATTAAGCTGAGAAAAATGAGTTCTATTACAAAAGCCAAGTTGTTGCATGTACCAATAAGCATTTCTAAAAAATAAGCCAAATTGTGCTTATTTGACCAAAAGTCAAAGTACTCAAAAGTTAACCAAATGATCAGAGATGGTATAAGAGCTTGTTATAAGCAATTTTTGTGAAGAACTCAAGGAGGAGTCCTTTTGAATCAAGAGGTCAGTTGACCTTTTGATGACAGATTTTGGCAATAAGGGCTTAATAAGCCAGTTAGCTTATAAGCCAAATACAAGACACACCAAATAGCAAAATCCACTCACAAGCAGCACATAAACAAGATCCAAGCAACAAAACCACAAGGCATACACTAGATTCTCAATTGCAAGCACCAAATGAGGTGGTCACTTTGCTGATGCAAATGACCACTTCAGCCAACTTTGATGAGCTATAGCACACTCAATAAGCCACTAAATTCAACAACCATATAACCAATAGATAGCTTATCACCTAAACTATCCCCAAACCTGATTTCAGACCTTAGATCCAACAAACAAAGAAGTTATTGGATCTGATGTGTTTGACCAATTCCAAAACACCTTTTATCAGATTTTTGCAAAACTTGAAATACCTTTTCTAAACTTTCAGAAACTAAAACAAGGACTAAAACTTGTTTAATATGACTTGTTTAGACTTCCCAAACCCTAAGAACCAAGGCACAAGGCCACAAGGCCTTATGAACCAGTAATCCCAAACAATCCTTTATTAAGCACTTTTCAAACAAACTTCTTAATCCTTCAAACAACCTACTGATTTTAATGATCAAATAGCTACACTAGGTGACAACTAACTGCTACCAACCATAAAACATAAAGCACAAACACAAAATCACCAAATCACATAGCAAAACATAAAACAGACCATAACTTGTGATTTTTTAGAGGAATCTTAACAAGAGCTTATACCTGTCCTCCACAACATCCTAGGAGGACCAGCAATGCTCCTTGGACCTTGTTCAACAACTAGAACAAGACCAAGGTACTTCAACAAGAAAGATGAATGACTGCCTTGGTTGATGTTTCAAAGCAGAAACTCAAGGGCTTGATTTCTTCAACACAATGAACAAACAGCCCAACCAAAGGCTCCAATCCCTTCACAAGCTTGGTGTCAACAAGCTTATAAGAGCTTATAGCTTTTGGTCAAGGATTAGTACAAGCAAAATAACAAAATCAGAAATCACTTTTCAAGCTTTTTTCAAACTTGAAAACCTTACCAAACATAAACGTCCTTGAACCACAAGATTCAAGCACACTTATAACATATAATGGAACTCAGAATTACCCTTAAACAATACCAACTTTCAAAAACACAAAAAGGAATTACAATTTTCTCAAAATACCAACTTTTATAAAATTTAAAAAGGGATTTCAATGTTTAAAAGGTAAAACTGGAACAAGGCTCTCTCACAAGTTGAGGAGTCCTTATATAGGCCACAAAGGCTGAGATTACAATGAGAAAACCCTAGCTATGAAGTCCCTAAAATGACCTTGAATCTTCTAGACTAATTTTGATATTGAGCTATCCAAATGCATCCAAACGTTCATTTTAGCTTTCTAGTTAAGCATTGAGTGTGAGCTGTTGATTTTCACACCTGACATTCCTTGGAGGTTAAGTTGTGATGTGATGGGTGGACGTCTTGAATGGTGGGGCACTTTGGTGAGTGGGAGTGAGGGTTTTGGGTGTGGGATGAGTTTCTGCATGTGTGAATCAAGCGTGGGTAAGGGTAATTGCATTTTACCCTTTGTTAAGTGGAAGGTAATTCTGGGTGGGATGAATGGTGAATAGTAGTAATTTTGATCCGAAAAGGGTTGGATGTGGTGTTTGGCGCGTGTTTGTTCGATTTGAAGTTTGGGAATTGATAATAGCAGCCCTTGTGTTTTGATAAATATGGTAAAACAAGTTTTCAGCCAACAAAACACGTTTTTCTTTGTAATGAAACTTTCTCTTTTCATACTTTTGCCCCAAAACTTTTGCAAAAGGTAATCAAGGGTTATTTTTGCCATGTTTGAATATTTGAGGGACTGATTTTAGACTTTCTTGATCTTCAAAGGTCTTCATTGGTTCTTTGACTTTATAAGGGACCATAATTGACAAATTAGAATTGATGAGGGACTAATCTTGCCATTTCTTCAAAGTTGAAGGACCATTTAGTAATTTTGACAAACTTAAGGGACCAAACTTGTAATTATGAATATACAAGGGTTTTAAGGGTCATTTCTTCATATTTTGAGGATCAATCTTGTACATCTTCAAATCTTCAAGGGTTAATCTTGGATAAATCATGAACTAGGGCCCGGTTCTTTGTATGGCTTCGTTTCTCGTGTCCGTTTTTCCTTGTTTCTTGTGATCTTTTGTCTTTTTCACGATATCCATACCTAAAACACACAAGTAAACAAATACAAGCATATATATGGTATTTTATGATATTTTTATGCATTTAAAGCCCGAAAAGAACGATGAGATCATGTATAAATGCCATCTCATCAGCTACATAAAAGGGTACATGTATAAGTATTCTGTTTACTGAGTCCGTAACTGATTATAGTATGTCTTGACTTATTTTATATGTTTTAGTCTTGTTTTACTAATTTTAATGTTATATTTGTTGGGTCAAAAAGTTGATGTGGCAGAAACTCAAAAATGAAGAAAACGTGAAGTATTTGTCTAGGCGTTGACAAGAGCATTCCAGGCGTTGACATGTACAATTTAGGCGTTGATGGAATCAAGCATTGTCAAGAGCAATTCAAGCATTGTCACATGTAATTCAAGCATTGACAAAACATAGACAAAGAAGCTTATGGAAGCTTCTATTTAGATAAACATGCAAAAGATATTCTGCATAAGTTTATTTAAATAGAAGATTTACTTGTTTATTCATCATTATCTCTTGTAAACCCTAATCCTTACACTATAAAAGGAACCAAGGTTTTATTCATTCAATTCATTCACAATGTAAACCTAAAGTGTGTGTCGACTAGACGTGGGATTCAATGTATACACGTCTAGTGATTGTTGATTATTAATATAATTAGCAATCCATGTGTTTTAATTCATGTTATTGTGCCTAAACACCTTGTTAATGGTTGTTGTTCTAATTCCGCTTTGATTTGTTAATCATATGAACAATGATCATTCCTAGTAGCTTAAAAGATCCGGAAACCAAGGTTTCCACAATTGGTATCAGAGCCTCGTGGCTTGTGATGCTAGGACCAACAAGGTGTTCGTGTTTGGAGAAGAAAAGAAAAATCCGTATAGGTTTTTCTGGGCGATTTTGTGTGCGCAACAGTATTCAGAAGGTCATAACTTTTGATTGAACCGTTGGATCGTCACGAAATTTTATATGTGTGTTCTACATACATAGATCTAAACATCCACCGGAGGGATTGTCGAGTTTTATCCCCAGGCAAAAGTTATTAGGCGTCAAAGTCAGCAGTAGGAGGAATGCAGTTTTCTGTGGACAGCCATGTTCAAAACACGATCTCTCCTTCGTTAACCATTGGATCTTCGTGATTTTTGAACTGTAGATTCTTGGCACTTGTGTCTTGAATCTCACCAGAGAGATCTTCGATCTGAGCCCTAAGGAAGAAGTTATTCGAGGTCGAAGTTGGCTGCATAATGAGGTATGAAATTCTTAGTTCACATAAAATAATGAGTTAGGGTTTCCTCCAAACCCTAAATCAATTATAAACAGAAAAAGAGGGTTTCATAGCTGTTGAAGATTCGATCTAAGGATGTGTTACAAACCCTAATTAGGGTTTCGATGCATAATGTTATAAACCCTAGATCGACTAACGTTATGTGCTGTTTGGAAGAAGAACAGAAAGGGCTGTTATGATCTTGAAAGCCATTAGCAGCAGATTATTAGGGGTTCTTAAACCCTAAATTCATCTTACTTAAACTACAAGCAGTATACATGTTTTGATCTTGCGCATCATGGAGTAGAAGCAATAGATATTTTAAACGATTGATGCTTATATTAATAAACATGTGCTACTGGATGTTTGAAAAAGGATATCACGTGAAGGTTAAACGCGTTCACACGGCCAAAGGAAGACTTTCTATTCACACGATCAAAGCTTAAATACAAGATATTTGTGTTACTGATTTTAATTCGAATCCTCTACATGCTAGTCTACGATTACTCACATGGGGCTAAGTCATTCGATTCTGATTGGTTATTCACATCTATGTTCACACGGTTTGAAAGTTTTGATTGGTTGTTTAGCATGTTCACACGATCAAAGTAAGCTAGTGACGTGAAGATTAAGTCTGTGTTCACATGAAGCAAGATTTTTCATTGGTGGAAAGAAGTCTGTGTTCACACGATTAGTTATGGTGTACCTGCGGTTACATGATCAAAGCCCATTCAAAAGAATATTAAGATTAAAAGACGTGTGATATATGGTCTGATTTCTGGCATGGATGTGACGCTGAAAGAGTATGGTTTGACGTTGATAAGAATGGACGCTGACAAGGTTTATGGTTGGCGCTGACGTTTGTAATTCAGACGCTGACAGGAAGAATTTTGACGTTGACAGAATAAGTCAACGCTGATAGAGTTGACAGTGTCGTCCGATATATGAACTTCAACCCTGATAGGTTTTGTCCGATATTGGACAATACATCTGCCAAAGATATTGGACAGAAGAGGATATTGGACAACACAGGAATCGCTGCTGTTTGAGAAAATTGGTACATTTTTAGCACACAAAAGGAGGATTATACACACAAAGGTACATGGAATCTCCGTTTTAATATAGAATATCATGATGATATTAATGGCTCGTATATTTTGAAAGGGATTAATGATTTTTAAGTAAGTTAGCAACCATTCATGAAGAATTTTATTAGATTATGTAATCGGAATAGCCTTGTGAAAGAGTTATTCGTTGACAGCTTTTACATATGAAGATATTGACTTGTCATGAAGAGGTGTTAGCTTAAGGGGAAGAATTCTTATGGTAAGTTTGATGATTGAAGAAGATTTTCACGAGTTTGTGTTCTATCATATCTTAAAGTCGTGGACTTCCAGCCACTAACTTTAAAGGTAACTTGTTCGTGCTTTACATGGTTGGTGATGAAGACTTGTCATAACACTTGAAGGAGTTACATTATCGTACTCAGTGTCTCACAAAGGATGAGAATATTGACAAGGGATTGAGGTCTACTTATACATTGCCTAGTATAAGTTCTTAGTCACATGGATAGTACAAGACATGGAACACAAGGTTGGGTTATTCTACTTCTACATCAAAAATATTATATTAATTATTCTTCAAGATCATTACACAGAGCCTACATATGGAGAATCTTCAACATTGCATACATTGTTTACTTCCTTGTTGATGTGACAAAAAGGGGAAGAAATACATGCTACACTTGAGGGGAAGCAATTTGAAGATCATGTACAACTTACAAGAGATACACATAGAAGTTTTGCCACTATCAACTAGGGGAAGATTGTTGGGTCAAAAAGTTGATGTGGCAGAAACTCAAAAATGAAGAAAACGTGAAGTATTTGTCTAGGCGTTGACAAGAGCATTCCAGGCGTTGACATGTACAATTTAGGCGTTGATGGAATCAAGCATTGTCAAGAGCAATTCAAGCATTGTCACATGCAATTCAAGCATTGACAAAACGTAGACAAAGAAGCTTATGGAAGCTTCTATTTAGATAAACATGCAAAAGATATTCTGCATAAGTTTATTTAAATAGAAGATTTACTTGTTTATTCATCATTATCTCTTGTAAACCCTAATCCTTACACTATAAAAGGAACCAAGGGTCATAGGTTTTATTCATTCAATTCATTCACAATGTAAACCTAAAGTGTGTGTCGACTAGACGTGGGATTCAATGTATACACGTCTAGTGATTGTTGATTATTAATATAATTAGCAATCCATGTGTTTTAATTCATGTTATTGTGCCTAAACACCTTGTTAATGGTTGTTGTTCTAATTCCGCTTTGATTTGTTAATCATATGAACAATGATCATTCCTAGTAGCTTAAAAGATCCGGAAACCAAGGTTTCCACAATATTGTATTTATCATGTGTTTTAAGTACTCTGATTATGTATTAACTGATATTCTTACATTATAATGCTTGTTGTGTAATAATAAGTAACTTTCTAAAAATAGCAGGTTTCCTAAAATAGAAAGTTTCCAAAAATAGATTAACTTCTTAAAATAGATAAGTTTCTAAAAATATAAAGTTTCCAAAAATAGTAGGTTTCCTGAAATAGAAAGTTTCCATATTTAGAAATAAGTTGGATTAATAAGCTATTAGTATAAGCTTAGTTTTACTGATTAAATATAGTAAGTCATGTGATTCATAGCATAGTTTATTAATAATGCATGTTAATTTAATAAACTATAAGTTATACGATTTAATTAAATATAAGCATGATTTAACTAAATTAAAGTGTATAAAACTACTTAGGTTAATCATGTATTAATATTTATTAATATAACCTAAGTCATGAAAATTAATTAATTATATTCCATGCTTTTAATAATTAATTAATACTATAGTGTAAATTAAATAATTAAATACTTAGGCTAAAACATGTATTATTTAATTCTAATAATTAACCTAAGTCCATGTTTAATTAAATTAATTATAAGTCATGTTTTAATTAATTTAATTACCTTGTAAAAATAATATACTTGTAAAATTAATTAGACTTGTAAAAATGGTCGTGAACCGAACCCGTGTATTAAATTAAACATGTCGTGAACCGAATCCGTGAAACCTGTGAACCGGCCCGAACCAAACACTCCTAAAAACAGTGGCAACCCGGCTGGGCCGGTTGCCCTGCTTTCGTGACATTGCCACCGGCTGCTGCCGGTGGTTCCCTTCTCTCGGCTAGCCGCTGACACAAAGTTCCCACCTGCAGTTGTCGGTGGTTCCCCTTGCGCTACCTGAGGTTTCCCCTGCTTGACCAAATCAGCCACCGGGTTGGGCCGGTGGTGTTGGTTTGTTGCTGCCGAGAACCAACCAAAGCCACAAGGATACCCCGACGTGAGTCAGGGTCCCTTGTCCCTACTGTCGACCGAACCAAACACCACCAAGACATATTTCTCGGTTGGTGATGCGAACCAAACGACGCCGAGAGCCTTGGGGCTCTCAGTTTGTGTGGCGGCCGAACACAACCAACCCGAAACAACCCTTAATTTTTACCCCTTGATCCCAGACATGTTTTAATTCATGTTTTATTTAATTACATGTTCATGTATAATTAATTAAATAAAAGAAAAAAACAAAAGGGTTTACGGATTACCAAACACGTGGAATGAATGGAGAATGATTACACGAACACACTCCTAGAATTTCTTGAACAAAATCAAATGAAACACCTCATTTGGTGCTTGTGGTTGCCGGCGGCCAAGAGAGAGACAAGGGGTAGGGTTTTTGCAATATTTGTGGAAACTCTGTAAAGTGAAGGTTTCCCTTTTTGATATTTTTAACAAAACAAAAAATAGGCTTGGCCCTTCTCTTCTCTTGGTGTGACAATCCGTCAATTTATGGTCGATATTTTATTCTCAAGTATTATTTAAAAACATTATTTTAATGTTATATTATGAACTCACTTATTTTTGGGAAGAAATTTTGGTTTAAATCTTAAAGTAGCATCGACTACGTCTAAACCAGAGGACTCTACGTTACGTGCTTACGTTTTCATACACCGTTTTTGGTGACAGTCTGACATTTCAGGAAATAAATTTTCTGTGAATATTATTTTAGAATTTAAAATTTGTGTTGGTTCATAAACTCACAAATTTACGAGAAGATACTAGGACTTACGAGTATAATTTAACGTCCTTTACGACTAAATCGGAAACCCTAGGTTTACGTATTTACGCTTTTGAACTCCGTTTTTGATGAGACAGTTTTTATTAGATTCGTTTTGTACCGTTGATTGATAACTTATAAAAACGTTTTTCGTAAAATGGATTGGATGCTCCTCCTGCTCGGGCAGGACTCTCAGACAGACGGCTATGATCGGACAATAGAGTATGTAAGATATAGCTCGTGCCTCTTAGGCTTAACAAGATGGGGTTCGGATGAAAACGGATCTCGCTAATCCAGTCTATTCTCTTTAATCTTAAGTAAAGTGAAGTCAAATCAATGAAGTGAACAGCCAAACCTCTTTGTTTGAAGCTTTGTTTCACCTAATTCGGAAAGAGAACAATAGACTTGCAACTATAGTATAAGAAAAAGCTTCTCTTTGATAGCGGTCATAGGGGAGTTCAGAAAGGGTCTGATCGTAGATAGAGACTGAAACCTGTGCGGGGGTAGGGGCGGATGTAGCCAAGTGGATCAAGGTAGTGGATTGTGAATCCATCACACGCGGGTTCAATCCCCGTCGTTCGCCCATCAATAAATGGACCATTTATTACGGAGACAGAAGACAAACCTAGAAAGCTTTTTTTCTGCAAGTCATCTCGAGGCTTCAAACGCATCCAAGCAATTGGTATCCGATTTGAAGCATAGAAATAGATTCGCGTCGCCTACTTGCTGAAAGCACAAATGAAATGGTCGATCCTGAATTCTATGAAGTTTTTAAGACCTTTTTGAGTTCATAATGAATGAAATGAACCCCCGGATGAGGAGCAAATCTCCCTTCCCTTTTACTAAATCATGGAGAGCCCCTAGTAGTTTACCGGACAAATTGAGTTGTCGTGAAGAAGGGGACTCATTGTACTGAAACGACCCGAGGGTACGCAAATAGAGGAAACTATAATCGAGGAGTACCCGTAATTAAATGGGGATGAGACAAGAATAAAATTGCCCCATCCCCCACTCTTAGACGGCAAGCTTAAGTTAACACCCCTTCATGAGGTGTCAACTTGTTACAACAAGTGATAACACTTGTCCTTCTCTTGTTACAAACCACTTAACCATAACAAAACTAGCTACTATAAACCATTCACTCATTTCACAACATGCAAACAACTCATTTTTTCTCTCCACCCTCCATTTTTTGCCGTCCATATCACCATCACCACCACCACCACCATATTCATCAAATTTTCTACCATGAATCTTATGTTTAACTTGCATAAGATGGAAACCTATAGAAGACTTGAAGATTGGAGGTGATTTTAACATCCAAGGAGGAGATTTGTTAGTGTCTTAGGGCTGATTTCTCAAGGAGTCTACAAATATTTGATGATCCTAAAAGTAGTGTTGATATCTCATAAGATTGGTTACCCAAAACCAAGTCTTGTTCATCATCAATCCCATCTTTTCATCACTTTGGTGGTATAGAGATTGTTCTTCCTATCCTTTTTGTTATTTTAAATATGTAATCTTGTATTTTCTTTCCTAATGTATATGTATATGATGATATATGATGATAAAAATATTGTGTGGGGATCATGTGTTGATAAACTTGGATAAAAAGATGGAAGACTATATGTAAAAGTGGTAAATCTTACTTAATTTAGTAGGCTGTATAAAAACAGTAAACAACCATATGTTAAACTGATAAAATGGTATAGATGAATTTATATACAGCAATTATTAAGACTTGTACACATGTGAGAGTTGGCCATACAATGGAATCATTAAAATGAGTGAGATATGATCAAAACAAAATTGAAGTACCAATCTGAATAGTCTGTTTTGTGAGGACTGTTAGGGACACATAGATTTAGATTGAGCAGTAGCTAAAACTAAGTTAATTGTATCACATAATATGAAGTTTATGTTATCCAAAAATGAGCTTCTATCTCCTTGTAAAACTCAAGATATGATATAAATGGTGAAAGTGAAAGTAAAAATCAGATTTGTTAAATAAAAGTATATAGTATAATATTAGCACTCAAACAAATATCATATAAAATGTAAATTTAAAACCCACTAACTTATATATTACATTTATATAAGTATGTACATTAATAAATAAATGAGACATTTTATAAATGGCAATTTGATCAGTTTTATAAGTTATAAAAACTATATACATGAGTTTTACGTCTTTTCGGCTAAAACTAAAAGATTAACGTTTTTGTTAAATAAAACTTAGACGGTCGGACCCGTCTAATGTAAACTTTTTATAACTCATATACTGATGTATAAGTACATATTACAAGTAAAAACCGTTAAAACCCGAGGTTTATAACATATGGACATTAACGGGCCAAATTAGCCTTATTGGATTATTAACCCAAGTAATTTGGCTAAATACTAATGAACTTACTCATTGGGCTTAACCCACTTGGGCTCAACATGTAAGCATACGGCTGAAGTAAAAAGTATAAAATTGGACTAATAGGATGTAATGGGATTATAATGGGCTTACTGTGCCTTGACATGTAAACAAGTTAAACTAGTGAAACTAGTATAAAAATTTACCAACACATAACACAATAATGTTGAATGAAGATATAAAAACCCACTTGATCATCATCATACTTATAATATCATCATATATATACATAGCCATTGTTTTTATAAAGTCATTGGACAAAAGTCTAAGACGAGTATTATTTGTCTAGGTTTCTGTGATTGAATCACGTACCGTACATCCAAATCGCTGATAACTGCCTTTCCCAATCAACGTCGGTTCATAGCCTCGCACTCTTTTAAATGTTTTTATGAAATGTTTTATAAACCCGCGAGGGAGATAACATGTTAGTTTTGATAAAACAGGACACCATTTGTCCCGATTATTTGCTTATTGATTTGGACCCGGATGATTGTATGACCCGATGAATGATTATATGACCCGATAAATGAAATGAAATGGATTATTATAGTTAGGTTATGTCACTAAAAGTACCATTAGCATGAATTATGAACTACCGGGATTTGGTAGACGCTTATGCATATAATAGTACTATTTGGGGAAGATCACCCCAGTTCGCGCCTTGACGGTTGATCCCCGTCGTGCCACATTGATTGGTAAGCGAATTTATGTATGAGAAGATTTACATAAGCGTGATTATTGTGACGACACACTGTTTTAGATGGGAAAACGAGTTTCGGGTTAGCTACCCGTTGTTTGTGATAGTAAGGTAACAATGTCATGCGGCTAATAATAATCCAACAACACAATCCAATAACGAAAATACTGCTATATGCATTGAATTACGATATATTTCCTGACTAGCAATACGGAGTATTATTATTGATATTATGTTCGTGTTTTGGTTTTACATAACCATATTCATATAACGGTTTTTATTTAACTCTATACAACGATATAAAACGTATTGCATGATCTTTTTGCGACAATGGTTCGTATAATGGTTTTGAAGGCAAAAGCATATATTATGATTTTGAAAAGGATTTGTATAAAATGTTTTTGGCCTATTTTATGGCCTACTATAAAGATTTATACAAAAATAATTTTCGGTAATAATTTTATACCGATGATATATTAATGGATTTCATTAAACTCTATGAATTCACTCGGCGTTTTCGCTGACCCTTTTCTTTTAACATGTTTTATCTCAGGTACTTGAAGGTAATTCTCGGGAAGACGACAAGAATTTATGGCCCGCACTTAAATAATAATTTCTATTCAAATGCTTTGTAAAACTTGTATGAAATACTATGACTTGGGACCTATGTAACTTGATATTTATGAATGAAAAATGCTTTATTATTAAACGTCGCGATTTTTGCGTTGCCTATGATTTGAGTAATGTGCTATCCCATAACACCAACGACTCTTCCGCTGAACTAAAGTATGAATATTTGGGGGTGTTACAGTTTGGTATCAGAGCTCTCGTTATAGAGAACGAAAGATTTTTAAAAACCAAGGTTTTGAATAAAAAATTTCAAAATCTTTTAACTATAAACATTTTTCACAAAATGTATAAAAATGTTTTGACTATAACGGTGCCGAAGAATTCCCGAGTTACCGACAATGCCAGACTGAGAAGTGTTATTTAATATATATATATATATATATATATATATATATATATATATATATATATATATATATATATATATATATATATATATATATATATATATATATATATATATATATATATATATATATATATATATATATATATATATATATATATATATGATGTAATTTTATTACATGATTGTTTGATGATTATTTTAATATTTATACGAGTATTTATAAGACGTGTGTCACAAGAAACCCTAATTCCCCTAGCAAATCAATTGAAGCTATTCCCGTAGGAATTCTAGCTATCCTAGATCTAAACCAAGTTGTGGATATTTATGATTCCAACAAAATGGTTTATATTCGTAGAAATGTTGATAGTAGTTGATTATGATCTTGAAGAAGAATTGGCGAGATAAATCTGATATCGATGTCATGACGATCTTTCCTTACAGAGTGGAGTTTGACAAAACCTTATCACCTAGAAAGGTGTCATCTGATTCGGTGTCACCCAATTCTTAAATTTGAAATCGAAAGGGTGAATGTTGCACTTGAGGCTGTCATTGGAGCCTTTACCCAAAAGCCTCATGCCACTAGTATCTTTCCGAGAAGTTTATTGAATGTGTGAGTCATTTCACACTAGTGACTAATTTGATAACTATTGTTGAAAGAGCTATAGGATTGGAAATTAAGGGTTGTTCATATTGAGATTTTATTGCCCTTTCAAGGTATAAGAATAAGGTTGAAAGTATTGGAGAATGAGGTAAGATTTCGCATTGAGTATAATTTGGTTGAAACTTGAATAAAGTAAAATTTAACTCGTATGGAATATGAGATTGTTAAGAGGAAGTCGTTGAGTCCTGTGATTGAATTATAAAGTTTTAAATGATTGTTGGTTCGTGTTAATGGTTGTTCCTAGGCCATTATCCAATGACGAGGATGCCTAGTGTCCAAGAAATAAATTGAAGAAATCTTCTTCTGAATTAGGACCGATGGATCTTCCGAGACAGGTGGAACACCTAATGACTTTTATAGATTAGTATTCATTGTAGTGTCTTTTAAAAATCCCTAACTTAACTGAGACATCAGTTGGTAGGATGAGTCCTTGGAATTGTATGACATGGCGACACGTAATGTGTTACGATACAACTTTTGACTTGTTTGTGATTAATAAGAAGACTACCTTTGATTGCTAAATCCTACATATATCGATGTTATCTATTTTTTCTTGCTTCTTTCTAATGTTCGCATTAATGATGCAACCATTGAACAAGTACTCATTTCGGATAGAGTTGCATTGTAGATTCTTGTCTTTGTATTCCTTAGTGCCGTCGAGGTCATGAACCTCATGATAAATTGGCTAAGCTCATTTCCTACCATGTCGTAGTTAGTTCTTGGCGAACAACTTTTCATCACTCTTTTGCAGATCACTCATTGTTTTTATAAGCTAAAACAGTATTCCTTGAGAAAAATTGAATTTTCATCACCATATGGATTATTTAAAGTGAAACTTATAAATAATCATTATTGAAATCCAGTTTTTTATGAAACACCTTGGAAAACTTAATTACTTCCATAACGAAGAACATTTCTGTAAATTCGTATTGATTCTTTTTCCAGAATTAAGCATGAAAATATTTTTATTTTAAACATGATGACAAAGTTTTGACGAACTGAGTATTGCATCGTTAATCCTAAAATTGTATATTGTTGCGCGCCTACATACAATTTGGAAGGGACCATGCAAGGCTGATTAGTAGTCACCATGAAATTGTTAATAAACATTACATTTTCTTAGAAGTTGTGAAAGATTAAATTTTATGAGATCTGCAAGAAGTGCAAAAATAGGGACATATTGTTAGAGACACCTACATATGTGCCCGTACCATTTATTTTTCCGAATCGAATTTAGTCATCTATGGATATTGACTTAATTGACAATTGATATCCCCTTCTTGTCCAGTTCTCTCATGGTGAGATTCTTTGGAAACTTATCCAATTACCAAGTGTTGATACCCGACTGGGTGTATTGACGTTCCTATCATTTGTTTTGATTAGGTTTCATTTGTATAACCTAGGTAACGATCCGAGGAGCTTTCGAATGCGTACTCAAATTACGAAAACATAGGATATATTCATATTCGTTAATGTTTTCGTCTGTATCTGATTTGAAATCCTCTCGCGTAAATTATGCGTTGACCTTACTCTTTTAATGTTAGCTATGTCTCTAGATATCCTTGAATTTGTGAAGGATTATGAGTTATTATTAGTCTTTTGAGAAGTTAACATCTTATCAACGGTAATGAAACTGGAAAGTTGGTAGTGCCAGTAAAATGGATTGATTGATGTTATTGTCTTAATTGATGGGAACCCGAGTAGAAATCCCTTAAAAGATAAGATGTTGATTATCAAAAGTGATCTAAATAATTCCCGACGGGTGACCATATCCTGCAATTAGGCTTGAAATTATACCATGAATGGTTGTGAACTAGTCATAGATCTTGTAATCTAGAAAGAACTTAAAGAAAATTTATTAAAAGATGTTCATGTTATTTGAAACTTCTGAGGTATTTGCTGATGAATTACCTAGACTTTCGCCATTAAGGCAAGTTGAATTTGGCATTGATTATGTTCCCGGTGCTGCACCTGTGGCATGTGTACTATACGTTAGCTCCATCTGAACCAAAAGAATTATCGTGCAACTGAGATAGTTGTCGGAAAAAGCTTTTATTCTACCGAGCTCGTCATCATGAAGAGCTATGGTATTATCATTCCTTATATTTGTTGATTACCATGAACTAGGTAAATTGACGATCAAAATTTGTATCCATTACCCAAGATGAAAGATTTGTTCGATCATTTACAAGGTTCTAGCGTATATTCCGAAATTTGATCCACGACATGGTTATCATCAACTTCACGGCGCAAAGAAGATTATCTATTCCAATCACTACATCCAGAACATGTAATGAACATTATGAGTTTCATGTTATGTCGTTTGGATTGACCAATGCACATGTAGCATCCATAAATTTGGTGAATCACGTGTGTAGGCTGTAATTTGATAAATTCATGCTCGTGATCATTAAGGACCATCTGTTTGTTTCTAAGAATAGGAAGGAGTTAATAATCATCTACAGACTGCCCTGAGTTGGCCGAGAAATGAAAACCTATACCTTGAGTATTTAACATGTGATTTAAGGCTTAATCCTTTACATTAAATGACCGTGTAATTAATGATAATAGAATCTATATTGACTCTTCAAAGATTAGAGCCATTTAAGACTTTGGGTTTTACCAAAAAGAAAGTGTAAATATATTTGATAAATATTTTATCAAAGGATTTTTAAGAAATCATTCCTTCATACCCAAATCATTTAACTAAACTCCTGTTTAGGGTTAAGTGTTTGTGTATACCTCAAGACAACCTAAGAGGGATTGAGGAAATCGTTTAAACCAAGACTTAAAACGACAATGTTTTCTTTTCAATTAAGAAAATTTTGACCAAAGTATAACCAAAGATTTTTCGAACATTTACGAATCTTATTAATTATTTTCGATAAATCAACAAAAGTCGTGTTAATTAAATTCAAATTCATTTTGAACATTTTTATATAATTGGTCGAACTAAGAAATTTAAAATTTTTACGTTTACGTTTCATAAAAATTGAATATTTATTATTTAATTACTTTTAATGATTATCGACGCTTTAGACGTCGGATTGAGCAAAACTGGTAAAAATGATAGTTGAGACGAAACTAAAACTTAGAAAATATAAAGAAAGAATTTCTGAGTGAATTGTGGTCATGATAATTATTTCATCAGGAAAGGTGAGTGTAGATATTGACGCATTATGTAGAGAGGATAAAGGACCAATTAGGGTGTGTACCTTAATAATGACTGTGCAAAATAAACTGCCGAGCAATTTAAAATATGGCTGATGCTTGTAAAAAAAATAAGGATAATATAGATAATAAAAGGGGTTCGCGGCTAATGTGAACCATTAGAATTGAGAAGCCGATGGCGTTAAATGTTTTAAAGGCAACTTGTGGTTTCCCAAATGTGGAGATTTTGAGATTTAGTCATGTTGGGATCTCATAAGATTAAGTATTCTATTCTTGTCGTTTCTGATTTAATGTATCTTTATCTGAAGAAGTTGTACTGATGGCAAATTATGAAGGCAGACATCGCCTCATACATTAGTAAATGTCTAACTATTTCAAAGGTCATCATCTGAATTTGATTCGATTTGGGTCATCATCGATAGACTGACCAAACCTACTAATATCATTTCCGTTAATGATAGATTCTTGATGAAGAAATTGACTCTTTTGTATTTAAAGGAGTTGTGTAAGCATGGTGTGCCTGTGTCGATCATCTCTATCAAGATCCTCGCTTCGCATCGAATTTCTAGAGATTTGCTCAGAAGTCATTGGGAACGAACCTTGATGAGAGTACTGTTTACCACCCCAATCGAATGGGACGAGGCAAAGTAACGATACAAAACACTAGAAGTGTTGTTTTATGCTTGAATAAATGACCTTTGGTAATAAACCGTATAATCACTTTCCTTTGGAAAGATTATCATTGATAATTATCGTATTAGGATCGAGATTGAATCTTGTGAGGATCTATGTGTGAGAGCATCTGTAAGCAGGAGTTGGGATGAAGACACCCGACATACACCTATTATGAGTTGGACATGTCTTTTATGTTTAAGGATGCCTATGATGACGAACCTAACCTTACAAGATACCCGACCCGTGAAACCTGAAACGATTGTTGAAATTAGGATCTGATTATTGACTTCCGGTAGCGGGCAAAAGGTTATGTGAATATGAAATTTAGATCTTGAAGTGCAGGATGGGTAGCGAAGTTATGCCAAAAAGTTTCACTTTGGAAAAATGAATTGATGATCTGAAAGATCATGGGAAATGAGTCCCCGTTGTATGGGACCATTGAGATAATGTAAAAGTTGGTTTGAAAGGCATATAAGCTGGATCTACCCTAGGACTTCAAGGGCCGCGTGAATTGTGTTTGTATATCGAACTTGATAAAATGTCAATCAAGTGAAAATCTGATTGTTTCTTAGTAAAGTTTAGATCGGCGAGAAGTTGCATTCATAAAAAACCCGTGAACATCATGGATAGAGAAAGTAAGTCAACATTAAGCCTGATCTTATTCCCCTAGTTATGTTTGATGGAACTCGCGTATTGCAATGAATTACACCTGTGAGGAAAGACCGAATGTGGAGGAAATACCCACATGGCTTTAACTCTATAAGAAGCGAGTAGTAAGATAAATCGATCTTTGAGGACAAAGATCCTGTTTATGGGTAAATGCTGTGACAATCTGTCAATTTATGGTCGATATTTTATTCTCAAGTATTATTTAAAAATATTATTTTAATGTTATATTATGAACTCAATCATTTTTGGGAAGAAATTTGGGTTTACATCTTAAAGTAGCATCGACTACGTCTAAACCGGAGGACTCTATGCTACGTGCTTACGTTTACATACACCGCTTTTGGTGACAGTCCGACATTTCAGGAAATAAATTTATCCGTGAATATTATTTTGGAATTAAAATTTTGTGTTGGTTCATAAACTCACAAATTTACGAGAAGAGATTAGGACTTACGAGTATAATTTAACGTCCTTTACGACTAAACCGGAAACCCTAGGTTTACGTATTTACGTTTTTGAACTCCGTTTTTGATGAGACAATTTTTATTAGATTCGTTTTGTGCCATTGATTCATAATTTATAAAAACATTTTTCGTAAAACGATCTGAGGGCACGTAAATCGAGGAAACTATAATCGGGGAGTACCCATAATTAAATGGGGATGAGACAAGAATAAACTTGCCCCACCCCCACTCTTGGACGGCAAGCTTAAGTTAACACCCCTTCATGAGGTGTCAACTTGTTACAACAAGTGATAACACTTGTCCTTCTCTTGTTACAAACCACTTAACCATAACAAAACTAGCTACTATAGACCATTCACTCATTTCACAACATGCAAACAACTCATTTTTTCTCTCCACCCTCCATTTTTTGCCGTCCATATCACCATCACCACCACCATATTCATCAAATTTTCTACCATGAATCTTATGTTTAACTTGCATAAGATGGAAACCTATAGAAGACTTGAAGATTGGAGGTGATTTTAACATCCAACGAGGAGATTTGTTGGTGTCTTAGGGCTGATTTCTCAAGGAGTCTACACATATTTGATGATCCTAGAAGTGGTGTTGATATCTCATAAGATTGGTTACCCAAAACCAAGTCTTGTTCATCATCAATCCCATCTTTTCATCACTTTGGTGGTATAGAGATTGTTCTTCCTATCCTTTTTGTCATTTTGAATATGTAATCTTGTATTTTCTTTCCTAATGTATATGTATATGATGATATATGATGATAAAAATATTGTGTGGGGATCATGTGTTGATAAACTTGGATAAAAAGATGGAAAACTATATGTAAAAGTGGTAAATCTTACTTAATTTAGTAGGCTGAATAAAACAGTAAACAACCATATGTTAAACTGATAAAATGGTATAGATGAATTGATATACAGTAAGTATTAAGACTTGTACACATGTGAGAATTGGCCATACAATGGAATCATTATAATGAGTGAGATATGATCAAAACAAAATTGAAGTACCAATCTGAATAGTCTGTTTTGTGAGAACTGTTAGGGACACTTAGATTTAGATTGAGCAGTATCTAAAACTAAGTTAATTGTAGCACATAATATGAAGTTTATGTCTTCTAAAAATGAACTTCTATCTCCTTGTAGAACTCAAGATATGATAAAAATGGTGAAAGTGAAAGTAAAAATCAGATTTGTTAAATAAAAGTATATAGTAAAATCTTAGCACTCAAGTAAATATAATATAAAATGT
Source organism: Glebionis coronaria (assembly GCA_025667525.1). Lineage (NCBI taxonomy): Eukaryota > Viridiplantae > Streptophyta > Magnoliopsida > Asterales > Asteraceae > Glebionis > Glebionis coronaria. Next base: position 264,231,715 of record CM046881.1, on the reverse strand, counting down.
AAATTTAAAACCCACTAACTTATATATTACGTTTATATAAGTATTTACATTAATTAATAAATGAGACATTTTATAAATGGCAATTTGATAAGTTTTATAAGTTATAAAAACTATATACATAAGTTTTACGTCTTTTCGGCTAAAACTGAAAGATTAACGTTTTTGTTAAATAAAACATAGACGGTCGGACCCGTCTAATGTAAACTTTTTATAACTCATATACTGATGTATAAGTACATATTACAAATATAAACCGATAAAACCCAAGCTTTATAACATATGGACATTAACGGGCCAAATTAGCCTTATTGGATTATTAACCCAACTAATTTGGCTAAATACTAATGGACTTACTCATTGGGCTTAACCCACTTGGGCCCAACATGTAAGCATAAGGCTGAGTTCAAATGTATAAAATTGGACTAATAGGATGTAATGGGCTTATTGGGCCTTGACATGTAAACAAGTTAAACTAGTGAAACTAGTATAAAAATTTACCAACACATAAAACAATAATGTTGAATGAAGATATAAAACACCACTTGATCATCATCATACTTATAATATCATCATATATATACATAGCCATTGTTTTTATAAAGTCATTGGATATAAGTCTAAGACAAGTATTATTTGTCTAGGTTTCCATGATTGAAGCACGTACCGTACATCCAAATCGCTGATAACCGCCTTTCCCAATCAACGTGAATTCATAGCCTCGCACTCTTTTAAATGCTTTTATGAAATGTTTTATAAACCCGCGAGGGAGATAACATGTTAGTTTTGATAAAATAGGACACCATTTGTCCCGATTATTTGCTTATTGATTTGGACCCGGATGATTGTATGACCCGATGAATGATTATATGACCCGATAAATGAAATGAAATGGATTATTATAGTTAGGTTATGTCACTAAAAGTCCCATTAGCATGAATTATGAACTACCGGGATTTGGTAGACGCTTATGCATATAATAGTACTATTTGGAGAAGATCACCCCAGTTCGCGCCTTGACGGTTGATCCCCGTCGTGCCACATTGATTGGTAAGCGAATTTATGTATAATAAGATTTAAATAAGCGTGATTATTGTGACGACACGCTGTTTTAGATGGGCAAATGAGTTTTGGGTTAGCTACCCGTTGTTTGTGATAGTATGGTAACAATGTCATGCGGCTAATAATAATCCAACGACACAATCCAATAACGAAAATACTGCTATATCCATTGAATTACGATATATTGCATGACTAGCAATACGGGGTCTTATTATTGATATTATGTTGGTGTTTTGGTTTTACATAACCATATTCATATAACGGTTTTTATTTAACTCTATACAACGTTATAAAACGTATTGTATAATGTTTTTACGACAATGGTTCGTATAATGGTTTTGAAGGCAAAAGCGTGACAAGGATTTGTATAAAATGTTTTAGCCTATTTTATGGCCTACTATAAAGATTTATACAAAAATGATTTTCGATAATAATTTTATACCGATGATATATTAATGGATTTCATTAAACTCTATGAATTCACTCGGCGTTTTCGCTGACCCTTTTCTTTTAACATGTTTTATCTCAGGTACTTGAAGGTAATTCTCGGGAAGACGACAAGAATTTATGGCCCGCACTTAAATAACAATTTCCATTCAAATGCTTTGTAAAACTTGTATGAAATACTATGACTTGGGACCTATGTAACTTGATATTTATGAACGGAAAAAGCTTTATTATTAAACGACGCGATTTTTATGCGTTGTCTATGATTTGAGTAATGTGCTATCCCGTAACACCAACGACTCTTCCGATGAACTAAAGTATGAATATTTGGGGGTGTTACACTTGGTACCGCGGCTTATAGGGACCATTAAGGGAATCTCGAAGCCTTTCCCGTGTCTAAAATGTTATGTGTTCGTGTGTTCGTGTTTACGTGATACGTAATTATTAATTATTCATCTTATCGTTTAATAATTGTACGTAACGATTATTCATCATATTAATAATATACGTAATCGTTAATAATATACGTAAATACATAATTTTATGTTCGTGATTTCATGTTCATGATTTTATGTTCGTGGTTATAATTATTATTGTTAATAATTATCATGTACTTTCACGTATTTAATACTTATCGTGTAATAACACGTACGTAATTCTTGTAATTAATATTCGTGACACGTGTTCATGTTATAAAAGGAAAGTTTTAATCTGTATGTACGTTTACTAAGTGTACTGTTCATGGTAAAAGCATGCGGGTTTCACAACTCTTCCCCCCTAAAAAGAATAATTCGTCCCCGAATTATAGATAAAGTAAACTGAAAGAGGAACATACCCGAATTCAAAACTTGAAATGAGGGTAAGAAGTCCGGATAGACTCCTCGGTCTCCCAAGTGGCTTCCCGCTCGGTATGATCCCTCCAAAGGATTTTGACGAATGGAATCGTCTTCTTCCTCATGATTCGATCTTGTTTGTCAAGAACTCGCTCGGGTTCCTCTATAAAGGTAAGATCTTCACGAATTTGATCTAGTGGATACTGAACCATGTGAAGAGGATGATAATTGTAACCCCTGGGTATAGATACATGGAAAACGTCGTGAACGTGAGAAAGCTGCGGAGGTAATGCTAAACGATACGATACTTCACCAATCCGCTCGATGATGTCAAACGGTCCAATGAATCTAGGACTGAGCTTTCCCTTGATTCCAAAATAACACCACGCATCGGTGATACCTTAAAAAATACATGATCTCCAAACTTGAAATATAAATCCCTACGATGCTTGTCGGCATAACACTTCTGTCGTGCACGAGCTTCTTGCAACTTCACCTTAGCTACAACGACCTTCTCGTTAGTCAACTCAATCATCTCTGGACCCTCAAGTGTTCGCTCACCAACCCGATCCCAGCAGATTGGGGCGCGACACTTCCTTCCATACAACATCTCAAACGGTGCACACCTGATGCTAGCATGCCAACTGTTGTTGTATGCAAACTCTACTAGACAGATATAATCATCCCAATATCCTGTCCATTCTAGTGCACATGCGCAGAGCATGTCTTCTAATGTCTGAATAGTCTGCTCCGACTGTCCATCTGTTTGTGGATGAAAAGCCGTGCTAAGCTTAATCTTTGTACCCCAAGCTTTCTGCAGACTCTTCCAAAATTGCGAAGTAAAACCCGGATCTCTGTCCGAGACGATACTGGATGGAGCACCATGAAGTCTCATGATCTCCCTCCTATAAGTGTCAGCCAATTTTCTAACTGAATCATCCTTGCGTATCGGTAAGAAGTGTGCTGATTTGGTGAGTCGATCAACGATGACCCAAATTGCATCATGTTTCCTCTTGGTCTGCGGAAGACCGGTAACAAAATCCATGGTGATTTTGTCCCACTTCCACTCTGGAATGTCTAACGGTTGTAGAAGACCGCTAGATCGCTGATGCTCGATCTTAACCTGCTGGCAGGAAGACATTTGGAAACGTAAGTGGCAACATCCTGTTTCATACCGCTCCACCAAAAGTATTGCTTGATGTCATCGTACATCTTGGTTTAACAAGGATGAATGGAGAATGGGGAGCTATGAGCTTCAGCTAACAATGCCTCTCGGAGTGCTTGATCATCAGGAACACAAAGTCTCGTGCCCTGCCATAAAATACCGTCTTCGTCTAAACGAAACTTTGTCTGCTTCTCCAAGTTCTGAATTATCGCCCAATTTTCACCATCGTAATTTTGAGCTTCCTTGATCCTAGAGAGTAATTCAAGTTCTACTCTAAGATTATCCCAGTACTCGTGCTGTCCACGTACCATGATTTTGATGTCTAGTCGCTCCAAGTATCTTATAATCTCTTCCTCTATATTAATGTCGTTGATCATACCCGACTTCTTACTAAGAGCATTTTCCACTACATTCGCCTTGCCGGGATGATACTGCAGATTAATGTCATAATCCTTCAACAACTCTAACCATCTCCTCTGCCTCATGTTCAGCTCACGCTGGGTGAAGATATATTTAAGGCTCTTGTTATCTGTGAAGATATCACATGACTCGCCATACAAGTAGTGCTTCCATATCTTTAGTGCAAACACGACTGCTGCAAGTTCCAAGTCATGTGTAGGATAGTTTGGTTCATAAGGCTTGAGCTACCGTGATGCGTAAGCAATCACTTTCCAATGTTGCATGAGAACACAACCAAGTCCCTTCCCTGAAGCGTTGATATAAGTGTAATTACTCATATCATTTCTATCATTAAACGAGCCTATGATGCATAAAACATATGCATTTTGCCTTGTATGTGCATGTTTTGTTGTTTCATGTGTGTAGGTACCAAGATCACGAAAACCGGCAAAACCGACATGCAGTTTGAAGAAAGTTCAAAAACCCAAATGACAAGTCGTTTTAAGACGAGATTCGAGTTTTTAAGGTTAATGGGCTTAGTGGGTCCCATATTTGGTTAATGGGCCCAAAAGCCCATTTGTGAATTAATAAAGGCAAAATGGAGTCAAAAGCCCAATTTACATTTACAATGAGACGGATGGAAATAATAAAAATCATTTGGGCTCAAGCCCATGTGACAACAATTGAGGGACGGTTAAATATATAAAAAGTGAATAAATTTTCACTTTAGTCAAACATACACACACTTTTATTTTGATACAAACAAAGTCATTCTTTCGTTACTAACAAAGAAGAAACACAACCTTCACCTCCCCAAACCCTAAATCCCCAATTTGGGGATTTTCTAATCAAAAGAAAGTGAACTACACGCGCCCTAATAAATCCCCATGTTTTTTGGGAGGAAGAAGATGGAGCTATCAGGTCTACGTGGCATACCCATCTTGTCACATCTTGGCCTGTGATTGGCTGAAATCATTCAATCCATGTCATTGCACCAATCATCTTAAGCCACCTCAGCAGAGAAGTAACACAACTAGCACACATTCATTCCATGCTGGCAATCCGAGCGAAAGAGATTGATTTTCAACCGTATGATCAAGAGAGAAGAAAGAGAATGAAGATTGAATGGCCAAGATCATTTTTCTGCTTAACAAACTCACCCAAGAGGGCTTGGGATTTGCCTATAAAAACCCCCAAATAATTGTAATTCATCATCCCATTTTTTATTACTGTTATAATGTCAATTTAGGAGTAGAATTAATGTAATTTCATTTTTATAGTATTGTAACAAATTTTCTGATATTAATAAAAGTTATTTTAATTTCAGTCTGTTTATTTATTTATTTACTGTTAAACTTTATTGCATTTATTCTGCTTTATTTGATCTTGATATTATATGAAAAATTATTCTATTAAGTTGTTCAATAGCTTAATGGAATGATTTAGTGAGATTTGGGATAAAACTAAACCCACTGTTTAGTTTTAAATTAAATGTACATGTTGTTGATTCGTACTGGTTTATGGTCCGGTGATGTTTTAATGTTCATGGTTCGAGAATGGTGATGTTGATTATAGGTTTCGTAATGTTGATGTTGGTTGTCGATTTAGTCTAAAGAAGGCTCAACGCCTACCTTCAGCTTCAAAGGTTTCATCAAATAAAGGTTAATCTCGTGTTATTTTCATTTATAAATTTTTAGTTTAATTTGTTTGAATTATGTGTTTGTATATCTGCTTATGTGTATGCTGATTGATTATGTTGTTTGGAACTCTGCTGGGTGATTATTTTTGTCTGCTAAGTTTCACATTATTTGATGCTTGCTGATACGTAATATGCTGAGTTTTAGTTTACTGTCTTTGAGGATTTTAATGTTTCTACATTAGTTTTATTATAAAAGTTGTTTGTTAAAACTGATATTGATTAGTCTGCTAAATAGGGAGGTTTGGTATCTACATAATTTTGGTATTGCTGATAGTGGATAGCTAGTTCTTTTAGATTTGCTTATATAAGTTAGGAATAATTTTGTTTGGATCTTTGTTAGATTTAAGTTGGGAGTTTAGATGTTAGTTTTAGGATAAGCATAGTTTGATTGCTGATTGTTGGTATAGTCTGATATTGATGAACACCGATTAGTGCTTAGTTGTTGAAATAAGATTTTGGTTATTCGTGGTTGAATGATAACTCAATATCTGAGCTTTTAAAAAATGATTTAATAAATTTATAACGTGTATATTTTTTTTACTGATTCTTTCGTTTGAGTATCTATGGTTAATCAACTGTTCGTTTTATTTGATCTACTTGAGTTTGGTAGTTTTTATTACTACTGATATTATTATCATTTTACTGTATTGTTAGATCAACAAATCAAACGCATTGTTTGCTTCTGAATCAGAAATCTGTCAATTTTTCCAAATAAAAAATATAACACCAAAAATATTCACCATTGGACTTGAACCCGTGACCTCACGGTTAACAACCAACGCCCCACCCAACTGGGCTTGGGGCTCTTTTGTTATTAGTTTTCACTTTGAAATTTTTAATAACTTTTTTTAACTGGCTAGTTTAGTTAGTTAAACGTTTGTTAAAGTTTCATTAAAATAAGTAATTGATTTTTATAAAACAAATTTTTAAGATGTTTGTTTATAAAAATATGATTTAGTGTAAATATAAATATAAAAAAAGTAGATAGATTTAATCTTGTCTTTTAGATTTATTTTGGGTAGACGATTCATGCACTTTAGGTAAAAAACGTAGGATTTTAGATAAAAACCGAAACGAATTCAAATCGATTGTCCAACTCAAAACGAAAGTCTCAAATTCATAATTTCTTCGTGTACAACGAACCGGGATCACTCTCATGTTTAGTTAATCCGTCTTTGGCGATTTTAGAATATTACTTTTTTCTAAAGGTAATTTTCTTGATTTTCCCTATAAAGTATTACATTAAAATACACCGACGATTTCTCGATACATCAAAATTTTGGCGCCTCTGCCGGGGAAATTGTGTACGATTCTTTCGTGGAGATTTGTCGATCGTTGATTTGAAGACCCTTTCCGTCCTCGGAAAGTTTTGTTATTTTTCTATTAATATAGTATATATATATATCGGTTTTTCGTGTTTTTTGTTGTTAATATATTGTATTATGTAGAACAATAAATTTACCTACTTCCAAATAAGACCTTAGTTGGGATTTCATTACCTAGCTATTGTATTCGAATCCAAAACAAAATAAGGCAAAATAGATAAATACTAATAAAAAGTTTGAACTCGATTTATACAAACTATAAGGTGGGTATAAGGCGACATGCTATAAAAGGCCGTCTAAGGAAAAAGGTTTTTAAGTGTTTTGCGCCACCTCATTTCTCCGCTTGCTTGTGTGTATATTGAGAGGGAGAACCGATTTTTGGTTTGCCGACTCAAGTAGTATTAAATCTTATTTTTGTTGTTCACTTATTGAACCTCGAGACGTTTAGGTTTTACCTACGTTTCAAAGTCGACCTAGGGTAGTTTACTTCTATAGTAATTATCCTTACTCCTAATTTTTATCAATCTTTGATTGAGCAATTGTTAGCCTCAAAATATTGAGTCAAACAAGAATGTTCGGTCATAGGTTTATATTTTAATATTTATTAGAACGTTGTAATAGTTAGTCAAAATAGTCGTGACATTACGGGCTTGATGGTTAGCTTAAAAGGCCTCTTTCAAGGTACTAAGCATTTATTCAAGCCCGGCCCAAAACAATATAGTCCATTAGAGAGCCCGCATGTGGGTGGACTATATAAGCACCGTCCTAGCATGTTAGGAGGATGGATGATCTCATAATTCTTAATCTAATTTCACAAGTTAATCATCTTTCTCTCTCTACTTTCTCTCACTACTTTCTCTCTCTAAAATTCATATCTTTTTCATCTAATTTCTTTAATCTATCATCATATGGTTAGGGACAACAATTGGTATCAATCGCCATGGGGTAGATTCGTGTTTAGTTTGTGGTTATCATTTTTGATTTCGTGTGATTTTCATCTTAAAATCATCTCGTATCAAAAACTTTTTGTGTTTTTGAGCTCAAAATCTTCATACAAATTGCCTACAAAGTTGTTGTAGGAATTTGTGTTCCTCATTTTGGTGATTTCCACGAAAAAATTGGAATTTTTGGCTTGATTTTTGGGTAAAATCAAAAGATACGAAATTTTTGTTATTCGGGAAATTTGAAGTTTTTGTAACTCGGGATACTAGGGTTTAGGATTATTCCGAATTAGGTGGGAAAGAGGAGTATTCAGAACTAGGTCAGTGATCATGTTTTCCGAACTAGGTGAGAAATCTCGATTCCGAACTAGGTGAGAAGCGTGGATTCCGAATTAGTACCAGATTTGCTTTCAGGATTGAGTGCGTTTCTGCATATTCCGAATTAGGTCAGAACACTATCGATTCCGAACTAGATCATAATTTCATCGATTCCGAATTAGGTCAGAACACTATCGATTCCGAACTAGCTCAGAATTCCATCGATTCCGAATTAGGTCAGAACACTATCGATTCCGAACTAGCTCAGAATTCCACCGATTCCGAATTAGATCAGAATTTCACTGATTCCGAATTAGATAAGGCTCATAGATTCCAAATTAGGTCATGGTTTAACAGATTCCGAACTAGGTCTGATATTCACGGATTCCGAACTAGGTCTGAGACTTACAGATTCCGAATTAGGTCGAGGTTTAACAGATTCCGAACTAGGTCCTTGATTCATATTCCGAACTAGATCATTGTCGTCACATATTCCGAATTAGGTGTTGAATACATATTCCGAACTAGGTGATTCTCTCACGGATTCCGACTTAGGTACAGGTAAAACAATCCGACTTAAAAAAGAGTTTTTTGGTGGGAAAACCGTAGTAAAATATATTTTTTCCTAGACCATTTTTAGGCCATTTAATCTTCGATTTCAAATTTTGGTGATGCGAACAATTTTTCGACCAAAAATTCAAATTTTCGGACCAAAATTCAAATTTTTTGGCCAAATTTCAGATTTTTTAGGTTTTATTTTCCGTTAAAATTTTCATTTTTCAAAATTTATCCCTATTAGTTTTTGGCTATTTCGACCTCGATTTCAAATTTTGATAATTCAAAATTTTTGGTTTACTGTTTTATCGGACTGTGAAATTTATTGTCGGACTGAGGAAAATTCGGAATTTTCGGAATTTTAACCACAACTCAATCACACCATATGTACTTAAGATCCGAAGTCACTTCATCTTCTGAAACACTCATTATGGATTCCGTAACACAAGATGTGCATGCACTCAAATCCAAGATGTCGGTTGCAAAAGAACGATGCATGACACACTTTAGATCACTCCAGTCACACCTTAAAGTTATTTCAAATGACGATTTAAAAGTCACTCGCGTCAAACATGGATTCAAACGGGTATTCATGTCACTCACTGGTCAAGATGTTGAAACATTCACAAGCACAATGCTACTTAATGTAGATCACCTTGAACAACAACTTGCCAACGATGAATTTCAAGAGGTTGAATCCATAGATGCCGCTTTGGTTCTCGAGAATCAGTTTCGGCAATTCTTTGATACACAAGTCTCTGTAAACTATGATCGAGAAGTCATCAACAAATACTTCTTTGAATATACTCGGTTAGAAGTTCAAGAATTCAAGGAGACATTTCTTCAACACATGAGTGCTATAAGGAAGTCCATTTCTGAAAGAACACGTCATAAACTAAAAGTTGAAAAAAGGGTGAATAACAAATTAATGCAGTAGAACGAGAGCAATGTCGATGATGGTCAAACATTGGATGCTTGTTCGATTGGCACAGAAAGTAGCGGGACAGAATCAGAAAAGCAGCATACCAACAACAACTCAGGGAATGATCAAGCAACCGATGATGCAGATATCATACCCATATATGATGAGGAGCCAATGGCTGAGGTACAATTAAATGTTGTGTATGATGATCATCAATATATTGATTCTAAGATTCATGAGCTTGAAACTATGTTAGCTCGAAAGACAAAAGATTTTGAGGACGCCAAACTCGAGTTTTCGATGAAAAATGACAAATTTGAAGCTTATTTTGAAAAACTTGAAAAAGAAAACGTTGTTCTTGAACAAAAACTGGATCGTAAGATTCAAGATTCTAATGCGGAAAAAGAACATTTTGTGAAACAAATAAATTTGTTAGAATCAAAGTTGGCTTCTCAAAATCCAAGTCATCCGCCTGCTTCATTAACTGAAATATCTGTGCAACCTATCGACACTGTAGATAGTAATGACGCGAATGCTGATAACGACATATTTGATAATATGAACATTAAGTTAGAACAACGTGTCGCTCAATTACTTCTATAAAATGAGCAATTGAAAGCTCAGATTCAGGAAAAGGTTTTTGCATTAACAGCGGTGAAAAATGAATTAAGGAAGGTAAAAGTAAATAGTGTGGATACTAAGTTAGCAAATCAGTTAATCTTGGGGAAACCTCCTACTCAACCATTCAGAAACCGCTCAGTTGCTAGACATCCGAATGCGTTTAAATCTGACCGATCCAAAACATCGAACTCGAGGTTAGCATCCCAAGTTGACGTGCATAGCAGTTTGCCAAAAACAGTCACTCCACTATCTAGATCCCCCTTAACAAATTTTGCCTATGCAAAACCCAATCACATGAATGCCTCAAGAAACTCTAGAAATAGCTCCAAGAACATGCCTCGGAGTAGTTCAAATGACACGGGTCATAAAAGCTATCTAGAGGATGCTAAGATAAAGATACAAGCAAGAGATAGGACCCAACCAAAACCTAGGAGTGCTAATCACACATCTAGGAATTCTAGACCCTTCTATGATGTGCCCAAATCAGCCTATCCTAGGAACACTAGATCCTTCTCAGATGCTAAGCACTTTGTTTGCAAGAAATGTAACAAATGCGTGTTTAATACCATTCATGATGATTGCATCATAAAAGTCCTGAACAAAGTGAAGCAAAAAGCTAGAACATCTCAAAGACAGAACCCTATAGGAAATAGATTTTCTCCAATTAAGTCTTCCGCTGTGCATGAGAAAACTACGCTTCCTAGGCCTTATCTTAAGTGGATACCAACAAGTAGAATCTTCAAAACAACTGGTCTTAAATGGGTTCCTACTAGAAAAATATTTCCCTCTAGCACGACAAAGGTTCACTGTGAACCCCCACATGGTTCTCACAAAGATATCACTAACCAATATGCAAGCATACAAACTACTGATGCAAGTGCATGTACACAAGTAAAGGCTCAACGGGCACCCAAAGGTCAATCTTTGAATACCGTTCAACAAATGACACACTCAGAGTTTGGTTGCTGAAGAAGTTGATATCTGAGAAACAAGTGTCTAAGGGGTTTCCAATTAAGCTCGAAGCAATTTACAATTAAATGTCAGATTGTAACTCGAACTTCAAATAAATGAAAGTGTATCTTTAAAGATAACTTATCCTAACAACGGGTTGAGCAATCTATCACGGGTTGAGCTTGTCACAAAACATTCAACGTTTTGAGCTCAACACTATGGCATGTAATCACTTTCAGATTGCAACCCAGATCTACATTCACGGGGGAGTGTACGCTTTCATGCCCTTACCCTTAGCAAAAGAAGTTAAATCTTCTTACACTTGAGTGGATTCGTCAAGACATTCAAAGTCTATGAACTCAAGTTTATGCTTTAGAAAAACCTTTTCGCCAAAAAGAATTGATTTTTCAAAAAGCGTTGAACACAATTTTTTCAAGAATTTCTCAATGATATTCAAAATCTTTCAAAAATTGTGTGTTCAACAATTCCTATCCTCAAAAGTTTAATGTGGATCATATCCTCGTAATGACAATTCCATTGGATCAATTTTTGAGGGGGAGCATTCTGAATTCATGCTAAGTTTGACACATTTTTCTCCCGAAAGCTTTTCAAGAATCTACTACACAATATATATTTTAATCAAATTTGGTATCTCTAATATCAAACGATTTTATATATTAGAGATAGGGGAGAAAATGTGATTAAAATGTGATATAAAGACTCAAGCACTCATGGTTACGATCAAATACCCACAACATCTTTAATTCACGACGTTATTGGTGTCAAAAGGGTGGTTAGGTTTAATTCCTATGATCCAACCAGAACCGGAGGGATCTTCCCAAGGATAATCCAATAGATTATTAGAAGTCCTTAGGAAAGATGGAGTAGAATGTGAATGAAGCTGAATGCCGACTAAGTACTGATGATAACACTGGAACAATCACAACAAGGTGCTATTAATGATGTCTTGGTAAGAATTGAAGGGGTTGAAGAATGAAAAAGAAATGTAAGATAAAGGGTGTAAAGAAATTAGCCCTCCATACAACTTAGGCAGAAACCGGGTCAACACATCATGAAGACAACGCATCATGGACCCAGTGATGTAATGCACCACCCCTCCCCAGCTAACTCAGGCTTCTCTTAAAAGAAGTTTGTTTTATTGTCACGGAGATCAACACGATTTCCGTTGACTTTCTCACTCCGAGATAGTTGATATTGAATAGGTGGCATCTGCTCCAGCCTCCGACTACTAAAAGTGCACAAATCAAGTCTAGAGCCAAGAGATCAATCAAATCTCGTTAGGATACACGGATGAAGATCAAGAGAGTCCTACGCTATATCCTTGCGATATTGCTAGAACACTCAGAGTGATACTACCTAGTATTCATAATGAAGAGTGGAAATCCTTCCAGTGTTAACATCGAACAACACTGCGGTAGGTCATGTGTAAGATTCTTTATGAATTGAACATATGTAAAACTGAAAAGCAACAGTGGTTTGATTCTTTATCGATTCAAACTCGTTTCAGGTTTCTACGTAATATCTTTATGGTCTTGCCATAACATTCAGAGTGATATCCATTAATATTCACAGTGATGAATGGAAATCCTTTTAACGTCAACATCAAACAGCGCTACGGTAGGTAACTTGTGAGATTCTTATGAATCAAGCTTGTGTCAACTGGAAAGCAACAATGGTAAGATTCTTAAGGAATCAAACTTGTTCCATGAATTTGAATTGACGACTTTAATCAAGCGGATATTTATCCAGCTGATTCACACTTTATGTTCGCAGTCTTGCTTTGAGACGGTCGAGTAAAGAGAATGGCTAGTACAGCCGCGAAACCCTGTCAAGGAGATTCTTAATTGAATCTACCTAATCACAGGTACGATATTTAATATCGTGTAACGGTCTTCACCGACCGGAGGTAAAACGCTACTGATTTAGGACGAATGTCAAAGCCATTCAGTCCGTGTCTATGTTTTGTCTCAAGAAGGTGACGTTACGGTGTACTCAGCAAAGTCAGAGATTCAAAACCACATACTCATGCCCAAAGACATTTAACAATCAAGAAAGCTAAAGACTTTCGCAACTCTGACGATCAAAATCTTCCTTAACAATTAATGTAGAGGATTGACCTCTATTCAAAGGAGATTGTTAGCAAACTTTCAAGATGGTGCGAAGTATGAGCATGTGGATAAAGACACAAGATCGCAAGAAGGCAAAGATAAGTCAAGGATAATTTGAAGATCTCAAGAGAAAAGACAAAGTCGAAAGACAACGACAAAGGCTCAAAGATCACAGCATGAAGAAACAACACTACTATTACACGTTCAAGACTCCTTTATGACGAAATTCATAAATCTCCATTGGACTCCAAATATCGAAGAGAAATGACCCCACATTGGGGGAGATTGTCACCCTCAAACTATTGAGTCAAACAAGAATGTTCGGTCATAGGTTTGTATTGTTATATTTATTAGAACATTGTAATAGTTAGTCAAAATAGTCGTGACATTACGGGCTTGATGGTTAGCTTAAAAGGCCTCTCTCAAGGTACTAAGCATTTATTCAAGCCCGACCCAAAACAATATAGTTCATTAGAGAGCCCGCATGTGGGTGGACTATATAAGCATCCTCCTAGCATGTTAGGAGGGTGGATGATCTCATAATTCCTAAACTAATTTCACAAGTTAATCATCTCTTGATAGGTGTGTAAACACCCATCCTTTTTACCACTTAATTACAATAATAACCGAGCCAAAACGTGTATTTTATGTCATTTATGTCGGGATTATGCGTGGTTTGTGTTTTTGTTGTGATTTAGGACGAAAAGGTGAAAAGTGGAGAAAACACGGGCATTCACGAGCTTTTATCTAAGAAAAAGACGAAAGACAAAGTCAAGAAGTCAAGAGTGCAAAAAGAACGAAAGTCCAAGACCAATTCTGAAGATTTATCGAAGAAAAAGTCAAAAGACGGAAGTTTACTAAAAGCCGAAGAACTCGAGTCTTATTTATGAAGAAATTTCAAGACGAGTTTAAAGAAATCCCGAGACAAAGTCATTAAAGTCCAAGATTTAAGAAGATTAAAGACTTAAGGACCTAACCATGCAATTAAGGAAAGAAGAAAGAAGGGAGGAAGCTTCCTAAGCACCTCCCTAATCTCCCCTATATATAGATTAGGATTTCATTCATTTTCTCTTGTTGGCTAGTTTGACAAACTATGCTCTTCCATTTTAATTACTTGCACATTTAAATACATGTCATTTACTTAATTGTCAAATTTAAATACTTGTCTTGCACCTTAAATTCCTTTAATTTCAAGTAAGTTTCCTTTTAATTCTTGTCAATCTTTATTTTTATTGTTCATCCCCATCTACCTTTCTTTAATCTTTGATCTTTATGTTTATGTTCATGTTTATGTTTTTGTGTTTTTATTAAATTGATTAAAGTGGGTTTTGATTATTTTGGTTATATTTGTTAGTTTGATTGTTTTGGATTGTTTGTTTATAATATGTTATTTGTTTAGTTTGGTTTAATCTTGTGGTTGAATTTGATTATATTTGTTTAGATTCGTATATACCTGTTCTTGCGTGTTCTTCGCTTTCTGTTACTGTTCTTCCCCAGATATTCCGAATCAACAGCACATTCCGGATCAAGGTTTTGTTGAAAGTTGTTCCGAATCAAGGTTTGTGAAGAAAATATTCCGAATAAAAGGCTTTCATTCGGAATAAGTGACATATTCCGGATCAAGCCCATATTCCGGATCAGCAACAACATTCCGAGTGAAGGCTTTGTGAAGAAACATTCCGGATCAAGGAAGACATTCCGGATCAAGGAAGACATTCTGGATCAAGGAAGACATTCTGGATCAAGGAAGACATTCCGGATCAGTCTTGTTTATTCGGAATATTTAAACATTCCGGATCAAACCTTTCATTCGGAATACCAAATATTCCGGATCAAGGACTTTTATTCTGAATAATTAATTATTCCGGATCAAGGTCTTCATCCGAAAAATATTCCGGATCAGCAATATTCCGGATCAAGCTTGAGTATTCTGAATCAAGATTTTATTCCGGATAAGTGACATATTCCGGATAAAGGATTTATTCCGGATCAAGGGTTTTGGTTAATATTCCGACTGAAGAAGAATCATTCCGAACGAAGGTGACATTCCGGATGAGTGATGTTAGCCGTATTTAAAGTGATGGTCATATAATATACCGTTGCGAAGCTCGTGAAAAATACTATTCAACGGTGTCGAGAGTTCTTAGTTATTAATGTTTATGTAACGGGAATTAGTCCCGAACACACAAATGAGGAAGGCCTCCTAAACACTTAGTACTTAGTATAAAAGGCCTCCTAAGCCTCATTTGTGTGTGTGTTTTCCATTTCATTTGTTTTAGAGAGAGAAACGTATGTGTTTCTCTCACTAGGAATTCACAACCTTGTTTTCTCTTTTTCCTTCATCTAATCTAATCTTTCTTTTTTGGTTTAATCTTCATCTACATTTCTATATCATATATAGTCGTGTGTTACAATCTATCAAGTGGTATCATTCGCCAAGGGATTCGTATTGAAGCATTTCGTGTGATTTTGATTGTTTTTCGCCAAAACATCAAAAACATTTTCGTGTTTGTTTGTGTGTCTAAGTCGTATACGTTCTTTAAATCGTGTAGTAGTAATTTAGGCATCTTGGTTTTGGCTAAAACTCAAGTTTTTGGATCAAAAGTGATAAATTTCTTGTTTGTTCATCTTTCCGAAATTCTTGCAAGTTTCTCCATCGGAAATACAAAGCACGTGAGGCCAGATCGCAATAACCTTAGGTTCTACTTTGCGATCTAAACATTTCGATACCTTATTCCGATCTGGACATTCCGATCGTACTTTGCGATCTAGGATTCCGACGGGTATAAGGAAGGTTACTCTGCTTAAATTTTGGCAGCATTCCGATCTGGCATTCCGACAGATCATCATTGTGATCTAGCATTCCGACAGAAGGACATTCCGATCGTAGGACATTCCGATAGAAGGACATTCCGATAGAACATTCCGATAGAATATTCAGATGGGCATTCCGATGGAAATTTTGTTTGAGTAATTTTTAGTCTTAGCCACCATCTAGACTAGTCTCAGAACATAGTTTACACGAAGATCAAAAAAAAAAAAAAAAAAAAAAAAAAAAAAAAAAAAGAGTTAAAATTTTTAGGTCAGGTAGAATCAAATTTTTTCCCCACTAGTTTTTGGCTATCTCGAACTCAATTTCAAAATTTGGTGATACACAATTTTTTCAGCTTACCGTTTTGTCGGACTGAGGAATTTATTGTCGGACTGAGAAAAAAAAATAAAAATCAGAAGTTTCGGAATTTCAACATCACCACACGCTTTCTACGAATTGAGATCCTGTTGTTCACACGACTTCTACGATGACGTCTCAACAAGATATCTATGATGCGGGTACTGAGAATCGTCCACCCATGCTTACCAAGGAGAACTACACTACATGGGCTAGTCGTCTCCTTCGTTATGCAAAATGTAAACCTCTGGGAAAGTTGATTGTCAACTCGATTCAAAAGGGTCCGTATGTTAGAAGAACAATTATTGTGCCTGGGGACCCTACGAATGCTAACCCAGTAGCTGATTCAAGTCATGAGCAAACAGATGAAGAATTAACTGAAGCTGAATCCAAACAACTCGACGCTGATGATCAAGCAATTCAAGTCATTCTTATGGGACTTCCTGAAGATGTTTATGCTGCTGTCGATAGTTGTGAAACCGCACACGAGATGTGGCTTAGGATTCAGAAAATGATGAAGGGCAGTGAAATCGGTTTACAAGAAAAGGAAACTAAGTTGCTTTGTGAATGGGAGAAATTTACGTCTACTGAAGGGGAACAAATTGAACCTTATTATCATCGGTTTTCAACCCTCATGAACCATCTTAGAAGAAACAAACATGAACCTGCACAAATTGCTGCCAACATCAAATTTCTTGATAATCTTCCTTCTGAATGGTCACGATATGTCACTCTTGTCAATCAAACCAAGGATCTTCATGTCGTGGACTACACTTAAGTTTATGACTATTTGAAGATGAATCAAGATGAAGCTAACGAAGTTAGGGCAGAAAGACGTGCCAAGACACAAGATCCATTGGCTTTTATGGCAAACTCTCCATCATCTATGTCATATCCCATGGTACCCTACCATCAACCCTCATCAAGTAACTTCCTGCCACAACAACAACAACAACAACTCACCGCTTATGGATATCAACACCCTGCTGCTATGAATTACTTACAACAACCCATTGCCTGTTTTGATGACATTACTAATCCTACTCATGCTATTAATACTGGTCTTGCCCTTCTTGCAAAGGCATTCAAATTCACCATTAACCCCACCAACAACAATCAGAGAATCTCCTCGAATACTAGAAATAGGCAGATTGCTCAACCTTTCATGAATGCGAATCAAGATCGCCAATTGGTAGTTGCTGGAAACACGGGGACTCAGTTTCAACAATATGGTCAGAATGCTGGGCAGAACGTTGGCAATGCAGGAAATCAGTATGGGCAAAACCGTGGTCCAAATCCGGGTGTTCCGAATGCGGGTAATCAGAATGGGTTAATAGTTGTGCCAGCGGTTGGTAACCAGATGGGAAACATTGTGGCTGCAAGGGCTGAGAATATTGGTACGGGAAATGGAAACAACAATCGTCAGGTTCAGTGCTACAACTGCAGGGGATTTGGTCATTATGCTCGTGATTGCACAGCCAAAAAGAAGAGGGATGCTGCTTATCTTCAGACTCAGCTTCTCATAGCACAAAAAGAAGAGGCAGGAATCCCACTTCAAGCTGAGGAATTTGATCTTATGGCTTCTGCTGCAGAATATGACGAGGAAGAAGAGGTGAATGCCAACTACATCTTGATGGCAAACTTACAGCAAGCATCAACCTCAGGAATGCATGATGACAGAGCTCCCGTCTATGATGCAGACGGTCCCTCTGAGGTACACCCAAGTTTTGATGATAATGATATATATAATATGTCTAATCAGGAGGAAGAGTATACTGAGATGCTTGAGCCCTACATTGAGACACACGAGGACCAAACGAATAATAGTAATATTATTTCGAATGAGCCTAGTGTGGACCTTAGTGTGGATCAAGTTGCCCAACCTACAACCCTTCCTGATGAGACACATGCGTATTATAAATCTCTATTTGATAAGCTTGCTAAGGATGTAGATCATGCTACGGTGGTTAATAATAAGTTTAGAGAAACTAATGCCAAATTGACCACTGAGCTTGCGGGATATAAGGAACGGGAGAAAAGTTTTGAGATTCATCATGAAAAAATCAAGGAACTTGAACAAGCTCATGCTACATCGGTTTATCAAGAAAAATGCACCACTAAGAAGTTAAATGCCTTACACTTAAGTAGTGCTAAAAAGATAAGCGAATTGAATGATGAAATCACTTCTCTTAATAAACAGCTTTCAACTGAAAAATCTATTGTTTCTGATTTAAAAGAAGAAAGAAAACAGCTAAAACATGATTTCAAAATTCGAGAAGATGGGCTTCTTGAGGATTTTTGCAAAGCGCAGGATAGGATTAGAGAATTAGACAACCTTTTAGTAAAACGTGGCCAAACTATACAGACGATAAATATGCTCGCACCAAAAGTGAATGAGATAAATTACACTCGATACAAAATGGCTTTAGGTTGTCCTCTTCCCCCTAATCCAGGATACCTTAAGAAAGTTCAGGCCACTAATGAAACTTTATATAATGGTAGTGTGCTATTGTCTAATGAGCATGATCCTCCTAGTGTGCATGATTCCGAGGAAACTACTGAACTTGCTGTAGAGTCTCGTTTAAGAATG
This sequence comes from Glebionis coronaria, assembly GCA_025667525.1. NCBI lineage: Eukaryota > Viridiplantae > Streptophyta > Magnoliopsida > Asterales > Asteraceae > Glebionis > Glebionis coronaria. The sequence goes on along the minus strand of CM046881.1, from coordinate 264,212,592 downwards.
CAAAAGCTTGATAAAGAAGTGATACCCGTTTATTATCCGAAAGTTAACCCGCCAACTGTTTTTGTTCGGTCTAAAACGAATACTGAAATGCTTTTGCTACCAAGTGAGGAATTGTCTGATGACCCTCCTAAACCGAGTATCACTCGCCGATTTCTAAACGAGCTTAAAGATAACTTTGTCATCCTTAAACGTGTTGTTAATTCAAAAATAACTGGAGGTAATTTTACATCACCTGTTCAGATTGAGGTTCAGAAAATTCTTCAAAACGATATTAATCCGATTATTAATCAAGTTGATGCTCGGTTAGGAAATTTAGAAAACGCTTTTCTAAAAGAATTAGCCAACTTTGTTGAAGACTTTAAATCATTGACGAAGGAAGCTCATGAATCTCTTGATAAAATTAAAGTTTTGGAAAACGACCTTGAACGCCTCTCTAAAGCTCGTGATTGTATTGATAGTAGCCCTGTTGAGTTAGGTACCTCTACGTCGCATGATGAAAACCTCCAAACTGAGCTTGATCTTATGAAAGAGAAAATGGAATCTTATGTCATTAAAAAGGATAAAGAATTCACCGATCTTTGGAATAAATTTGTCAAAAAATGTGATGAATGCAAATATGACAAGATTTCGTATGAAAAAGCTCACAATGAAATGCAACAAACTATCGCACGGTTGCAGGCTCAGTTAGGAGGGGCTTCGGAAACGAATTTGGCCTCGTCAAGGTTAGAGAGTACTAGTGGTGGTAATGTTCAGAAGCTTAAGGCTAAGATTGCAGATTTAGAATCTGTTGTTGTTTCATATAAGCGGGCTGTTGAACAAAGTAAGTCTGTCTATCAGAAACTTATTGATAAAATCTGTGAGAACTGTAAGTTAAAGGCCTTGTTAAAAGATAAGACTTCTGAACCTAGCTCGATTGTGGATACGATGATCCAGAAACCATCAACCTCGGGACCCACTCGTATTGCTGTGACACCTTTTCCCAAGGTTGCTGGAACGAAAACTGATGTGATTGCCCCAGGAATGTTTCGTGTTAGTTCTCCCTCTGTGCCTAGCAAACAACGTACAGCAAGCGTTAGGACAAAACCGATCACTATAACTCAACCACAAGTTATTGATTTAAAAAGTGCTAATTCTAATAGACGCGTGTCTTCTTCTACAAGAATAAACAACTACACTAAGAGCAGAAGGCCACAGCCTACGAGCAATACAAGGAATGATAGGGTCCCTTTTGCCTCTAGAAGTAGTCGCCCCAAGATCAATAATGTGGAAGTAGAAGAACACCCTAGGAATTTACCGCTTTTTAATCATAATCAGAAACCTAATTCATCTGAATATAATGACTTTAAGCTTGCTATTCGGAATGAAAAATCTGAAGTTATTTGTGCTAAATGTAATAAATGTTTCTTTACTTTTAGTCATGATGCTTGTGGTTTGACTATGAATGGTTTGAATTATGGTGGTTACACTCGAATTGACAAGTTGTCAGTCAATGAACAACAACGCACTCCTAAGGCTAAGGTGTATGTTCCAAAAAGTACGCATGTAGGGTCCACAGAAAGTCTTGCTAAGCCTAGTAGCCCTAGACTCACCTCTAAATGGTTGCCTACTGGTAGAAATTTTGACTGTAGTGGCAAAATTATCGACACTAGTGTTGGGAATAAATCTATGCTTATTTGTTTCCCCTGCTAGTTGATTACTCATACCCCCTGCTAGAGTAAGTTCCCCCTGCTAAATAACAAAGGCAGGGGGATCCGTTCCCCTGCTGGAGTCAAAGGCCCTGCTGTCAAGATAAACATGGAATAGATATTTACGCGTTTCAGTTATTATTCCTTAATACTTTCCATAGTTTGTTAGTAGTGATCTTGTACGTGGGTCCTTGCATCTATAAAAGGACTCACTAGGTTAGCATGCAAAGTGTGTCTTTGTCATTTCGTTTTTCATTATTATTACTTTAAGGTTTTGTAAACCCTAATACCACTTTGGGTATTCGTATATCTTTGATATATTAAAGTGCAACGTTTGAATCTCATTTGTTCTTGTGCTAAACATTACATTCCGCATCTTGTTTAGTTACTTTGCTTTGCAAAGTTTCTCTAGTGTTAGATTGAATTCTTTCTCTCTATCACAATCCTTAAACAAGCTATTAAGGTTTAAGATCTGACTTTGGGATCAACAAGTGGTATCAGAGCTTGTTGAGAAACTTTGTCTAAATCAAGAACAAAATCCTCATAGCAAACATGTCTTCAGAATCATCCACAAACAACAGCAATCACAATACCCTCAAGTTACCCATGTTGGATCCTGAAAACTTTGAATTATGGGAATTCAGAATCCAACAATACCTGAAAATGGAACACTATGTTCTCTGGGAGATCATAGAGTTTGGTGATCAATTCAACAAAATGGTGGCAGTTGAAGAAGGCAAGGATGAAGGTGAAAGTTCCAAAGGTAAGGACAAGAAGAAATCTGCTGCTCTATGTGATAAGGAAATACTGGCTAGAAGGCATGATGTCAGGGCTCATAGTTCATTCTGTTAGCCCTACCTGATAGACATCAACTCAGATTCAGGAAATACAAGACAGCTAAGGAACTATGGGAAGCCATAGGCACAACCTTTGGAGGAAATGAAGCCACAAAGAAAAAGAAGAAGAATCAAATGCTGGATGATTTTGCTTCTTTCGAAGCAATAGGTGATGAATCAATTGGAGCTATTTACAATAGGCTTCAAGACATGGTGGCCCACTTGGAATTCTTTGATATTTAGGTATCAAGAGAGCAGGTAAATACCAAGTTTCTTAACAGCCTCCAGAAAGAATGGTTTGTCTATAAGGCAATCTGGCAGAATAAGGATGACTTGGACAACAAGAATATTGATGATATATACAATAACTTAAAAGTTTTTGAACCTATTGTCAATGAAATGAAGTCAAAAGGGACAATTCCCACCAACTCAAGTGGAGTTGCTGATTCCCCTGCTAACATGGCATTCATATCACAAAGCAGTGGAATCTCCAAGAACAGTGGAATAGAAGTAGCCCCTGCTACTTATTCCCCTGCTACCAGGTCTGGACCTTCCTATGATGAAGAAAGACCGGCTACATTCAGCCTTGATACTGCATGTTCCTTTATAGCATCTCAAGGGCCACAAGGATCTACAGTGTTGCATGAAGATCTGAGTCAAATCAGTAAGCAAGCACTGGAAGAATTGGATATCAAGTGGAATATGGCTCTGCTAAGCATGAGAGCCAACAGGTTCCACAAGAAGTATGGGAAGAAGATCACAATTAATCCATCTGATGTGGCTGGGTTTGATAAAGCAAAAGTTGAATGCTACAATTGTGGCAAGAAGGGTCATTTTGCCAGAGAATGCAGAGGACCTAAGTCTGGAAATAGCCATAGAAAGGATGAGGATTCTGGTGCTAAAGCTATGGTAGCAATGCAGGGGATAGATGGAGCTAATGGATGGGACTGGAGCGCTATGACAGAAAGTGTGGAAAGAAACCAAGCTTTGGTGGCTGAGGAAAAGGAAGAAGACTTTGCACTTATGGCCATGTCAAGTTCCAGCTCTGACAATGAGGTATATGATGACTCATACTGTACTAAAGCTTGTAGGAAAAATACTGAATCTTTGAATGATCAAATCAGAAAGATAAAAGCTGACTATATAAATTGTGATAATGATCTTGATAACTACAAACGTGCTTTAGAACAACTAGAGTCCACCATAAGAGAGTATAGGCAAAGAGAAAGTGAATATAGGGATCACATTGTGATTCTAGAAAGAGATGCCAAGGATAATAACCAATCTATAAATGTTTTAACTGCTGAACTTGAAATTTTTACAGCTAACCAAAAGATAGATGAGGAAACTGTTGAAAAATTTGGAAAAGCTTCAAAAGATTTAACCAAGGCATTTGAAATTGGTCAATCTCCTAAGGACAAAACAGGGTTTGGAATTAAGAACATGAATGCTACTATACCTCCACCCCCTGCTAACATCCATGCTCCCTATCCTAGAAAAGACTTGTCATGGAATAGTCTCCCTTGTTTTGAAAAACAGGATGACATTGAGTTTGACTTGAGTGCTTATATACCTAATAATCCTGATACAGAAGAGTCTCTAGTTAAAATTAGTGTCATTAGGGATATTAAACAGGAACAGGTTGGCTTAAAGCAAATTGACAACCCTGTTAAATTTTCAAAAGAAGGAAGTTCTAGCAGCAATCCAAACTCTAAGAGCAGGGCTAGACCACAGTCTCCTAAACCTATCATTAAATATGCTGGTATGTACAGGAATGTCAGAGGTAATCAAAGAAATTGGAATGACCAAAAGTCTCATCAACTAGGAAAAGACTTTGTGATCAATACCAAGCCCTGCTTCACATGTGGCAGTTTTGAACACACTTATCAAGAGTGTAAGGCACCAATGGAGATGGTGGCTGCAAATCCCTTAAAGGATATGCAACCTAGAGCCATTCTTCTAAATGCAGGGGCAAAATCCTTTTCCCCTGCCAAGTATGTTGCCCCTGCCTTGAGAAATAGAGTAGCTGAGAAATATGTTGCTCTAGCCCTTAGAAAGGAAAATGATGTTCACCCAAAGCCCAACACTTCTGTGACTACCCCAACACCTTATACTGCATATAAAACTGGCCCAAGACCTTACCAACACATGAATAGAGGCCAAAACAAAAGGTGGGTTCCCTCTGCCAAGCATAAGGATTCCCCTGCTAAAACTGGGGTATCCCCTGCTAGAAGAAGTGTGCATTCTAGGAACATGGGAAGATGGGGAAAAGCTGTGAAAGCCTCAGCTCGTTGGGTTTGGGCACCCAAAAGGGGTACTCAATCTAATGGTGTATCTCTAGTCTTTGATAAGCTATCTTACATTGATACACGAGGTAGATCCAAGTCTGTAATGGCTTGGGTCCCCAAGAAAAACTAATTTGTTTTTCCTTTTGCAGGTGACAAAGAAGACAAGGGATGATAGAGCATACTGGGATAGTGGATGCTCAAGAAGTATGACTGGACACAAAGCTTACTTGTCTAACTTTGTACCCCTGCATGACAATGATGGTGTTTCTTTTGGAGATGGGCATGGAACTATAACAGGAAAAGGAACTATTGTCACCAATGGGATGACTTTTGACAATGTGTATTTGGTGAAGGAGCTCAAGTATAATCTCTTCAGTGTGTCACAGATGACTGATAACAAGAATTTTGTCTTGTTTACTGACACTGAATGCTTGGTATTAGGAAAGGAGTTTGTCTTGCCACAAGACACTCCAATTGTTCTCAGAACACCAAGACAGAAGAACATGTACACAATTGATCTCAAGGACATCTCTCTCCAAGACAATGAAACATGTTTCATTGCCAAAGCTTCAGCAGATGAATGTAAGAAATGGCATAGAAGACTTGGTCATCTTAATTTCAAGAACATGAACAAACTAGTAAAGCATAATCTGGTTCATGGTCTTCCCTCCAAGTCTTTTGCCACTGAACATACTTGTGAAGCATGTCTGAAAGGGAAGCAACACAGAGCATCTTGCAAGTCAAAAACAAGTATGTCCACCACCAAGCCATTGGAACTATTGCATATGGATCTTTTTGGTCCTACTTCTGTGGCAAGTATAATGAAGAAATGGTACTGCCTAGTAATTACTGATGATTTTTCAAGATTTACATGGACATTCTTTCTATTTGAAAAGAGTGACACTGCTGATGTACTCATTGGGTTCATCAATCAAATTGAACTGTCAAAAAGCATGAAGGTAGTTATCATAAGATCAGACAATGGTGGTGAGTTCAGAAATCACAAGCTGGATTCTTTCTGCATAAACAAAGGCATCAAGAGGCAATTTAGCATTGCTAGAACACCTCAACAGAATGGAGTGGCAGAAAGAAGGAATAGGACACTCATTGAAGCTGCAAGAACTATGCTGTCTGACTCCAAACTTCCAGTTATCTTTTGGGCTGAAGCTGTATCCACTGCTTGCTATGTGCAAAACAGGGCCTTGGTGGTCAAGGCGCACAACAAGACCCCTTATCAGCTGTTTAATGGAAGACCTCCCTTAATTGACTTTTTCAGACCTTTTGGGTGTCATGTTATCATCTTGAACACCATTGACAATCTTGGTAAGTTTAGTGAAAAGGGTGATGATGGATACTTTGTGGGTTATTCCTTAAACAGCAAAGGATATAGGGTATTCAACAAGAAGACAAGCAAAATCACAGAAAATCTTCATGTGAATTTTCTTGAAGACAAACCTGAAGATGTTCAAACAGGTCCAGACTGGTTCTTTGATATAGATGTACTTTCTAAGTCCATGAATTATGTACCTGTTGTCTTGCAGAACACTAACATTTCAGGTACTCAAGAAACAAGTGATGCTGAGAAGTCACCTCTGAGGTACATGAATGTACCCTCATTGTTTCCTAGTGAAGCTGATAAACAAGAAGATAACTCTGCTTCAGGAAAAGAACAGCCAATCTCATCCCCTGCTATGTCTAAAGGCAGTGGAATGGCTGAAAGCAGTGGAATCCTGGATTCCCCTGCTAGAGGAATTGATTCCTCTCTCACAAAGGATCATGATGCTAATGAGACTACTGATGCAGAAAGAGAATCCCCACTCATCTCATCATCTACATCCATAAATGATGGTCCTATCATATCCAGCAGTGGAAGCAGAATCATCAGGAGTGGAGGTCCTAGTTATTCAGAGCTTCATTCTGCTCACAAGCACCCATCTTTAGGTCATGCTGTCACATTTGGAAGTTCCTTTGAGGACTTCTTTCCTAATCAAAACAGCCCCATCAATTCTGATTTGGAAGAAGATGAAACAGAAGTCATCATGCAGCCTACCTATAGAATTAATAAAGATCATCCTATCTCTCAGATTATTGGTGATCCTGAAGCTCCCAGATATACAAGGTATACAGCAAAGGAGCACAGCTTCATTGCTAACATCACCATGAAGTTCAATCATGACAACATGCAATGTTGTCTGTTTACTGCATTTTTGTCACAAGAAGAGCCAAAGAAGATTTTTCAAGCTTTAAATGACCCAAGCTGGGTTGAAGCTATGCAAGAGGAGCTCTTACAATTTGACATACAAGAGGTTTGGATTCTGGTTGATTGTCCCAAATGGGCAAGGCCTATTGGGACCAAGTGGGTACTCAGGAACAAAAAGGATGAAAGGGGAATAGTTGTCAGAAACAAAGCAAGGTTAGTAGCACAAGGGTATACTCAGGAAGAAGGGATTGATTATGAAGAGGTGTTTGCTCCAGTAGCAAGGATTGAAGCTATTAGATTATTCCTTGCTTATGCCTCATTCATGGACTTCACTATTTTCCAGATGGATGTGAAAAGTGCCTTCTTATATGGAACCATTGATGAAGAAGTCTATGTCATGCAAGCACCAGGGTTTGAAGATCCAGAACATCCTGACAAAGTATACAAAGTGAAAAAGGCCATGTATGGCCTTCATCAATCTCCCAGAGCCTGGTATGGTACTCTTTCCAAATATCTCCTAGACAATGGATTCAGCAGGGGGAAGATTGATCAGACCCTGTTTACAAAGAAACAAAAGGGTGACCTTCTGCTAGTACAAGTCTATGTGGATGACATCATTTTTGGATCAACTAACTCCATGCTTAGCAAAGAGTTTGCCAAATTGATGCAGGATAAGTTTCAAATGAGTGCTATGGGAGAACTAAACTTCTTTTTGGGGTTACAAGTTCAGCAGCGGAAAGATGGGATATTTATCTCACAAGACAAATATGTAGCTGAGATTGTAAAGAAGTTTGGCATGTCTGATGGGAAGAAGGTGTCCACTCCCATGGACAAGGATCATCCATGGGGCAAGGATGGTCCTGGCAAGCCTATTGATGTCAGGAATTACAGGTCTATGATTGGGTCTCTTATGTATCTCACTGCTTCAAGACCTGACATCATGTTTGCTGTCTGCTTATGTGCAAGATACCAGGTGTCACCAACAGAGTGTCACTTATTTGCTGTGAAAAGGATCTTTAGGTATCTAAAATGTCATCCCACCCTAGGACTCTGGTATCCAAAGGAGTCACCATTTGAGCTGATAGCTTATTCAGATAGTGATTATGCTGGTGACAACAATGATAGGAAGTCTACAACAGGGGGATGCCAATCTTTGGGGAGCAGGCTTATATCTTGGCAATGTAAGAAGCAGACTATCATGGCAACATCCACAACTGAAGCTGAGTATGTAGCAGCTGCTGCATGCTGTGGTCAAGTTCTTTGGGTGCAAAATCAATTACTTGATTATGGGTACAACTTTCTTAAAACCAAGATATTTATTGACAACAACAGCACTATTTGCATCATAAAGAACCCTGTTTTTCATAGCAAAACCAAACACATTGAAATTAGACATCACTTTATCAGAGATTGTTTTGAAAAAGGACTGATTGTCCTTGAGAAAATTGATACAGAACTTAATGTTTCTGATCTTTTAACAAAAGCTTTTGAGGTAGGGAGGTTTCAGTATCTGGTTGCAGGTATTGGAATGGTTACTCCTTAAAATCTGATGTCTATTTATGTCATGTGTAATCAGGGTTACTTCATTGCTGTTGTTGTATAATTGTTAGTCAATTTTACCATTTCTTTCATTCCACTGCTTTTTAACACTGATTCCCCTGCTTGGGGTTCATTCCCCTGCCAAGAGAATTTTTCTCTTAAGCTGGGTGTGTTCTGTTTTCAAAAGTGGTTTTATGTGGTTTTAGACTAACAATGCAGAGGTTCATATGGTGCATACTACTCTCCTTGGTGGATCAGGTATATACTCTATGTTTCAGGGGAGGTTAGGTCAAACCTTTAGGGTTCAGGGTATTCTTAGAATGCTCATATATGGTCTTAGATCATATCCATTGGTGAGTGGGGGTTCAGGGTAATGATGACTTGCTGCACAGCTTGTCTAAACTCTGAAACCTTGAGGCACTGTAGTGTGTGTTTGCATTTCTTTATTCAAACAGCTTGCTGTTCAAAATATAGATGTGTGACACACATTGCCAAGACTAACTGACCATAGGTAAGGGACAAGGTTGGGATGGTGACTGGGGTATGCATGATTTCTTGGGATTACCTGGTGTAGGGGGACTTATGTATTAACTTTTTGTATTGGGACCATTGCTGAATAGAGGACTCTTGAGATTCTATGTATCTATCTTGTGTATACAAGTGTGTGCATTAGAGCAGAGCTAGTTAGCATTAGTCCCTTCATGACTAGTTTAATACCCCTAGGAAAGTTTCCCCTGCTTTTATTTTTTATTCCCCTGCCTTCACAACATTCCCCTGTTTGACCATTGACCGACAATACCGTTACCCTGTTCATAGCCGTTGGGCCTGCTTGCTTAAATTTTGGTTAGGGAATATTTTATTCTTTTTAAAAGATATTTAAGGCGCTTTCTTAGCTGATTGGTAATCTTTTCCTTCTATTTCAAATATATTAATTTTTTATCAAGATTTATCTTTGATATTTTTGCAATTTGAAAATTTTGGTCCAATCACAGCTCTCTAATTCGCCTATATAAACTAAATTCCCTTTACCAGCAGGTCCATAAATCTCTCTCGACCTAATCCCACTTACCTCCCATCTCTATAAACCTCTAAACTTTTTTCCAAATTCATCATGACCCTTAAAATTGCTCCTAATCATAATCAAATAGCTTTGCTTCATGATGAACCAGCCGAGTTTGCTGAGGCTGTGGCCTTTCTAAAGTCTTCGTACTTCAAATTGGCCCTTCTCATCAATCCTCGCATTTATACCTCACACATTCAACAGTTCTGGTCTAAAGCCATGACCAAAACAGTGAATGGAGAGGTCATAATTCAAAGCACTGTTGATGGTCATTCCAAGGTAATCACACTTGCCTCCATCAGGGAGAATCTCCTTCTTGATGATGAGGATGGAATAACCAACTTTTCTGAGGCTGAAATTTTTGAAGGTCTTGAAAAATTGGGGTATAAACTTTCTGAAAATCAAAAATTAAAGTTTGCTAAAGGCCAGTTTGCCCCTCATTGGAAACTTTTGATTCATACTATTATGCAATGTTTGTCACCCAAAACCACTGCTTTTAATGAAGTTGGTAGTGAGATAGCTTCTGCCCTGATCTGCTTTGCAACAGGAAGGAAGTATTGTTTTTCTCAAATGATTTTTAAAGGCATGGTGAAAAATGTTTCAAGCACCTCAAAGTTTTGTATGTATCCAAGGTTTATAGAAGTTTTGCTGAATATGAGTGATCATGGTCCCATTACACACAGAAACTATTTTTCAGCAACCAAACACACAACCAAACTTTTCACCACATTACTTGCACCATCACCTTTGTTCTCTGGCAGAAATATTCCATTCACTTCAATCATGCTAGACCAAATAAGACAAGAAGAAGCCAAACATCAAACAGCCATAAATCCACCTGCTGAATCCCCTGCCAAGAACCTACCACCTGCTGATCCACACCAAGAAAGGCGTTCCAAATCCAGGTTTGCCAGGTCTCCCTTGCCTGGTGAATCTTCACAAGCAGCAGAGAGGAGAGTCTCCAAGAGTTTGGAGCAACCTGGGGGTTTGGCTGCCACTACTGTCTCATCCTCAAGGGGTGAGCAGGATAGTGACACCATCAATAAGTCCTCTCCCCCACTCCATGATATCCAACAAGGGGAGAAATTCCCTTCTAGGATTGAGAGCAGTATGAAACCTTTGACAAACTTGGAATTGACGAAAATGTGCATGAGCCTGAAAAGGCAGAATGCACAACTTGTACAAGATGTCAAAAAGCAAGGTCTGGTTATCTCTTATTTGGAAACCAGACTTGCTACTCTTGAGGGGAGGAGAAAGCCCAGACTGATTCTTTCCACAGATGAGGATGCTTCCAAAGGGGAGGAAATTCCAACCAAAGAAGGATCTACTGAGTATTATTCATATCCTGGTAGGGAGCATGGAAAGATAACAGGTACTAAGGAAGGAATGGAGAGGGAAAGTGCTGATAAAGGAAGTGACAAGGGAAGTGCAACCAAAGATATTGCTCAAACATTGCTCACCATGGGCAATCAAGAAGAAGCCCCTGCTTCAAAAGTTTCCCCTGCCATTCCTGATCCCACTGCTGTAAGTTTATCCCCTGCTAAGAACATAACTCAAACATTTGTTAGGAAGAACAGAAAGCAACCAGCTCAGAAGGGGATAACAATCAAAGAACCTGCAACTAGAGCAAAACCAGCACCAGCAGTGGATCCAAAAGATAAAGGAAAAGGAATCATGGTGCAACAGCCCAAGAGAAAATACAAGCATCTGACTCCTGAACAACAGAAGATCCAAGAAGCTCATGATGCACAAGTAGCTCTCAGGCTACAACAAGAGGAAATGGATATGCAGGATCAAAGGATGGAGAAGATGAGGCCCAAAGATATGCTAAAACAGGTTGAAATTATGCATAGGGAACTAGATGACAGGGTACCTCATGTTGAAGAATTTCTTAATCAATGGGAGAAGGAGTTGAAAAATGCTCCTTTGGAAGACAGGTATGAGTTGACTTGCCTTGTTTACAAATTTCAAACTGAATATCTGGAAAGAAGGGCAATGCAAATTCAGAGTGAGAAGTATAGAACATCAGAGAAAGGGCAACTTGATCACTACAAAGTTCTGCTTAAAAGGCATAGAAAGTGGAAGGATGGTGACTTCACAGATATGAGCTTTGAAGCCATAAAGAGAGCAGTCAGACCAGTTCTAAAGTTGTATGATGTGGAGGATTGGATGACAATCAACACTCCTGAGGAAGCTGAGTATCTTAGGAGACAAAGTGAAGTGCTACAGAAAGCTAGAGCAACAAAGAAAAGAAAAGCTGGAGAGACTACACAAGCAGGTGCATCATCCCCAGCAGGGGAATCACACCAAGCAGGTGAAAGTCTTCCAGAAGTACTTGAGAAGTCAGTACTTAATGCACAAAGAGCAGCAAGAGACTCAAGAGAATGGAGCAAGTGGGCATAATCACTAAAGAGTCTCAAGGGCCATCAAATGATGAAATTGACAAACAGCTGATTTTACAGGAAAATGATGAAATCTCACCTAGTGAACTTGGAAAGAAGTTTGCTATTATAGAGTATGCTGTTTATGAACACAAAGGGAGAACTTGGTGGAAGCTTACAAGGGCTGACAATACAGCACAGACTTTTCTAAGCCTAGATGTCATGTTTCAAATTTTGGATAGTGAAGACTTAGAAGATCTGTGGAAAATATTGAAGAAGACGTTTGCTGCAAAACCTCCTACCATGGATGGTGTTGAGAAGGATTGGGTAATCTGGGAGTGCATGCATAGAATGTATAAGCATGAATTATTTGATCCTCTATTTGATGCAGTGAATAAAGGAGATTTGGTGTATTGGAAGCTGTTTACAAATTCTGGGGTTTATGAGGTAGTAATGGAAGGTGTGAGTGTTTATTTACTCAATCATAGGTATTATCCTTTCTCTCAGGAAACCTTGAAGAAGTTAGCACAGGCTAAGTTAATTGTTGATGCCAAAAAGCCTGTTGCTTATGATCTGGTAAGAATGGTTCATAGTCAGATTTGGCCAGAGAGTTTGTAAGCATCCTCATCAACTAGCATTTATTCAGAAACTTGTCTTTAGGGGAAAGCACAAGTTTAGGGGAGGATTGTTGGGAATAAATCTATGCTTATTTGTTTCCCCTGCTAGTTGATTACTCATACCCCCTGCTAGAGTAAGTTCCTCCTGCTAAATAACAAAGGCAGGGGGATCCGTTCCCCTGCTGGAGTCAAAGGCCCTGCTGTCAAGATAAACATGGAATAGATATTTACGCGTTTCAGTTATTATTCCTTAATACTTTCCATAGTTTGTTAGTAGTGATCTTGTACGTGGGTCCTTGCATCTATAAAAGGACTCACTAGGTTAGCATGCAAAGTGTGTCTTTCTCATTTCGTTTTTCATTATTATTACTTTAAGGTTTTGTAAACCCTAATACCACTTTGGGTATTCGTATATCTTTGATATATTAAAGTGCAACGTTTGAATCTCATTTGTTCTTGTGCTAAACATTACATTCCGCATCTTGTTTAGTTACTTTGCTTTGCAAAGTTTCTCTAGTGTTAGATTGAAATCTTTCTCCCTATCACAATCCTTAAACAAGCTATTAAGGTTTAAGATCTGACTTTGGGATCAACAACTAGTAGATCTCATACTGACAGTGAAACGTCGGTATGTGATACGGCTTAATTATCTTCTAACCATACAGGAACCTATTTCATCGGTTGCCAAAATATTTGTTTCTCTTATCATTGGCAGGCTGTTGAAATTTGTCTCTGGTGCGTGGACTCGGGCTGTTCCAAACATATGACTGGGAATCGAAGCCTTCTCAAGAACTTTGTATGGCGTTTCATGGGAACTGTTCGATTTGGAAATGATCATGTTGCAGCAATTCTAGGCTATGGTGATCTTCATTGGGGAAATATAATCATCACCAGAGTCTCCTTTGTTGATGGCTTGGGACATAACTTGTTCTCGGTTGGGCAATTTTGTGATTCAGACTTGGAGGTCGCTTTCAGAAGTCATACATGTTTTGTAAGAGATCTTGAAGGAATTGATCTGTTGAAAGGAAATCGTACCACCAACCTTTACACCATTGATCTTTTTCAAATGTCTGCTGCTTCTCCAATTTGTCTCATGGCCCGAGCCACATCAACAAAGTCGTGGTTATGGCATCAAAGGTTATCTCATCTCAATTTCGATGCCATCACCCATCTCGCGAAAGATGATCTCGTTACCGGTCTTCCAAAGTTCAAATACACAAAAGACCATCTTTGTCCTTCATGTGAGCAAGGTAAAAGTAAGAAGAAGCCTCACAAACCCAAACCTGTTCCCAACTCAACGAATAGGTTACATCTCCTACATATGGATTTGTGTGGCCCAATGAGAATCAAAAGTATTAATGGAAAGCGGTATGTCCTTGTCATTGTGGATGACTATTCTCGCTACACATGGGTTCATTTTCTTGCTTCAAAAGATGAAACCCCTGATGTAATTATTAACTTCTTGAAGAAAACATCAGTTCTACTGCAAGCCCCTGTCATTATTGTGAGAACGGATAACGGTACAGAATTCACAAATCAGAAATTGAAAGCTTATTTTGACGAAGTTGGGATTTCTCATCAAACTTCGGCTGTAAGAACTCCAGAGCAGAATGGAGTTGTGGAACGGAGGAATTGTACGTTAGTTGAAGCTGCTCGAACGATGCTTCTCTCCTCTAGTGCACCGTTATTCCTTTGGGCCGACGCTTTAGCAACTGCATGTTATACTCAAAACCGCTCCATTATTCACACCCGTTTCAACAAAACACCTTATGAGATCATTAATGGAAGAAAACCGAATATTTCATTTTTACATGTCTTCGGTGCATTATGTTATCCGAAGAATGATCGTGAAGATATCGGTAAACTTGAACCTAAAGGTGATATTGGCTTTTTCATTGGTTATTCTTCAACTGCTTGTGCTTACAGGGTTTATAATCGAAGGACAAGAAAGGTAATGGAGACTATGAACGTTACCTTTGATGAACTCTCGGGTATGGCCTCTCAGCATAGAAGCTCACATCCCGAGCTTCAAGGTCAGACTTCTAGACACGTAAGTTCAGGACTCGCGCTTCAATTTGCACCGCCAGCAATCTCATCGTTACAACCATCAGAACGTGACTTGGAAGTTTTATTTGGGCCAATCTATGATGAATATATGGAGGGTCCTTCGTCATTTGGTGTTCCTCAAAATGCCCCGGCTGCACCTGCTACGGTAGTTCAAGAACCTCCGACTGCATCTACACCATCGGCATCTACTTCTGCACCATCTACGTCAACCTCAACCATAGTGACTCAAAACATTCCAACCACTTCTCCGATTGCTGACGCATCTCAACAACATTCTCAGCAAATTCCTAATCATGTTCATCTTCAGAATGAAATAGTTGCTGAAAATGCAAACAATGCGATGCTCAACGAACACGAGTTTGTTAATCCATTTGCGGCTTCCACAAGCACTACTCAGCCTTCAGCACCATATGTGGATCCGTCGAGCTCGCATCAAGTTTCTCATACACTTCCACATGAACACAAATGGACTAAGGATCAACCTTTGGTTCAAGTGATTGGCAATCTCTCACGACCAGTCTCAACACGAAATCAGCTGCGTACCGATGGTGATATGTGTATCTATGCACTATCAGTCAGCATAATGGAACCAGCAAGTGTGAAAGAAGCAATGACCGATGCATCATGGATTGAGTCTATGCAAGAAGAACTCAATCAGTTCATCCGGCTTGATGTATGGGAGTTAGTACCTCGACCGGACAATATCGACCCCCTTACTCTGAAATGGTTATTTAAAAACAAGATGGATGAGGAGCAAACGGTCATTAGAAACAAGACTCGGTTAGTTGTGAGAGGTTATAAACAGAAGGAGGGAATTGACTTCGCAGAATCCTTTGCCCCGGTTGCTCGGATGGAAGCTATTAGGATTTTCTTGGCATACGCTGCACACAAATCATTCACAGTGTATCAAATGGACGTGAAGACGGCTTTATTGCATGGGCCGTTAAAAGAAGATGTGTATGTATGTCAACCTGAAGGTTTCATCAATACTGAACATCCAAGCCATGTCTACAAGTTGAAAAAGGCAATTTATGGTTTGAAACAAGCACCGAGGGCATGGTACGACGAATTATCCTCATTTCTTCTACAAAATCACTTCAGCAAAGGAACCATTGATCCAACATTGTTTATCAAGCACTACGGCAACGACATCTTGGTGGCTCAGGTCTATGTAGATGATATTATATTTGGTTCTACTAACCCAAAATATTCCATATTATTTGCCGACCTTATGAAAAGTCGATTTGAAATGTCCATGATGGGGGAAATGACGTTTTTTCTTGGTCTCCAAGTTCACCAATCCCCCCGTGGTATTTTCATAAATCAGTCCAAGTATGTGCTTGAGATTCTAACGAAATTTGGTATGGATAACTGTGATCCTATTGGTACTCCAATGGACACTAAACACAAGCTTGATTTGGATAAGAAAGGGACATTTGTAGATGCTACAAAATACCGAAGTATGATCGGGTCCCTTATGTACTTAACCTCAAGCAGACCGGACATTGTGCATGCTACTTGTTTATGTGCTCGGTACCAGGCTCAGCCAACCGAGAAACACCTCAAGGAGGTTAAAAGGATCTTTCGTTATCTCCGGGGAACCATTAACATGGGTCTCTGGTATACGAAGGATTCTGGTTTTAATCTCACGGGTTTTTCAGATGCCGATCATGCAGGGTGTCATGATACATTCAAGAGCACTTCCGGTGGAGCACAATTCTTAGGCGAAAAGCTAGTGAGCTGGTCATCAAGGAAACAAGACTGTACGGCGTTGTTAACCGCGGAAGCAGAATATGTGTCTCTATCCGTGTGTAGTGCTCAAGTCCTTTGGATGATAACACAACTCACGGATTATGGCTTTTACTTTAACAAAGTCCCTATTTATTGTGATTCACAATCAGCCATAGCCATATCCTGCAACCCGGTCCAACATTCCAAGACCAAGCACATAGCTGTCCGATTCCATTTCATTAAGGAGCATGTGGAAAAAGGAACGATTGAACTGTTCTTTGTCAAGACGGACTACCAACTAGCCGACATCTTCACCAAAGCTCTTCCTCAAGACAGATTTGAATTCTTGGTTCGTCGACTTGGTATGCGTAGTTTCACTCCTGATGAACTTGAACGTCTTGCACATTCGCAGTAATCTTGTATATATTTATCAGAAAATCAAAATACAAAAATATAAAACCTATAAAAACAAAATAAAAAATGAGAAAACCTTTCAAAAAATACCAAAAATATTCTTCTCCGACATGTCTCTCAGCATCGATAATATGGACGTGCTTAGAAATGTTGTTCAATAACAACACGGGTACGTACATAAAGTTCGAATGAGAGTTTAAATGTTTTCAAAACATGTCTTTTCTAATTTTCTTCTCATAATGGCTTATAGTCACATGTCAGACTATAACCTGGTCCCTAAATAAAGGAAAGTCTTTGACTTATCCTCAACAACGAGAAATTCATTTTTCTCGGTCATGAGCTTATATCGAAACATTCAAAGTTTTAAGCTCATGAACACAATTTTTCTCGGACTTTTGAGCACAATTTTTCAAAGTATTTCAAAACAATGTGCTCATATACTCCCCTATTTAAATACAATCTCTTTTCGAGGGGGAGTATAATGATTTCATAAACATTTGTTCCAAAGTTTCATGACACATTATTCTCTCCATGTTTCATCACTAATTTCACAAAAATTTCAATTTCATGCAATTTTTGAGGGGGAGAATAGTGATTAAAATATGTTGTCTTGGATAATATCTTTGTTGTAAGTGCTTTCTCTTCCTAATATGTGCAAAAACCTTTCCTTTTATGATGCACATATGTAGGGGGAGCGTTTTTGGTGATATAGAAAACTTTCAAGGTGTAAACATTGATTTCATCAACACCTTGACTGCATTTTCAAATGATTTTTCTGGTTACGATATCTATACCCTTCAACACATAAATTCACGATGGTATTGGTGTCAAAAGGTGGTTAGGTATTCGTCCTATGATCCAACCAGAACCGGAGGGATCTTCCCAGGGACAATCCATTAGAACTTAGAAGTCCTTAGGAAAGATGGAGTAGTTGAGTGTACGGGAATAATGCCGACTAATGACTTAAGCTAGCACTGGAACAATCACAACAAGGTGCTAGTTATGACGTCTTGGTAAGCATTGAAGGGGTTGAAGAATGAAAAAGAAATGTAAGGATAAAGGGTGTAAAGAAAGAAGCCCTCCATACAACTTAGGCAGAAACCGGGTCAATACATCTATTATCAGAATCACTTTGATAATTTCTGATACTGAAGACAAAGCATCATGGACCCAGTGATGCAATGCACAACCCTTCCCAGCCTACTCAAGCTTCTCTCAAAAGAAGTTTGCTTTATTGTCACGGAGTTCAACTCATTTCTATCAACTTTCTCACTCTGAGATAGTAGATATTGAATAGGTGGCAGTCTGCTCCAGCCTCCGATCACCAAATAAACGTGCACTTATAGAGTCTAGAGCCAACGAGATTCATCAAAAATCTCATTAGGACACTTATTCCATAGATCAATTGTTGTTCATCATTAGAACACAAGCGATGATTTACAGAGTCCTACGCTCTATCCTTGTGGTATTGCTAGAACATTCAGAGTGATACTCTTTAGTATTCACAGTGATGAATGGAAATCCTTCCAGTGTTAACATCAAACAGCACTGCGGTAGGTCATATGTAAGATTCACTTGAATTAAACATATGTTAACTGGAAAGCAATAGTGGTTTGATTCTTAATTGATTCAAACTCGTTCCAGGTCTCGACGCAATATCTTTATGATCTTGCCAGAACATTCAGAGTAATACTTTTCAGTATTTACAGTGACGAATAGAAATCCTTCCAGTGTCATCATCAAACAGCACTGCGGTAGGTAACTTGTGCGATTCTATATGAATCAAACTTGTGTCAACTGGAAAGCAACGATGGTTTGATTCTTAATTGATTCAGACTTGTTCCAGGAAAGTGAATGACGACTTAATCAGCAGAATGGAACTGCATGATTCACTCCTTACTTTGAATTATCTTTCGATATATTCAAGTATTGAGAACGGCTACCACAGCTAGAAATCCTGTCAAGGAAGTTCTTTGAACTTACCTGATCACAGGTACAGTATTCGTACTGTATAACGGGAAACCGGTGGAATGCAAACGGTGGCGTTATCTCAAGAGTTGCAATTCAAGGCCACATATTCAGGATTTTTGAAGAAAGCTCAAGAACATCTAAAGACAAAGACTTCCGCTACTCTGATGATCAAGGGAGATTGTTAACAAGCTTTCATGTCAACTCAAAACATGAGTATGTGGGTAAAGACACAAGAACACAAGCTGGAAAAGTTACAAGATCAAGTCAAGGCAAAGATCAAAGATCCAAGATCACAAGTCATGAAAGGAACTATGAAAGAACTCTCAAGACAACGAGCTTCAAAGTCTGTAACACCAACGAAGTGAAGTCACATATTACATGACCACCCCTTAGGGGGAGATTGTTAGCCGTATTTAAAGTGATGGTCATATAATATACCGTTGCGAAGCTCGTGAAAAATACTATTCAACGGTGTCGAGAGTTCTTAGTTATTAATGTTTATGTAATGGGAATTAGTCCCGAACACACAAATGAGGAAGGCCTCCTAAACACTTAGTACTTAGTATAAAAGGCCTCCTAAGCCTCATTTGTGTGTGTGTTTTCCATTTCATTTGTTTTAGAGAGAGAAACGTATGTGTTTCTCTCACTAGGAATTCACAACCTTGTTTTCTCTTTTTCCTTCATCTAATCTAATCTTTCTTTTTTGGTTTAATCTTCATCTACATTTCTATATCATATATAGTCGTGTGTTACAATCTATCAAGTGATTATTCCGAACGAAGGATTATTCCGGATGAGCTGTTTTCAGGTTCTATTTAATTTCAGTTTTTAACTTTCTGTTTTTAATTTTCAAGCTTTACTTTTCCCGCCTTTTTACTTAGTTGCACTTTAAGTTTACCTGCCTTAGATTTATTTTAGCCTTGCCTTAGTTTAAGTTTTAGTTTTAGTTGCGTTTTAAGTTTGCCTTAGATAGATTTAAGTTCGCGTTATTTACTTTTAGTGCCTTTAAATCTTCGTCTCGCTTTTAAATTCTCGCCATTTATTTTAAATTAGACTTAGATTTACTTTAACGCTCTTTACTTTTAAGTCTCTGCACATTTATTTTAAAACAACCAAAAATACTCTTTTTCACCAAAAAACAATCGAGTCGCATTTTAAACCGGAAATCAATTCGATTAGACTACGACAAAGAACTTTTTACATACAAAATCTTAACATCAAATGGCGCCGCTGCCGGCTCTTTTCGTAAATATTAACGGTTTTCTGTGAGAGACGCGTTGCTTTTTGGGATCCGTTCACTTGTGAGCGTTATTTTCTTGCTTAAAAAATCTTCAAAAATCCAAAAAAATAAAAAAATTGATAAAAAAACCATAAAAATTAAAAAAATTCAAAAATCCAAAAAGATTTTATTTTTATTGTGTATATATATTGTCTTTGTGTTTGGTATTGTTTTCTTTTGCCTTTGTAGGTGTATGCGTACTAGATCTTCTAATTATCAAGAGCCCGAGACTCGAGAAGATTTAGCTATGGCAGGTGTTAACAACAATAATAATCCACCGCACCTCAACAATAACAACAATGTTCTTCCACAACCTGATTTTCGGACAATGGAGGAGCTTTATCAACCTACCATGTTTGGACGAGGAGGACCGATTGCGCCGATGCAAATTACGGCTCTGGAGTTTTCGTTGAAGCACAACATGATTCAGCAAGTGCAAACAAATCCTTTTCGAGGAATGCCTGATGATGATGCCAACAAACACCTCGACAAATTCATTACAATCACCCAAAGCATGAAGTTGCCCGGTGCCACAATGAATGTTCTACGCCTTCAACTCTTCCCACATACTTTATCACATCACGCCGAGAAATGGTTTGATCGTCTCCCGAAGAATTCCATTCATACTTGGGATGACATGACTCAACGCTTTTTGTCGCGCTACTTTCCACCATCCATGGTCACGAGCCTTCGCAATCAAATCAGCGGTTTCATGCAAGAACCCGATGAATCTCTTTTTGATGCTTGGGAAAGATATAATGTCTTGATCGATAGATTTCCAAACCACAACATGCTCCCTGTGACCTTAATTGATACTTTCTACAACGGTTTGACTTTTCGTGATCGTGATACGATTAATGCAGCCGCCGGTGGCACATTTATGAAAAGGAGACCCGAGGAGTGTAGAGAGCTTATTGAGAACATGACTACTCATCATAAAAACTAGATTCCTCCGCTTCTTCAAGGAACAACCCGAGAGTCAATGTTTCTTCTACTTCAGCAAGCCCTGATATGACCGAATTCACCCGCATGATGACAGAAATGAACAAAAATATCTTGCTTCTCGCTACAAACCAACAACATCAAGTTAAAGCGGTTGCCAATCCTTGTGAAACATGCGACGGTCCACACTCATACACTGATTGTCCTTCTACTCAAGGAAATCCAGAAAACGTGTATGCAGCTTATGGTAATTATTCACCGGACAATTACCAAGCTCGACCTCAAGGGGATCGAAATTTGCTGAGTTACCGATCAAACAACTACCTTTCCCCCGGTTTTTCTCCTCTAAACCAAAACCCCAACAACTACAATAGAAGCAACCAAATCCCACCTAGAACTTCTAATCCTTATCACCCACCCGCTTAACAAACCCCACCCATCAATCCGGATGTTGAAGCCATAATGAGAACCCAAGGTGAGCAAATCAAGAATCTGCAGAGCCAAATTATCAATTTGAAATGGGATATCACCAAGCAAGGAAATGACATTAGATCCGAGCTTCGAGATAATATTCAATCCTCCTTCAGCAATCAAACGAATGATTTGAAGAATATGCTGGCTAGTTTCTTGCCCACAACTCAACCCTCTACCTCGAGTTCTCTACCTTCAAACACCGTCACCAATCCGCGAGCTAATGTGAGTGCTATTACTACCCGTAGTGGAGTTACCATAGTAGGACCACCTATTCCGCCCCCATCATCTACACCTCCTCCACCACCATTTATCCCTACTCCTCCCACACCCAGTATTAGTACACCATTACTGTCTCCGCCTCGTCATGACGATGTTCCCAAGAAGAACCCTTCAACATCTGAACCTTTACCCGCTACACCTACACCTTTACCATCCAACCCTAATATTCCTTATCCATCTCGCTTAGGCAAGGCCAAAATGCACACCAAGGACGACATTCAAGTCTCAAATTATTTGAAGATGATCTCTCAAATGAATTTCAACATTAGCCTTGTTGAAGCACTTGTCCACATGCCGAAATTTGTCAAAGCATTCAAGGAATTGCTTAACAAGAAGGAGAAGCTGATTGAGCTCGCCAACACACGCTTAAATGAAAAATGTTCTGCAGTTATTCTTAAAGAACTTCCGGAAAAGCTTGGAGATCCCGGTCGTTTTGTGTTGCCTTGCATTTTTAACAAAACCGAAGAATTTACTGCCCTAGCTGATCTCGGGGCCAGTATAAATCTGATGCCTTTAAGTGTTTGGAAAACACTATCATTACCCGACCTTACTCCAACAAAGATGACCCTTGAGCTTGCAAATCGCACTCTCGCTTACCCTGTTGGTATTGCCGAAGATGTGTTCATTAAAGTTGGCACCTTCACTTTTCCGGTCGACTTTGTTGTTGTTGATTATGAAATGGACCCTCGTATTCCTTTAATACTTGGTCGGCCATTCTTGAGAACCGGACGAGCTTTAGTTGATGTTGCCGAAGGTGAATTAATTTTAAGGGTCGGGGATGATGCACAAGTTTTCAAAATGGGGAAGCTTACAAGCAAATCCTTTGGACGAGAATTTGCGGATATGATTAATGTGCTCGATGATTTTGTCATCTACAATAATCCTCTATTCGAGTCTTGCATTGATAATCCACTTTTTCAAGATGATGTGGATGATTCTCTCTCCAATTTGGAACCTTCTCCCATATATGATTCTCCACCGATCTTTGATGCTTATAATGATGATTCTAGCTCAGATTCGGATGATTATGATGACCTTACTTCCGAGTATCCCGGGATGCCCACTTATGATGATTTTTATGAGGTCGATACTCTTTCGAGTGATTCTTCACATGATGAAGATCCTCCGCCATCACTTGATCCTACTTTGGATGATTACTCATTTGAGGAAGACTTCTCTACTTTTCTTAATACATACTTCCCTCCTGAGAGTGATGCATCTCCTTTAGATTTTGATGATTATGGTCTTAATCCTACTTTGGATTTGAAGAAAATTCTTTCAAAGGAGAAGCAACCGGTCGACACCAACATCCGCAGCACGTATGAGTTAACACCTCTTTGTCCACCTTCTGAGGAAGAGGTTGTGCATTTTCTTCGCGGATCATCTTCAAATTCTGCTGAGCCTGAGTGCTATTTTCCCTTAAAGGAAAAGGTGTTCGACCCCGGTATCGATATTCTTCAGCCATCTCAGTATCCGTCTAATGAAATAAAAGGAAATATCTTTGGGACTTATGGAAATCTGCTTGCACCACTTCACCCTTGCTACCACCGTTCTCCATCTTTGCTTAAGGGAACCTTGCCTACTCTTCTTTGGCTTGCCTTGTTCGCCTTAAGCTTGTGCTATTTGATGGACGTAAACTATGTCTTTGATCCCGGTGGATATGTTTCTTGCTGCTTCCTATGATAATCAAGGTCGATTCAGGCTCACGACTCGGTGAACAAAAATCAAGCGCTTCTTGGGAGGCAACCCATGTATCTATCTTTTAGCTTTCTTTATCCTAAGTGTAGGGGAAACCCGTTGGTGTTTGCTATTTCCTCTCTTCTACTATTCAGGGATTCGAGCGCTCAATGATCCACTCTTGATGATTCTTGACGACCCGTGATTCCATTGTTCCCATTTTCTCGGTTCTATCCTAAACTCTTTTCAATTCTGTTGGAATTACGTTTTTACGTATTTATAAAGGATCGGTCACTCCAATGATATTGGGCTCGTGATCTAATATAGCCCATATAGCCCACATGTAGGGTGGGCTATATAAACCCCCTCCTAGCATGTTAGGAGGGGTTGTTGGTTCACTTCCATTTTACATAATCACATTTCATCTTTTCTTCTTCATCCTCTCCTTTCTCTCTCTTCTTTCTCTCTCTAAGTTCTTCCATTTATCATCATTCAATAGATTAATCCATACAATGCTAAATCCTTAGAAAAACAAGATCCTACAATTGGTATCAAGAGCTATGGTTGCATCTTAAGATTTGCGTGCTTTTGATCTATTGATTTGGTTTTTATTTTTTTTCTTTCTTACTTTTTAATTTTTTTTTTTACAAGTATCAGTTTACAAGTTTAATTTGTCACAGTTTAATTTTAACTAAATTACATTTTTTTTTATTTCTTTTTTTTTATTATTTTTATTTTTCTTTTTCTTCTAAAGTATCAGTTTTTCTTTGCTTTTGTCTCCATCTATGTAACTTTGTCTCAAAAGTTGTTCAAAAGTTGTTCAAAAGTATCAGTTTATCTTATTTTATAAACTTTTCTTCTGTCCTTTTTTATCATCTTTTGTATCGGAAAAGGGTTTTAAACATTCCGACAGATTGGTCTTTCCGATCACATTCCGACAAGGGTCTTTCCGATCACATTCCGATCGATCTTTCCGACACTCATTCCGATGGTGTTTTTTGTTTTGACATTCCGATGGTGTTTTTGCTTTGACATTCCGACGGTAATCATTTGTTGACATTCCGATGGATTTTTTCCACCACACTTGAAAACCAAAACAAACAGCAAGACTCGACTCGACCATAAACGGACTCGGTAAACGACCCCACTTGACCAACAAAACCTAGACTCGACACACCCTCTCGAATCCAACACCCTCTCTCGGACATCCTTGACCCCCTCACAACTCGAATCCAAACTAACCCTCGACACTCACAACTCAAACCTCTACTGACTTCAACCTCAATCCAAACTGACTCAACAAACTGACTTCAAACACATCCTCGACAAAACTCGAAAACAAAAATCTTTCTCGAACACATCGCATCAATCCAAAACAAACTCTACTGACCAAAAATCACAGCCCTCCCTCGACCCACATAACTCGTCCAAAGATTACCAACATCTCTCGGTCAAATAAAAATACGTTTTTATTTGCTTTGTAAGACCAACATCTCTCGGTCAAAACATTCAGACTCAACAAGACTCAAAGAAAAGATCTCAGATTCAAATTTTTCGTGGTTGCACATGCAACCTGAGATCTTTTAGATCCTTCACGAAAATAAGTTCTCATCATTGATCTAATTATCTGGGATAAAACCCATTTTTTTATTCGAAATTAACAAGATTTACAACAACCTTGTTATAATCTATTTGTTTCTTTCGATTTAGAATCTCAAAATAAGTAGTAACACCATACCTTATCCGAGACCTATAAAAGATCTTAAAAATTCACTGTTGTGTCTCTTATAGCAGAAAGGTCGTTTCAAGAAATCTAAGTGATCAAAAGGTATTTGCTTTGGGAGATTATTTGTTTTGATTGTGGTATATGGTTTGATAGCATCGAAGGATTGTAAGGCGGAGGAAACAAGAGAGTGTTTATTAGTAGACGGGTCTTTAATTACTCTTGTGTGAAGATAGTGGTGAAGAAAGAAGAAGTAAAGAAAAGAGGTGGCGGTTCTAGAGATTTTGGTTGTTGTGTGTTTAAAGTGAAATGAGATTAGTTATTAGGTTAAGAAATGAGTGATTTTAGGTGTCAGCACAAGTTTATATCTCATTTTGTGGTGGACCGGGTGGGTTTATAAACCCATTAAGGGATTTGAGTGGACTGGGTATATTAGGCCTCAAGTTTTTCTTCACACTGAGTTTTTGTTATTAATAAAAAAGGGTGAGAATTGTTTTTTTAATTGGTTTGGTATCGTGGCGGAGGATACAAGACACGACCATTTTTTTTAGTTAGTCAAATGTCATAAAAACGTAACACTCCATCCCATTTATTTATTTATTTTTTTTATTTTATTATTTTTTTTTTTTTTTGGCTCAATCCCATTTCGTGGCCACGTATTCTTGGAGTGTTATTTATTTATTTGTTTATCTTTTTATGTTTCAATCTGATATTAAACATTTGAGTAATTAACGTTCAATATTTGATATTTTAATTGTGAGTTTTTTAGACCACGTCTAGTTTTACAAAGATTTTTCACCAACTTGTTTTTGGTCGACAACTATTCACGAGTAAATTATACACGTAAGATTTTGTCTAGGTTAAATCGGGTCGTGTCATAGTACTTAAGTTGGGTCGAAAGGATATCAAGTTGTTTAGTTTATTTATATCGGGTTTGTATTATCATCGAGATATCTTTGAGCCGAGAAAAGAGTTACATCATCAATCGAGGATTATTTTTTTTTTAGATTTACTACGGATCTTTTGTTGGTGTTGTCATATCCACAATCACTTGTTATCAAATATTCAATGGATTTGTTGAATTCGAAATTTCAAGAGGGCGAATTGCATATATTGCAAGACGCTACAAGAGGCAGTCACAAGAGAATAGAATCAGGAGGAAAACAGGAACCAAGTAGCATGTCAGGTACAGATAATATTCTTCATATGTTGTCTGAAATGAATGCCCTAATTAACAATCCTGCTAATCGTTGTACGACTGCTTCTTTAACCAATTATGTGTCTAGGACTGAAGAGCTTGAAACCATTTTAGCTCAGCAATCCAAAGAGCTTGAGGATGCCAAAATTGAATTTTCAAAGAAAACGGAGAAATTTGAAACATATTTTGAAAAACTTGAAAAGTCAAATGTTGTTCTTGAACGAAAATTGGATCAAACTGTTCTAGATTCTAAAGCTGAAAAGGATAATTTTTTGAAACAAATTAAGTTGCTTGAATCTAAATTGGCATCCCAAGATAGAGTGCTTAAAGAGAATGAGACATTAAAGGCTCAAGTACAGGAAAAGGTCTTTGCTATAGCTGCGTTGAAAAACGAGTTAAGGAAAACTAGAGGACCTAGTGTGGACACTAACCTTGAAAAACCATCAATCTTGGGGAAACCGCCTACAAATCAGTTCGTCAGATAACCTACCGCATTTAGATCCGAGCGATCACAATCCTCGAGACCGCGGTTTGCCTCCCAAGTTGATATGGTTCATCTTTCTAGAACAGTCACTCCACCATCTAGGCCCAATGTGACTAAAACAACTTTTGCAAGACCTAATCACATGATTGCCTCTAATTTCCCTAGACATAGTCCAAAGAATACGTCTCGAACTAGTTCAAATGACGTTCGTCATACATTTGGTCTAAGGGAAGCTAAGCAAAAGACACAAGTAAGAGATAGGAATTTCAAACCTAGTCAGGTGCCTTCTAGTTTACCCAACACTGCTAACCGTAGCATGTCACATCCTAGGAGCATCAATCAATCATCTAGTAATTCTAGATCTTACTTGGACATTAAATATGCTACTTGTAAAACATGTAGAAAATGTGTCTTTACGGCAAATCATGATTCTTGTATCAAGAAACTACTTAATGAGGTGAACTCTCGTGCTAGACTTAAATCCCAGTGGGTAGCTAAAATCAAACCCGTTGGCAAAATGTGGCGCCCCACTGGTAGAACTTTCACTCTTGTAGGAAACGAGTGCCCTTTAACTAGGATAGTCTCTGATTCTACGAAGACCACTAGGGAGGAAATTGCAAAGGATGATACATCACTTAAGCCTGAACTTAAGGTTTTCTATAAAAGGAAACGTTTGCCAACTAAGACAAGTGAATCATCCCCTCAGGCCACCTCTGACACAAGAAAAGAAAGCTGTGAATCCCCACATGCTTTTAAGATAGATATCGCTAACCCATGTCAAAGTATACAAACTACTAATGAGAATGCAGATACCAAAGTTGATGTTCCAAAAGAACGAAGCGGTTCAATCATTGTATACCGTTCAACAAAGGATACTCTCAAAGTTTGGTTGCTGAAGAAGCAGATATCAGAGAAACAAGTGTCTCAGGGGATTCATGGTTAAGCTTAATACTAAGGACTTATAGTCACATCACAGACTATAACTCGATCTTCAAAGAAAGGAAAGTTTATCGCCGATGATAAACTTATCCTAACAACGAGAAATTAAGTTTTCTCGGGCATGAGCTTATATTAAAAACATTCGAAGTTTGTAAGCTCATGCACTATGGCTCCTCGTTAAATGACAGACGATGACCCGGACTTCAGAGACAGGGAAGTTTATCTACGCAACGATAACTTACCCTTTTAACGAGAAATTAAGTTTTCTTGGACACGAGCTTATCCTAAAACCATTCAAAGGTTTTAAGCTCGTGTATAAGGCTCTTCATTAAATGTCAGATGATGACCCGATCTTCAAATTAAGGAAAGTTTATCGCCGATGATAAACTTTTCCTCACAACGAGAAATTAATTTTTCTCGGGCATGAGCTTATATTAAAAACATTCGAAGTTTTTAAGCTCATGCACAATGACTTACAGTTAAATATCAGACTGTAACTCGGACGTCAATTTTAGGAAAGCTTGTCTTTAAAGATAGCTTATCCTCGTAACGGGAAATTAAATTTTCTCGGTCATGAGCTTGTATTAAAACATTCCAGGTTTTAAGCTCAGAAAGGAAAGTGAATCTTTTAAATAAGAGAACTTTTCCTCATAACGAGAAATTCACCTTTCTCGGTCATGAGCTTTTCGTTAAAACATTCAAAGTTTTTCAAGCTCATGAAAACGACTTCTAAGTAAAGTTCAACTTAGGACTCGTTCATCAGTTAAAAGGAAAGTTTATCGCCGATGATAAACTTATCCTTAACAACGGGAAGTTTACAACTTCTCGGACTTGAGCTCGTTTTGTAAGATATTCAACATCTTAAGCTCAAGTAATTGGTTTTCAAAACATTGAACACAATTTTTCGAGAATTTCTCAAAAAGGTTTTTCTAAATCTTTCAAAATTGTGTGTTCAAAAAATGTTTTGATAAAAAGAGCATGTCTTCTGGAATCGATAATATTTACGATACTAGAAATGTCATTCAATAATGACACGGGGTTGTAAATAAAGTTCGAGCAGAAGTTCAAATGTTTTAAAACATGCTCAAAATGGTTTGCTATTATTTCAGATAGTAACCCGCTTTTCATACTCAAGTCAAGCATTTCACCGGAAAGCTTTGACTCAACAACGGGAATTAATTTTCTCGGTCATGGTTTACTTTATAACCATGTAAGGGATTGTGTTTACGTAATAACACAATCTAACACGAATATATGTACGTGTCAGTGCATTTATTTGTTAAAACAAGAAAAATCTTGTTTTTATGAAGTTATCATCTCCACCAACCGTAGCAATTTACAATTGATATCTACATACTCGACGAGGCGACTACTCAGACGGTGACTACAGCTCTTTCAATAAAACACGGGTCAACAATTGAGGGGGAGCAATTGTCCAGCATTCAGAATCTTTGACGCCGAAAGTGCCAAGTTCACATGTTGGTGTCAAGACAACGATATCAATCAAATGGAGTCAAGAGATAACTTTAGACGTGATGAGGCGACCAACATTCGTGAACAAGAACCATGTGCTTCTTTCATATGATGTTCTTCATCATTCAGGTCCAACCTCATAAATTGCTAATCTTGTAAATTCATTATCATATATGATCTTCGCACGTGATAAATACCTTACACTTGTGTTTAAAAGGTATTTAATTTACGTTTCAAGTACACCCTCATTAATTTGAGGGGGAGCTTGTGTAATTCATGAAAGATAATTGGATTTGCATTTTTCTTCCCAAATTTTTTCTTAAAATGCTATTAAATCAATTGATATTAAAAACATCGATTGGGTTAATATTTTTAATATGGGGGAGAAAATGTGATTTAATATGGGATATGATCAATCATAAATGGTTTGACTTAACGTGATAGCTCATCCCGACATGTGCGAAATGTTTTCGGATATCGTGGCACATGTTAAGGGGGAGCAAAATGGAGTTGCACTTTCAAAATGGATTTCATGGTGACATACACTTACCCAAAACATCTCTATTCACGACGGTGAAGATTGTGGTGACATAAGGATGGTAGGATAGTTTAAAGTCCAATGATTCCTCTAGAACCGGAGGAATCTTCCCAAGGACATTCCATAGCTAGAAATAGTAGTCCTTAGGAAAGATGGAGAAAGATTGTGAACGTAGCTGAATGCCGACCAAGTACTTAAGTTAGCACTGGAACAATCACAACAAGGTGCTAGTGATGACGTATTGGTAAGCATTGAAGGGGTTGAAGAATGAAAAAGAATTGTAAAGATAAAGGGTGTAAAGAAAGAAGCCCTCCTTACAACTTAGGCAGAAACCGGGTCAATACATATGCTATTAAGATCATTGTTTAATGATTCTTGATATTGAAGTCATACATCATGGACCCAGTGATGCAAAGCACAACCCATCCCAGCTAACTCAGATATCTCTTAAAAGATATTTGTTTTAATCACACGGAGACAACACGTTATCTATTGATTTATTCACTCCGAATAAATTGGTATTGAAAAGGTGGCACTCCTCTCCAGCCTCTGATCACTAAAATCCAAAGTGCACGATCGAGTCTAGAGCCATTTGAGATCATTAAATATCTCATTAGGACACACTTTCATATTTCCTTGCTTCTTCACACACTGTGAAAAAGTAAGAAAGATCTTAAGAGTCCTACGTAAAATCTTCATGATCTTGCCTGAACATCCGAGTAATACGAAAGTATTTACAATGAAGATGGAAATCCTTCTTGAGCGAATATCAAAAAGCTCATGGTAGGTGACTTGTGTGATTCTTTATGAATCAAACTTGTGATAACTGGAAAGCAACAGTTGTTTATTTCTTAACTGAATTTAAACACGTTCCAGGCCTCTACGCAATATCTCAGTGATCTTGCCAGAACACTCAGAGTGATATCTTTGTGTTCACGGTGATGAGTGGAAATCCTTCTAGTGTTAACCTCAAACAGCACTTGGTAGGTAACTTGCAAGATTCTATACGAATCAAGCTTGTGACAACTGGAAAGCAACGATGGTGCGGTTCTTAATTGAATTTCACTTGTTCCAGGAACATAAAGTGACGGCTTCAAATCATGCGGATATTATTATCCAAATGATTCACTCTTTATGTTCGCAGTCAGCTTTGGACGGTCGAATAAAGAGAACGGGTTTACCTGCGAAATCCTGTCAGGAAGTTACTTAATTGAAACTATCCGTCACGGGTACGATATCTAATATCGTCCAATGGTCTTCACCGACCGGAGGTAAAATGCTACCGATTTAGAATGAAATGTTCAAAGCCATTTCTTTCGTGTCTACTTATGTTGCGGCATTTGAAGACGGTGGCGTTGCGGAATCCAAGAAGAAGTCATCCCCACATGCTTATACTGCATACACTCAGTACTTCAACGAATTCAAGAAAGTCTGAAGGTCAAGTCTTCCGCTGTATCAAACTCTGAAGCTTTCAAGAATTATAAAGGTATAAGTATGTGGAACATGAAGTCACGAAGAGGCGAATATCACAAGTGATGAATGCACAAGGTCAAGGCAAGAGAACATGCTCAAGACTAAAGTGAAAGATCTCATCAACATATTCACAAGAACAAGATCGAAGACTCAAGCATAGTATGCTAGGTTTAAGATTTTGTAAAATGGTGTGACCTCCCTTTGGGGGAGATTGTTGGAAATACGTTTTTCCAAGGAAAGTCTCGGTCACATCATTATTAGCATAGATCACGAGCTATAAACTATTTAGGACATTGTAAGTTGGAGTGACCTCCCTTTGGGGGAGATTGTTGGAATTACGTTTTTACGTATTTAGAAAGGATCGGTCACTCCAATGATATTGGGCTCGTGATCTAATATAGCCCATATAGCCCACATGTAGGGTGGGCTATATAAACCCCCTCCTAGCATGTTAGGAGGGGTTGTTGGTTCACTTCCATTTTACATAATCACATTTCATCTTTTCTTCTTCATCCTCTCCTTTCTCTCTCTTCTTTCTCTCTCTAAGTTCTTCCATTTATCATCATTCAATAGATTAATCCATACAATGCTAAATCCTTAGAAAAACAAGATCCTACAAATTCACTATTTTATACTTTCCAATATTAAAATAGGAATCTCGTTAGTTGTCTTTTCATTCGCGAGATTTAAACAAAGTGCGCAATGTCCTAAGTGTAGGGGAGTTTACTCCCACATGCTTAAACATTGAGGGCAATGTTTATATTAAGTGTAGGGGGACTTCTGTCGAAGTTAAGTGGCCTTTTCCTTGTATTTGTCCTTATTTTAACCAGAAAATCAATTTTTCGACATTTTTCGAAATTTTTGATCTATTTTGGCCTATTAGTTTTTCCCTTTGTATAGTTATTTTCTTTCCTTATTAGAATAAATTTTAATAAAGTGGTTTTAATTTTCAAACGTTGTGAATCTTTTGTCTCAACCCGAGTTTACTTATCTAAGTTTACTCTAGCTAGTATCCTTAACGTGTTTAAGTCAAGTTTTGTTAGGCTTTTATATAGGGAGCTATAAAACGCGAAAGTCTTAACTCTCACGGGTTAAGAACAAGAACTTTTCGCAGGTTCCTATAATTGATCCTAGAGAGTTGTTTATCAAGGGAACTTTAAAATGCGATTTCTAAACTTGAAAAAGTCTAAGAGTTTGCAAGATCCTATAGGCGACTCGAACACCCAAAACTTTGATTTAATAGGCTAAGCATCAACGAGTCTCATTCCTTGAGATTTTAAACTGTGGAGAACGAGAGATGATAGAGTCAATTATAAGTTTGGTATTCTTTCGTGAATTTATGTGAGTTAATTATAAGCCTATTCTCCCATCGCTTGTTAATAAATTTATCTGCAATAAATAAGGTTGTACGATTTGAAAAGTTACTTAGCTTCTAGCCCAAGATCGTTTAAAAGTTGCTCGGTATGGATTAGAGTTCATAGCCAAGGCATAACTTATTGAAGCGGGATGCGAAGATTGGCGAGTCCGAAAAGGTCCTAACAAGACATGAGGGCTATATTTTTTTGCTAAAGATCCCAAGTGATGTGAAGAATCATTTATCGAAAATCAATATGAAGGATCGAGACACACGACAAAAAGCAAGTACTCCCCAAAAGATTATGGAGAAGTCTATCCGAAAAGGCCCTAAGAAGGTATGAGGATAAATAGATCCAAGTCCAAAAAGGAGGCGGATCGTTGTATATCAAAGTCCAAAATAAAGATTGGAGAAAAATGAAGAAGTCGTGGTCCAAATATGAAGAATCTCTCAAAACTTCAAGTGAAGAAATTCCTATTATGAAGAGAAGGCCTTTATTTCATGAACGTCTCTCAAGATTTGAAGTATGAAGTCGCTGCCAAATATCGGTCCGAGAAAGGTCTCAAATCACGAAGCGAGTTATGCCAAGATATGAACTTTATGAGGTCCCGAGAAGCAGTTTTAAAAGATTTTGTCCTTTAGCTAACTATTGATTAAATCGTCCCACTTTATTTTCAGCCTAATAAACTATCGAAATAAGTCAACAATGCATCCTCGTGATCATTCAAGACAATAATAAATTATAAGAGATACACCTAGGAATAAGGGAGTCTAAGTGAATAATTGGCCCACATGAGTTCGTGTTAGTTTGCTAACTTACAATAACAATGATCTCGTTTTTAAGCTTGGTTTGGAGAAAGTGAAAACTTGAGGATGATGATTATTCATAACATTTCCAAAATCCAAAGGTATGTTTTTGATTTCTTTACTTTGAATGTTTATAATTTTCTATCTCTTTAATTAATGCCAATATGGATTGATTGTGATGAAAAGTGTAAACGTGCTTTGTAACTAATGCATTGCATGAGGACATTGCAATGGTCAAGTGTAGGGGATTTGATAGGTGTGTAAACACCCATCCTTTTTACCACTTAATTACAATAATAACCGAGCCAAAACGTGTATTTTATGTCATTTATGTCGGGATTATGCGTGGTTTGTGTTTTTGTTGTGATTTAGGACGAAAAGGTGGAAAGTGGAGAAAACACGGGCATTCACGGGCTTTTATCGAAGAAAAAGACGAAAGACGAAGTCAAGAAGTCAAGAGTGCAAAAAGAACGGAAGTCCAAGACCAATTCTGAAGATTTATCGAAGAAAAAGTCAAAAGACGGAAGTTTACTAAAAGCCGAAGAACTCGAGTCTTATTTATGAAGAAATTTCAAGACGAGTTTAAAGAAATCCCGAGACAAAGTCATTAAATTCCAAGATTTAAGAAGATTAAAGACTTAAGGACCTAAACATGCAATTAAGGAAAGAAGAAAGAAGGGAGGAAGCTTCCTAAGCACCTCCCTAATCTCCCCTATATATAGATTAGGATTTCATTCATTTTCTCTTGTTGGCTAGTTTGACAAACTATGCTCTTCCATTTTAATTACTTGCACATTTAAATACATGTCATTTACTTAATTGTCAAATTTAAATACTTGTCTTGCACCTTAAATTCCTTTAATTTCAAGTAAGTTTCCTTTTAATTCTTGTCAATCTTTATTTTTATTGTTCATCTCCTATCTACCTTTCTTTAATCTTTGATCTTTATGTTTATGTTCATGTTTATGTTTTTGTGTTTTTATTAAATTGATTAAAGTGGGTTTTGATTATTTTGGTTATATTTGTTAGTTTGATTGTTTTGGATTGTTTGTTTATAATTAGTATATGTTATTTGTTTAGATTGGTTTAATCTTGTGGTTGAATTTGATTATATTTGTTTAGATTCGTATATACCTGTTCTTGCGTGTTCTTTGCTTTCTGTTACTGTTCTTCCCCAAATATTCCGAATCAACAGCACATTCCGGATCAAGGTTTTGTTGAAAGTTGTTCCGAATCAAGGTTTGTGAAGAAAATATTCCGAATAAAAGGCTTTCATTCGGAATAAGTGACATATTCCGGATCAAGCCCATATCCCGGATCAGCAACAACATTCCGAGTGAAGGCTTTGTGAAGAAACATTCCGGATCAAGGAAGACATTCCGGATCAAGGAAGACATTCCGGATCAGTCTTGTTTATTCGAAATATTTAAACATTCCGGATCAAACCTTTCATTCGGAATACCAAATATTCTGAATCAAGGAGTTTTATTCGGAATAATTAATTATTCCGGATCAAGGTCTTCATCCGGAAAATATTCCGGATCAGCAATATTCCGGATCAAGCTTAAGTATTCCGAATCAAGACTTTATTCCGGATAAGTGACATATTCCGGATAAAGGATTTATTCTGGATCAAGGGTTTTGGTTAATATTCCGAGTGAAGAAGAATCATTCCGAACGAAGGTGACATTCCGGATGAGTGATTATTCCGAACGAAGGATTATTCCGGATGAGCTGTTTTCAGGTTCTTTTTAATTTCATTTTTTAACTTTCTGTTTTTAATTTTCAAGCTTTACTTTTCCCGCCTTTTTACTTAGTTGCACTTTAAGTTTACCTGCCTTAGATTTATTTTAGCCTTGCCTTAGTTTAAGTTTTAGTTTTAGTTGCGTTTTAAGTTTGCCTTAGATAGATTTAAGTTCGCGTTATTTACTTTTAGTGCCTTTAAATCTTCGTCTCGCTTTTAAATTCTCGCCATTTATTTTAAATTAGACTTAGATTTACTTTAACGCTCTTTACTTTTAAGTCTTTGCACATTTATTTTAAAACAACCAAAAATACTCTTTTTCACCAAAAAACAATCGAGTCGCATTTTGAACCGGAAATCAATTCGATTAGACCACGACAAAGAACTTTTTACATACAAAATCTTAACATCATCTCTCTCTCTACTTTCTCTCACTACTTTCTCTCTCTAAAATTCATATCTTTTCCATCTCATTTATTTAATCTATGATCATATGGTTAGGGACAACAGCAATACCAAATAAAAATACCAAAAATAATCTTCTTCTCATCTATTTTCTTTTCTTCAACCCTCTAAATTCTCGTCATTGTAGTGTATGCAACTTCGTTCTAATCATCTTGTGATTAATTACGATAGACTTGAAAACATTCCTCGTAGGAATAGGAATCGTCAACAACTAGTAGTGGAACCCGAGCTTCCAACTATTGTTATAGAAATAGCCGATAACCGTACAATGGAGGAATTGCTCCGTGCACCCACCGAAGGGTACGGTGAAGCAATCGTTGTGCCGGCTATTTTGGCGGATCATTATGAGATTAAGACGGGTCTTTTATCACTCATCCGTGCCGACCAATTTCGTGGCAATGAGACGGATAACCCGCATTCTCACATTCATAATTTTCTTCGTATTACCTCGACTCTCAAGTTTAGAGATGTGCCGAATGACGCGATTAAGCTCATGCTTTTCCGTATTCGCTCGAGGGAAACTCTAAGCTTTGGTATGAAAAGGTTCCACCGGGTTCTATTTTTTCATGGGACGATCTAGTGTCTAAGATTATGAATTATTTCTTTCCACCATCCAAAACAACTCACTTTAAAAACGAGATAACTAGATTTGAACAAAAAGTGCATGAATCGTTTGGAGTTGCTTGGGAAAGGTTTAAGGATTTGTTGAGACAATGTCCACACCACGGTTTCACGGAGTTACATCAAATTAATACTTTTTATAATGGGCTTAATATGGTTGAGCAAGATTCTTTAAATGCCGCCGCGGGTGGTAATCTTATAAGGAAAACTCCAAGAGACGCGTGGGGTATCATTAAGAACAAGTCTAGAGTTTAGTATTCACGAAACACACCGGTTGTTTCACATGTGATGCATCTAATCCCGAGATTGCTAGATTGGACTCTAAGATTGAATGTGGATTCGTGATAGGTTTGTAAACACCCATCCTTTTTACCACTTAATTACAATAATAACCGAGCCAAAACGTGTATTTTATGTCTTTTATGTCGGAATTATGCGTGGTTTGTGTTTTTGTTGTGATTTAGGACGAAAAGGTGAAAAGTGGAGAAAACACGGGCATTTACGGGCTTTTATTGAAGAAAAAGATGAAAGACGAAGTCAAGAAGTCAAGAGTACAAAAAGAACGGAAGTCCAAGACCAATTCTGAAGATTTATTGAAGAAAAAGTCAAAAGACAGAAGTTTACTAAAAGCCGAAGAACTCAAGTCTTATTTATTGAAGAATTAAAAGACGAGTCCAAAGAAATCCCGAGCCAAAACTCATTAAAAGTCCAAGATTAAAGAAGATAAAAAGCTTAAGGACCTAATGGTGCAATTAAGAGAAAATGAAGGAGGGGAGGAAGCTTCCTAAGCACCCCTTAATCTTCCCCTATAAATAGTCATTAGATAAATCATTTTCATTTTGTTGGCTAAGGTGACAATTAGCCTTCCACCTTTTAATTACTTGCTCTTTAAATTTATGTCATTTTAAATACTTGTCTTGCACTTTAAATCATTTTAATTCCAAGTAAGTGTTCTTTAATTTTGTTGCTTTAATCTTCATTTACCTTTGATCAAGTTTCTTTTATCATTCTCTTTCTACTTTTCTTCTTTTTGGTTTATTTAAAATTCGGATTAAGCAAGAGATTGCTTAATCTCTTTGCTTATTTTACTAAAAAGTTTACCTTTTCACTTTTATATAAGTTTTTGTATGAGATGAGCTATAAGTTTGACAATCTTATTGGCTTGTTTTGTACTTAGCTTATTTGCTTTTCTTAGTTTTCTAAACAGTTCACATTTTTAAAGATTATTTGATAAAGTTTACTTATTTTGAGTTTTTTAAAGTTTTATATTTAAGCTCATTTGGTTTTGCTTGTTCTCGTTTTAATTAACTTTTGTTAT
This sequence comes from Glebionis coronaria, assembly GCA_025667525.1. Classification (NCBI taxonomy): domain Eukaryota; kingdom Viridiplantae; phylum Streptophyta; class Magnoliopsida; order Asterales; family Asteraceae; genus Glebionis; species Glebionis coronaria. The sequence goes on along the minus strand of CM046881.1, from coordinate 264,175,015 downwards.
CTGCTTATAGTTAAAAGTGCTTCTTTGGTATTTGCTTATTTGTCTTAGTGCTTATTTCGTTTGCTTATTCTGTTTTTCTTATTCCCATCGTAACTGCTTTTACGATCCAACAAGTGCGATTGCATAAACCCCTAGGGTTTCTACTTGCGATCCATTGTTGCGATCAAGGACTAGGATCACATTACGATCATACTCCATAATCCACACCAAGATCACTCGTTGCGATCGTGGGTAAGATCATAGAGTGCGATCCGTAGTTGCGATCGCTTGGTCACGATCACCCACTGCGATCCACTTTGTTGCGATCGTGGTGGAGTACGATCCATAGAGTACGATCCATTTTGTTTCCATCGCATCAAGTGCGATCGTAGGTTGCGATCAAGCTACGATCCGGGTACGATCCAACCACATTAGTTGGTTGCGATCGTAGTGTGATCAGATTCGTATTCTTGTTTTGTTTTTGTTTTTATTTTAAATTTTGTTTTCCCGCATTTTTACTTGATTTATTTTTAAGTTTTCAAATTATATTACATTGTCAAGATTAATTTTCCTCACGCTTTTATTTAAGTCATTTAATTAATTTACTTTTCAAAGTTTAAATATTGCACCCTTTACTTTTAATTAGTTTCGAATTAATTAAGTGTCATTTACTTTTAGTCTCGCTTTAATTTACCGCCATTTACTTTAATTCTTTGCACTTTTAATATACTATAACGACACAACTTTTGTTTCCACCAAAAAACGACTGAGTCGCATAGTTCAACCAGTTTTCAATTCGAAGAGACATACTTAAACGAATCTTTTTACCTGGCCAAAAGCCGTGTATCAAATGGCACCGCTGCCGGCGCTTTTCGTAAAGATTAACGGTTTTCTGTGAGAGACGCGTTGCTTTTTGGGATCCGTTCACTTGTGAACGTTATTTTTCGTGTCAAAATTTTTCAAAAAAATCCCAAAAACATTTGACAAATCATAAAAAGCATTTCTTTTTCAAAGGTTTTGCACCAAAAATATTCCTCTTTATCCTCTATTATGTGTAATTCTTTTCTTTACCCCTCTTATTCATAATTCTTCATGGATTCGTCTTGCGGACGGTGTGGGAGACCATGGCATGGTTTTTAAACATGTCAATCGTGTACTTGTGAGCGGTGTGGTTTTGATATCGACGATACACAATTTGGATTTTTCCATTTTGCAATTCAACAAATTCATACTTCAACTCTTACAATACTTTCCCACCCTCTCCCGTCTATGACAATCCCTATCCTCAAGACGCACTGGGTTTTTCTCCTTACCCGTGGTGCTATATTTGTGGGGGACCTCACGATGCTTCTTCTTGTGATCCGTCGAAGGTCTTTGAGAAAGTTCCGTGCTATCATCCCAGTGTTTATAACTTTGAGCCCCCACGTCACACTGTCAATCATCAACCCTTTTGTGCACTTCCTCCTGAGCAACTTGCCATAATTTTTGACAACTTTCAAAAAGTTCAAGAAGCTTGCAACAAGATGATGGAGAAATGTCAAGCGGGTCAGCAAAAAGAGCAGGTATCTAAACTTAATGCTTATACTCCTCCTCTTGTGCCTCCATATTATTATGATAGTGATGACGATGAGAGTCCTATTTCTGGGAACGATGAGAATTCAATTCCTTTGCCCAACTTGCCGGAGCCTAAGGATTCAACCATCCTAAGGGATGAGGATATTAGCACAATTCCTGCAAAGGAATCTGACGAATTCAATACGTCTAGTGCTGATAACCTTGTCCCAATTCTAAGTGAATCTGAGTTGACATCCGACAGTGACGATGAGTATGATGCACTTTCTTCTGATGATGTTCCTTCCACCAACACTTTGGGAGAGGATTCTTTGGCTTTCTCTAATCCTCTTTTTGATCAAGATGATGATTTTACTTCTAGTAATGACGAGTCACTATCTGATGAAGACGTTCCGAAGGAAACTTTCAAGATTTATTCGAACCCTTTATTTGATTTTGTTGACGATTACATATCTAGTGAGGTGAATCCTCTCTTTGACGAAGGGATTAAGGACATTGATAGCTCTGATTCTCCTACTATTAACGAGCATGCTTTGTTAGCCATGCCCCCTTCTATCACAGAGGTGGAGAGTTCTGACTCTACTGGAAAGGTATCGCAGGTGAAAGGTAATTCTTCTCTTATTATATTGCCCCCTCATCCCACTGAATGCACGCCCAAGCGGGTGATGTATCGATTTCACTCTCCGGGGAATAAGGATGAGTGCTTTGACCCGGGAGGTGGAAATGACCATTCTTTGATTGATAACCTTACGGCTTTGCCAATTGGTCAGCATCCGTTGTCTTTGGAGGAGGACAATGTGATCCCTTTACCCACCCCACCTCCCGTGGATCATGATTTCACATACTTCTCGTATGTTGAAAGGACCTTCCTACCATTCAAGACTTATCCTGATGCCTCTCCTTTGTTATATTCCTCCAGGAACGAGGACAAGGTCTTTGATCCCGGTATTACATTTGAGGCTTCCCCATGGACCATTTAATTCGGGGACGAGTCAGGCTCGTGACTCGGATAACAAAAACAAGCGCTTTTTGGGAGGCAACCCAATTATCTATCTATCTTTTTCTTTGTTTTTACCATAAGTGTAGGGGGAGACCCGTTGGTGTATTTCCTCTCTTCTTCTATTCAGGGATTCGAGCGCTCAATGATCCACTCTTGATGATTTTTGACGACCCGTGATTCCGTGTTCCCATTTTCCCGGTTCTATCCTAAACTCTTTTCGATTCACTATTTTATATTTTTTCAATATTAAAATAGGAATCTCTTTAGTTGTCTCTTCCTTAGCGAGATTTAAAGAAAGTGCACAATGTCCTAAGTGTAGCGGAGTTTACTCCCACATGCTTAAACATTGAGGACAATGTTTATATTAAGTGTAGGGGGGACTTCTATCGAAGTTAAGTGGCCTTTTTTTTGTATTTGTCCTCATTTTAACCAGAAATCAATTTTTCGACATTTTTCAAAATTTTTGATCTATTTTGGCCTATTAGTTTTCCCTTTTGTATAGTTATTTTCTTTCTTTGCTAGAATAAATGTTTAATAAAGTGGTTTTAATTTTCAAATGTTGTGAATCTTTTGACTCAACCCGAGTTTACTTATCTAAGTTTACTCTAGCTAGTATCCTTAACATGTTTAAATCAAGTTTTGCTAGGCTTTTATATAGGGAGCTATCAAAAGCGAAAGTCTTAACTCTCACGGGTTAAGAACAAGAACTTTTCGCAAGTTCCTATAATGGATCCTAGAGAGTCGTTTATCAAGGGAACTTTAAAACGCGATTTCTAAACTTGAAAAAGTCTAAGAATTTGCAAGATCCTATAGGCGACTCGAAAACCCAAAACTTTGATTTAATAGGCTAAGCATCCACGAGTCTCATTCTTTGAGATTTTAAACTGTGGAGAACGAGAGATGATAGAGTCAATTATAAGTTTGGTATTCTCTCGGGAATTTATGTGAGTTAATTATGAGCCTATTCTCCCATCGCTTGCTAATAAATTTATCTGCAATAAATAAGGTTGTACGATTTGAAAAGTTACTTAGCTTCTAGCCCAAGATCGTTTAAAAGTTGCTCGGTATGGATTAGAGTTCATAGCCTAGGCATAACTTATTGAAGCGGGATGCGAAGATTGGCGAGTACGAAAAGGCCCTAACAAGGCATGAGGGCTATATTTTGTTGCTAAAGATCCCAAGTGATGTGAAGAATCATTTATCGAAAATCAATATGAAGGATCGAGACACACGACGAAAAGCAAAAATTCCCCAAAAGTCATGGAGAAGTCTATCCGAAAAGGCCCTAACAAGGTATGAGTATGAATAGATCCAAGTCCAAAAAGGAGGCGGATCGTTGTATATCAAAGTCCAAAATAAAGATTGGAGAAAAATGAAGAAGTCGTGGTCCAAGTATGAATCTCTCAAAACTTCAAGTGAAGAAATTCCTATATGAAGAGAAGACCATAATTTCATGAACGTCTCTCAAGGTTTGAAGTATGAAGTCGCTGCCAAATATCGGTCCGAGAAAGGTCTCAAATCGCGAAGCGAGTTATGCCAAGATATGAACTTTATGAGGTCCCGAGAAGCAGTTTTAAAAGATTTTGTCCTTTAGCTAACTATTGATTAAATCGTTCACTTTATTTTCGGCCTAAATAACTATCGAAATAAGTCAACAATGCATCCTCGTGATCATTCAAGACAACAATAAAATATAAGAGATACACTTAGGAATAAGGGAGTCTAAGTGAATAATTGGCCCACATGAGTTCGTGTTAGTTTGCTAACTTATAATAACAATGATCTCGTTTTTAAGCTTGGTTTGGAGAAAGTGAAAACTTGAGGATGATGATTATTCATGACATTTCCAAAACCCAAGGTATGCTTTTGATTTCTTTACCTTGAATGTTTATAATTTTCCATCTCTTTAATAAAGGCCAACGTGGATTGATTATGATGAAAAATGTAAACGTGCTTTGTAACTAATGCATTGCATGAGGACATTGCAATGGTCAAGTGTAGGGGATTTGATAGGTGTGTAAACACCCATCCTTTTTACCACTTAATTACAATAATAACCGAGCCAAAACGTGTATTTTATGTCGGAATTATGCGTGGTTTGTGTTTTTGTTGTGATTTAGGACGAAAAGGTGAAAAGTGGAGAAAACACGGGCATTTACGGGCTTTTATTGAAGAAAAAGATGAAAGACGAAGTCAAGAAGTCAAGAGTGCAAAAAGAACAGAAGTCCAAGACCAATTCTGAAGATTTATCGAAGAAAAAGTCAAAAGACGGAAGTTTACTAAAAGCCGAAGAACTCAAGTCTTATTTATTGAAGAATTAAAAGACGAGTCCAAAGAAATCCCGAGCCAAAAGTCATTAAAAGTCCAAGATTAAAGAAGATTAAAGGCTTAAGGACCTAATGGTGCAATTAAGAGAAAATGAAGGAGGGGAGCAAGCTTCCTAAGCACCCCTTAATCCTCCCCTATAAATAGCCATTAGATAAATCATTTTCATTTTGTTGGCTAAGGTGGCAATTAGTCTTCCACCTTTTAATTACTTGCTCTTTAAATTTATGTCATTTTAAATACTTGTCTTGCACTTTAATTCATTTTAATTCCAAGTAAGTGTTCTTTAATTTTGTTGCTTTAATCTTCATTTACCTTTGATCAAGTTTCTTTTATCATTCTCTTTCTACTTTTCTTCTTTTTGGTTTATATAAAATTCGGATTAAGCAAGAGATTGCTTAATATCTTTGCTTATTTTACTAAAAAGTTTACCTTTTCACTTTTATATAAGTTTTTGTAATAGATGAGCTATAAGTTTGACAATCTTATTGGCTTGTTTTGTACTTAGCTTATTTGCTTTTCTTAGTTTTCTAAAAAGTTCACCTTTTTAAAGATTATTTGATAAAGTTTACTTATTTTGAGTTTTTTAAAGTTTTATATTTAAGCTCATTTGGTTTTGCTTGTTCTCGTTTTAATTAACTTTTGTTATCTGCTTATAGTTAAAAGTGCTTCTTTGGTATTTGCTTATTTGTCTTAGTGCTTATTTCGTTTGCTTATTCTGTTTTTCTTATTCCCATCGTAACTGCTTTTTACCCCAGTACAATCCAACAAGTGCGATCGCATAAACCCCTAGGGTTTCTACTTGCGATCCATTGTTGCGATCAAGGACTAGGATCACATTACGATCACACTCCATAATCCACAGTGCGATCCGTAGTTGCGATCGCTTGGTCACGATCACCCACTGCGATCCACTTTGTTGCGATCGTGGTAGAGTACGATCCATAGAGTACGATCCATTTTGTTTCCATCGCATCAAGTGCGATCGTAGGCTTCGATCAAGCTACGATCTGGGTACGATCCAACCACATTAGTTGGTTGCGATCGTAGTGTGATCAGATTCGTATTCTTGTTTTGTTTTTGTTTTTATTTTAAATTTTGTTTTCCCGCATTTTTACTTGATTTATTTTTAAGTTTTCAAATTATATTACATTATCAAGATTAATTTTCGTCACGCTTTTATTTAAGTCATTTAATTAATTTACTTTTCAAAGTTTAAATATTGCACCCTTTACTTTTAATTAGTTTAGATTTAATTAAGTGTCATTTACTTTTAGTCTCGCTTTAATTTACCGCCATTTACTTTAATTGTTTGCACTTTTAATATACTACAACGACATAACTTTTGTTTCCACCAAAAAACGACTGAGTCGCATAGTTCAACCAGTTTTCAATTCGAAGAGACATACTTAAACGAATCTTTTTACCTGGCTAAAAGCCGTGTATCAATTCGCGACTTTGTTGAGTGAGATTAGGAATACTCCCACTTCGGTTAATGCGGTTGAGAATTTTTGTGTATTGTGTGGTGGAGCACATCCGAATTTTGCTTGTTTAACCACGGGGTTTGATCAAGCTAGTGCTTTTGCGGCTATGGGAACTTATGGCCCTAACGGTCAAGCTCCTCGTCAAAACCATGTTGCTCCACCAGTTCAAAATAGGTACAACAATGGAAATAATGGGAATAATTTTAACCGTGGGAACCAAGGAAATTATAATCAAGGAAATGGATTTCAAGGCAATCAAAACAATCAAGATTTTCAAAACAACAATCAAAATGATTTGTCAAGTTACATCAAAAAAAATGAGGCAAATTTGAAAGCTTTTCAAAATAATCTTCAAGGACAAATGGCAACTTTGAAAAATGAATTTCAAAATACGATCAAGGGGCAAAACAATAAGATTGAGCTTAACCAACAAAGATTAGAGCAAAACCAAAACCGTATGGAGAAAAGATTAAAACAAATCCAAAACCATTTTGAGGGAAATCAAGCTAAGTTTGAGAACAAATTACTTTCGATGTTTGAGGCTTTTATGTGCAAACCCTCCTCTTCTTCGGGTGGCTTACCTAGCAACACCATTCCAAACCCGAAGGGAGATATTAAGTCCATCACCGTTCACAATGATAATAGTTTGGATAGGAATTTACAAGATGTGATCGAGTTTAATCCTCCACCTAAAGAGACCTTTCTTGATGTTACCAAGGCTACTTTAGATTCTAGATGTTCCACGATTTTCCGTGATTTCTATCCCGTGAAATATGGAGATCCGGGTCAAATCTTGATACCTTGTGTTTTCAAAGGGCTTGAGGAATGCAAAGCTCTAGCCAATCTAGGAGCTAGCATCAACTTAATGCCTTTATCCATATGGAAGACTCTTGACTATTTCCCACTTACTTCCACTCGAATGATCATTGAGCTTGCTAATGGAACCATCGCCCACCCGGTTGGTATAGCGGAAGATGTCATTGTTAAAGTGGGGAAGTTTTTGTACCTTGCTGATTTTGCAATTGTTGATTATGAGACCAATCCTCGTGTGCCTTTAATTTTAGGACGTCCATTTTTCTCCACGGCTCAAGTTTAAGTTGATATGAGGAAAGATGAGATAAAATTGTTTTATGGGGATAAACATGTTGTTTTCAAAGTGGAAAAACTTCCAAATTATGTTTCTAAAAATGTGGAAAGTTAGAAACTTGTTGAGACTTTTGAAAATAATACAAACACGGATTTTCTCATTTACAAGGGTGTAAGGCCAATTATAGACCCCTCATTTCGTGAAGATGAAACGTTAATTCCGGAGGGAGATGTTTGTTCCGTTGAAACGTGTTGTAATATTACCTCGTCTCCACTAACTCTTGAGGATAAGATCGATAAGGAAATTGATGATTACTTGAGTGTACCATTCGATAGTGAGTTTGATAATGAGAATTTCGATCCGGAGGGAGATATTGCTTTAATTGAAAAATCGTTGAATATGGAACCATCTCCACTCCCTCCGAAGGACCAAATTGATGATACTAAGGCACATCCTTCCATTGAAAAGCCTTTGATTCCTAACTTCACACCGAGTGAGGTTAGTGTCTATTTGTTCGATAAGTTCGTCGATGAACTTATTGCTATTCTTGATCCACTTCCACCAGGAAGTGAAGACGTTTTCGATCTCGATATCGGGCCTGATCTTCATAGTTTACCTTCCATTATCGAGGAGTTCTCCGGTGAACTTGCTTCTAATGAGAATGATGATCTTGTATTCGAGTGTGACACACTCGATACTTTGTCGGATATTTCTTGTGATGACAAGATTGATGACACTTATGTGACTTACTCGAATCCTCTTTTTGAAGTTTCAATGAACAATAATCCATTGTTTAAAGAGGATTTTGAGAGCATCATACCTCCTTCATCTCACACCCTTTGTGATGATGAACACTTCTTTAAGGAGGTTGATGAGTTACTTTCCATAGACATTCCTATGGATTTTGAGGAAAAGTCTTATGAACCAAAGGAAAACACTCTCTATCTTGAGAATGTTTCTAATAACGGTGTTGAAAACCCTTGGTTTGATCACCAGATTTATGATGATGATATTGTTGACCCGGAGGGAGAAATTTTATTTACTCCAAATCTCTCTCCCACTCGCTTTTATCTTAATGTGCGGGTTTTTCATGCGACTCATTTTGAGTATCATGACCCCTTTGTTCACATTCCAAAGAGTGACAAGGTCGACAAGGTTATTCATGATGATATCACCATGGATGAGACCTTTACTCCATCATTACCATGTGCTTTATATGATTTTGGATTAGCATGGGGGGAAGACATCGTGTTGTCTATTCCTTTCTCTCCCGAGGACGAGGTATTCGATCCCGGAATCATTGATTTAGGGAAATATCAGCCTTTCACCGATGAAATAATTGAAAAACTTTTCGATCATCTTGGAGCGAGTTTATCTAGGGGAGCATACCATATCCATTCCATGATTTATGACACTGACTACCATCTCTTTTTGGAGATTTGTGTTGGAGTTTCATCCTTTCGTTTGTCATCCGACAATGAGGATGTGATATTTGACCCCGGCATCGTGCTTTATGATGGATTTCATTCCTATATGCCGGATTCCATCATTTTCCCTAAGGACCAATGAATGCGGGGACCGAGTCGAGCTCATGACTCGGTTACCAAAAACGAGGTGCCTTATGGAGTATTTCCATACATTCTATCTTCTTTCTATTTTCTAACACTAATAAGGCTTGATCTTTTCAAGCTCGTGTTCGTGTTTTGTGGTGATGTGAATCTTCGGTATGACCCTAATCATTGAAGACTCTCGTGTTTGGTTTTTGCCCGGTCCACTCGAGCTTCCATTCTTTGATTGTCACATGGGGCATTCGATATCCTTTGATTTTATCGACTAACGTTTTATCTTGAGCATACTTAATAAACGGCTTATAGATTTTCGTACTCTTACCATGTTAGGACTATTGCATTCGACTCTTCGTGTTCTAGCAAGGGGGTGTTACTCTTGAGCTAGGAAACATTCAGGACAATGTTTGGTTTTAGCATGGGGGATTTAATCGATATAATCGCTTGCACTTGCTTTTGTCGTGTTCAAACCTAATCTTTTTTCTCATTTTTTGTAAAATTTTAAAATTTTTAGTGTATTTTTGTGTTTTAAATAAGTGTTTTTGACACAAATGTAGGCTTTCCGTTGGAGAAAATAAGAATAGTTTTTGACTTGACCGCGTTTTACCTTAACTCGTTCCTTAACCATGAAGACTTTAGTTGTTTATTGGGCTAAGTTTCCATTAGTCTCATGTCTTTGAGATTTTACAATATGGAGAATAAGAGATGATAGAGTTGATCATAAGTTTTAAAGTTAATTGTCACTTTTATAAGTTTTTGTGGCTTTCTCTCCCACGCTTGAATATTTAAATGTTTAATAAATGAGGATTTTAGCGGTTTAGGTTCAATACTTTAGCTCTTAACCGACTTTTTGATCTCACTTTTAATTAAAGCAAGAACACAATGAGGGTGCCAGCTTTATGGACTTTCAACTAAGGTGGCTCATAACCACTAAGTAGTAGGTATGCAGACAATGGGATCATGTGATTTGGCCTACTATATGTATCATAAATAAAGAAGAAAAAATAAAAACATGATCCCAAGGAGCCTTCGAGTGTGGGACATGTAGCACGAGCCTTGTCATTAGATCCTTAGGGTGTATGGCATAGTAAGTGTTGAATAAAAATTGCTTCATCATCGCAAAGATCCTTAGGGTAAAGAGTGGCGGTGAATGTCAATTCCCTTGTCTATGGTTCAAGGAGCCTTAGGGTGTGGATCATGAATAAGGAGCATTTTTACGTCTTAAAGAGCCGAAAGGTATATGATGTAAATTTGCTAAACTCCTTTGGAGGAATAATAAGTAGTAATAAATGGCCAAATCTCGGGTCTGGGAATTTATTCCCTAAATCGTGTTAAATTATCCTTGATGTGGGCTTTCTTTAGTGACAACGGTTTTTGAAGATGAGGTTAGGTTTTAAGTTTTGGATTTACACCGTTTTTGCCTTCATTTTTGGACTAATAAATATTAAATAAGTCAAATGAGCCTTTGGGTGAATGACAAAATTTAAAATTTAGAGATACAACTAGGAATAAGGGAGATTGAGTTTTACACAAATAACTTATATGAGTAATCTTAACACTGGAACTTATGATTGGCAATGATCTTGTTTTAAGCTTGGCATGGAATGAGTGAAAAGTCTAGGACGATGAATCTATTCGAATTTTATGATCCTAAAAGTTATTTTTCAATAATGAAAGCAATGCATTATGTCCTTGTGTGAAATAAAGTGTCAAAAAGTTGAATAAAAAGTGTAGTTAGTTTCTTTATTTTATCATTGTGTGAGAACACAACAATTAATTAACAAGGGGGAGTTTGATATGAGTGTAATTACTCATATCATTTATATCATTAAAGGAGCCTATAATGCATAAAACATATGAATTTTGCCTTGTATGTGCATGTTTTATTGTTTCATGTGTGTAGGTACAAAGATCACGAAAAACGGCAAAACCGACACGGAGTTTGAAGAAAGTTCAAAAAGCCAAATGACAAGTTGTTTTAAGAAGGGATTCGAGTTTTTAAGGTTAATGGGCTTTGTGGGTCCCACATTTGGTTAATGGGCCCAAAAGCCCATTTGTGAATTAATAAAGGCAAAATGGAGTCAAAGGCCCTATTTACATTTACAATGAGACGGATGGAAATAATAAAAATCATTTGGGCTCAAGCCCATGTGACAACAATTGAGGGACGGTTAAAGATATAAAAAGATAAGTCCTTTGTTCGGAATATATTACTTATGCGGAATGTGTGCTTCATCCGGAATACTGGTTCATTCGGAATATGCCTTTCATGCGGAATAAGACACTCGCTCGGAATAAAACACTGGTTCGGAATGCAAAGACTGATTCGGAATAAATAGCTAAACTGTTGGTTCGAAATGTTTTTGCTGGTTCGGAATCTGGGTAAACAGAAGGTGCGAAGAACAGGGGAAACTCAACAACACGACTTTTTACCAAACTCAACTAAGTTTTAACCAAAAGATTAAACCAAACTAACCACTAATCATTTACTAATGATAACCTTTAAACCAAATCAACAAAAACACAAAACCCACTTGTTTTTAAAGATCAAAATCAACAAAATAAAAACTTAAAACTTAAGAATCAATAAGAAAAGGAAGAACAAGATTAAAAGGAGACTTGTATTAAGGATTAAGGTTTAAACAAACAAATGGAAAGATTAAAACTTACAAGATCATGGATAGATTCAAAGAAAAATAAAAATCACCAAACACCTTAAGGGTGTTGGTTTTCCCTACGAAACAGGAAAGGAAAAACAGAAAAATGAACTAGTTTTTTAAGTTGTAAAGGAGGTCTCCTATTTATAGGCCTTGAGTTGGTTGGTGAGTGGGCTTTCTCCCTTTCTTTTTGTCTTCTCGTCTTTTCAGTAAAGTTGACGTTTTCGACTTCGATTCGGGATTTGTCGACGAATAAATTCAACTCGTCTTTTAATTTCTTCATTTAATAGACTTGAGTTCTTCGACATATATAAATCCTCCATCTTTGGTCATTTTCTTAGATAAATCTTCAAATAGGCCCATTGACTTCAAATCTTTTGCATCTCTTGGACTATAGACTTCGTCTTTCGTCTTTTTCTTCGATAAAACCCGTGCAATCCCATGTTTTCTTTAATATTTATCCGGTTGGCTCTGAAAACACAACAAACACATAAACCACGCATAATTACAAACAAATGATATTAAAATACACGATTTGGTCTCGTTTTAGCAAGAAATAAGTGGTAAGAGGATGGGTGTTTTCACACCTATCAATGATCCACTGAATAAGCTGGAAAATGGAATTAAGCTGAAAAGAGCTTATTTGACCAAGTTTGACCAAAAATGTGAAAAAGATGAAAAGTTACAAACCTACTCAAGACAAGTTTCTAAGCAAGTTTGTGAAGAAAAATAAGCAGATTTATGAAGTATAATTGGCTATATAAGAAAACTGCCCACCTTTTACATTAGAAACTTGAGTTTGCTAAGGTGCTTATTAATAAGCTGATTTTTTAATCAAAACAGAATACTATAGAATTTCCTTTCACAGACTTGGTCTTTAGATGTTTAGCTAAAACTAGAAACTTGTTTCAAGCAATTTGGTTAAGTTTTGAGTAAATGGCAATGATTTGAAATGAGCTAGTTTCCTGAATGACAATGTTCACAGACTTGACCCATACTTTTTCTATACCATTTGCCTTTTTGACCTGAATTTTGACCATAAAACAAGACAAAATTGTTTCCACTTGTTTACTGAATGTAGATGAACAAGACTTAACTGGATTAACAAACTTGTAACACAATAACTAGGCAGATCCAAACACTAATGATCAAGTCTGTGATGAACTTTTACAAAGTGATTTTGAATAAAAGATTGAAATAAGCTAAGACTTTTATCAAGACATGTTCTATGAGTAAAATGAAGAGTAATTGAACTGAAAACAGACTTATTAACATACTAAACCACAAATTGAACTCAAAGGACTTGATTGATGAATAGAAAACTGAAATCAAGCAAAACTCAGACTAAGGCTACAAAACTACTCACAAGCTATCTAATCAATTCAGTTACACTAAAACAAGCTCAAACACATGATCATAACAGCATTTATTGTTTACACTAAGAATTGAGCATCAAATTTAACTGAGTCGAACTTAAAACAGGAAAACAAGTGCCTTTTAGCTAAAAACCTCCCTTGATGGAGTAGTGTGGCGCTGAGCCAATTAGTATCTACAATAACAACACCAGAACACCACCATTAACCACATTATCACCTCCAAAAGCCATTTATGTTTAAAATCAAACCAAACTGCACCAAACTGCTACTCAGGACTGGAACTTGACTAATCTTGCTAAAATACTGGATGTAACCTCCAAAATGTCTCAAACAAACTCCATTGATCAGTTATGATCAATGAAATCACAAACAGTAACAAGATTGCAGGATTGAGTAAGTGAAATGAGATAAGAGAAGAGGAAATTGATATTTTTGTGTTTTTATTGATTGATGAAGGAAAATATGTTACAACTGTTTTAACTAACTTCTAACCAACTCTTAAGTGTGTGTCAAACACTTAAGAGTTGATGGCTAACTGAATGAAAGAACAAAGTTAAGAGAGAAAATCTAAAGTAAGTGTGTTTTTTCACACTTAGCTACATACTGAAAATGAATGTACAATGTCCTATTTATAGAAGTTGATGATGATGATTTAGGGAAGTCTGACGTGTCTCAACCAATGGGGAGATTCCATGTGTCCAAAGCTGATGAATTGCATATTTCATTCCAAGAACAAGAAAGGGGTTTTCTTCTCCTTTGATTTTCAGTTTAATTAACTTGTGTATTTAAATTCGTCATCTCAATCCGAGCATTTTTTATGTAGGAAACTTTTTGTGAGACGTTCTTGAAATTATGTTCTTCTCTTCATAATAGGAATTTCTTCACTTGAAGTTTTTGAGAGATTCTTCATATTTTGACCACAACTTCTTCATTTTTCTCCAATCTTTATTTTGGACTTTGATATACAACGATCCGCCTCCTTTTAGGACTTAGATCTATTCATCCTCATACCTTGCTAGAGTCTTTTCGGATAGAATTCTCCATGATCTTTTGGGGAGTACTTGCTTTTCGCCGTGTGTCTCGATCCTTCATATTGATTTTCGACAAATGATTCTTCACATCACTTTTGGATCTTTAGCAACAAAATGTAGCCCTCATGCCTTGTTAGGGCCTTTTCGGACTCGCCAATCTTCGCATCCCGCTTCAATAAGTTATGCATTGGCTATGAACTCTAATTAATACCGAGCAACTTTTAAACGATTGTGTGCTAGAAGCTAAGTAACTTTTCTAATCGTACAACCTTATTTATTGCAGATAAATTTATTAGCAAGCGATGGGAGAATAGGCTTATAATCAACTCACATAAATTCACGAAAGAATACCAACTTATAAATGACTCTATCATCTCTCTTTCTCCACAATTTAAAATCTTAAGGAATGAGACTCGTGGATGCTTAGCCAATTAAATCAAAGTTTTGGGTTTTCGAGTCAGTTATAGGATCTTGCAAGTTCTTAGACTTTTTCAAGTTTAGAAATCGCATTTTAAAGTTCCCTTGATAAACGACTCTCTAGGATCAATTATAGGAACTTGCGAAAAGTTCTTGTTCTTAACCCGTGAGAGTTAAGACCTTCGCGTTTTAATGTTCCCTATATAAAAGCCTAGCAAAACTTGACTTAAACACGTTAAGGATACCAGCTAGAGTAAACTTGGGTTGAGTCAAAATATTCACGACTTTGAAAATTTAAAACCACTTTATTGAACTTTATTTTAGCAAGGAAAGAAAATAACCATAACAAAGAAAAATACAACTATACAACTAGGCCAAAATAGATCATAAATTTTGAAAAATGTCGAAAAATCAATTTTTCGGTTAAAATGAGGACATTTTAATGGAAAAGTCCACTTAAAACTTCGATAGAAGTCTCCCCTACACTTAATATAAACATTGTCCTCAATGTTTAAGCATGTGGGAAAAGTCTCCCCTACACTTATGACATTGTGCACGTTGGTTAAATCAAGTTAAGGAGGAGACAACTAAAGTGATCAATTTCAAATGTGTGTATGAAGAAAATTGAATCACGATAGCTGAGAGATAGAACCGGATTTGCGGATAACATGGGAGCACGATTCTTCAAAGATTCCAAAAGTGCACCTATCCCTATAATCACATCACCATACAAACACAAGCAACCTATATAGCTCCCCTTACACTTAGGATGAAAAATGGAAAAAAGGGGGGATAGATACTCGGGTTGCCTCCCGAGGAGCGCTTGTTTTTGTTAACCGAGTCACGAGCCTGACTCGTCCCAAAACTAGTTCATGGGAAACGTGGTGAGGGATGGAATCATCTCATGAGAGATGTCCTCACCAAAGCACAACTTCAAACGCTGGCCATTCACCTTAAAATTGGGCCCATTTGGCTGAGAAAGCTCAATGGTGCCATAGGGAAAGACTTTGGCGATGGTGAATGGACCAGACCAGCGGCTCTTCAACTTACCCGAGAAGATCTTCAACCGAGAGTTA
Source organism: Glebionis coronaria (assembly GCA_025667525.1). Taxonomy (NCBI): domain Eukaryota; kingdom Viridiplantae; phylum Streptophyta; class Magnoliopsida; order Asterales; family Asteraceae; genus Glebionis; species Glebionis coronaria. The sequence continues at coordinate 264,159,446 of CM046881.1, read as the reverse complement.
AAAAGTAAGACTTGATCACCAACATGGAACTCTCGGTTCTTAATCCTAGCATCATGGATGATCTTGGTCTTCTCCTTGTAGATCAACGAGTTCTCATAAGCTTCATTCCTTAGTTCGTTGAGCTCATTGAGTTGAATCTTGCAAAGATCGTCGGCTTTGTTAATGTCGAAGTTACCCACTTCAAGGCCCAGTATGCCTTATGTTCCAACTTGATAGGGAGGTGGCATGCTTTCCCGTACACAAGACGATAAGGTGTACAACCAATCGAGGTTTTATATGCGGTACGGAAAGCCCACAAAGTATCATCTAACGTATCGACCCACGCGGCACGATGCTCTCCCACAGTACGTTCCAGAATTCACTTTAATCCTCGGTTGGAGATCTCGGCTTGGCCATTAGTTTGTGGGTGATACGCGGTGGAAAGACGGTGATGGACACCATACTTAGCCATGACTCGAGCAAATTGGTCGTTGCAAAAATTAGTCCCGCGATCACTAATAATAGCACGTGGCACACTGAATCTAGCGAATAGCTGTTTCAAAAAGTTACAAACCACCCTTGCGTCGTTAGTGGGTAAAGCTTTTGCTTCAACCCATTTTGAAACGTAGTCAACGGCGACAAGGATGTATTTGTTTCCTTTAGAAGAAGGGAATGGCCCCATAAAGTCGATGCCCAGTACATCAAAGATTTCACATTCTTGTATGAAATTTTGAGGCATCTCATCTTTATGTGTGATCTTGCCTTGTCTTTGGCAAGCATCACAATGTTTAACCATTTCGTGAGCATCACGATAAATGGTGGGCCAATAGAATCTCGAATCAAACACTTTTTTGGCGGTGAAGTTGGGACCAAAGTGACCACCGGTGGGTCCTTTGTGGCAAGCCTCGAGAATGTCTAAAGCGGCCGGTCCGTCAACACATCGGCGAATAATCAAATCAGCGCATTGTTTGAAGAGAAAAGGGTCATCCCAAAAGTAAGTCTTAACATCGTTTAAGAACTTTTTCTTTTATTGGGATGTTAACCCTTCGATGAGAACACCACCCGCTAAGTAGTTTGCAATGTCGGCAAACCACGGGGTGTCATCAAGATTGGAATTTATAGACATTAAGGTCTCAAGGGGAAAAGAGTCATTGATCTCTTGATTCGGATGATCCCCTTGATAAGGATCCTCAAGTCTACTTAGATGATCCGCGGCTAAGTTTTTGGCTCCCTTCTTGTCACGAATTTCAATGTTAAATTCTTGAAGGAGTAAAACCCAGCGAAGAAGTCTTGGCTTAGAGTCGTGCTTAGTCATCAAGTACTTCAACGCGGAATGGTCCGTGTATACAATGGTGGTGGATAAAACAAGATAGGGGCGAAATTTTTCAAAAGCATAGACAACAGCTAAAATCTCTTTTTCGGTTGTCGTATAAGGCAATTGAGCCCCCGTCATTGTCTTGCTAGCATAATGGATTGGTTGGAAGTGTTTATTCACTCTTTGGCCCAAAACCGCTCCAATGGCAAAATCGCTAGCATCACACATCAACTCGAAAGGTAGCTCCCAATTAGGGGTGACTAAGACCGGTGCCTTAGTTAGCTTATCCTTAAGAAGGTTAAATGATTCATTACACTCTTTGGAAAAGATAAAAGGAGTATCTTTTTCCAAGAGGTGGGTCATCGGGCGAGCGATTTTAGAAAGTCTTGAATAAATCGACGATAGAAGCCCGCATGACCAAGAAAACTTCTCACACCCTTCACGGTTGAAGGTGGAGGTAATTTGATATGACATCCACTTTAGCACGGTCCACTTCATGACCGGCTTTTGAGATTTTGTGTCCTAGCACAATGCCTTCTTTTACCATAAAATGGCATTTTTACCAATTTAGAAAAAGGTGAGTGTCTTCGCACCGCTTAAGCATACGTTCTAAATTGGCAAGGCAAGAAGAGAAAGAATCCCCAAAGACCAAGAAATAATCCATGAAGACTTCCATGGTTTCCTCTACCATGTCATGGAAAATAGCCAACATGCACCTTTGAAATGTCCCGGGGCATTGCATAAGCCGAAAGGCATTCTTTTATAAGCAAATGTGCCATAGGGACAAGTGAATGTTGTCTTCTCTTGATCTTGGGGATCGATGGGTATTTGGAAATAACCCGAGAAACCATCTAGAAAGCAGTAATATTCATTACCCGCTATACGTTCAAGCATTTGGTCCATAAAAGGAAGAGAACAATGATCCTTTCTCGTGGCATCATTGAGTTTGCGATAGTCTATACAAACTCTCCACCCAGTGACGAGACGTGTAGGAATCAACTCGTTGTTTTGATTGGGCACAACGGTGATTCCGCCTTTCTTAGGCACACAATGGACTGGACTAACCCATGGTGAATCCGAGATAGGGTAAATCATGCCCGCATCAAGAAGTTTGATAACCTCTTTTTTGATAACATCATGGATTTTAGGATTCATCCTTAGTTGGCTTTGAATGGTGGGCTTAAAGTCGTCCTCCATGAGAATTTTATGTGTGCAAAAGTGAGGATCAATTTCGCGAATATCGGAGATTTTCCAAGCGATAGCTCTTTTATGTTTCTTGAGAACTTCAATGAGACGAGTTTTCTCATCGGATTTTAAGTCTTTAGCAATGATAACGGGAAGTTGATCAATGCCCTCTAAGAAAACATACTCGAGATGAGGAGATAAGTCCTTAAGCTCAAGAGTGGGAGGATCCTCAATAGATGGTGTAACTAACGATGGATCATCATTAGTCACCTCTTTAGGAGAAGGAGGAGAGAAAGGGTCTTCATTGAGAAGTTTCTCAATTGTACGAATGTCTTCTTCCCAATCGGTGGGAGAATCATCATATTTAACATCAAGTGTACCCAAGCTAGCTTCAAAATCATCCAAAAGAAAATCACTTTCTTCAAAAGGAGTTAATGACGGAGCAATTGAGGCAACGGTCTCAACATTGGGTAGAGAAGAAAGATTACTTTTGCAAGCATCATTAAAGTGTTCTTCACAAGCCTCACCGAGAAAATCAATAGCATTAACACTCTCATATGAATAAGGTTGCTTAGAAAGCTTACCCATGTTGAAGACAATTTTATCGTCACCAACTCTCATGATTATTTCGCCCGCGGCTACATCAATGAGAGTGCGACCGGTCCTCAAGAAGGGACGTCCAACGATTAATGGAACACGGGGATCCATCTCGTAGTCAACGACAACAAAATCCGCCGGGAAGGTGAATTTGTCAACGCCAACGAAGACGTCTTCGGCTATCCCCACTGGATAAGAAACCGTACGGTTAGCTAATTCCAAAGTCATTTTGGTGGGGACTAGCTCGGGGAGAGATAATTGCTTCCAAACACTTAAAGGCATTAAGTTTATACTAGCACCTAGATCGGCTAGGGCCATGCAATTCTCTACTCCCGGGAAGTTGCAAGGAATCAAGAAGCGACCCAGATCACCAAGTTTGGTGGGCAATTTCCTTAAGAGAACCGCAGAGCAATTCTCGCTAAGTTGGGTATTAGCAATATCAAGAAGCTTTTCCTTGTCACTAAGAAGATCTTTAAACATCTTCGCATATTTAGGCATATGAGCGAGAGCCTCAGCAAAGGAGATGTTAAAATTCAATTATTTAAACATTTTAAGAAAGTTTGAAACTTGAATATCATCCTTGCTCTTTTGCTTCTCTTTCCTCAACCTTGAAGGATAAGTTATATCGGATGAAGAGGAAGGCTTTAGGGGAGTAGGATCACTCACAACCGTGGGTGGTGGGGGAATGGGGTAAGAAGGTAAAGGAGGTGAAGAAAGTTGTTCTTTTTCCTTGTTCACAATCACGGGTGGAGGTGTAGGAAGCTCGGGTTCCGTATAACCTTTTCCACTACGAGTGGTGATTGCTTTCATCTCCCCTCTTGGATTAGCAACGGTGTTACTCGGAAGAGAACCCGAAGAAGAGGGTTGATTACCTTGGAAAAGCGAACCTATCATATCACGTATATTATCCGCTTGAGTGCTGAAAGAGTCTCTCATGTTTGCGCGAATATCATTGCTTTGTTTCGCCATGTCATTCCTTAGCTCGGCTCGAATATTGCTCCCTTGTTTCGCCATGTCTCCCTTCAAGTTGATGAATTGACTCTGAAGATTCGTCACCATCTCTCTATTAGTCCTCATGAACGTCTCGATGTCTTGATTCAACGTCGTTGGTTGATTGAGAGGTGGAGCTTGGTAAGCTTGAGAATTTCCTTGAGGTGGGTATGGGTTTCTTTGAGATTGATATTGATTGTTAGCACGAGGTTGGGTTTGGTTATTTTGATTATAGCTTTGTTATTGGTTTTGGTTTTGAGGAGTAAAACCGGGTGGTGAAAGATAGTGGTTTTAACGATAACTTAGCAGGTTACGGTCTCCTTGAGGACGAGCTTGATAGCCTCCCGTAGGATAGTTACCGTATGCCGCGTTAACGTTTTCACAAAAATTTCCTTGAGTAGAAGGACAATCAATGTAAGAATGAGGACCGCCACATGTTTCACAAGAAATAGCAACGGCTTTATCTTGTTGAGTATGGTTAGTAGCCAAAATTTGCATATTTTTGCTTATTTCGATAATGGCTCGTTCCATGGCGGACATGTCGGTGGTGGAAGAAGTAGATGAAACATTGACTCTCGGATTAGATCTTGAGGATGCGGATGAATCCTAATTCTTGTGGTGAGTAGTCATGTTTTCGATCAACTCTCTACACTCCTCCGGTCTCCTTTTCATAAAAGTACCACCGGCGGCGGCGTTGATCGTGTCACGATCACGAAAAGTGATACCATTGTAGAAAGTATCAATGAGAGTGACGGGGAGCATGCTATGATTTGGACAACGGTCGATCAAATCATTGTAGCGTTCCCAAGCATCGAAGAGCGATTCATCATTGTCTTGCATGAATCCACTAATTTGGTTACGAAGGCTCGTGACCATGGACGGTGGAAAGTAGCGCGACAAAAATCGTTGAGTCATGTCGTCCCAAGTATGAATAGAATTATTTGGGAGACGGTCAAACCATTTTTCGGCATGGTGAGAAAGCGTGTGGGGAAATAGTTGAAGGCGAAGTACATCTATAGAAACACCGGGCATCTTCATGCTTTGAATAATAGTAATGAATTTGTCGAGGTGCTTGTTGGCATCATCATCCGACAATCCACGAAATGGATTAGTTTGCACTTGTTGGATCATGTGATGCTTCAACGGAAACTCCTGAGCCGTGATTTGCATCGGCGCAATCGGGCCGCCGCGTCCATTCATCGTAGGTTGGCATAACTCCTCCATAGTGCGTAGGTCGGGTGGGGGTACATTATTGGGGTAGGGTGGATTATTATTGTTGTTGTGTACACCGGCCATGTCTAAATCTTGAAGAGTCTCGGGCTCAGGATAAAACGTTGATCGAGTACGCATACACTAAAAAGAAAATGCAAGAGAAAATATTTTTGGTTTTATAGGTTTTTTAATTTTTTTGTGTTTTTGAAAATTTTATATTTTTATGGGTTTTTGAAAATTTTTGTACTTGAAAATAACGTTCCCGAAAGAACAGATTCCAAAATCCAATTTTTCTCACAAAAAACCGTTGATCCTTACGAAAAGAGCCGGCAGCGGCGCCTTTTTAATAACATATTTTTGGTTAGTTAATAAAACAGCTTTGTTGCAAGATCTTTTGTCGTGTTGCTCGTACCCAATTATATTTGTCGTTGTTTCGTTCTCGGTATCTTCTCAAATTGATCACGGTTCAAAGTGGAATTGTTGTTCTTGGTGACTAAAAGGGGGAGCTTTTGATCTATATCTACTTAAAAGGTAAATGCGTGAAGTAGTAAAATTAAGCTAAAAACAAATTAAGGATAAAGACAAAATAATCTAAAAATGATAAAGCTGAAATTTGAATACTTACTGAAAACTGCTCATTCGGAATGTTCAACTGAACATCCTTCATTCGGAATGTAAGGCTTCGTTCGGAATACTTGCTCACTCGGAATAAGTTGATTCACTCGGAATAATTCGAAAAGCAATTGATTCGGAATGCATTCCTTGATTCGGAAAGTTTTGCTGGTTCGGAATATCACATTCATACAGAATAACAAAGCTTCATTCGGAATACCCTCATGCGGAATAATACTTTTATTCGGAATAGTATTGCTGATTCGGAATACTTTTGCTTACTCGGAATATCCTTTGATTCGGAATAATCAAAATAAAGAACTGGTTCGGAATAAATCCTTTGTTCGGAATATATTACTTATGCGGAATGTGTGCTTCATCCGGAATACTGGTTCATTCGGAATACGCCTTTCATGCGGAATAAGACACTCGCTCGGAATAAAACACTGGTTCGGAATGCAAAGACTGATTCGGAATAAATAGCTAAACTGTTGGTTCGGAATGCTTTTGCTGGTTTGGAATCTGGGTAAACAGAAGGTGCGAAGAACAGGGGAAACTCAACAACACGACTTTTTACCAAAACAACCAAGTTTTAACCAAAAGATTAAACCAAACTAACCACTAATAATTTACTAATGATAACCTTTAAACCAAATCAACAAAAACACAAAACCCACTTGTTTTTAAAGATCAAAATCAACAAAATAAAAACTTAAAACTTAAGAATCAATAAGAAAAGGAAGAACAAGATTAAAAGGAGACTTGTATTAAGGATTAAGGTTTAAACAAACAAAAGGAAAGATTAAAACTTACAAGATCATGGATAGGTTCAAAGAAAAATAAAAATCACCAAACACCTTAAGGGTGTTGGTTTTCCCTACGAAACAGGAAAGGAAAAATAGAAAAATGAACTAGTTTTTTAAGTTGTGAAGGAGGTCTCCTATTTATAGGCCTTGAGTTGGTTGGTGAGTGGGATTTCTCCCTTTCTTTTTGTCTTCTCGTCTTTTCAGTAAAGTTGAAGTTTTCGACTTCGATTCGGGATTTGTCGACGAATAAATTCAACTCGTCTTTTAATTTCTTCATTTAATAGACTTGAGTTCTTCGACATATATAAATCCTCCATCTTTGGTCCTTTTCTTCGATAAATCTTCAAATAGGCCCATTGACTTCAAATCTTTTGCAACTCTTGGACTATAGACTTCGTCTTTCGTCTTTTTCTTCGATAAAACCCGTGCAATCCCATGTTTTCTTTAATATTTATCCGGTTGGCTCTGAAAACACAACAAACACACAAACCACGCATAATTCTAAACAAATGATATTAAATACACGATTTGGTCTCGTTTTAGCAAGAAATAAGTGGTAAAAGGATGGGTGTTTTCACACCTATCAATGATCCACTGAATAAGCTGGAAAATGGAATTAAGCTGAAAAGAGCTTATTTGACCAAGTTTGACCAAAAATGTGAAAAAGATGAAAAGTTCCAAACCTACTCAATACAAGTTTCTAAGCAAGTTTGTGAAGAAAAATAAGCAGATTTATGAAGTATAATTGGCTATATAAGAAAACTGTCCACCTTTTACATTAGAAACTTGAGTTTGCTAAGGTGCTTATTAATAAGCTGATTTTTCAATCAAAACAGAATACTATAGAATTTCCTTGCACAAACTTGTTCTTTAGATGTTTAGCTAAAACTAGAAACTTGTTTCAAGCAATTTGGTTAAGTTTTGAGTAAATGGCAATGATTTGAAATGAGCTAGTTTCCTGAATGACAATGTTCACAGACTTGACCCATACTTTTTCTATACCATTTTCCTTTTTGACCTGAATTTTGACCATAAAACAAGACAAAATTGTTTCCACTTGTTTACTGAATGTAGATGAACAAGACTTAACTGGATTAACAAACTTGTAACACAATAACTAGGAAGATCCAAACACTAATTATCAAGTCTGTGATGAACTTTTACAAAGTGATTTTGAATAAAAGATTGAAATAAGCTAAGACTTTTATCAAGACATGTTCTATGAGTAAAATGAAGAGTAATTGAACTGAAAACAGACTTATTAACATACTAAACCACAAATTGCACTTAAAGGACCTGATTGATGAATATAAAACTGAAATCAAGCAAAACTCAGACTAAGGCTACAAAACTACTCACAAGCTATCTAATCAATTCAGTTACACTAAAACAAGCTCAAACACATGATCATAACAACATTTATTGTTTACACTAAGAATTGAGCATCAAATTCAATTGAGTGGAACTTAAAACAGGAAAACAAGTGCCTTTTAGCTAAAAACCTCCATTGATGGAGTAGTGTGGCGCTGAGCCAACTAGTATCTACAAGAACAACACCAGAACACCACCATTAACCACATTATCACCTCCAAAAGCCATTTATGTTCAAAATCAAACCAAACTGCACCAACCTGCTACTCAGGACTGGAACTTGACTAATCTTGCTAAAATACTGGATGTAACCTCCAAAATGTCTCAAACAAACTCCATTGACCAATTATGATCAATGAAATCACAAACAGTAACAAGATTGCAGGATTGAGTAAGTGAAATGAGATAAGAGAAGAGGAAATGGATATTTTTGTGTTTTTATTGATTGATGAAGGAAAATTTGTTACAACTGTTTTAACTAACTTCTAACCAACTCTTAAGTGTGTGTCAAATACTTAAGAGTTGACGTGTAACTAAATGAAAGAACAAAGTTAAGAGAGAAAATCTAAAGTAAGTGTGTTTTTTAACACTTAGCTACATACTAAAAATGAATGTACAATGTCCTATTTATAGAAGTTGATGATGATGATTTAGGGAAGTCTGACGTGTCTCAACCAATGGGGAGATTCCATGTGTCCAAATCTGATGAATTGCAGATTTCATTCCAAGAACAAGAAAGGGTTTTTCTTCTCCTTTGATTTTTAGTTTAATTGACTTGTGCAGTTAAATTCGTCATCTCAATCCGAGCATTTTTCATGTAGGAAACTTTTTGTGAAATGCATTGTACACAAAGCCACGTCCTAGGCTCGTTGAAGAAGAAGAGTGACACGTTTCATGTTTTCATTTGTTATTTGTCCCTCACACGGATTATTATCCACTATGGATAAAATGATATATTGCATGTTGGATCCACATTGGTGGAGAAACATTTAGTGCACTGCGCTATTCTTGACTATATACATTTAATGCGAATGTGAGGTGGCAAGCTAGCTGGCGCCACAACTTAATTTTCTTGCATTGTGATTGGCTAAGAGGCAAGTGACACGGATCAAGACCAAAGTTGGTGCATTTTTGACACTTTCAGTCCCTTATTTTTAGCAGATTATCAAAATGAGCTCCATTCTTCATTCCAATGGAAATTTTAGTCCTTTGACTTGCATTCTTGTTTATTTTACTCCCTTGACTTAGTTGACTTGAAGTTTGACCAAGTTTGACTTTGATCTTGACTTTTCTAAAGTTTGCATTTAAGTCCCTCAACTTTTGAATATTGTCAAGATAGGTCTTTCATCTTCAATTGACTTGTCATCTTTGATCCTTCTCTTGTCTTTTCATCATAAATGAGCTTGATTTCCTCTTGTTTGCTTGAAAATGTATCCTTGTTACCTATTTAAGCACAAACACAAAACATACCACATAATACTGCTTTATAGCACAAAAGTTAGGTATTTTCCATGTGTTTTAGGGTGATTTGTTGATTAATTGATATGAGATTTTGCTCATATCAAATCCCCTACACTTGAATATTGCCATGACATCATGCAATGCTATATTTTAAAGCATAATTTTACATTTTCCTCATAATTAATCCACCTTGGCCAATATGGAATGTTTTTACACTACTCTACACTATATGATGCATGATTTTGGTTTTTTACAATGCAATGCAAAGAAAACAATTCTATTTATATATTTTTTTTTATTTCTCATAAATGGTATTGATGGAAAAACTCATAAAGAAATCAATGACTTAAATTAGGGCTTTGGTACCATGAACACTTATCACCCTCAAGTTTCACTTTCCCCATACCAAGCTTAAAAATGGGATCATTGCATTCACAAGTAAAAAGTGCATCAACTTATTCATGACAATTAAATGTGGAACCGGTTATTATTTGATCAAATTGCTTGAAGGCAAATTCGTCATTATTTGAAGCGTGAAATATAAGAAATGTAAAATCCAAAAATAAGGAAGCACGGTTTTAATCCTAAGTAATCCTCTCATCTATTACTTGAAAAACCGCTCACAATTAATATAAGTCCGTTTTAAGAGTAATAAGTCATTCGCCTTATGTGTAAAATCCTCATGTCATGCATTAATAAGTAGCTACACACTCGCTAGGGAAATAAAAATACATCCTCCGCCTTTTTGAGACTTTGGATCTTCAATCTCGCAACCCGTCAAGGTAATATTGGATTGGAGCAACTATTAAATCCCCGCAACCCGTCAAGGTAATATTGGAATCTAATAGTTACTATAATTAACACTTCACTGTCCCTCTTGGGAGTCTTGTATAATTATTTTTTTTCTTTTCTCTTTTTTTTTCCTTTTTCTTTTTCTTTTTTACTCTTTTTTTTTGTAAGCCGCTCTTATTTTTCTTTATTCCTCATAAAGAAAGTTGAAAAGAATAAAAGGAAAAACACCCGCTAAATATTAAGCATGACATAAGTCTAGTACACATAAAACGTTCTAACTTAGAATCTTAAGACGTACTTATACCAACCATGAATGATTAGTAAAAAATGCATAAGAGATTAAAAACTGATTAAACCCGTTCTTGATTATTTATTAACATATATACATGCGAAGAAAATAGATGTAAAGAAGAGAAGGGTTCAGCCACAAGTAATTATCATGAAGTTTATCTAGCCCTTTTATACTTGCTTCAACTCTATCATCTCCCATTCTCCACAAATTTAAAATATCAAATAATGAGAGTGGTGGATGCTTAGCCTAATAGACCAATGAAGGACTACATGTTTAAGGATACTAGCTAGAGGATGCTTAGATAAGCAAACTCGGGTTGAGTCAAAATATCCATGGCGGACCTAATATGTCAAAGAAGTCTAAATTTGTTAAACCATGTCCTTATTATATTTTTTTCTCTTTACTTTATTTTTGATGAAAATAAAAGAAGAAATATATACAATGCAAATGTGTTATGCAAATGAAATATGATTGATGCAAAAATTATGAGTGCATATTTTTGGTGGCAAAAGTAGATCAAAAATTTGAAAAATGTTTGAAAAATTAATTTTCCATGTTATCATGAAGGTCAATGACAAATTCTAGGTAAGGTCACTTCGATAGAAGACCCCCCTACACTTAAGCTAAAGACAAAAAGAAGGTCTCCCCTACACTTCTCATCAACTCTCCATCCTTATTTCTAACCTACAACACTCTAAGTCTAAAACCTCTAAACCTAGTTATTCAAGCTTGATTTAAGGAGTCTCTAGCTCGACTCTTCCCACAATGAATTAATTCATGGGGAAAGCGGGGATCTCTTGGACCATTTCCACAGAAATGTCCTCCCCAAAATAGTGCTTAACACGGTGACCATTCATTTTGAAATTTGGACCATCGGGTTGAGACAACTCAATAGTTCCATATGGAAATACTTGAGCAATAGTGAATGGACCAGACCATCTCGACTTAAGCTTGCCCGCAAAGAGTTTCAACCTTGAGTTAAAGAGGAGAACCGGCTCTCCAACTTTGAACTCACGGTTCTTGATCTTAGCATCATGCAATTTCTTAGTCTTTTCCTTATAAAGCAATGAGTTCTCATAAGCATTGGCTCTCAATTCATCCATTTCATTAAGTTGGTCCTTTCTATGTGAGCCGGCTTGATTTAAATCAAAGTTAGCCCACTTGAGAGCCGAAGAAGCCTTATGCTCTAACTCGAATGGGAGGTGGCATGCTTTTCCATAGACAAGCCTATATGGAGTACAACCAATTGGTGTCTTAAAAGCTGTCCTAAAAGCCCACAAAGCATCATCAAGCTTTTCCGACCAAGAAGCTCGATGCTCTCCCATCCTTCTTTCTAAAATTCTCTTTAAACCACGATTTGTGACCTCGGTTTGACCATTGGTTTGAGGGTGATACGCGGTAGAAAGACTATGATTAACACCATACTTCTTCATAACTCTTGTGAATTGATCATTACAAAAGTGAGTACCACGATCACTTATGATGGCCCGAGGTACACCAAATCTGGAAAATAATTGCTTCAAAAACTTAACTACAACTCGAGCATCATTAGTAGGTAAGGCTTTGGCCTCAACCCACTTTGACACATATCCACCGCTACGAGTATGTACTTATTTCCCTTAGAAGATGGAAATGGTCCCATAAAATCTATTCCCCACACATCAAAAATCTCACATTCTTGTATGAAGTTTTGTGGCATCTCATCTCGTTGAGTAATTTTTCCTTGTCTTTGACATACATCACAAAATTTCACCATCTCTTGGGCATCTTTGTATATGGGAGGCTAATAGTAACCCGAATCAAAGACTTTCGTGGCGGTATAGTTAGGCCCAAAATGTCCACCCGTAGATCCCTTATGACAAGCTTCTAAAATCTTAAATGCCTCGGGCCCATCTACACACCATCCAATGATTTGGTCCGCACATTTCCTAAAGAAGTAAGGGTCATCCTAAAAGTAATACTTCACTTCCTTAAGAAATTTCTTCTTTTGTTGGGAAGTGAGACCCTCTATTAGCACATTCCCCACAAGATAGTTTGCAATATCCGCAAACCAAGGGGTGGCATCCTCTTGAGAAGAGATAGACATGAGCTCCTCTAATGGTTTAGCTTCACTGATTTCCATATGAGGCAAATCTCCTTGAAAAGGATGCTCAAGTCTACTCAAATGATCCGTCGCTAAATGCTCGGCTCCTTTCTTATCACGAATCTCTATCTTAAACTCTTGTAGCAATAAAATCCATCTCAAAAGTCTAGGCTTAGCATCTTGCTTTGTCATGAGGTACTTGAGAGCGGAATGATCCGTATACACTATGGTTTTGGATAGCACAAGATAGGGTCTAAATTTCTCAAAGGATAGACTATAGCAAGCAACTCTTTTTCCGTGGTGGTATAATGAAGTTGTGCACCCGTCATGGTTTTACTAGCATAGTGTATAGGTTAAAAATGCTTATTCACTCTTGTCCTAACACGCCCCTCACGGCATAATCACTAGCGTCACACATATGCTCAAAAGGCAATTCCCAATTTGGAGAAACCAAAACGGGAGCCTTAGTCAACTTTTCCTTAACTATCTCAAAAGAGTCCAAACACTCTTGGTTGAAAATGAAAGGAGCCTCTTTTTCCAAGAGGTGGGTCATCGGTCTTGCTATCTTAGAGAAACCTTGTATAAAACGTCTATAGAACCCCGCATGACCCAAAAAACTCCTAACTCCTTTCATTATGGTGGGTGGGGGAAGCTTAGCAATCACATCTATCTTAGCACGATCCACTTCTAAACCTTTGTTGGATATCTTATGTCCCAAGACTATCCCCTCTTTAACCATGAAATGGCACTTCTCCTAATTAAGAACAAGACGTGTTTCTTCACACCTCTTTAGCATACGTTCTAAATGGGAGAGACAAGAGGTGAATGAATCTCCAAAAACCGAGAAATCATCCATAAAAACTTCCATAGTTTGCTCAATCATGTCATGGAAAATTGCCATCATACACCTTTGAAATGTCCCCGGTGCATTACACAAGCCAAAAGGCATTCTCTTGTAAGAAAATATACCATAGGGACAAGTGAATGTGGTCTTTTCTTGATCCTTAGGGTCAATGGGTATTTGAAAATAACCCGAAAATCCATCTAGAAAGCAATAGTACTCATTTCCCACTAAGAGTTCAAGCATTTGGTCCATAAAAGGCAATGGGAAATGATCTTTCCTAGTATCATCATTGAGCTTCCTATAATCCATACAAACCCTCTGATAGGTGTGTAAACAGCCATCCTTTTTACCACTTAATTACAATAATAACGGGACCAAAACGTGTATTTTATGTCTTTTATGTCGGAATTATGCGTGGTTTGTGTTTTTGTTGTGATTTAGGACGAAAAGGTGAAAAGTGGAGAAAACACGGGCATTCACGGGCATTTACGAACTTTTATTGAAGAAAAAGATGAAAGACGAAGTCAAGAAGTCAATAGTGCAAAAAGAACGGAAGTCCAAGACCAATTCTGAAGATTTATTGAAGAAAAAGTCAAAAGACGGAAGTTTACTTAAAGCCGAGGAACTCAAGTCTTATTTATCAAAGAATTAAAAGACGAGTCCAAAGAAATCCCGAGCCAAAAGTCATCAAAGTCCAAGATTAACAAAGAGATTAAGAAGGAAGGACTTAATGGTGCAATTAAGAAGAAAGGAAGGAGGGGAGGAAGCTTCCTCTAACCACCTCCCTAATCTCCTATAAATACTTCTCATTTTCATTTCATTAGCTTTTGTTGTCTAATCGTGACAATTAGTTCTTCCACTTTTATTTACCTTGCACCTTTAATTAACTTGTCTTGCACTTTTAATACATTTTAATTTCCAAGTAAGTGTTCTTTAATTATCTTGTTTTAAATCTCTCATTCTACCTTTCTTTCTTGTTTGATCTTTATGTTTATGTGCTTATTATCTTGCTTATTTGATTAAAGATTGTGTTTTTATGTTTTTGATTGTTTTAGATCATTGATTCTTATAGCTTATTTGTTTTCATCTTTAAGTTTTTAAAGTATTTATAAAAGTTATTGTTAGAAATACGTTTTTACGTATATTAGAAGTATCGGTCACTCCACAATATTATTAATGTTGTAATAGCTCGTAGTTAATGTGTGCTTATTAAGTTAAGTAAGAAACCGACCCATGGGCTTGTCATGGGTCGGCCCAAGCCCAAATAGTGGCCTTGGATATAAATACCCCTTTCCACCATGGAAAGGGGTTGGTTGTTGACATTCTATTTTTCTCATTTGAATAAAATCACATAGTTCTCTCTCACTTTCTCTCTCTAGTTTCTCTCTCTAGAAATCTTCAACCCACTTCATAGATTAACAAGATTATCAATATTCTACATTTGGTATCAAGAGCTATGGGGTGATTTAAGGTAATGATTTATGTTGTTATTTAGTTTTTAATTGTATTAGTGTTCTTTAAGAAGATCCATCTTGATTCTTGGAGTTTTTGGTGATTTTGTGATTGGGATTAGTAGATAAGTATTAGCTTTTACTTATTTTAGTAGAAATCACAAA
The DNA here is from genome assembly GCA_025667525.1 of Glebionis coronaria. Classification (NCBI taxonomy): domain Eukaryota; kingdom Viridiplantae; phylum Streptophyta; class Magnoliopsida; order Asterales; family Asteraceae; genus Glebionis; species Glebionis coronaria. The sequence continues at coordinate 264,144,291 of CM046881.1, read as the reverse complement.
ACTTTTTGGGTTATTTGGTAAAAATCTGGGTTTGTTTCCTCTTTTATTTGATCGACTGTTACTCGAACAACCTTCTGTTTCCCAGAAAAAGTTCCGGATCAAAAAGTTTCGGATCAACAAAAGTTCCGGATCAAAAAGTTCCGAACCAAAAGTTCCGGATCAAGGAAAGTTCCGGATCAAAGGAAAGTTCCGGATCAAGGGAAAGTTCCGGATCAAGGGAAAGTTCCGGATCAAAGGAAAGTTCCGGATCAAAGGAAAGTTCCGGATCAAGGGAAAGTTCCGGATCAAGGGAAAGTTCCGGATCAAAGGAAAGTTCCGGATCAAGGGAAAGTTCCGGATCAAGGGAAAGTTCCGGATCAAGGAAAGTTCCGGATCAAAGGAAAGTTCCGAATCAAAGGAAAGTTCCAGATCAAGGAAAGTTCCGGATCAAATCTTCCGAACCAAAAGTTCCGGATCAAGGAGTTCCGAGCCAAAATCTTCCGAATCAACACTTCCGAATCAACAAAAGTTCCGGATCAAGGGATATTTTACTTGTTTTTTCGACGATTTTTTAGAGGATTTAATCTTGGTTTCTTACAACAAAAACTCAACACAACTCACAAACTTTACTTCACTGCTCGATCAACCGATAATCCTTGTCTCTTTGAAGTGAACAAAATGAATCCGAATTCATTAATGCCTCATATGACATCACTTACAGACATTTCCGTCATTACGGGAATGGATAATCGCCCTCCAATGCTCATTAAAGAAGTCTTTGAAGCATGGCAAGGCCGTATGATGTCATACATTAAGGGAAAACCGACATATGGGAGGCTTATGGTCAAGTCAATTCTGAATGGTCCACTTGATTATGGTACCATCATGGTTAACAATGTGACTCGACCACGGGAATTTGAAGAACTTACACCAGCTCAACAACTTGTTGCAGATGCAGACGAAAAGGCTCTTCAAACCATTCTCCAAGCTCTTCCACATGACATCTATCGAATGGTCAGTCAATATACGGTTGCAAAGGATTTATGGGAACGTCTAAAGGTGTTGCTACAAGGTACGTCTCTTACCAAACAGGAAAGGGAATGTCAGTTGTATGATCTGTTTGATAGATTCACGTATAGCCCAGGGGAAACGCTTCACGACTATTACTTCAGATTCACTACTCTCATGAATGATCTGAATGTATACAATCTCGTGATTGCTCCATTCCAGGTTAACACCAAATTTTTGAATACTTTACCTCAAGCTAAATGGGGTGAGTATATTACCGATGTTAAGTTAACCAGGGATTTGCATAAGTGAAATTTGGATCAACTCTATGCTTTTCTTCAGCAGCATGAGAAACATGTGATCATGCACCGTTCACCTCGAGGTATGTACCTTGATTCTTTAGCTTTGATGGCAAATCAACCAAGCTTGTCCTACAACAACACTCCTTATATCATGGGACACCAAGCTTATCACCCATCACCGTACCTGACTCCAAGCTTCCCCCAATATTCGATTCTACCTCAACCACCCACCTCACATCAACAACAATATCGGTTTATTGCACCTTCGTCACAATATGCTTCACAACCTCACCCAGCAAGCATTGCACCTTATGCTCAGTCTTCATATTCTTCTTATTAAGAGAATGCAGCATATCCATCAAGCTACTCTGATCACATGAGTATTCCTTCTAGTGCTTATGCAGCTCAACAAGACCAAGCACTGTATTGTGATAATGATGAAGTCCCCATTCCTGAATTCAAACAAGGAACTGACCCAGTTGAAGTGTTAGCCACTATGTCTGCTTATCTCACAAGGACTTTAAGCAAACGAGGATTTAGAGGACCAGCTCCTACTAACAATCAGTTGAGGAATTCATCCAATTCTCGCCAACAAGCTACTATTGAGAATGGCAGGGTAATGGTTCAACCTATTCAACCTTATCAGGGGAGACCTACTACATCAACTACCAATGCTCGCACGATCAATCCTGCTCCAATGGTCAACACTCCTCCACGGGCTAATTCCACAGGCAAGTTGAGAATGATTACATGCTACAACTGTAAGGAAGAAGGTCACATGTCCAGGGATTGCAAAAAACCCAAGAGGAGAAGGGATGGTCAATGGTTTGTAGAGAAGATTTATCTGGTGAACGCTCAGGCACAAGGAAGGGAACTTGATGAAGAGGAGCTTGCATTTCTTGCTGATCCAGGGATTGCTGAACAAGACGTTGTCACCACACAGAATGCAGCATACCAAGCAGATGATCTTGATGCTTATGATTCCGACTGTGATGAACTTCAATCTGCACAGGCAGCTCTTATGGCAACTATCTCTAGCTTAGGGCCAGAAAAAAGATCTGAGGTACTTATTAATACCACTGATACTAGTATTCAACCACATCAAGTTGTGCAAGAGCGTGCTGATTCGAATGAGTCTTCGGTGGTGAGTCTTTCAAATGAGGAGACAATCAATGATAGTAATATCAATGTGAGTCCCCAGACTTTGAGTGAATCACAACCGGGAGCCATTTCGCATACGCATACTCCTGCTCAACAAGATTTGGTAATGGTTCCTGCTACATTACTTAGCCAAATGAATGCTGCACTCTTAGAAACCATAGCTAAGAATAAGAATTTGTCTGATGAGCTTGCCTTGTGCAACGAGAAAGTTCAAACTTTAGAATTAGTTCCTTCGTCTAGTGTTCTAACAAATCTCGAATATGATCATTTTCGAAACAAACAAATGGGTCATTTGCAAGAAATTGAAACCTTAAGAGCAGATCTTTCTAACGAACTTAAAGAAAAAGAGTTAGTGGTCACTAATTTTCAAAAACTTCAAACGGATTTTGAATTACTCGAGTCTAAGAAGAATGAAATGGAAATTAATGCGGCTAATAAGATTAGAAGTCTAGATTATTTGCTTTTAAAACAATACGCTGCCTCTCAACTAGTGCACCTATTTGATGCTTCATTTAGAGAATTTAACTTATCACGTCAAAAAGGCCTTCCCCCTAACCCACGGTATGCAAAACAAGATTTTAGCCATAGTCCAAGACTTTATAATGCAACCCAATTAGGATTGGTCTTAGACCCGATTGTTATTTTCGATGATCGCACAAATAAGGATCTAGTTGATGAGAATCGGTCATATAACTTTGCAAAATATCCCGAGTGTGATTATTTTAAAATGAATCAGGAGCTTGCAAAAACGGATTTTAGAATTCGCTTCCATATGGATAAAGATCTCATCACAGCACCAACCTACATGTTAAATGAAGAAAACCCTAGTACACTTCCTACACTTGTCAAAATGGAAGGACCTAAGGAAATTCCAAAGGATCTTCCACCTGTAAGCACTGTATGGTTAAACTTGCAAGAGATTAATCAATACTTTGCTAGTTTTGACAAGGTCATTTTGGAATGTACGACTTCAAATGGCCTAAACGCCGGAGAATGGGCTTTCGAACACATGAACGAGGTGTTTAAGAATGAGATCAATCCGTTTGTCGAAAGTCTAAAAGGAAGTTTTGCATCTCTTTCGGAAAATCTTGAGTTTGAAATTGCAGAAGTTCAAAAAGTGTTTTATGAAATGGACACCGCTTACGAGCTACAATTAATTGAAAAGGAAAAGATTTTATCCGAATATGACCGATTCTTGTCCCAAGTAATTTCGTGTGATGTGCTTACTACTGTGAATGTTAATTATTCGAATGAGCTTACATCCGCTATGATTAACTGTGATGCTGTGAATATATGTGATGATGTGTGTGATCTCTCTGTAAATGTTGCTGATACTGTAAATGAGGTAGATAATCATTCTTGTCACGAATCTAACGCTGAATTTTTAAAGCTTCAAGATTCTTACAATTTACTTTCAAAAACGCTTTAATCAACTTGAACAACATTGTATATCTTTAGAATTAAAACAACAAACTCAAAATGAGGATCTTTTGATAACAAATGGTTGTGAAAACAGTGTTAAGACGAGTGACATGATGATTGCAATAGTTAAGGCATTAGAGGAAGAGATTATGAGATTAAAGAGAGATGTGTCATCAAATGAAACACTAAAATTGGAACTAGAGGCTGCAGAGTATAAAAACCAGGACTTAGAAATTAGACTTTCGTCTATTCTAGGGGAGATGGATCGTGCAAGACAGGGAATGTCCAAACTTTATGGTTCACTAGAAGAACGCTTCGCTTTTAATGCGGCACAGCAACAATCTTATGTTGAACAATTGAACCAAAAATGTGAGGAAATCTCTGACTTAAACATCCTGCTCATTGACAAAAATATGGTTTTGGCCGAGTTAAAGGAGACACTTATTCTCACCCGACAATAAGCTGTTAATAACTTAGCTACCACCTCTGCACCATCCTCTAGTGCTCCAACAACCAAGTCAGTAGTGCTTTATAAGAACCCGCTCCATAAGAAAAACCCGGTTACCTACGATGATTATATGAGGAATGCAATTAAGCATGTAGATCTTGTTAGGGATATTTTAGATGATCTTTATGCCTTAGATCCCTCAAGTAGCTACTATTATTCAGCTCATGAATATATTAAGCGAGTTCAATATTGCTTAGCATATTTGCAATACATAGGTAAACCAGGTTCTGCACTACTCACTAATCGACCCATTGCTGTAACTCCATTCAATAAGACCCCAGGAGCAAAACCGTCATTGGCACCATCAAGTAAGGCACCTTTAAAATCTGTTGCTAATGTTCCCACTTTGCCTTATACAGGATTAAAAGAGTCTACTAAGGCTAAAGGATCGCCACTCAAGAAAGATAAGATCAAGCCCTCCACTAGTAGTACCAACAAGAAGAAAGTAGAAGCTCACCATAGGAATATCAGTTCAGATTTAAATAAAAAGAATCATGTTAAGACTAAAAGCTCTGCGCCTGTGCAGAAGCCTAAACCATTTGTGAATTCTAATTTGAAATGTTGGAATTGTAATGAATGTATGTTTTCCCAACGTCATGATTTGTGTCTTATTGATCATGTGAATGAAATGAATGCCATTAGGAATGATCTTGAATGGAAGCCAACTGGTAGAACTCATGCCCAAGTTGGATGGCAATGGCGTCCCACTGGTAGGACCTTTACATTAGATGGAAAAATGTGCCCTTTAACTAGGAATGCATCCATTGAGGTTAGGTCTCAGCATCCTTTAGTTAGGAACACTAGCACTACAGTATGGAAACCGCGCCCTTTAATTAGGTCAGCCCCCACTATAGTGCCTATCAGTGAAGAAATACCTCAGGATTTAAGCCAACTAGAATCTACACCACCAACTAGGAAGAAGGCTAGGAAATCTAAGAAACCTAGAGTTAGCAAATCTAAGGTTATTAAATCTGTACCTGCTAATAACAAGGAACATTCAGATTCCGATACCTCTACATTGTCCTCGTCTGGTGATATTTTCAGGTGGTCCAAATCATCCTTTGGTATTTGGACTCCGGTTGTTCAAAGCATATGACCGGAGATCGCTCGATGCTCCGAAATTTCGTCAGCAAGTTTCTTGGAACGGTTAAATTCGGTAATGATCATATTGCAAAGATAATGGGTTATGGTGAATATCAGATTGGAAACGTTACGATTTCAAGGGTATACTATGTAGAAGGTCTTGGTCATAATTTATTTTTGGTAGGACAGTTTTGTGATTCCAACCTAGAGGTTGCTTTTCTACAACATACTTGTTTCATCCGCAACTTGGAAGGAAAAGATTTGTTGAAGGGGTCTCGTGGTGCAAATCTTTATACTTTGTCCTTACAAGACATGATGGCCGCCTCTCCAGTATGTCTTCTCTCTAAAGCATCTAAGACCAAGTCATGGTTATGGCATCGCAGATTATCTCATCTCAACTTTGATGCTATTAATCATCTGGCTAAAAACGAATTAGTTCGTGGTCTTCCAAAGCTCAAATTTCACAAGGACCATTTATGTTCCGCGTGTTCAAGGGGGAAAAGTACCAAGAAATCATACAAGCCCAAAGCTGAAGACACCAATCAAGAAAAACTTCATCTTTTGCATATGAATCTTTGTGGGCCAATGAGAACTAAAAGTGTGAGCGGTAAGAAATTCATTCTTGTTATTGTGGATGATTTCTCCAGGTTTACATGGGTTAGATTTCTACGTACAAAGGATGAAGCACCAAAGGCTATCATCACTTTTCTGAAATTCATTCAGGTACGTTTAAATACTACTGTCCGTCGTATTCGTACAGACAATAGAACAGAGTTCGTCAACCAGACTCTTCGTGATTACTATGAAGAAGTTGGTATCTCACATGAAACATCCGCTGCACGTACTCCACAACAAAACGGTGTCGTTGAAAGACGGAATCGTACGCTTATGGAAGCTGCTAGGACGATGCTGATTTATGCGAACGCTCAATTGTTCTTGTGGGCAGAAGCTATATCTACTGCTTGTTTCACCCAAAACCATTCTATCATTCGGAAACGCCATGGAAAAACACCTTACGAGCTTCTACATGATCGTAAACCCGATGTTTCATTCTTTCATGTGTTTGGTGCTCTTTGTTATCCAAACATTAATAGTGAGAACTTGGGCAAACTTCAACCGAAAGCCGATATAGGTATTTTCATTGGTTACTCACCCTCCAAGAAAGCATACCGAATTTACAACCGTCGTCTTGGTAAGATAGTAGAAACTATGGACGCAGATTTCGATGAGCTGACAGCGATGGCTTCTGAGCAACGCAGCTCTGAACCCGTGCTTCATGAGATGGGAACCGGTGCTATTAGTTCCGGATTAGTTCCCAATAATCCTACTTCTACATCATTTTTACCACCTACAAGGCCCGAGTGGGATAAACTGTTTCAACCGTTATTTGATGAATTCTTTGATCCCCCAAATGATGAAGTTCCAGCACCTGTAGTGATAGCTCCAATCCCTGAAGTTGTTGCTCAAGCAAATGAAGCTTTATCTAATGCATCTTCAATTAACATTGAACCGGATGCACCCTTACCAAGTGATTCTCAAACTACACCTGAATCGTCACCCTTACTTGTGCCTAATGATGTTGAAGAGGATTCAATTGATCACGATTTGGAATATGCTCACCTACAAGAGCTTCCTTTCTTTGGTGTACCGATACCTGAAAACCCTTCAGCCGCGTCTACCTCAGAAGAAGCTCCTTCAATTGTTCATTCCAGACCACCACGGATTGAAAAACATAACACCAAATGGACAAAAGATCATCCAATTAGGAATGTCATTGGAAGTCTCGATCGACCAGTCTCTACACGCCATCAATTACAAGAGAATGCACTCTATTGCTATTTTGATGCATTTCTCTCCGAAGTTGAACCTAAAAATTGGCAACAGGCTATGACTCAATCATCTTGGATTGAAGCCATGCAGGAGGAACTAAATGAATTCCAAAGACTTGAAGTATGGGAATTAGTTCCTCTCCCTGACAAGGTTAACATCCTTACTTTGTTGTGGGTTTATAAGGTTAAACTCGATGAGATGGGTGCAGTCTTGAAGAATAAGGCTAGACTGGTTGCTAGAGGATACAAACAAGCCTTGGGTATCGACTTTGAAGAATCTTTTGCTCCTGTTGCAAGATTGGAGGCTATTAGACTATTCCTTGCGTATGCTGCTCATATGAACATGGTCGTCTATCAAATGGATGTGAAGACGGCATTTTTGAATGGTGAACTAAGGGAAGAAGTCTATGTTAGTCAGCCGTATGGGTTCGTTAGCACGGAGTTTCCTAATCATGTGTACAAGCTTAAGAAGGCTCTCTATGGGTTGAAACAAGCTCCACGCGCGTGGTATGATCTCCTTTCAACATATCTCATCTCGGAAGGCTTCTCCAAAGGCAAGGTGGACCCCACTCTATTCACTCTCAAGGAAGACAACGACATGATACTGGTACAAATTTATGTTGATGATATAATATTTGCTGCCTCTAACATAGAATTGTCAAACCGCTTTGAGAAGATAATGTCCACACGCTTTCAGATGTCAATGATGGGAAAATTTTCATTTTTCTTAGGTTTACAAATTTCTCAGAATCCCAGAGGCATCTTTATTAATCAATCCAAATATGCTCTAGAATCTTTAAAGAAATATAACTTTGAAAATTGTGACCCCGTGGACACTCCAATGGTGGAGAAATCCAAGTTAGATGAAGATAGGAATGGGATTATTGTCGATCCAAAACTTTACAGTGGGATGATCGGCACCCTTCTCTATCTGACTGCTAGCAGACCTGATTTGCAATTTTCCGTATGCATGTGTGCCCGGTATCAGGCTCGGCCTACCGAAAAGCACCTACATGTTGTTAAAAGGATCTTTCGGTATCTCAAAGGAACACTTTATCGTGGTCTATGGTATCCGAAAGATTCCTCCATTGCTTTAATATCATACGCAGATGCCGATCATGCTGGGTGTCAAGACACGAGTCGTAGCACTTCTGGGTCTGTGCAACTCCTTGGAGACAGATTGATTAGTTGGTCTTCAAAAAGGCAGAAAAGCGCTGCAATTTCTAGCACGGAGGCTGAATACATCGCCATGTCCGGTTGTTGTGCTCAAGTCCTTTGGATGAGATCACAACTAACTGACTACGGTTTGGGATTCAACAAAATCCCGATGTATTGTGACAACAAGAGCGCCATTACCCTTTGCTGCAACTACGTTCAACACTCCCGGGCCAAACACATAGACATTCGCTACCATTTCGATAAAGAGCAGGTGGAGAACGGAGTGATCGAGCTGTATTTTGTCACCACTGAGTATCAGCTGGCAGATATGTTCACCAAAGCCTTAGATCGAGGACGAATCGAGTTTTTGATCGACAAGCTTGGCATGAAATCATTCACTCCAGCGACTCTCAAAGAATTGGCAGAAGAATCAGCTGAATAGTGGTGGTAAACTATTCAGGCGTATCCTTTGTTCGTGATCATGTATATTATCGTATATATATAAACCACAAAAAGAAAATACAAAAATATAAAACCAAGAAAAACCATAAAAAATATAAAACCTACAAAAACCATAAAAATTATAAAATCAAGAAAAACCAAAAATATTTTTCGTTTTATTAAATCGGGCATGTCTTTTAGTACGGTAATATTTACTGCCTTAGAAATGTCGATCAATATTGACAGGGTGCCATAAATAGAGTCTGTATAAAAGTTGTACATTTTTAAAACATGCCCATTATGGCTTGTAGTTATTTTAGACTGCAACCCGGTTTTTGCATTAAAGTCACGTATTTCCTTGGAAAACGTTGGCTCACAACGGGAATTAATTTTCTCGGGCATGATTTACAAGCCAAATCATGCAAAGGGATCAAGTTTACTTTATAACTTGGTCTAACACGAGTTAGTGTACGTCTCAGTGCATTAATTTGTCAAAATAAGAGAAATCTTATTGCCACTACGAATCAATCTTTTCAAGACATTAATTGGAAATGTTTTCATCAATATTTGACTCTTTAAACAATGACTACAGCTCTTTAAATAGAAAACGGGTCATCGTTTAAGGGGGAGAAAATATTAAATCATCTTCGTCATCAAAACGATTTTCAAAAGTGTTTGTGGAAAATTAATTGGCTAAATGGTTTATGAGTGGTCTTGCTTTAGAATACGACTTGTGCTCGCTCAATGTGATTGGAATTGCTATAAGATCTTGGAGATTCGCTAATAGGTTGCGATGCTTAAGTTGTGTGAAAGTGAAGTTGGCGAAATTTAAACAATGGTTAGGGAGACTAGAAAAGACATGGAATAAAAAGTAAAAGTGAAAACTGTAGGGTTAAAGGTGACAATTTGTGAAACTTGTTAAAATTTGACCTAAGTCAAAACCAAACCCCCCGTCTTTTTGTTCTATCTTCTTCACTGTGTTTATTTGCCGCCATTAACACACATAGAAACACATTCAAGCTCACAAACTCTCGATTCAATCACTCAATCCGTTTCATTCTATCTAAAAGGTACAAACATCATATCTTTGATTTCTAATTCGCCTAATTCATTTAAATCCACTTAATTAATTCATTTGAATTAAGGTTAATCTAATTAGGGTTCGTTTGCCTAAATTAAGGATTAATTGATTAGGGTTTTAGGTGGGTTTTACTCGGAATATCCTTAGATAGATGATTTGTTGCCTTAGAATGCCTTAAAAATCAAAATCGCGCCTAGAATACTCATTAACAGGGTGCGTTTAGAACTTCCGGATGAACAAGGATTATGAACTTCCGAATGAAGGAAGTTCCGGATGAACTTCCGAATGAAGGAAGTTCCGGATGAACTTCCGAATGAAGGAAGTTCTGGATGAACTTCCGAATGAAAGAAGTTCCGAATGAACTTCCGAATGAAGAAGTTCCGAATGAAACTTCTGAATGAAGAAGTTCCGAATGAACTTCCGAATGAAGAAGTTCCGAATGAACTTCCGAATGAAGAAGTTCCGAATGAAGAAGTTCCGAGTGAACTTCCGAATGAAGAAGTTCCGAGTGAACTTCCGAATGAAGAAGTTCCGAGTGAACTTCCGAATGAAGAAGTTCCGAGTGAACTTCCGAGTGAACTTCCGAATGAAGAAGTTCCGAGTGAACTTCTGAATGAAGAAGTTCCGAGTGAACTTCCGAATGAGGAAGTTCCGGATGAACTTCTGAATGAAGAAGTTCCGAATGAACTTCCGAATGAATAAGTTCCGAATGAACTTCCGAATGAAGAAGTTCCGGATGAACTTCCGAATGAAGAAGTTCCGAATGAACTTCCGAATGAAGAAGTTCCGGATGAACTTCCAAATGAAGAAGTTCCGGATGAACTTCCTAATGAAGAGTTCTGAATGAAGGAGTTCTGAATGATGAGTTCCGAATGAAGAGTTCCGGATGAAGAGTTCCGAATGAAGAGTTCCGGATGAAGAGTTCCGAATGAAGGATTGATAGTTGTTTATTTACTTGTTGAAATGTGTTATGCTTAGAAATCATAATGATATATAAATATATATATTTTTGTGCATCAACTTTTTATGTCTTATCTTAAGCAGACACGATGACTAATCCAACAGTACAAGCACTCCAAGATGCTAGAGCAGCCGCAATTGCTAAAGCAAGAGCCCTCAAGTTCATACCAAACAATTACCAACTAAAGCAAGTCTCAAAATCCACTCACCATGGATTCAAAGTCGCCATAGCAATCCTTGATCACTCTCACTTCAAGAATGCTTTAAGGAGTACTGCCTCGGTGCCATATGATTACATGTATGAGTTCTGGGCTACCAAGGAAAGTACTTCAAACAAGATCACCTTCACTCTCGACAACAAGCAGCAGACACTTACTGTTTCAGACTTCCGTAAGATATTTGGCATTCGGGATACACCCAAAGGTATGTCATTTTCCAGGGATCCTACTAAAGACGAACTCATGGATATGTTCGATGCTCTTGGATGTCCTGACATACGAGTTGTGTCTGAGTTTACCACCGTTAAAGTAGGTCAACCTTGGAGAGCAATATTGGGTATTCTCAGTAGATGTCTTACACCTAAAACCAGTGGGCATGATGCTTTGCGTAGTCCAATTATGAACATCTTCCATGGAATGTACACAGGCTCAAATGCAGATTATGCATTATTGTTGTGGGAAGAATTTAACTTTCAACTCTTCCAAAACAAGAAGCTGAAGACTAATTTCTTTCCTTACCCTCGGTTTATCAAGCTTATCATTAATTATTTTATGAAGAATGATGTTACTATTGATAAGCGTGCAGCAAGTCGTCCTCACACTGAAGAGGCTGATCACACTGTGGATCTAAGGCATGAAGGACCATCTGGTGTTGTTATTCCTGGTCCTATTCCCGATTATCTTCTGACGGATAAAATTAAAGCTTCTGCTGATTACAAACTACTGCTACTAGAAATCAAGAAGCTAAAAGCAAGCCTTCAAACAGGAGAAGACTCGTCTACTACGGTCAAGAGTAAAGGTAAACGCAAGCAACCAGCTGCTTTATCTGAACCCGAAACCAAGAAGAAGAAGACTGAGGCTAAGAAGGGAAAGGGTACGGCTGATGAGTTAGTTCTCCGCGGCGAAGAAGATGTTGATGATCCTACTCTTGACAAGGCTGAGAGAAAATTAATGAAGATAGATATTGAAAGGAGTAGGAGAGATACGGGCGGTAGTGGTTCGGGTGCACAGATGAATATTGAAGAAGAGTACGAGGAGCCAGAGGATATTGATGAGTTTGGATCACCTGAACGGTATTCTACTTCGAAGGAGACATCCATCCCTGTTTCAGCAAGTGTTGAAAAGGAGTCCGGTGCTCCTACAATCATGGTACCTACTCAGCCTTTAGTAACTCAACCTCCACCAATACAGCCCTTACCAACCCGACCGGTACCAACACCATTCCTTCCACCTCCAATAACTCCCATCCTCAGTACTGTGGTCACAATCGAGCCTCTTCAACCAACCCAGAGTAGCTCTGCATCATCTTCAATGGCTGCATTTGTAATGGCAGAACTCTTGGATAAACATACGGATAATCAAAGAAAAGAGATGGATAATCTTCGCCAATAGCTACTTAGACGAGTTCAAAGTGAAGAAGCATCTAAGAAAGCCCAAGAAGAGATGCTTGCTAAGTTCGCTGCAGAGATGGAGTTGACACGTAAAGCTCATGCAGAAGAACTAGCTCAGGTTAAGCAGGCTGAAGCTGATAAGTATGCTGCACGAATCACAAGACTTCAAGCTATGAAGGATAAATACAAGGAGCAGAAAGAAACACTTGAAGCTTCTGTTGAAGAGAGAGTGAAAGAATCCGTTGAGTCCCTTATACCAAAACAGCGTGATGAGATGAAGAAACTCGCGGCTGATAACTTGATGATTAAGTCATCCAATCCTTCTGAATCCGCCTACAAAATTGCCTATGAGTTAACGGATTTTGAATTAAAGAAGATCCTCAAAGCTCGTATGAGGGAAGTTGGATCTTTTGATAAGTCCAAAGTTCAGCGGACACTCTACAAGTCACTAAATGATGCTATCATGGAGGATGATCGGTTATTTAAAGTGTTTGGAAGTGTGGTACCTTACCACATTCTGCCTGAGGAGGAAAGGGAAGAAAGTGAACAAGAAGAGGGTGACGATGAAGAAGAAGAAGAAGAAGAAGAAGAAGATGATGATGATGATGATGGTGACGATGATGGTGATGGTGATGATGATGAGGATGATGATGATGATGATGATGGTGATGATGGTGGTGATCGAAATGAGGAAAGGGCTAAGGGAAGCAACGAGGATGACGATGAGGATGACGATGGTAAACAGCCTGAAGCGGGGGACAAGGTTTCCAGCACAAAGAAACCATCTAAGTCTGGTACCAAGTCTCAAAAAGATGTTGCGCAGAAGGAAAAATCCACTTCAACGGAATCAAGACGATCCAAGTGGCGCCATGATGTGAATGATACTACGGCGTCATCGATTCCCAGTATATCTATTGTTGTGTCTATACATGTTACCACTAACCCTGTTAGTTCTGTTGTTTCTCCTGTGATTGCAGAATCAGTTACTGAACCTGAGTTTGCACCACACTCACCTGTTCATGACACCGCCGAGATGCCTGAATCAGAACCAGCAGATGTTCATGTTTCTACTCCTCTGCCACAAGAACCACAATCTACTGTTCCCGAGTCAAGCACACGGGACTGGGCGGACACTTTGGAGATTGATGAAACTGCACTGCCACAAGCTTGGATCACGGAAGCTGCTAAATATGATCCAATCACAGACGCTGACAGAGATGTTCTATATCTCCGTATCCGTAGTCCGATTGACTTGTGTGCATTTCTGGCTCATGAGTATAAGACTTCGGTCACTCCGTCTTTGGTGAAGAGAGCGCTAAAGGATAAGAGAATTCGCGCCAAAACCAGGTTAACCCGAATGGAGTACGAGTATTATGCTGACGAGGTCCTGAAAGCTCTCAACACCGTTCAAAGGCCAGGCCTCCATGAATCAGAAAGAGCTCCACCTCCACTTGATCCTTCTCAAGATAATCAAATCGCTCTCGACTTCTTCGTCACCTATGATCTTGAGTATCTTCTCAAGGGTTCATCAAAGTACGCAACCTCCCTGACCTTACTGAAAGCTGCTAACTGGGGGACAATACCCTGGATCGAGGAAAAGGTAAACCGACTCTGGGTCCCAAAGGTAACTCGTAATTATGATATGTATGATGTTATAGGTGCATCACATTGGGACGAACGAGTCCGACGGGCGTACAAAGGTTGCTGCTTAGCCAATTCAGGAAGCAACGTTAGATCCGATATTCGCATCTCTAGCATTTTGGGACTGAAAACTGAAGCCAAGAATGGCTATTATCATGTGACGGAGATTCGTCTAAAAAGGGAGGATGACAGAGAATACAAAATCCAGCAGGGAGATTTTTCTATCATTCGCCTTGAGGATATCGAAGACAGGTTGCTTATGATGACCCGGGATCAACTCACCCATATTGCTCGTGAAGACATCATTGCCTTGAATACAGCACTTCGTATGTTCACACGAAGCGTTGTTATCAAGAAACGAGTTGAAGATCTTCAATTGGGAGTTGAAAGCTACCAAAGGAAGCTTAACCTAACCCGTCCAATGAATCAAGTTCTACCTCAACATGTAACAAGATGTCCCTATACCGGCATTTCTGTTCCGAGTTACGGGATTTTCTACTTGAACAGTCGAGGGATAATGAAGTTTATGAGGGTGGGTGAGCTTTATAAGTACAGTGATGGGACTCTCATATACGTCAGAGGAAAGTTGGAGCATCTTAATTCGGGTGGGTCTTTACCAGAGATGACTGAGGATTGGCATCAGGGTTATCGGCAAATGGCGAAGTATGTGATCAAGAAGATTGATCAAAAGCTCCGTGAATGTAGATTGATGAGGAGCTTAGAAAGGTTCGTTGGTGGTAGACCATATGGAGTGCACCACAAGTTACTGCAACGATCCATCTAATGGGTCGTACATTTCAGGTCCACTTTATATTGGTTTTTAATTGTGAATATGTAAATTTGTGAATATTGTGCTTTTATGGCTTGATGTAGTGTTAAGGTATGATAATTTTTCAAGAATTTCTCACGAGATTCTAAATCTTTCAAAATATATCATACTAAAGCACTACAACTATCCCTTATTAATTTAAGGGGGAGCATTAACATGTTCTATGGCCAAACATCGATTTCATTTTTACCCAAAGACCGGTTAATCCATTCAATATCCCAAATATTAATGGTTAACATTTTGGATAAGGGGAGAAAATGGGATTAAGGAGATTTAAATGATACTTGGCTAAAAGATGAAAAAGACTTAAAAGATAAACCAACTTAACATGTGTCATGCACAAGTTAAGGGGGAGCGTTTTTGATGATCAAAACACTTAAGGCACAAAATCTTTGATTTTAATATCACAAGTGCTTTAAGTGATTTTCAATGATTTTTCATGGTGACTATATCAACCCAAAACACACTTAACTCACGACGAATGTGGTGACAAAAGGGTGGTAGGTATAGGTATTAGTCCAATGATTCATTAGAACCGATGCAATCTTCCCAAGGACAACTCCCTAGATAGAACTAGAAGTCCTAGGAAAGATGGAGAATGAATGTGAACGTAGCTGAATTCTGACCAAGTACTTAAGCTAGCACTGGAACAATCACAACAAGGTGCTAGTTATGACGTATTGGTAAGCATTGAAGGGGTTGAAGAATGAAAAAGAATTGTAAAGATAAAGGGTGTAAAGAAAGAAGCCCTCCTTACAACTTTAGGCAGAAACCGGGTCAATACATATGCTATTGAGATCATTTTTGTTAATGATTCTCGATATTGAAGAAAGACATCATGGACCCAGTGATGCAATGCACAACCCTTCCCAGCTAACTCAAATATCTCTCAAAAGGTATTTGTTTTAATCACACGGAGATCAACACGTTATCTATTGGTTTATTCACTCCGAATAGACTGATATTGAAAAGGTGGCACTCCTCTCCAGCCATCGCTCACTAAATCAAAACGCACTATCGAGTCTAGAGCCACGAGATCATCAAAAGTCTCATTAGGACACTTTCCATTTATTCCTTGCTTTCTCACACACTGTGAAAAGTAAGAGATTTTTATGAGACCTACGCAGTATTCTTGTAATATTGCCAGAACATCCGAGTAATACGCAAGTATTACAATGAAGATGGAAATCCTGCTTGAGCCAACATCAAACAAGCTCATGGTAGGTTACATGTGCGGTTCTTTAAGAACCAATCTTGTGAAAAACTGGAAAGAAACAGTAGTTTAATTCTTAATTGAACTTAAACTCGTTCCAGGCCTCTACGCATTATCATATGATCTTGCCAGAACACTCAGAGTGATTCTTTATTGATCACGGTGATGAGTGGAAATCCTTCTAGTGTTAACATCAAACAGCACTTGGTAGGTGACGTGCAAGATTCTTTATGAATTAATCTCGTGATAACTGGAAAGCAACGATGGTGAAAATCTTAACTGAAATTCACTTGTTCCAGGTTTCATGAATTGGCGGCTTCAATCACAAGGATAATTTATCCAAGTGATTCACTCTTTATGTCCGCAGTCAGCTTTGGACGGTCGAATAAAGAGAACGAGTTTACCCGCGAAATCCTGTCAGGAAGTTACTTAATTAAAACTATCCGTCACGGGTACGATATCTAATATCGTCCAACGGTCTTCACCGACCGGAGGTAAAATGCTACCGAATTAGAATAAAATGTCAAAGCCATTTTATTCGTGTCGTTGCTGTGTACCTGATAAAGAGGGTGGCGTTGATGTGTACCTGTTGAAGACGGTGGCGTTGCTGTGTACCAGTTGAAGACGGTGGCGTTGCGGTGTACCTGTTGAAGTCGTTCCCACATGCTTATGTTTTTCTGCATCAAAGTTCAGCAAAATTCAAGAAAGTGCAAAATGAAGTCTTCCGCTGTACCAAACTCTGAAGCTTTCGAGAATTCAACAAAAAGACATAAGTGTGTGGAACATAGAGTCACGAGGAGGCAAGATTCACAAGAAGGCAAAGATCGCACGTGATCGATCAAAAGAATAATGCTCTCAAGCCAAAGCCTAAAAGATCAAATAAACATATTCACAACAAAAAGAAAGAAGAAAAGACTACGAGCTGAAGAACGAAGACTTAGTATAGTATGCTAGGTTTAGAACTTTGTAAACGTGGAGTGACCTCCCTTAGGGGGAGATTGTTAGAAATACGTTTTTACGTATATTAGAAGTATCGGTCACTCCATAATATTATTAATGTTGTAATAGCTCGTAGTTAATGTGTGCTTATTAAGTTAAGAAACCGACCCATGGGCTTGTCATGGGTCGGCCCAAGCCCAAATAGTGGCCTTGGATATAAATACCCCTTTCCACCATGGAAAGGGGTTGGTTGTTGACATTCTATTTTTCTCATTTGAATAAAATCACATAGTTCTCTCTCACTTTCTCTCTCTAGTTTCTCTCTCTAGAAATCTTCAACCCACTTCATAGATTAACAAGATTATCAATATTCTACAGTTATTTTTATATAAAAGTTGTTTCTCGTAAAGCTTATTCATTTCGTGTTTTAAAAGTCTTTAAATTTCAGTTTAGTAGCTTATTTTTATACGTGTTTGTTTAGGATTTTAGACTTGTGCTTAGTTGATTAGTAGCTTATTTGTTTAGCTTAATTTGTGCTTTTTCCTCCGTATTCCGATCTAGCAAATCGGAAAAGGGTTTCACATTCCGACCATAGCTCTTTGGCTTGGTCGGAAAAGGGTTATACATTCCGATTGGAGTAATCGGATTAGGGTTTTGATATTCCTAACAGCATTCCGATTTGGGGGACTTTGGTATTCCGATCAGGGGAGTTTTGGGTATTCCGATCAGGTAAGTGAAAGTTATTCCGATTGGTGCTTTTTCCCTCATTCCGATCGAGGTGTTGATTTGATATTCCGAACACGGGTTCCGATTAGCATTCCGACCAGGTCTTTTCCATATTCCGATCAGTGTTAGTTTTATACATTCCGATCTGGGGGTTTAAGCTTGGTTATTCCGATCAGAGAAAAGGTGACATATTCCAATTGGGTTTCCGATCAATATTCCGACAGGTAGGGTTTTATATTCTGACGAGGTCTGATCGGAATATATTCCGATTGGGGATTATTTTTCTGTTTTGTCTTGTTTAATTTTTAGTTTATGTTTTTATACTTTGTCTAATTTTAATTTCCGTCACGCTTTTAATTTTAAGACATTTAATTATGTTACTTTTTAAAGTTTTTAAAGTTTTGCACCTTTCTTTTAATTAGGCTTAGATTTAATTTCACGCCATTTATTTTAACGCATTTTAATTTTAAGCCTTTTACTTTAATTGTTTTGCACTTTCAATTTACTACAACGACAAACTTTTTGTTTCCACCAAAGAATCAACTGAGTCACATAGATAACCTAGATCAATTCGATTAGAACACTAGAACGATAATTTTTATACGGGCCAAAAGCCTTGTATCAAATGGCGCCGCTGCCGGCTCTTTTCGTAAAGATTAACGGTTTTCTGTGAAAGACGCGTTGCTTTTTGGGATCCGTTCATTCGTGAGCGTTATTTTTCTTGCATAAAAAATTCAAAAAAAATCATAAATATAAAAATCAAAAATTGCTAAAAATCCATAAAAATTAAAAATTTCAAAAATCCAAAAAGATTTTATCTTTATTGTGTATATATATTGTCTTTGCGTTTGGTTTCTTTTTCTTTTGCATTTTCAGGTGTATGCGTACTAGATCTTCTAATTATCAGGAGCCCGAGACTCAAGAATATTTAAGTATGTCAGGTGTTAACAACAATAATCCACCGCACCTCAACAATAACAACAATGTTCTTCCACAGCCCGATCTTCGGACCATGGAGGAGCTTTGTCAACCTACCATGTTTGGACGAGGAGGACCGATTGCGCCGATGCAAATCAACGCTCCTGAGTTTCCGTTGAAGCACCACATGATTCAGCA
The DNA here is from genome assembly GCA_025667525.1 of Glebionis coronaria. Taxonomy (NCBI): domain Eukaryota; kingdom Viridiplantae; phylum Streptophyta; class Magnoliopsida; order Asterales; family Asteraceae; genus Glebionis; species Glebionis coronaria. The sequence continues at coordinate 264,125,286 of CM046881.1, read as the reverse complement.
AGTGCAATCAAATACTTTTCGAGGAATGCCTGATGATGATGCCAACAAACACCTCGACAAGTTCATTACAGTCACCCAAAGCATGAAGTTGCCCGGTGCCACAATGGATGTTCTTCGCCTACAACTCTTCCCACATACTTTATCACATCATGCCGAGAAATGGTTTGATCGTATCCCGAATAATTCTATTCACACTTGGGATGACATGACTCAACGCTTTTTGTCGCGCTACTTTCCACCATCTATGGTCACAAGCCTTCGCAATCAAATCAGCGGTTTCATGCAAGAACCTGATGAATCTCTTTTTGATGCTTGGGAAAGATATAATGTCTTGATTGATCGTTGTCCAAACCACAACATGCTTCCGGTCACATTGATTGATACTTTCTACAACGGTTTGACTTTTCGAGATCGTGATACGATTAATGCAGCCGTCGGTGGCACATTCATGAAAAGGAGACCCGAGGAGTGTAGAGAGCTAATTGTGAACATGACTACTCACCACAAAAACTGGGATTCCTCCGTTTCTTCAAGGAACAACCCGAGAGTCAATGTCTCTTCTACCTCAACAAACCCTGATATGACCGAACTCACCCGCATGATGACTAAAATGAGCAAAAGTATCACGCTTCTCGCTTCAAACCAACAACAACAACAAGTTAAAGCGGTTGCTAATCCTTGTGAAACATGCGGCGGTCCACACTCATACACCGATTATCCTTCGACTCAAGAAAATCCGGAAAATTTGTATGCAGCTTATGGTAATTATTCACCGGAAAATTACCAAGCTCGACAACAAGGGGATAGAAATTTGTTGAGTTACCGGTCCAACAATTACCTTTCACCCGGTTTTTCTCCTCAAAACCAAAACCCCGCCAACAACTATAATAGAAGGAACCAAATCCCACCAAGAGCTTCTAATCCTTATCACCCACCCGCTCAACAAACCCCACCCATTAACCCCGATGTTGAAGCCATCATGAGAACCCAAGGTGAGCAAATCAAGAATCTACAGAGCCAAATTATCAATCTTAAAGGAGATATTACCAAGCAAGGAAATGAGATAAGATCCGAGCTTCGAGATAATATTCAATCCTCCTTCAGCAATCAAACTAATGATTTGAAGAATATGCTTGCTAGTTTCTTGCCCGCCGCTCAACCTTCTACTTCGAGTTCTCTACCTTCAAACACTGTCACCAATCCGCGAGCAAATGTGAGTGCTATTACTACTCGTAGTGAAATTACCATTGTCGATCCACCAATCCCACCCCCATCATCTACACCTCCTCCACCACCATTTATCCCTACTCTTCCTACACCTAGTATTAGTGCACCATTACCGTCTCCGCCTTGTCATGACGATGTACCTAGGAAGGACCCATCAACATCTCAACCTTTACCTACTACACCTTCACCTTCACCACCCAAACCCAATATCCCTTATCCCTCTCGTTTAGGCAAGACCAAGATGCTAACCAAAGATGACTCTGAAGTGACACGCTATGTGAAGATGATCTCTCAGATGAACTTCAACATTAGCTTTCTTGAAGCACTTGTCCACATGCCCAAATTTGTTAAAGCATTTAAGGAATTGCTTAACAAGAAGGAGAAGCTGATTGAACTCGCCAACACACGCTTAAATGAAAACTGCTCTGCAGTTATTCTTAAAGAACTTCCAGAAAAGCTTGGAGATCCCGGTCGTTTTGTGTTGCCTTGCGTGTTCAACAAAACTGAAGAATTTACTGCCCTTGCTGATCTCGGGGCCAGTATTAATTTGATGCCACTTAGTGTTTGGAAAACACTATCATTACCCGACCTCACTCCAACAAACATGACTATTGAACTTGCAAATCACACTCTCGCTTACCCCGTTGGTATAGCCGAAGACGTGTTCATTAAAGTTGGCACATTTACTTTCCCGGTCGACTTTGTCGTTGTTGATTATGAAATGGACCCTCGTATTCCTTTAATACTTGGTCGTCCATTCTTGAGAACCGGGCGAGCTTTAGTTGATGTTGCCGAAGGTGAGTTAATCTTAAGAGTCGGGGATGATGCGCAAGTTTTTAAAATGGGGAAGCTTACAAGTAAATCCTTTGGAGGCAGAGAATCAGTGAATATGATTAATGTGCATGATGACTTCGTTGTCTACAACAATCCTCTATTTGACTCTTGCATCGATAATCCACTTTTTCAAGATGATGTGGATGATTCTCGCTCCAATATGGAACCTTCTCCCATTTATGATTCTCCACCGGTCTTTGATGCTTATGATGATGATTCTAGCTCAGACTCGGATGATTATGATGACCTTACTTCTGAGTATCCGGACATGCCCACCTTTGATGATTTTGAGAATGCCGATACTCTTTCGAGCGATTCTTCTACTAATGACATTGCACCTACAATTGATGAAGATCCTCCGCCATCACTTGATCCTACTTTGGACGATTACTCATTTGAGGAAGACTTCTCTACGTTTCTCAACACTTACTTCCCTCATGAGAGTGATGCTCCTCCTTATGATTTTAAAGATTATCGTCTTGATCCTACTTTGGATTTGAAGAACATTCTTTCAAAGGAGAAGAAACCGGTCGACACCAATATCCGCAGCACGTATGAGTTAACATATGTTTGTCCCCCTTCTGAGGACGAGGTTGTGCTTCTTCGCGGATCTTCTTCACACTCTGCTGAGCCTGAGTGCTATTTTCCCCTAAAGGAAACGGTGTTCGACCCTGGTGTCGATATTCTGCAGCCATCTCAGTATCCACCTGATGAAATAAAAGGAAAAATCTTTGGAACTTATGGAAATCTGCTTGCACCACTTCAACCTTGCTTCCACCGTGCTCCATCGCTGCTTAAGGGAACCTTGCCTACTCTTCTTTGGCTTGCCTTGTTCGCCTTAAGCTTATGCTACTTGATGGACGAAAACTATGTCTTTGATCCTGGTGGATATGTTTCATGCTTCTTCCGTTGATGATCAAGGTCGAGTCAGGCTAATGACTCGGTTAAAAAAAATCAAGCGCTTCTTGGGAGGCAACCCATGCATCTATCTTTTCGCTTTCTTTATCCTAAGTGTAGGGGGGGAGACCCTTTTGGTTTGATTTCCTCTCCTCTCTCCTCTTAATCATGGATTCGAGCTTCAATGATCCACTCTTGATGATTCTTGACGACCCGTGATTCCGTGTTCCATTATCCCGGTTCTATCCTAAACTCTTTTCGATTCACTATTTTATATTTTCTCAATATTAAAATAGTAATCTCTTTAGTTGTCCTTTCCTTAGCGAGATTTAAACAATGTACACAATGTCATAAGTGTAGGGGAGTTTACTCCCACATGCTTAAACATTGAGGACAATGTTTATCTTAAGTGCAGGGGGACTTCTATCGAAGTTAAGTGGCCTTTTCCTTGTATTTGTCCTCATTATAACCGGAAAATCAATTTTTCGACATTTTTCAAAATTTTTGATCTATTTTGGCCTATTAGTTTTGCCCTTTGTATAGTTAATTTCTTTCTTTGCTAGAATAAATGTTTAATAAAGTGGTTTTAATTTTCAAACGTTGTGAATCTTTTGACTCAACCCGAGTTTACTTATCTAAGTTTAATCTAGCTAGTATCCTTAACGTGTTTAAGTCAAGTTTTGCTAGGCTTTTATATTGGGAGCTATAAAACGCGAAAGTCTTAACTCTCCCGGGTTAAGAACAAGAACTTTTCGCAAGTTCCTATAATTGATCCTAGAGAGTCGTTTATCAAGGTAACTTTAAAATGCGATTTATAAACTTGAAAAAGTCTAAGAATTTGCAAGATCCTATAGGCGACTCGAAAACCCAAAACTTTGATTTAATAGGCTAAGCATCCACGAGTCTCATTACTTGAGATTTTAAACTGTGGAGAACGAGAGATGATAGAGCCAATTATAAGTTCGGTATTCTTTCGTGAATTTATGTGAGTTAATTATGAGCCTATTCTCCCATCGCCTGCTAATAAATTTATCTGCAATAAATAAGGTTGTACGATTTGAAAAGTTACTTAGCTTCTAGCCCAAGATCGTTTAAAAGTTGCTCGGTATGGATTAGAGTTCATAGCCAAGGCATAACTTATTGAAGCGGGATGCGAAGATTGGCGAGTCCGAAAAGGCCCTAACAAGGCATGAGGGCTACATTTCGTTGCTAAAGATCTCAAGTGATGTGAAGAATCATTTATCAAAAATCTATATGAAGGATCGAGACACACGACGAAAAGCAAAAACTCCCCTAAAAGATCATGGAGAAGTCTATCCAAAAAGGCCCTAACAAGGTATGAGGATAAATAGATTCAAGTCCTAAAAGGAGGCGGATCGTTGTATATCTTAGTCCAAAATAAAGATTGGAGAAAAATTAAGAAGTCGTGGTCCAAGTATGAATCTCTCAAAATTTCAAGTGAAGAAATTCCATTATGAAGAGAAGACCATAATTTCATGAACGTCTCTCAAGGTTTGAAGTATGAAGTCGCTGCCAAATATCGGTCCGAGAAAGGTCTCAAATCGCGAAGCGAGTTATGCCAAGATATGAACTTTATGAGGTCCCGAGAAGCAGTTTTAAAAGATTTTATCCTTTAGCTAACTATTGATTAAATCGTTCACTTTATTTTCAGACTAAATAACTATCGAAATAAGTCAACAATGCATCTTCGTGATCATTCAAGACAACAATAAAATATAAGAGATACACCTAGGAATAAGGGAGTCTAAGTGAGTAATTGGCCCACATGAGTTTGTGATAGTCTACTAACTTATAATAACAATGATCTCGTTTTTAAGCTTGGTTTGGAGAAAGTGAAAACTTGAGGATGATGATTTTTCATGACATTTCCAAAACCCAAGGTATGCTTTTGATTTCTTTATTTTAAATGTTTATAATTTTCTATCTCTTTAATAAAGGCCAAGGTGGATTGATTTTGATGAAAAATGTAAACGTGCTTTGTAACTAATGCATTGCATGAGGACATTGCAATGGTCAAGTGTAGGGGATTTGATAGGTGTGTAAACACCCATCCTTTTTACCACTTAATTACAATAATAACCGGACCAAAACGTGTATTTTATGTCTTTTATGTCGGAATTATGCGTGGTTTGTGTTTTTGTTGTGATTTAGGACGAAAAGGTGAAAAGTGGAGAAAACACGGGCATTCACGGGCATTTACGAACTTTTATTGAAGAAAAAGATGAAAGACGAAGTCAAGAAGTCAAGAGTGCAAAAAGAACAGAAGTCCAAGACCAATTCTAAAGATTTATTGAAGAAAAAGTCAAAAGACGGAAGTTTACTTAAAGCCGAGGAACTCAAGTCTTATTTATCAAAGAATTAAAAGACGAGTCCAAAGAAATCTCAAGCCAAAAGTCATCAAAGTCCAAGATTAACAAAGAGATTAAGAAGGAAGGACTTAATGGTGCAATTAAGAAGAAAGGAAGGAGGGGAGGAAGCTTCCTCTAACCACCTCCCTAATCTCCTATAAATACTTCTCATTTTCATTTCATTAGCTTTTGTTGGCTAATCGTGACAATTAGTTCTTCCACTTTTATTTACCTTGCACCTTTAATTACTTGCACCTTTAATTACCTTGTCTTGCACTTTTAATACATTTTAATTTCCAAGTAAGTGTTCTTTAATTATCTTGTTTTAAATCTCTCATTCTACCTTTCTTTATTGTTTGATCTTTATGTTTATGTGCTTATTATCTTGCTTATTTGATTAAAGATTGTGTTTTTATGCTTTTGATTGTTTTAGATCATTGATTCTTATAGCTTATTTGTTTTCATCTTTAAGTTTTTAAAGTTTTCATAAAAGTTATTTTTATATAAAAGTTGTTTCTCGTAAAGCTTATTCATTTCGTGTTTTAAAAGTCTTTAAATTTCAGTTTAGTAGCTTATTTTTATACGTGTTTGTTTAGGATTTTAGACTTGTGCTTATTTGATTAGTAGCTTATTTGTTTAGCTTAATTTGTGCTTTTTCCTCCGTATTCCGATCTAGAAAATCGGAAAAGGGTTTCACATTCCGACCATAGCTCTTTGGCTTGGTCGGAAAAGGGTTATACATTCCGATTGGAGTAATCGGATTAGGGTTTTGATATTCCTAACAGCATTCCGATTTGGGGGACTTTGGTATTCCGATCAGGGGAGTTTTGGGTATTCCGATCAGGTAAGTGACAGTTATTCCGATTGGTGCTTTTTCCCTCATTCCGATTGAGGTTTTGATTTGATATTCCGAACACGGGTTCCGATTAGCATTCCGACCAGGTCTTTTCCATATTCCGATCAGTGTTGGTTTTATACATTCCGATCTGGGGGTTTAAGCTTGGTTATTCCGATCAGAGAAAAGGTGACATATTCCAATTGGGTTTCCGATCAATATTCCGACAGGTAGGGTTTTATATTCCGACGAGGTCTGATCGGAATATATTCCGATTGGGGATTATTTTTCTGTTTTGTCTAGTTTAATTTTTAGTTTATGTTTTTATACTTTGTCTAATTTTAATTTCCGTCACGCTTTTAATTTTAAGACATTTAATTATTTTACTTTTCAAAGTTTTTAAAGTTTGGCACCTTTCTTTTAATTAGGCTTAGATTTAATTTCACGCCATTTATTTTAACGCATTTTAATTTTAAGCCTTTTACTTTAATTGTTTTGCACTTTCAATTTACTACAACGACAAACTTTTTGTTTCCACCAAAGAATCAACTGAGTCACATAGATAACCTAGATCAATTCGATTAGAACACTAGAACGATAATTTTTATACGGGCCAAAAGCCTTGTATTACCCTCCAACCCGTAACAAGTCTAGTAGGAATAAACTAATTGTTCTCATTTGGCACTACGGTGATTCCACCCTTCTTAGGAACACAATGTACCGGGCTAACCCATAGAGAGTAGGAAATGGGGTAAATCATGCCCGCATCAAGGAGTTTGATAACTTCCTTCTTAATGACCTCATGGATTTTAGGATTAACCCTTCTTTGGCTTTGAATATCGGTTTTGTAATCATCCTCCATATAGATTTTGTGTCTACAAAAATGTGGATCAATTCCCCTTATGTCGGATATTTTCCATGCTATGGCTTGCTTATGTTTTTTAAGGACTTCTATGAGTTTTTCTTTCTCATCCTCTTTCAAATCTTTAGCAATGATCAGGGTTAATTGGTCTTTCCCCTCTAAGAAAGAATACTTTAGGTGGGATGGAAGGTCCTTAAGTTCAAGGGTAGGTGGACTCTCTATGGATGGATCATCATTGGTAACTTCTTGTGGGATGGGTGAAGGAATGGGATCCTCATTGAGCAACTTTTAGATAGTGAGAATGTCTTCTTCCCAATTAATGGGAGAATCATCATTACCAAGGAAGTTGGACTCAAATTCCTCCAAAAGGAAATCACTCTCTCCAAAAGGTGTTAAGGAGGGAGCAATTGAGGCAACGGTCTCTACATGAGGCATGTCTTCACTATTACTCTTACAAGCGTCATGGAAATGCTCATCACACACCTCATCAAGTACATCAACTATGTTAATGGTTTCACAAGCTTGAGACTTCTTAGTCACTTTTCCTAGCTTAAAACCCACTTTCTCACCATCTACTCTCATGATTAGGTCTCCCTTCGCCACGTCTATAAGAGTATGACCCGTCATCAAAAATGGTCTACCAACAATTAAAGGAACTCTTGGGTCCATGTCATAATCAACCACTACAAAGTCGGCCGGAAAAGTAAACTTATCCACTCCTACAAACACATCCTCCGCAATACCTACCGGGTCAGCTATGGTACGATTGGTTAACTCAAGGGTCATCCTAGTTGGAGTGAGCTCGGGAAGAGAGAGTTTTTGCCAAACCGATAAAGTCATAAGATTTATGCTTGCCCCTAGATCCGCCAATGCCATGAAATTTTCCACCCCGGGGAAATTACAAGGGATCAAAAAGTGCCCTGGATCTCCAAGTTTTGTAGGTAAGGTTTTGAGCAACACGGCGGAACAATTTTCATTAAGGGATGTGTTAGGCAAATCCACCAATTTTTCCTTGTTGGAGAGGAGATCTTTGAACATCTTAGCAAATTTTGGCATATAAGCAAGAGCTTCCGCAAAGGAGATGTTTATGTTGAGTTGCTTGAACATCCTCAAAAGTTTGAAACTTGTATATCATCCTTGTTTTTCAATTTATCCTTTCTCAATCTTGAAGTGTAAGAAAGGTTTGGTTTAGGTGTCGGTGTAGGTGTAGGTGGAGTAGGTGTTGTAGTGGAAGATTTTTCTTTGTTAGCTTCTTCATTGGTAGGTGTGGAAGGTAAAGAAGAAGTGGGTATAGGTTGAGAAGGTGTTGGTGATGAAGTAGTAGAGCTTGAAGGTGGTGAAGAAGATGTAGAAGGCTTATCACAAGTTGGAACCAAAGTAGGCTTAACAATAGAAGGTGTAGAAGGTGAAGGATCATTGGTTGTTTTTCCAATTCTTGTTGTGATAGCATCGACATTGGCCCTCAGGTTTGTTTGTTTGTTAGAAGGTAAAGCCCTTTGTGGTCTTTAATCAAATGCCATCAAAAGCCTCTTAGTTTGCTCCTCCATTGTAAGTTTAATTTGATCTTGTATTCTTTTTTCACTTTCACGAATTCTCCTCTCAACATACTCATGATTATCATATGGCTCATATCCTTGATTTTAAATTTGAGGGTATCCTTGATTTGGGAAGGGTAGGGGTAGTGGGTTAAATCCTTGATTGGGTGGATGAAAGTTATTTCCTTGATTTTAAAAGGTGTTAGGTGCTTTGTAGTTGTTCCCTTGGTATTGTGGTCTTGGCCCTTGGTTCCTTTGTAACAATTGAGGGGGATTTGGTTGAGTAATGGTGGTGGATGCGGTGGGAATCCCGGTGGAGCAAGGTAGTTTTGAGACTTGTAAGAAAGATTGTTTGGATTGATGTTGGGTTTGAAATGTTCTCGATGTTCTTCTTGGTAAGCATAACACTCCCCTTGATAACCTTGAACTTTATCACATTGTTGGTAGGAATGGAGACCTCCACAAGTCTCACATGAAAGAGTAATAGCATGCACATCATTGGTGGAGTTGTTCAATGAAAGGTCCTTATTGGTTTGGATTAGTTCTTGATTTGCCTTAAGATTCATCTCTTGATTCCTATCCATTCTTTGGAGTATCTCTTGGTGACTCTTGAGGAATTGGTTATCACAAGGTGTTTGAGAACTATTTTGCACAATATTAACCATTTCTTCAAATTGTGTGTTAGTTTGCACCATTGATTTGATCTCAATAATGTCTCAAGCTTCTTGAATGGATTTAGCAAGAATATTTCCACCCGCGGAAGAATTGAGTGAATCTTGGTGGTGTGGTCTTAATCCATCATAGAAAGTATTGATTTGGTGAACCTTATCTAATCCATGATTTGGGCATTTTCTCAATAACTCCTTGAAATCCTCCCAAGCATCACTAAAGATTTGACTAGGTTTTTGTTGAAAGCCTATAATTAAGTTTCTCAAAGCCGTGGTCTTATATGGGGGAAAGAACTTGTTCAAAAACTTCTTAGTGAAACCATCCCATGTAGTAATGCTCTTGGGTGGTTGTGTATCTAACCAATGCTTGGCATGGCCCTCTAGTTAAAATTGTACCAATATCAACTTAATGGCATCATGTGGAACTCCATTGTACTTAATGGTGTTGCAAAGAGCAAGAAACTTCTTAAGGTGATCATGTGGATTATCATTCTTATTCCCAAAAAATGGTGTGTTTAAAACCAAGTTAATCATAGATGTCTTTAGCTCAAAGGTGTTTGCAAGAATATCGGGTATCTTGATAGCATCGGCATATCCTTGCACATTGGATTGCAAGTGCTTCATCAAAGGTCGAGTGTCAATGTCGGCCATGGCTTCTTGTTGTGTGTGGATCAAAGCACGATTCTCGGGATCGGCTTGATGGACGGTGGTGTTTTTATTCTTTCTCTTTTTCTTCTTCTTGGGAGGAAGGGGTTGTACACCAAATGGTATTTGTGCACGCCCACGAGTGAGCATGCAACTCAATACAAGGAGTGAGAGAGAATCTCTCGTTCGACTTTGAAGAAGAAGGGATTATCCTCTTCGAAATTCAATATGAAATATCCACAAGAAAGTATAATATGTAATTACTACTTAGGTGCAAGACCCCCAATCAAGCCATCCTTCTTAGAATACGCACTAGTGAACGGGGGGTTAGATGGCGCGAAGCACTTAAGTACCTATTAAACCTTAGATGGCATTTTATAGCACATCGCCTTTCTATTCACTTTGTAGTTTGTATTCTTTGAATTATTGCCTATTGGAAGTATTTATCTATTCTTGCTTAATTAAATTTGATAGATACGCGTGTCAAGGACCGGAACGCTCCCTAACACGGTGTATTGCAAAAGCAATACTTATGGGGATATGTGTATTGGTTGTTCGTATATGTATACGTATCTACATATAATAATATAGAGAAAATATTTTTGTATTTATTGGGTTTTTAAAGAAAATACTATATGTACGTAAAAACCGAGGAAATCCAATAATATATATTTTTGGGTGCAATCTCTTAGGAAAAAGATTGCTTTTTGAATTATTTTTTTTGGTCAATTCTTTAGGAAAAGAATTGTTTTTGTTATTTTTTAGTTTTTATATTTTTATATTTTTGATTTTTTTTATGTTTTTAATTTATGATACGTAAAAATAACGTTCACGGGGTGAACGGATCCCAAAATCCAATGAAAACCGTCAATCAATAGTCTCTCGTAAAGTCAAAGAACCGACAGCGGCGCCATTTGAAATTGAGTATATTGAAGTTCGTTTTATCTCGATTCTTGACCAATTGAAAGTCCTAAAAATCTCAAGTTATTTATTGTTCTCGGTTGATAGGGTATTTGGATATTCTATGTCTATTTCAAACAACAAGTAAAAATGGTGAAAAATATTAAGCTATGTATCCGTAAAACACTTAGCAATTACCAAATATTATTCACAAAAGTTCAAATTGTAAAAACATGAAAGTAAAGTGCTCAAAATGTAAACTATTTGAAAGTACAAAGCTTGAAATGTAAAGTTCAGAAAGTTAAAGGACTTAAAATGTAAATTCTGACAAACTTTTAACTAACTTTAACAAACTTAACAAACAACCTAACTAATTATGACAAGTAACTGAAAGATTAAGGGGTAAAATCTAGCAAACCCTAATTACTTGCAAGTTTAGCTACAAATGCACACAGATACAATCCATAAGGACTAAAAGGCAATTAACAGAAACTTATTAACAAAAACGGGCTTAATGCATTAATAAGCTCGTATAAGCTCAATTCTGGACCAAATAAGCTCAAACTAGTTTTAAAATGCTTAAAATGGAAAAGTAGCTAGGTATGCAGAAGGAAACAGCTTAAAATCAAGTAAAACTCAATCTAGCTTATTCCAATAAGACAACATTAAGCTAACTAAAAATCCAGACATGCACAATCAGATTTTTATGCTCAAACTTGTTAAACAGCTTAATAAGAGTATGGAATGTATTTTCTTTTTGAAAATGATCCACTGAATAAGCTGGAAAATGGAATTAAGCTGAAAAGAGCTTATTTGACCAAGTTTGACCAAAAAAGTGAAAAAAGCTGAAAATTTCCAAACCTACTCAAGACAAGTTTCTAAGCAGGTTTGTGAAGAAAACTAAGCAGATTTATGAAGTAGAATTGACTATATAAGAAAACAATCCACCTTTTACATTAGAAACTTGAGTTTGCTAAGGTGCTTATTAATAAGCTGATTTTTCAATCAAAACAGAATACTGTAGAATTTCCTTGCACAGACTTGTTCTTTAGATGTTTAGCTAAAACTAGAAACTTGTTTCAAGCAATTTGGTTAAGTTTTGAGTAAATGGCAATGATTTGAAATGAGCTAGTTTCCTGAATGACAATGTTCACAGACTTGACCCATACTTTTTCTATACCATTTGCCTTTTTGACCTGAATTTTGACCACAAAACAAGACAAAACTGTTTCCACTTGTTTACTGAATGTAGATGAACAAGACTTAACAAGATTAACAAACTTGTAACACAATAACTAGGCAGATCCAAACACTAATTATCAAGTCTGTGATGGACTTTTACAAAGTGATTTTGAGTAAAAGATTGAAATAAGCTAAGATTTTTATCAAGACATGTTCTATGAGTAAAATGAAGAGTAATTGAACTGAAAACAGACTTATTAACAGACTAAACCACAAATTAACCTCAAAGGACTTGTCTGATGAATAGAAAACTGAAATCAAGCAAAACTCAGACTAAGGCTACAAAACTACTCACAAGCTATCTAATCAATTTAGTTACACTAAAACAAGCAAAAACAAAATCATAATAGCATTTATTGTTTACACTAAGAATTGAGCATGCAAATTCAATTGAGTGGAACTTAAAACAGGAAAACAAGTGCCTTTTAGCTAGAAGCCTCCCTTGATGGAGTAGTGTAGCGCTGAGCCAACTAGTATCTACAAGAACAACACCAGAACACCACCATTAACCACATTATCACCTCCAAAAGCCATTTCTGTTCAAAATCAAACCAAACTGCACCAAACTGCTACTCAGGACTAGAACTTGACTGATCTTGCTAAAAAACTGGATGTAACCTCCAAAATGTCTCAAACAAACTCCATTGATCAGTTATGATCAATGAAATCACAAACAGTAACAAGATTGCAGGATTGAGTAAGTGAAATGAGATCAGAGAAGAGGAAATTGATATTTTTGTGTTTTTATTGATTGATGAAGGAAAATCTGTTACAACTGTTTTAACTAAATTCTAACCAACTCTTAAGTGTGTGTCAAACACTTAAGAGTTGATGGCTAACTGAATAAAAGAACAAAGTTGAGAGAGAAAATCTAAATTGTGTGTTTTTTCACACTTAGCTACAAACTGAAAATGAATGTACAATGTCCTATTTATAGAAGTTGATGATGATGATTTGGGGAAGTCTGACGTGTCTCAACCAATTGGGAGATGCCATGTGTCCAAAGCTGATGAATTGCAGATTTCATTCCAAGAACAAGAAAGGGGTTTTCTTCTCCTTTGATTTTTAGTTTAATTGACTTGTGCAGTTAAATTCGTCATCTCAATCCGAGCATTTTTCATATAGGAAACTTTTTGTGAAATGCATTGTAGACAAATCCACGTCATGGGCTCGTCGAAGAAGAAGAGTGACACATGTCATGTTTTCATTTGTTATTTGTCCCTCACACGAATCATTATCCACTATGGATAAAATGATATATTTCATGTTGGATCCTGATTGGTGGAGAAATATTTAGTGCGATACACTATTCTTGACTTTATACATTTAATGCGAATGTGAGGTGGCAAGCTATCCACAACTTAATTTTCTTGTATTATGATTGGCTAAGAGGCAAGTGACACGGATCAAGACCAAAGTTGGTGCATTTTTGACACTTTCAGTCCCTTATCTTTAGCAGATTATCAAAATGAGCTCTATTCTTCATTCCAATGTCAATTTTAGTCCTTTGACTTGTATTCTTGTTTATTTGACTCCCTTGACTTAGTTGACTTGAAGTTTGACCAAGTTTGACTTTGATCTTGACTTTTCCAAAGTTTGCATTTAAGTCCCTCAACTTTTGAATATTGTCAAGATGGGTCCTTCATCTTCAATTGACTTGTCATCTTTGATCCTTCTCTTGTCTTTTCATCATAAATGAGCTTGATTTCCTCTTTTTTGTTTGAAAATGTATCCTTGTTACCTATTTAAGCACAAACACAAAACATACCACATAATACTACTTTATAGCACAAAAGTTAGGTATTTTCCATGTGTTTTAGGGTGATTTGTTGATTAATTGATATGAGATTTTGCTCATATCAAATACCCAAACCCACCATGGCCTGGTTTTTAGCCCAGTCAAACCCATCTACAACCACCCACTAGCCCAAGTCAACCCTTAACCCGGTTCAAGTCAAACCCAAGACCCAACCATACCCCTAAACCCGGTGTTATTATTTACCAAAATATTCAAAATATACTTTTTTTACTAAACCGGGTAACTGGCACTATTAACATCATCACCCTCTATAATCCCCTCCCCATTGATTGGTTGTGTAATACGCCTTTAGGAAAACAACGTATAAATGTGGTAAGTATTAAATTCGACGATTTAATGAAAAACCGACAAATCGAATAAATTCCAAGTTCGTTCTCGAAGGAGGTGTGTGTATTAGGTGCCAAAATAAAAATCAAGTTTGGATTAGTGTCGTTATTGGATGAGAAAAGAAGGAAAATTAAGACGAATTACGCTAAAAATTACCCTACGACGTAAAACGATTGAAATCGTAAAACGTGACGAAAAACGAAAAGCTTCTAAAAATTACCAAAAATTAAACTTAAGCTAATAAAAATGTAAATAACACAAAATTGGAAACCAAATTATCTAAAACCTTTTTAATAATTTATATTAATTTTTAAAGTTAATAAAAAAACTCCAAATGTGAATAAAATTAAAAATAAGTTAAAATTAAAATTTTAATGATTGTAAACCTAAAACTATTTAAATAAAGCCTAAAAATAATTTTTATAAATTTTTAAAATAAATTAAACTATTTTTAAACAAATTAATAAAAACCGGATATTAAAATATTAATAAAAAATAAATGAAAAACGTGAAAAATAATTTACTAGTACCAAAAAGTCCCTAAGCTATATAAAAACATAGTTTAAATGAAAAAAAGGAAAAGTGCTTAAACAATAAGCTGGAAACAGCTTATCAACATTCGAATTCTATTTAATAAGTTAAGACAGGAATTCCTAAAAAAATAGAAAACAAAAGCAACCCTTGGAAGTAAAAGACCCAAGGGCGCAATGGTTAAGACGTTTATGTGTGAGAGGAGTGGCGCAGGTTCGAGTCCTGGCCACGTCCTTTTTGTAAAACTATTTTTTTTATTTTCTTTTTCAAAAACTAAAACCTGGTTATTTTCTAACAACAAAAACACAAACACAAGGTGAAATTAACAAGATTTAAGCCTAAAAGAAAGCAAAAACGTGCCCAGTTTTCAAGTTATGAACTTTCCAGTGGATAGAATATGCTTTGTCAGTGGATACGTTTTTACCACTGATGGATACAGCTCTGTGGACCTTTTTTCTTGTAACTTCTTGGTTTTTGAGATTTGTGGATACCAAAGGCACCCCCACAACCAGTTGGGTTATGGGGAGTCAAATAAATAAGAAAAACAACAACTCAAACACAAAAATCACACATAAATAGGCCAAATCAGTCACTGTAATACAGAAACATGCATAGGGCAAGTTTTGCTGATGTAAATGACTTCTAGGTGAGATTCAATCCTTCCAAATGTGTTCAATTAAACAAAAAACCACAAGTAAACACTCAACAATCTTATCTTAACCCTAATTCTAACAGATAATCAAGATTTCAAGTTCAGAAAGCTACTAAATCACTGATTCTAAGCCTACTGATTTTTGATACCTATTTTTACCAAATTTGAACTTGCAAACTTCTTCTAAACTAAACCAAACATGAAGCAAACTGCAAATAAACCTATTACTACCAAGAATGAGTATGTGTAAACAGAGTTAAAGCCAAAATTTGTCACTTATCTCGTCTTAAAACCCAAATCCAAACATCCCCTTATATCCAGAAAATGAAATTTAACAAACCAAAACAATTAAACCACCCACAAACCTAATGAAACCTGTTCTAACATGCATGAAACAAACTAAAAAACTGAATCAACACTTAAATCTAACAATCATTAACAATTTAAACACAAATTCCACAAAATCACATAAAACTCATGAAAAACAAAAGAAAACTGTCAAACAGGGTTCAAGCCTCTTACCCACAGCTGATGCCTTCTATTTGGAGCCCTTTTGGCTTTTGGGAGCTTATGAAAACATGTAGAGAATACCCTGTTGTTTGGAATCTAAAGAAAGACCCAAGGGCTCAAAATATCTTCAAATAAGAAAGTGATGAAATGAAATGAGATGGAGTATGATGTCTTGTTCTTGAAACCTGCACACTCACCACCAAACCAAGAATAAACTTCAAGTTTGAATAAGCTATTAACCAAAAGCTTGTCAGGCTTTATAGTAAAAGCTTAAACAAACAGTAAAGGTAAAAAAAAGGAGAATCATACTTTTAATGAGACTTTTTGAAACCACAAACTTGAGAAACTCAAAGAAACTTGATAGAAACTTAAGTAAAAACTGAAAACAAATTGACATTCCACTTTCACTTCATGTGAATAATGGATTCAAGCTTTTGAAGAGCTTTTTCAAAGAACTTTTGAAAACGGATTTCTTTATAAAACTTAAACTACTTTTGCAAAACAAAGTAAATGATTACACTAATTTAGAACAGTAAATGTGAACTCAATATTTGCACAAAAGAATAAATTTTCATTAATAATTCAAACTTTTTTACAAAATATTGGAACAAAGAAAATAAAGGGTACAGGCTCCCTTTATATACTACTGATATTCTCATTTGCTATGGGTTCTAATTTCTCGGAATCCTCTCGAATTGATCTCGGTCTTTAGTGGAATGATTGTTCTTGGTTACTAAACAAAAGGGTTTGGTTTTCTAATCTAATAAAAGGTGGAAACGAAAATTTAAATCAAAGATAATTAATTTAATGATGAGTAATAAAACTTAAATTTAAACTTGAATCTAAATTAGAATTAAGCTTAAAAGAAAATTAGAATTAAATCAAGGAAACGGTAAAGAAATAGTAAAGAAACAGTAAAACTTTAAAATACCCAAAAGATAACTGATTCGGAAGATACTGTTCATTCGGAAGTTAAGCTTCATTCGGAACTTTGTGCTTGGTTCGGAACTTTTGGATTCATCCGGAACTTATCCTTCATTCGGAAGTTTTGACAAAGGGATGATTCGGAACTTAAACACTCATCTGGAACTTACTGATTCGGAACACTCATCCGGAACTTACTGATTCGGAAGTTTTGGACTTCCGAATGAAGCCCTTGATTCGGAACTTACTGGTTCGGAAGTCTTTGGTTCGGAAGTCTGAAAATTGGTTCGGAACTTTAGCTTCGTTCGGAAGTTTTGGCTTGATCCGGAACTTTTACCTTCGTTCGGAACTTCTTCTTGATTCGAAAGTTTAGCTTGGTTCGGAACTTTTTAATACTAAACTCATTCGGAACTTTTAACTGACTCGGAACTTTTGAAAACACAACTTATTCGGAAGTTACTATTCATTGATTCGGAACTTCTGGGAAACCCAGTTACAGAAACTAAACCGAAGAACAAGGAAAAACGGTTTTGATCCAAAAATCACCAAGTTTTTCACCAAAAACTAAAATAAATCAATCACAAAGCATCTACTAACCATAAACTACTAATCCCATCAATAAAAACACAAATCCCAACAACTTTTGAAGATCAAATCAAGAAAAATAAAAACTTAAGAACTTGAAGATAAAGATGAAGATGAACAAGATTAAATGGAAAGATTAAACAAGACTTTGTATTGAATGATTAATGTTTTAACAAGATCAAACAAGAATTAAAATAACAAGATTTGGAAAACAAAGATTAAAATCACCAATCACCCTAGTGGTGATGGTGATGAAACGGAACAGAGAGAAAGAGTGGGGAAGAAGAAAAAATTAAAAAAACTGGTCTAAATGTGTGAGGGGAGGGCTATTTATAGCCTTGTCTTTTGGTTGGTGAGTGGGCTTTCTCCCGTTCTTCTTGTCTTTTCGTCTTTTCAGAAAAGTTTCCGTTTTTGATTCTGATTCGGGATTTGTCGTCGATTAAATTCAACTCGTCTTTTAATTTCTTTGTTTAATAGACTTGAGTTTCTTCGACTTATATAAATCTTCCATCTTTGGTCCTTTTCTTCGATAAATCTTCGAATAGGCCCAGTGACTTCAAATCTTTTGCATCTCTTGGACAATAGACTTTATCTTGAGTCTTTTTCTTCAGTAAAACCCGTGCAATCCCATGTTTTCTTCAGTATTCATCCGGTTGGCTCTGAAAACACAATAAACACAAAAACCACGCATAATTCCAAACAAATGTTATTAAATACGTGTTTTGGTCTCGTTTAAGCCCGAATTAAGTGGTAAAAGGATGGGTGTTTACACACCTATCAAATCCCCTACACTTAACCATTGCCATGCCCTCATGCAATGCTTAGTGATAAAGCAAGCTTAAACTTTTCTCATAATTAATCAACCTTGGCCTTATTTAAAATACTACTAAACAAAAATTAAAGTACTAAAGGAAATTAAGACTTTGAAGGAAAAAAAAGGATAGAAAACCATTTTCACTTGAAAATAGCTATATGGAAATAACTTGCAAAGAAATCGATGACTTACATTAGGGCTTTGGTGCTGCGAAGATTTATCACCCTCAAGTTTCACGTTCCCCAAACTAAGCTTAAAAACGAGATCATTGTTATTATAAGTTAGCAATTCAAACACTTACACACATGGCTTAATTAAATGCTTAAACTCCCTTATTCCTAGGTGTATCTCTTATATTTTATTTTTGTCTTAGAATGATCATGAAGATGCATTTTTTGACTTATTTCGATAGTTTATTAGGGCTGAAAGCAAAGTAGGACGATTTGATCAATAGTTAGCTAAAGGACAAAATCTCTTAAAACTGCTTCTCGGGATATCAAAAAGTTCATATCTTGGCATAACTTGGTTCACGATTTGAGACCTTTCTCGGGCCGATATTTGGCATGTACTTCATACTTCATATCTTCGAGAGACGTTCTTGAGATAATGGTCTTCTCATCATAATAGAGTTTCTTCACTTGGAGACTTTTGAGGAGTACTCCAACTTTGTTGACCACGACTTCATGATTATTTCTTCAATCTCTAATTGGGATTTTGAGATACAACGATCCGCCTCCTTTTCGGACTTGGATCTATTTATCCTCATACCTTGTTAGGGTCTTTTCGGATAGACTTCTCCATGATCTTTATGGGAGTTGATTGCTTTTCGTCGTGAGTCTTGATCCTTCATATTGACTTTAGGAATAATGCTTTTCACATCACTTTGGATTTTCAGCAATAAAATTGAATCCTCATGCCTTGTTAGGGCCTTTTCGGACTCGCCAATCTTCGCGCCCCGCTTCATAAGTTATGCCTTGGCTATGAACTCTTATCATTACCAGCAACTTTTAAACGATCTTGGGCTAGAAGCTAAGTAACTTTTCAAATCGTACGACCTTACATATTGCAGATAAATTATTAGCAAGTGATGGGAGAATAGGCAAATAATTACACCAAGTGAGCTTGCGCAAGAATACCGACTTATAATTGACTCTATCATTTCTCGTCCTCCACAATTTAAAATCTCAAGTAATGAGACTCGTGGATACTTAGCCTAATAAACCAATTAAGGTCTACATGGTTAAGGATACTAGCTAGAATAAACTTGGATAAGTCTATTCGGGTTGAGTCAAAATAAACGCAACGGGCCTAATATGTCAAAGACTTCTAAACTAGCTACACCACTTTATTTAAAAATTTTGACTTTATTGCGGGATATATACATATGAAAGCAACGATAAAAATTTAAACATTACAACTAAATGGCCAAAGTTAATAAAAAATTTGAAAAATGTTGAAAAATATGATTTTCCGGTTAAATGAAGGCATTTTCATGGAAAAGTCCACTTAAAACTTCGATAGAAGTCCCCCCTACACTTAAGATAAACATTGTCCTCAATGTTTAAGCATGTGGGAAAAGTCTCCCCTACACTTATGACATTGTGCACGTTGGTTAACTCAAGCTAAGGAAGAGACGACTAACGTGATCAATTTCAAATGTGAGTATGAAGAAAATTGAATCACGATAGTTGAGAGATAGGACCGGATTTCGGATAACACGGGAGCACGGTTCTTCAAAAATTCCAAGAGTGCACTTATCCCTGTAATCACATCACCACACAAAGGCAAACACATATAGAAGTCCCCCCCTACACTTAGGGGATTAAAACATAAAAGGATAGATACTCGGGCTGCCTCCCGAGGAGCGCTTGTTTTTGATAACCGAGTCACGAGCCTGACTCGACCCAAAATTAGTTCATGGGGAACGTGGTGAGGGATGGAATCACCTCCTGAAAGGTGTCCTCACCAAAGTACAACTTCACTCGTTGGCCATTCACCTTAAAATTTGGTCCATTAGGTTGAGCGAGCTCGAGAGTACCATATGGAAAAATTTGGGCAATGGTGAATGGGCCGGACCAACGAGATTTGAGCTTTCCCGAGAAGATTTTCAACCGAGAGTTAAAAAGTAAGACTTTGTCTCCAACATGGAACTCTCGGTTTTTGATCTTGGAGTCGTGAATGAGCTTAGTTCGTTCCTTATAGATCAAAGAATTTTCATAAGCCTCATTACGGAGTTCATTGAGCTCATTGAGTTGGATCTTGCGTAGGTCACCGGCTTTGTTTATATCAAAATTAGCCCACTTCAAGGCCCAATAAGCCTTGTGCTCCAACTCAATGGGGAGGTGGCACGCTTTCCCGTACACAAGACGATAAGGCGTACAGCCGATCGGGGTCTTGTAAGAAGTACGGAAAGCCCACAAAGCATCATCAAGTTTATCAGCCCATGAGGCACGATGCTCTCCCACAGTTCTTTCAAGAATTCGCTTCAGCCCTCGGTTTGATATTTCAGCCTGGCCATTAGTTTGTGGGTGGTAGGCTGTGGAAAGACGATGGTTTACACCGTACTTGGCCATGACTCGAGCAAATTGGTCATTGCAGAAATGAGTCCCACGATCACTAATAATGGCGCGAGGCACATCGAATCTAGCGAATAGAGCTTTCAAAAAGTTACAAACCACCCTTGCATCATTAGTAGGCAAAGCTTTGGCTTCAACCCACTTTGAAACGTAGTCAACGGCTACAAGGATGTATTTGTTTCCTTTAGACGAAGGGAATGGCCCCATAAAGTCGATACCCCAAACATCAAAAATTTCACACTCTTGAATGAAATTCTGAGGCATCTCGTCTTTATGTGTGATTTTGCCTTGCTTTTGGCAAACATCACATCGTTTGACCATATCGTGAGCGTCACGGTATATGGAGGGCCAATAAAATCCGGAATCAAACACTTTTTTAGCGGTGTAGTTGGGACCAAAGTGACCACCGGTGGGTCCTTTGTGGCAAGCCTTAAGGATTTCAGACGCTGCCGGTCCATCAACACATCGGCGAATAATCAGGTCGGCACATTGTTTGAATAGGTAAGGGTCGTCCCAAAAGTAAGTCTTGATGTCGGTGAAGAACTTCTTCTTTTGCTGGGACGTCAACCCTTCCTTGAGAATTCCACCCGCCAAGTAGTTTGCAAAGTCCGCAAACCACGGGGTTTCATTCGGCTTCGAGTTTATAGACATTAAGGTCTCCAAGGGAAAAGAATCATTGATTTCTTTGGTCGGATGATCCCCTTGGTAAGGATCCTCAAGTCTGCTGAGATGATCCGCGGCTAAGTTTTCTGCTCCTTTTTTATCGCGAATTTCGATTTTAAATTCCTGGAGCAGCAAAACCCAGCGAAGAAGTCTTGGTTTGGAATCTTGCTTTGTCAACAAGTACTTCAGCGCGGAATGATCGGTATACACAATGGTGGTAGAAAGGACAAGATAGGGGCGGAATTTTTCAAAAGCATAGACAACAGCTGAAAGTTCTTTTTCGGTTGTTGTATAATGCAATTGTGCCCCAGTCATTGTCTTGCTAGCGTAATGGATCGGTTGGAAGTGTTTGTTCACTCTTTGTCCAAGAACCGCTCCAATAGCAAAATCATTAGCATCGCACATCAACTCAAAGGGAAGCTCCCAATTAGGGGTAACCAAGACGGGTGCCTTAGTTAGCTTATCCTTAAGCGAGTTGAAGGCTTCAAGGCACTCTTTGGAAAAGATAAAAGGAGTATCTTTTTCCAAGAGGTGGGTCATCGGGCGAGCGATGTGCGAAAAATCTTTGATGAATCGACGGTAGAAGCCCGCATGACCCAGAAAACTTCTCACACCCTTCACGGTTGAAGGTGGAGGCAACTTTGCGATAACATCGACTTTAGCACGGTCAACTTCAAGACCGGCTTTCGAAATCTTATGTCCAAGCACGACGCCTTCTTTTACCATAAAATGGCATTTTTCCCAATTTAGAACAAGGCGAGTGTCTTCGCACCGCTTTAGCATACGTTCTAAATTGGCAAGGCAAGCAGAGAAGGAATCCCCGAAGACCGAGAAATCATCCATGAAGACTTCCATGGTTTGTTCAATCATGTCATGGAAGATAGTTGATAGGTGTGTAAACACCCATCCTTTTACCACTTAATTCGGGCTAAAACAAGACCAAAACAGGTATTTAATATCATTTGTTTGGAATTATGCGTGGTTTTTGTGTTTATTGTGTTTTCAGAGCCAACCGGATAAATATTAAAGAAAACATGGGATTGCACGGGATTTATCAAGGAAAAAGACTCAAGATAAAGTCTACTGTCCAAGAGATGCAAAAGATTTGAAGTCATTGGGCCTATTCGAAGATTTATTGAAGAAAAGGACTAAAGACGGAAGATTTTCATAAGTCGAAGAAACTCGAGTCTAATTAATGAAGAAATTAAAAGACGAGTTGGATTTAATCAACGACAAATCCCGAATCAGAATCGAAAACGTCAACTTTTCTGAAAAGACGAGAAGACAAGAAGAAAGGGAGAAAAGCCCACTCACCAACCAACCACTAGGAGTATAAATAGTCTTTCCCTTCACACAATTAGGAAGTGAGTTCATTTTTTTCTTTCTCCAGTTCTTTGTAGTTCGTCCCATCACCAACTCCATTAGGGAGTTTGGTGATTTTCATTTTTTTCTTTTCAATCTTGTAATCCTTAATCATTAACCTTGTTACTTTCTCATTAATCAATCCATTCCATCTTTCTATTTATTTTGTTCTTCATCATCATCTATTGCAAGTTCTTGAGTTTTTATTTGATTTTAGTTTGATCTTAAAAAGTTGTTGATTTAGTGTTTTTATTTGTGGGATTTGTCACTTATGATGTTTAAATGATTTGTATTTAATTTGGTAAAACCTTTTTGAGTATTTAGTTTGATTTTGAGTAAAATCCGTGTCCCCTGTTTACTTGTTGCTGCTACTGTTCTTCGTGCCCAGATATTCCGAATATAGCTAATTTTCCGAATAGGCGAATTTGTGTTACCCTTATTCGGAATATTGGATATTCCGAATAGGGGTGTTTCCATTTCTGTTACTCGGAATAATTTTCCGAATAGCCAAGTTTTATTTTCCCTCATTCGGAACATTTTAATTTTTCCGAATAGCCCTTATATTCCAAATAGGAATTGCTTTCCGAACAAGCTCATTTTTCCGCATGGTCATATTTTCCGAATGGACTAATTTTTCCGCATGGTTTCTGTATTCCGCATAGAACATTTTTCCGAATAGCCCTGTTATTCCGCATAGAGCATTTTATTCCGCATAAAGCGATTATTCCGCATAGCCTTACTTTCCGCATAGAGAACATTTTTCCGAATAGAGCAGATTATTCCGCATAGAGAATTACTTTCCGCATAGCAATCTTTCCGAATGGTGTTTTATTCCGCATAGGGTATTTTTCTGTAAGAGTTATTTTTCAGCTTTGTCATTTAATTATTTTTATCTTCTGTTTCCGGCTTTAATCTTTATTCACTTCAATTATTTAGAATAGAGAACCAAATCCACTTTTTGTCACCAAGAACAAATCATTCCACTTTTAACTGAGATCAATTCGAGAGGATTCCGAGAAATATATTGAACCTAGCAAAATGCTTGTATCAAATGGCGCCGCTGCCGGCTCCTCTCGTTAAGATCAAAAGTTTTTTGTGAGAATTTGGATTTTGGGATCCGTTCCCCGTGAACGTTACTTTTTCCTAAAAAATTTCAAAAACACTAAAAAATATAAAATTTTCAAAAATCCTAAAAATTAAAAAACAATAAAAACCAAAAATATTTTTGCTTTGTTTTTCTTTGTTCGTTCTTTTGCAGGTGTATGCGCACTCGATCCACGTCTTATCAAGAGCCCGAGCCTCTCGATAACTTAGACATGGCTGGTGTACAAAACAACAATAACATACCACCTCCGAACAACAATAATAACAACAACAACCCGCCTTTCAACAACATGAATAACAACAACAATGAGCCCCTTCCGGATAATCGCCCAATGATTGAACTGCTGCAAGCTCATGTCGATGGCAATACGGATCCAATTGTTATACCACCAATTGCCGCCAACAATTTCGAGCTCAAGTCAGGCTTTATCCAGATGGTCTCAGCTCAACCATTCTTGGGACGCACCATTGATGATCCACACGACCACATCAAGAGATTTCTACAACTCACCAATACGGTCAAGTTCAATGGGGTTCCACAGGAGGTTATAAGGTTACAACTTTTTCCCTTTTCTTTAGAGGGACAAGCCCGGCATTGGCTTGCTAAGGAACCGCCACAGAGTATTCTCTCGTGGACGGATTTGGAAACAAAGTTTATCAATTACTTTTTTCCACCCTCTCGTACTACCGCTTTGCGGAATGAGATTATAAACTTTGAACAAAAGTACGATGAGTCATTCAGTGAATCTTGGGATCGTTTTAAAGATCTTTTAAGAAAATGCCCACAACATGGTTTTACCAAAGTACATCAAATTAATACTTTTTACAATGGTTTAAGCATGAGTGACCAAGATTCACTGAATAGTGCCTCAGGGGGTAATTTATTGGCTAAGACTTCCAATGTTGCTTGGGACATCATTGAGAACAAATCTCGTGTGCAAACCAAGAGCGTTAGGACCAATGTTGCTAGTGCTAGCACTAATGACAGCGACAAGCGACTTGACAAAATCACCACGCTTCTTGAATCGCTTGTCACCCACACCGTCAGCAACAACAACAGCAACAACACCAAAAATGCACAAGTGAACGCTGTCAGCCAACCTTGTGAGATATGCGGTGGTCCCCACTCCTACACAACTTGTACCGCCACCCAAGATTACCCTGCTGAGACTGTGAATGCGGCATATGGCACCTACCAACAACCTGCTTATCAAGCTAGACCTCAAGGTGACCGTAACTTGCTTAGCTACCGCAGCAACAACTATCTTTCACCACCTGGTTTCCCTCCTGCCAACCCAAACCAACAACAAAACCTTAACCGCTCTCCTCCACAACAACAACAACCTCGACAACCATACATCCCACCTCACAAGCAGCAACAACCGCCTCAACGTAACAATCAAGTATACCAACAACCTGCTTACCAACCACCTGCATACAATGCTCCTCCCAACCAAGCCACCACTGCATTACACCAAGAGGTTGCAACCTATATGAGGACCAATGATGTGATAGTGGGAAATCTCCAAGAGGAAGTGCGAAATTTGAAGGCAGATTTGGTAAAGCAAGGAAATGATTTAAGAGCCGACATGAGAAATACGTTGGATAGTCAGACGAATGACTTGAGGAACATGATGGCTAGTTTCTTCCACGGTAATCAACCCTCTTCTTCGGGTACTCTTCCGAGTAACACCGTTGCGAACCCAAGAGGGGAGATGAAAGCAATCACCACTCGAAGTGGCAAAGGTACCAAGGAACCCGAGCTTCTTATACCCCCACCGGTGGTTGTGACTAAGGAGAACGAGTCGCTTGCTCCTATTCCTCCTCCTTCTCCTTCCCCAATTTCTCCACCTCTTCTTTCTACCCCTCCTCCACCCGTGGTTGTGAGTGATCCTATTCCTCTAAAGCCTTCATCTTCTTCCAATATACCTTATCCATCTAGGTTGAGGAAAGAGAAGCAAAAGAGCAAGGATGATATTCAGGTTTCGAATTTCCTTAAAATGTTCAAACAACTGAATTTCAATATCTCCTTCGCTGAGGCTCTCGCTCACATGCCCAAATACGCCAAAATGTTTAAAGACCTTCTGAGCGACAAGGAAAAGCTCCTCGATATTGCCAACACCCAACTTAATGAGAACTGCTCTGCAGTGCTCTTAAGGAAATTGCCAACCAAGCTTGGTGATCCGGGTCGTTTTCTTATCCCTTGCAATTTCCCGGGAGTAGAGAATTGCATGGCCCTAGCCGATCTAGGTGCCAGTATTAATCTCATGCCTCTAAGTGTTTGGAAGCAATTATCTCTCCCAGAGCTAGTCCCCACTAAAATGACTTTGGAATTGGCCAACCTAACGGTTGCTTATCCAGTGGGGATAGCCGAAGATGTCATTGTAGGAGTCGACAAATTCACCTTTCCTGCTGATTTTGTTGTCGTCGACTACGAGATGGACCCCCGTGTGCCACTTATTGTTGGTCGTCCATTCTTGAGGACCGGTCGCACTCTCATCGATGTTGAAGCCGGTGAGCTTATCATGAGAGTGGGTGACGACAAAGTAGTCTTCAACATGGGAAAGTTGTCTAAACAGCCTTATTCATATGAGAGTGTTAATTGTATTGACGTTCTCGATGAGGCTTGTGAAGAACACTTTAATGATGCTTGCAAAAGTATTCCTACCTCTCTTCCCAATGTTGAGACCGTGTCCTCTATTGATTCATCGTTGTCTCTATTTGGAGATAGTGATTTATTCTGGAACAATCTTGAAGATACCATGGGAGATGTGAATTTAGCTACTAATGATTCTCCCACCGAGGGGGATGAAGACATGAGTTTCTTTGACAATCTTCTCACCGAAGACAATCCTTCGCCTCCATCTCCCACGGTCATTGCTATCGATACTCCGACTTTGAAAACGCCTCCCGTCGAAAATCCTCCGGATTTGGAACTTAAGGAGTTGCCGCCACATCTCGAGTACGTGTTCCTTGACGACAACAAGAAGTCACCCGTCATTATTGCAACGGATTTGAAAGATGAAGAGAAGACTCGCCTCGTTGCTGTGTTGAAAGCTCACAAGAAAGCTATTGCGTGGAAAATCTCGGATATTCGTGGAATTGATCCTCACTTCTGCACACACAAAATTCTCATGGAGGACGACTATAAACCCACTATTCAAAGCCAACGAAGGGTGAATCCAAAAATCCATGAAGTCATCAAAACAGAGGTTATCAAACTTCTGGATGCGGGTATGATTTACCCTATTTCGGATTCCCCGTGGGTTAGTCCAATCCATTGTGTGCCCAAGAAGGGCGGAATAACCGTTGTTCCCAATGAACACAACGAGTTGATTCCCACTCGTCTCGTTACTGGATGGAGAGTTTGTATAGACTACCGCAAACTCAATGATGCCACGAGAAAGGATCATTTCCCTCTACCTTTCATGGACCAAATGCTTGAACGATTAGCCGGTAATGAATATTACTGCTTTCTGGATGGTTTCTCGGGTTATTTCCAAATACCCATCGATCCCCAAGATCAAGAGAAGACTACATTCACCTGTCCCTATGGCACTTTCGCTTACAAAAGAATGCCTTTTGGCTTATGTAATGCGCCCGGGACTTTCCAAAGGTGTATGTTAGCTATCTTCCATGACATGGTTGAACAAACCATGGAAGTCTTCATGGATGATTTCTCGGTCTTCGGGGATTCATTCTCTTCTTGCCTTGCCAATTTAGAACGTATGCTAAAGCGGTGCGAAGACACTCGCCTTGTTCTAAATTGGGAAAAATGCCATTTTATGGTAAAAGAAGGCGTCGTGCTTGGACATAAGATTTCGAACGCCGGTCTTGAAGTAGACCATGCTAAAGTCGATGTTATAGCAAAGTTGCCTCCACCTTCAACTGTGAAGGGTGTGAGAAGTTTCTTGGGTCATGCGGGCTTCTATCGTCGATTCATTAAAGATTTTTCTCAAATCGCTCGCCCGATGACCCATCTCTTGGAAAAAGATACTCCTTTTATCTTTTCCAAAGAGTGCCTTGAAGCCTTTAACTCACTTAAGGATAAGCTAACTAAGGCACCCGTCTTGGTTACCCCTAATTGGGAGCTGCCCTTTGAGTTGATGTGCGATGCTAGCGATTTTGCTATTGGCGCGGTTCTTGGACAAAGAGTAAACAAACACTTCCAACCGATCCATTACGCTAGCAAGACAATGACTGGGGCACAATTGCATTATACGACAACCGAAAAAGAGCTTTTAGCTGTTGTCTATGCTTTTGAAAAATTCCGCCCCTATCTTGTCCTTTCCACCACCATTGTGTACACCGATCATTCCGCGCTGAAGTACTTGTTGACAAAGCAAGATTCCAAACCAAGACTTCTTCGATGGGTTTTGCTGCTCCAGGAATTTAAAATCGAAATCCGCGATAAAAAAGGAGCAGAAAACTTAGCCGCGGACCATCTTAGTAGACTTGAGGATCCATACCAAGGGGATCATCCGACCAAAGAAATCAATGATTCTTTTCCCTTGGAGACCTTAATGTCTATAAACTCGAAGCCGAATGAAACCCCGTGGTTTGCCGACTTTGCAAACTACTTGGCGGGTGGAATTCTCAAGGAAGGGTTGACGTCCCAGCAAAAGAAGAAGTTCTTTACCGACATCAAGACTTACTTTTGGGACGACCCTTACCTATTCAAACAATGTGCCGACCTGATTATCCGCCGATGTGTTGACGGACCGGCAGCATCTGAAATCCTTGATGCTTGCCACAAAGGACCCACTGGTGGTCACTTTGGTCCCAACTACACCGCAAAGAAAGTGTTTGACTCGGGATTTTATTGGCCCTCCATATACCGTGACGCTCACGATATGGTTAAACGATGTGATGTTTGCCAAAAGCAAGGCAAAATCACACATAAAGACGAGATGCCTCAGAATTTCATTCAAGAGTGTGAAATTTTTGATGTTTGGGGTATCGACTTTATGGGGCCATTCCCTTCGTCTAAAGGAAACAAATACATCCTTGTAGCCGTTGACTATGTTTCCAAGTGGGTTGAAGCCAAAGCTTTACCTACTAATGACGCAAGGGTGGTTTGTAACTTTTTGAAAGCTTTATTCGCTAGATTCGGTGTGCCTCGCGCCATTATTAGTGATCGTGGGACTCATTTCTGCAATGACCAATTTGCAAAAGTCATGGCTAAGTACGGTGTAAATCATCGTCTTTCCACAGCCTACCACCCACAAACTAATGGCCAGGCTGAAATATCCAACCGAGGGCTAAAGCGAATTTTGGAAAGAACCGTGGGAGAGCATCGTGCCGCCTGGGCTGATAAACTTGATGATGCTTTGTGGGCTTTCCGTACTGCTTACAAGACCCCGATCGGCTGTACGCCTTATCATCTTGTGTACGGGAAAGCGTGCCACCTCCCCATTGAGTTGGAGCACAAGGCTTATTGGGCCTTGAAGTGGGCTAATTTTGATATTAACAAAGCCGGTGACCTACGCAAGATCCAACTCAATGAGCTGAATGAACTTCGGAATGAGGCTTATGAAAATTCTTTGATCTATAAGGAAAGAACTAAGCTCATTCACGACTCCAAGATCAAAAACCGAGAGTTCCATGTTGGAGACAAAGTCTTACTTTTTAACTCTCGGTTGAAAATCTTTTCGGGCAAGCTCAAATCTCGTTGGTCCGGCCCATTCACCATCGCCCAAATTTTTCCATATGGTACTCTCGAGCTCGCTCAACCTAATGGACCAAATTTTAAGGTGAATGGCCAACGAGTGAAGTTGTACTTTGGTGAGGACACCTCTCAGGAGGTGATTCCATCCCTCACCACGTTCCCCATAAACTGAATTTGGGTCGAGTCAGGCTCGTGACTCGGTTATCAAAAACAAGCGCTCCTCGGGAGGCAGCCCGAGTATCTATCCCTTTAACCCCCTAAGTGTAGGGGAGGACCTTTTGTGGTCGTTTGTGTTTGTGTGGTGATGTGCTTACAGGGATAAATGCAATCTTGGAAATCTTTGAAGAACCGTGCTCCCGTGTAATCCAAAATTCGGTTCTATCTCTCAACTATCGTGATTCAATTTTCTTCATACTCACAATTGAAATTGATCACTTTAGTCGTCTCTTCCTTAACTCGAGTTAACCAACGTGCACAATGTCATAAGTGTAGGGGAGACTTTTCCCACATGCTTAAACATTGAGGACAATGTTTATCTTAAGTGTAGGGGAGACTTCTATCGAAGTTTTAAGTGGACTTTTCCATGAAAATGCCTTCATTTAACCGGAAAATCCTATTTTTCAACATTTTTCAAATTTTTTTTATTATTAACTTTGGCCATTTAGTCGTAATTTTAAAATTTTTATCGTTGCCTTCATATGTATATATTCCACAATAAAGTCAAAAATATTAATAAAGTGGTGTAGCTAGTTTAGGAATCTTTGACATATTAGGCCCGTTGCGTTTATTTTGACTCAACCCGAATAGACTTATCCAAGTTTACTCTAGCTAGTATCCTTAACCATATAGACCTTAATTGGTTTATTAGGCTAAGTGTCCACGAGTCTCATTACTTGAGATTTTAAATTGTGGAGGACGAGAAATGATAGAGTCAATTATAAGTCGGTATTCTTGCGCAAGCTCACTTGGTGTAATTATTTGCCTATTCTCCCATCACTTGCTAATAATTTATCTGCAATAAGTAAGGTCTTACGATTTGAAAAGTTACTTAGCTTCTAGCCTAAGATCGTTTAAAAGTTGCTCGGTAATGATAAGAGTTCATAGCCAAGGCATAACTTATGAAGCGGGGCGCGAAGATTGGCGAGTCCGAAAAGGCCCTAACAAGGCATGAGGATTCAATTTTATTGCTGAAGATCCAAAGTGATGTGAAAAGCATTATTCCTAAAGTCTATATGAAGGATCAAGACTCACGACGAAAAGCAATCAACTCCCATAAAGATCATGGAGAAGTCTATCCGAAAAGACCCTAACAAGGTATGAGGATAAATAGATCCAAGTCCGAAAAGGAGGCGGATCGTTGTATCTCAAAATCCCAATTAGAGATTGAAGAAATAATCATGAAGTCGTGGTCAACAAAGTTGGAGTACCCCTCAAAAGTCTCCAAGTGAAGAAACTCTATTATGATGAGAAGACCATTATCTCAAAGAACGTCTCTCGAAGATATGAAGTATGAAGTACATGCCAAATATCGGCCCGAGAAAGGTCTCAAATCGTGAACCAAGTTATGCCAAGATATGAACTTTTTGATATCCCGAGAAGCAGTTTTAAGAGATTTTGTCCTTTAGCTAACTATTGATCAAATCGTCCTACTTTGCTTTCAGCCTTAATAAACTATCGAAATAAGTCCAAAAATGCATCTTCATGATCATTCTAAGACAAAAATAAAATATAAGAGATACACCTAGGAATAAGGGAGTTTAAGCATTTAATTAAGCCATGTGTGTAAGTGTTTGATTTACTAACTTATAATAACAATGATCTCGTTTTCAAGCTTAGTTTGGGGAACGTGAAACTTGAGGGTGATAAATCTTCGCAACACCAAAGCCCGAATGTAAGTCCTTGATTTCTTTACAAGTTATTTCCATCCTTTTGTTTATTTTAAAGTTTTACGTTCTCTTAGTATTTTAATTATTGTTTAGTAGAATTTAAATAAGGCCAAGGTTGATTGATTA
Source organism: Glebionis coronaria (assembly GCA_025667525.1). Lineage (NCBI taxonomy): Eukaryota > Viridiplantae > Streptophyta > Magnoliopsida > Asterales > Asteraceae > Glebionis > Glebionis coronaria. The sequence goes on along the minus strand of CM046881.1, from coordinate 264,093,725 downwards.
TGAGAACAATGTAAAATTGCTTTATCACTAAGCATTGCATGAGGGCATGGCAATGGTTAAGTGTAGGGGATTTGATAGGTGTGTAAACACCCATCCTTTTACCACTTAATTCGGGCTAAAACAAGACCAAAACACGTATTTAATATCATTTGTTTGGAATTATGCGTGGTTTTTGTGTTTATTGTGTTTTCAGAGCCAACCGGATAAATATTAAAGAAAACATGGGATTGCACGGGATTTATCAAGGAAAAAGACTCAAGATAAAGTCTACTGTCCAAGAGATGCCAAAGATTTGAAGTCATTGGGCCTATTCGAAGATTTATTGAAGAAAAGGACTAAAGACGGAAGATTTTCATAAGTCGAAGAAACTCGAGTCTAATTAATGAAGAAATTAAAAGACGAGTTGGATTTAATCAACGACAAATCCCGAATCAGAATCGAAAACGTCAACTTTTCTGAAAAGACGAGAAGACAAGAAGAAAGGGAGAAAAGCCCACTCACCAACCAACCACTAGGAGTATAAATAGTCTTTCCCTTCACACAATTAGGAAGTGAGTTCATTTTTTTCTTTCTCCAGTTCTTTGTAGTTCGTCCCATCACCAACTCCATTAGGGAGTTTGGTGATTTTCATTTTTTTTCTTTTCAATCTTGTAATCCTTAATCATTAACCTTGTTACTTTCTCATTAATCAATCCATTCCATCTTTCTATTTATTTTGTTCTTCATCATCATCTATTGCAAGTTCTTGAGTTTTTATTTGATTTTAGTTTGATCTTAAAAAGTTGTTGATTTAGTGTTTTTATTTGTGGGATTTGTCACTTATCATGTTTAAATGATTTGTATTTAATTTGGTAAAACCTTTTTGAGTATTTAGTTTGATTTTGAGTAAAATCCGTGTCCCCTGTTTACTTGTTGCTGCTACTGTTCTTCGTGCCCAGATATTCCGAATATAGCTAATTTTCCGAATAGGCGAATTTGTGTTTCCCTTATTCGGAATATTGGATATTCCGAATAGGGGTGTTTCCATTTCTGTTACTCGGAATAATTTTCCGAATAGCCAAGTTTTATTTTCCCTCATTCGGAACATTTTAATTTTTCCGAATAGCCCTTATATTCCGAATAGGAATTGCTTTCCGAACAAGCTCATTTTTCCGCATGGTCATATTTTCCGAATGGACTAATTTTTCCGCATGGTTTCTGTATTCCGCATAGAACATTTTTCCGAATAGCCCTGTTATTCCGCATAGAGCATTTTATTCCGCATAAAGCGATTATTCCGCATAGCCTTACTTTCCGCATAGAGAACATTTTTCCGAATAGAGCAGATTATTCCGCATAGAGAATTACTTTCCGCATAGCAATCTTTCCGAATGGTGTTTTATTCCGCATAGGGTATTTTTCTGTAAGAGTTATTTTTCAGCTTTGTCATTTAATTATTTTTATCTTCTGTTTCCGGCTTTAATCTTTATTCACTTCAATTATTTAGAATAGAGAACCAAATCCACTTTTTGTCACCAAGAACAAATCATTCCACTTTTAACTGAGATCAATTCGAGAGGATTCCGAGAAATATATTGAACCTAGCAAAATGTTTGTATCAATAGCTAACATGCACCTTTGGAAAGTCCCGGGCGCATTACATAAGCCAAAAGGCATTCTTTTGTAAGCGAAAGTGCCATAGGGACAAGTGAATGTAGTCTTCTCTTGATCTTGGGGATCGATGGGTATTTGGAAATAACCCGAGAAACCATCAAGAAAGCAGTAATATTCATTACCGGCTAATCGTTCAAGCATTTGGTCCATAAAAGGTAGAGGGAAATGATCCTTTCTCGTGGCATCATTGAGTTTGCGGTAGTCTATACAAACTCTCCACCCAGTAACGAGACGAGTGGGAATCAACTCGTTGTGTTCATTGGGAACAACGGTTATTCCGCCCTTCTTGGGCACACAATGGATTGGACTAACCCATGGGGAATCCGAAATAGGGTAAATCATACCCGCATCAAGAAGTTTGATAACCTCTGTTTTGATGACTTCATGGATTTTTGGATTCACCCTTCGTTGGCTTTAAATAGTGGGTTTGAAGTCGTCCTCCATGAGAATTTTGTGTGTGCAGAAGTGAGGATCAATTCCACGAATATCGGAAATCTTCCAAGCAATAGCCTTCTTGTGATCTTTCAACACAGCGACAAGTCGGGCTTTCTCTTCATCCTTCAAATCCTTAGCAATGATGACTGGCGACTTCTTCTCTTCTTCGAGGAATACATACTCAAGATGGGGTGGCAACTCCTTAAGTTCCGAATCTGGAGGATTGTCGACGGGAGGCGTATTCGAAGTCGGAGTATCGATAGCAATAACAGTGGGAGATGGAGGGGAAGGATTGTCTTCTCTGAGGAGGTTTGCAATGAAACTGAGATCGTCATCCCAATTGGCAGTAGAATCGTCATTGTCTTGCTTCACATCTTCCAAGGTGGCTTCCAAATCTTTCCAAAGGAAATCACTTTCTCCAAATAGAGATAGTGATGAGTCGATAGAGGAAACGGTCGCAACATTGGGAAGAGAGGTAGGAATGTTTTTACAAGCATCCTTGAAGTGTTCTTCACAAGCCTCATCAAGAACGTCAATACAATTAACACTCTCGTAAGAATAAGGCTGTTTAGAAAGCTTTCCCATGTTGAAGACTACTTTATCGTCACCCACTCTCATGATAAGCTCACCGGCTTCAACATCAATGAGAGTGCGACCGATCCTCAAGAATGGACGACCAACAATGAGTGGCACACGGGGGTCCATCTCGTAGTCGACGACAACAAAATCAGCAGGGAAGGTGAATTTGTCGACTCCTACAATGACGTCTTCGGCTATCCCCACTGGATAAGCAACCGTACGGTTAGCTAATTCCAAAGTCATTTTGGTGGGGACTAGCTCTGGGAGAGATAATTGCTTCCAAACACTTAGAGGCATGAGATTAATACTGGCACCTAGATCGGCTAGGGCCATGCAATTCTCTACTCCCGGGAAATTGCAAGGGATAAGAAAACGACCCGGATCACCAAGCTTGATTGGCAATTTCCTTAAGAGCACTGCAAAGCAGTTCTCATTAAGTTGGGTGTTGGCGAGATCGAGGAGCTTTTCCTTGTCGCTCAGAAGATCTTTAAACATTTTGGCATACTTGGGCATGTGAGCGAGAGCCTCAGCGAAGGAGATATTGAAATTCAGTTTTTTGAACATTTTTAGGAAGTTCGAAACTTGAATATCATCCTTGCTCGTTTGCTTCTCTTTCCTCAACCTAGATGGATAAGGTATATTGGAAGAAGATGAAGACTTTAGGGGAATAGGATCACTCACAAGCACGGGTGGAGGAGGGGAAGGAGAAGGAGGAGGAATAGGAGCAGGTGACTCGTTCTCCTTAGTCACAATCACCAGTGGAGGTATAGGAAGCTCGGGTTCCTTGGTACCTTTACCACTTCGAGTAGTGATTGCTTTCATCTCCCCTCTTGGGTTCGCAACGGTGTTACTCGGAAGAGTACCCGAATAAGAGGGTTGATTACCTTGTAAGAAACTAGCCATCATGTTCCGCAGATCATTAGTTTGGCTATCCAACGTGTTTCTCATGTCAGCTCTCAAATCGTTTCCTTGCTTGACCAAGTCTGCCTTCAAATTGCGCACTTCCTCTTGGAGATTTCCCACTATCACATCATTGGTTCTCATGTAGGTTGCAACCTCTTGGTGTAATGCAGTGGTGGTTTGGTTGGGAGGAGCATTGTATGCAGGTGGTTGGTAAGCAGGTTGTTGGTAGACTTGATTGTTACGTTGAGGTGGTTGTTGTTGCTTGTGAGGTGGAATGTATGGTTGTCGAGGTTGTTGTTGTTGTTGAGGAGGGCGGTTAAGGTTTTGTTGTTGGTTTGAGTTGTTTGGGGGAAAACCGGGTGGTGAGAGGTAGTTGTTGGAGCGGTAGCTAAGCAAATTACGGTCACCTTGAGGTCTAGCTTGATAAGCAGGTTGTTGGTAGGTGCCATATGCCGCATTCACATTCTCAGCAGGATAATCTTGGGTGGCGGTACAAGTGGTGTAAGAGTGAGGACCACCGCATATCTCACAAGGTTGGCTGACAGCGTTCACTTGTGCGTTTTTGGCGTTGTTGCTGTTGTTGTTGCTGACGGTGTGGGTGACAAGCGATTCAAGAAGCGTGGTGATTTTGTCAAGTCGCTTGTCGCTGTCATTAGTGCTAGCACTAGCAACATTGGTCCTAACACTCTTGGTTTGCACACGAGATTTGTTCTCAATGATATCCCAAGCAGCATTGGAAGTCTTAGCCAATAGATTACCCCCCGAGGCACTGTTCAGTGAATCTTGGTCACTCATGCTTAAACCATTGTAAAAAGTATTGATTTGATGTACTTTGGTAAAACCATGTTGTGGGCATTTTCTTAAAAGATCTTTAAAGCGATCCCAAGATTCACTGAATGACTCGTCGTACTTTTGTTCAAAATTTATGATCTCATTCCGCAAAGCGGTAGTACGATAGGGTGGAAAAAAGTAGTTGATAAACTTTGTTTCCAAATCCGTTCACGAGAGAATACTCTGTAGCGGTTCCTTAGCAAGCCAATGCCGGGCTTGTCCCTCTAAAGAAAAGGGAAAAAGTTGTAACCTTATAACTTCTTGTGGAACGCCATTGAACTTGACCGTGTTGGTGAGTTGTAGAAATCTCTTGATATGGTCATGTGGATCATCAATGGTTCGTCCCAAGAATGGTTGAGCGGAGACCATCTGGATAAAGCCTGATTTAAGCTCAAAGTTGTTGGCGGCAATTGGAGGTATGACAATTGGGTCCGTATTGCCATCGACATGAGCTTGCAGCAGTTCAATCATCGGGCGATTATCCGGAAGGTGCTCATTGTTGTTGTTATTGTTCATGTTGTTGTTGTTATTGTTTGGAGGTGGTACACCGGCCATGTCTAAGTGATCGAGAGGCTCGGGCTCTTGATATGACGTGGAACGAGTGCGCATACACCTGCAAAAGAACGAACAAAGAAAAACAAAGCAAAAATATTTTTGGTTTTGATGTTTTTTAATTTTTTTGTATTTTTGAAAATTTTATATTTTTTTAGTTGTTTTTGAAGATTTTCTTGAAGAAGTAACGTTCACAGGGAACGGATCCCAAAATCCAAAGTTCTCACAAAAAACTTCTGATCTTAACGAGAAGAGCCGGCAGCGGCGCCATTTGATATTCTCATTTGCTATGGGTTCTAATTTCTCGGAATCCTCTCGAATTGATCTCGGTCTTTAGTGGAATGATTGTTCTTGGTTACTAAACAAAAGGGTTTGGTTTTCTAATCTAATAAAAGGTGGAAATGAAAATTTAAATCAAAGATAATTAATTTAATGATGAGTAATAAAACTTGAATTTAAACTTGAATCTAAATTAGAATTAAGCTTAAAAGAAAATTAGAATTAAATCAAGGAAACAGTAAAGAAATAGTAAAGAAACAGTAAAACTTTAAAATACCCAAAAGATAACTGATTCGGAAGTTACTGTTCATTCGGAAGTTAAGCTTCATTCGGAACTTTGTGCTTGGTTCGGAACTTTTGGATTCATCCGGAACTTATCCTTCATTCGGAAGTTTTGACAAAGGGATGATTCGAAACTTAAACACTCATCTGGAACTTACTGATTCGGAACACTCATCCGGAACTTACTGATTCGGAAGTTTTGGACTTCCGAATGAAGCCCTTGATTCGGAACTTACTGGTTCGGAAGTCTTTGGTTCGGAAGTCTGAAAATTGGTTCGGAACTTTAGCTTCGTTCGGAAGTTTTGGCTTGATCCGGAACTTTTACCTTCGTTCGGAACTTCTTCTTGATTCGGAAGTTTAGCTTGGTTCGGAAATTTTTAATACTAAACTCATTCGGAACTTTTAACTGACTCGGAACTTTTGAAAACACAACTTATTCGGAAGTTACTATTCATTGATTCGGAACTTCTGGGAAACCCAGTTACAGAAACTAAACCGAAGAACAAGGAAAAACGGTTTTGATCCAAAAATCACCAAGTTTTTCACCAAAAACTAAAATAAATCAATCACAAAGCATCTACTAACCATAAACTACTAATCCCATCAATAAAAACACAAATCCCAACAACTTTTAAAGATCAAATCAAGAAAAATAAAAACTTAAGAACTTGAAGATAAAGATGAAGATGAACAAGATTAAATGGAAAGATTAAACAAGACTTTGTATTGAATGATTAATGTTTTAACAAGATCAAACAAGAATTAAAATAACAAGATTTGGAAAACAAAGATTAAAATCACCAATCACCCTAGTGGTGATGGTGATGAAACGGAACAGAGAGAAAGAGTGGGGAAGAAGAAAAAACTAAAAAAACTGGTCTAAATGTGTGAGGGGAGGGCTATTTATAGCCTTGTCTTTTGGTTGGTGAGTGGGCTTTCTCCCGTTCTTCTTGTCTTTTCGTCTTTTCAGAAAAGTTTCCGTTTTTGATTCTGATTCGGGATTTGTCGTCGATTAAATTCAACTCGTCTTTTAATTTCTTCGTTTAATAGACTTGAGTTTCTTCGACTTATATAAATCTTCCATCTTTGGTCCTTTTCTTCGATAAATCTTCGAATAGGCCCAGTGACTTCAAATCTTTTGCATCTCTTGGACAATAGACTTTATCTTGAGTCTTTTTCTTCAGTAAAACCCGTGCAATCCCATGTTTTCTTCAGTATTCATCCGGTTGGCTCTGAAAACACAATAAATACAAAAACCACGCATAATTCCAAACAAATGTTATTAAATACGTGTTTTGGTCTCGTTTAAGCCTGAATTAAGTGGTAAAAGGATGGGTGTTTACACACCTATCAACTACTCAATAGAAGATACTAGAATCTAGAATAAAATATTACAAAGATGTAAAACCCTAAACCCTAATTGCTGAAAGTCCAGGAATGCCCTTGAAGGATTGACTTGATTCTTGGTCAAAAACAGTTCCATGTGATGCTTGCTGGATGGACAGCTTTACAAATGATCTTGATCGTTAAAACAATCCTTTGGGAACACGAAATTGATTTGAAACGTGGATTGGTATGCAGATTCCATATTTTCCTATAGTGGTGAAGCAGGGGACAACTGGGGGTCCACATGGGGGTCACGGGGAAGGAAAATGAGAGTGGGTTTATGGTGAGGGTATGTTTAATCACTAATCTGCACATAATCAAGGAAAAACCCTTTGATTTGTGCAAATTAGAGATTAGGCTTTATAGGTGAAAATAGGGGCGTTTGATTATGTTTTGGGTTAACCATGTTTAAATTTTTGTTTGCCTCCACTAATAACTGACTAGTTATAATCAGTTTTTTTAAAAAGAAAGTGGGAAAGGACGTTGCAGGGAGGGGGATGGTGATTGGTTGGGTGAGGTGAGTAGGACACGTGGCGAGTGGGGATTGGTTGTAATGAGTTTTAATGTTTGGGTTGTTTAAGTCCCTCATATTCCCAACTTTGTTCAATCAAAGTTTACAGCCGAAATATTAACTCCCCTTTGTTATATAAGTTTCTAAACTCCCATATTGGCCACAAAACTTTTGGCAAAACTATTCGAAGGGCTATTCATGCATAATACGCATTCTTCAAGGACCATAAACTTAATGGACCAAACTTGTATAGTTGAGATTTACAAGGGCCAAAAGTGACAAGTCTTCAATAGTTGAGGGACCAATCTTGCCAATTCTTCAAACTTCAAGGACTTCAAAGGAAATTCATGATGCGGGTCTGGTTCTTTGTGCGGCTTCGTTTCCCGTGTTTGTTTTTGCTTCATTCTTGTGATCTTTTGTTGATTTCACGATATTCGTACCTAAAATACACAATGAACAAACACAAGCATATATTTAGGTATTTTGATGATATTTTAAGCATTTTAAACCCGATTTGGACGATGAGACTATGTATAATTGCAGCCTCATCACCCAGCCACCACGAACCCTAAACCCTCAATTCTTAAAATCCCAAATTACACCCTAATCACATACACATCATTAATTCTACCCATCCTTAACAAAACCCCACCACCAAAAACACCCCCCGTGACCCTTGTCCCCTCACACAACTCACCCCTGCCCCATAATATGAATAAGACTCCAAAAAATGGCAGATTATGAACAGCTAGATTTAATCCCGTATTGCCCACACCAGATGGATGACAAGGATTATCTTAGTACAGCTCAACAACACCAACATCTTCACATGAAGACTCTACCAAAAATTCAAAATCAGCATCTTCAAGCATATTCCAAGAATTTCATGTAATTAGGGTTAGGGTTCTAGAACATTCTTATTCAATTATAAATAGAATAGCAGCTTGTACTTTTCTTTTTGTTCCAATTTTTCAGTTTCATAGTTTGTAATGATATGAATTTATGAATGATTAATTGAGTTCCATGTTTTTTTAAATTGCAATTTATTTTTATGCACATTTTAATTTCTGGCAAACTTTATTTTCTTGCAAGGTTTATGATGTTAAGCTTGTTCAAGTTTGTGGTTTCAATTTTATAAGTTTTTAAAAGTCAGGTTTTGAAAGAAAAAGTGAGAAATCAGTTTGATAATCTTTGTTACTATTCACGTATGTTGTTCTAAGCAGGTTAGTTGGAAGCTTGTTCTTGTTTCAGCTAGTACAAAAGCTCAATCATTCGGGGATGTGGATGTGCATCCTTGAGGTTTGCCTTTTTTTCTCTTACTTATCTTTATAATTTCTGTCTAATGAGTTGTTCTTATGATTTGTGATTTTGTGTTTGTGTTGTTAAATTGAGAAATACCTGCTATAATTGGTTGTGATTTCAAGCTTTGTTTTATATCAGTTAGTAACTAGTTTTTTTTATGTGTGTTTAAGAAAAATCCTTTGGAAAAGTTTGTGTTTCTACTTGTAAAGGTTTGTTTGGGAATGGTAGTTCTCGGGTTAGGATTGACCACCAAGAACTATACTTACTATACACACCTTTGCTAGTGGTAGGTTTGTGGATTTGAGCATAAATTAGGGAGTTAGTTTTAAATAGTGGATTTGCAAGTTTTTTAGAAGTTTCTGACTTGCTGAATGATTTGTGCGTTGTGGATGTTAACATAGCTCACCAAATAGGATCTACACGTGTTTGTTAGGTGGATATTAAGTGGTTTATGCTCATTGTTGGTAGGCCTCAATTAAGAACTTTGAGTTGCAAGTTTGTGTGGTTCGTCTGTTTAAAACATCAAAACAAATCTGACCCATTTTAGAGGTTTGTGTGGTGTGAGTTACTTTCTGTATTTGGTTCAAAGTATTTCATCAAAAATAAAAGATAAATACCAAAAAAAAGAGTTCTTGGTCTTGTTTTTCTGCCATTTGCTCAAGTTTAATGTCACCCTAAAGCCTATTACAGCCCACTGTATGCAATGTTAGGTTTTATGGAAAAATTCATGGCTGTGTGATTTTGGTAGTGGATTGATTATTGTCGTGATATTGTTTGTTGAGGGATATTGAATCTTCCCTGAAACCGTTGAGTGTGGTTTGATATGTGCTTAAAGTCACACAATTGTTCACCAATTATGTCATTTTCTGAATACCAAAACAAATCAAAGGCAATAGAAAGTCTATTCAATATCTAGGGTGTTTTTCATTGTTTAAGATTTGGCCATCAGATAGTATATAGGAATTATAGGCTTATGCATAATTAGTTTGTAGGTTCAAGGGCGTATTCAGCTTGGTGTTTAAATCAAAGTTCATCGCAAAGCAAGATTTGGGTTCTGAGTGCACTACAGTAGGCTAGGCTTGCGTTCATATTTTGAGTGCCACAATTTCGTTATAAGTTAGGTCTAGGAATAGCTCAAGTTTTCTGTTTATAGGTTTCTAGTGGATAGTTTGTTCTTTGCAAGAGCTCAACCATAAGCTCACCAAATAGCTAGCTTTTGCCCACTGTCTGTTTTATTAGGTTTATATAGAAAGTTGTTGGCTATTCACTTTTAGTATACATGCGTGTTTTTTGTGCATATTTCTTGCCTATTTGATTTTGTGTGTGCTTGCCTTGACTCCCTACTCGCAAAACGCAAGTGGGGGTGCCATCTTGTTCCTAACAGCAATCTATAGCAAACATCAAAGTGAACCATAAGACCCTATTTGAACAAGATGGTGAGTGTGAATGCGATTGTGTTTGTGTGTTATATTGTTTTGAGTTATTTGTGCTTTGACTAGTGATTGTCCACTGTGATACCCAAGCCAAAGAAAAATTATACGAGTGCCAGTTGTTTGGTCATTAAATCAGTAGGAGTGCTTGCAAAAGTTCTGAGTTGAATTCGTGTTTGATCATAGTTAACTGGGATTTAAGTGTTGTGTTTTGTCATTGGGTTGTGTGCCCATGTACTCCATCACTAATAGCGACCAACAAGTACCCCAAAGAAAAAGTAAACTAGAAAAATAGGGGTGTTTGCTCATAATTGTGAACCTTGAGCTGTGTATTTGAGGCGTGTTAAGTTGGATTTAGCGTTGTTAATTGTGTCTTTGCAAACCAACAACATACCCACCTAGAAAGTAAACCAAAAAGTGAACGAGTAAAAAGGGAAAACCAGTAAAGAAAAATACAAAAGGGGACACCTGCTTGTTTACTATGTATTGATCATTAGTGTGAAAGTAGTGGCGTGATCCTTGGCTTTGGATTCTGTTTTTGTGTTGAGTTCGTCCCCTGTGCATCCAACAACAACACAAAGTAGCCAACTAGGTGTGCCTTTGCCTCCCTAAAGAACCATAAAAATAGCACCTGCTTGTTTTAATGTGTAACTGGGAGCAAAGTACCCCAAATTCTGGGCGAGATTAGTGTTTGTTTTGTGTGTGCTTAACAAAAATTCCCTTGTGCCTAGTGAACCACTCAGCAACACAGCAGCTTTTCAGTCTTGATTTTGGGTGTTTTTATCCATGAAGTCTGCTATAGGTTAACTTAGGGGTAGGGTTAAGAGTATATTAGATGGTAGTGGAAGATTAGTTAGTTTTTGTGGTTCAATCAAGCTGAAAAACTCACTGTTAGCCCACAGCATCAGCTAGCCATTTATTTTCTGCATTTCTGTCTTGAGCATACTGTAAGTATAGATTAGGCTATTAATTTGTAACTGTGTGTGATTTTTGTGTTATTGAATACTCCCCTTAAGTAAATACTTGTGGGGGTTTCATTTGTGACCATAAGAGCCATCAAACATAGCATAAAAAATCATGCCCCCCGTTTGCGCCCACTAACTTTCTGCCATAAACAAAATCAGTAGTTGTAGGGCTTGTTACTTGTGATTAAGGCTTGAAATCTTGGTAGATAATAGGTCTTGTATTAACCTAGGGCTTGGTACAACATAATTAGGTGTTTGTGTAGATTAATCTCAAGTTTTTATTAGTTAAAAGTCACTATGCAGCCTAAATAGTTCAGCAAGTATTATTCTGGAATTTGTTTGTTCTTAAGTCCGTACTGTGTTGATTTTTGCTTCTACTTGTGTTGTTTGTGTGTGATTTGTGATTTTACTGACTCCTCGCAACTCAAAGGTTGTGAGGGTGCCCTTTGTACCATAAAACAACAAGAAACAAGCTCAAAACAAACCAAAACGAACTCCAAAAGCATACATCAAGTTTCCTTTTTGTTGTCCGATAACAACACAATTTTTTGTTTTGGTGTTCTCCGATATCGGACAACACTGATATTGGATGACACCTTTGTCTGGTGGGATCTTGGACAACACCAAAGTACCCCAAAATTGGAATACTTTGGGGTACTTTTGTTTTTAGCCATTTTTTTAGTTTTTTCAAACTTTATTCATTTTCCCTAGTTAAAATATAATTTTTAGAAAATAAATTTTATTTTTCTTATTTTTCTTATTATTTTATTATTTTTTATCATTATTTTAGTTAAAAATCAGTTTTTAGCCTTTAAAAAATAGAAACATAGTTTTAAAAATTTTAGAAAAATACTTTTTAGTTTTTAATTAATATAAGTAAGTTATTAATTTGATAAAATTATATTTTGGACTTTTTGTTGATTTTATTTAATTTTAGTTCTTTAATTAGCATTTAAAATTAAATATTAAATCGATAATAAGTTTTAAAATATTTTTATTGAAATTTTAATTCTTATTTATATTATTTTAGACTTAATTTTGATTTTTAATTTATTTTTAGATTAAATTTTTAATTTCGGCGCGTTTTACGTTTTTACGTAACGCGTTTTACGTCGTAGGTCGTTTTTAGCTTATTCCGTTTTCTTTTCTTTTCTTTTCTTTTCTTCTTTCATAAAGCGTAACCACTCAAATTAAATATCGTCTATATTTGTTGGCTAAACACCATACCTCCTCGAGAACGAACTCAATTGTCGGTATTCACGTTTTTCACAAAACGTACGTACTTATACTTACCACGACTTTTGTATTTGCTTACTTTTTCCTAAAGGTGAATAGATACTTGCCATGCTTACGTCTTCACGCACTCCAAAATTTTTCGTTTTGCTTTTCGTTTTGTTGCAAATAAGGCTAAAAATGGCTAAATTTGTAAAATTTTCTCATGTTTTTATAAGTGTTTAAGACACGAATGTAGATTTTCCGATGGCGATAATAAGAGTAATTTTTTACTCGATCGTGCGTGTTGAGCACTTAGCTTTGATTCCTTAACTATTTTTAGGCTAAGTCTCTTAAATAAGGACGAGAGATGATAGAGTTAATTATAAGTTACTATGCTAAACGTAGAGTACTCGTATTCTTTCAAAAACTCATGTGTCCTAATTATTTGCTTATTCTCCCTTCGCTTGTATATAAATTTTGCTAATAAGTATTAACTTAGCGGTTTAGTCTTAATTGTTGGTTTCTAGCTTTTTCTAGTAGCTTCCATGTAATTAAATTGGGAAAACATTTGAGAATCGCCACCGTCACGGTTTTGAAGTATTGACAACCTGAATAATCGAAAGCTTTGCCCAATAATGATTTCAAGTGCTCACTCACCTAAATCAAGCAAAAATCCGAAGCTCACAAAGCCGAAAAATCTATGCCAAATAGAAAGTGAAAAGCCTTAATCTTTGAAGCTTTAAAGATCCAAAATTATGTTTCACGTTGAGGATATACGTCTTTGGCCATAATAAACACCTCATGGCGAGGTTAAATAAAAGGCAAGGTAAGATCGAAGCCCAAAAGGTGGAGGTAAACCTATGATAATAAGGCCCATCCGTTAGGGGGCGTATAAAAGTCTTGGTAATAAGTCTCATGTTCAAAACTGTTCTAAAACCGTGTTTATCGAATCTCACTTCTTAACTTAATTTTTTGACATCATTGTCTATTAGGGGAGGTTATTAATTCGATGGTTTTGATTACACCGTTTCGTTTTTATTTTTGGACCTTAATCTCTATCATCGCATAAGTCAACAATGTATCATCATGATCATTAAGACAAAAATAAAATATAATAGATACAAGTTAGGAAAATGGGAGTTTAAGTACGTGATTAGAGCATATGAGTGGTGTTAGCATTACTAACTTATAATGACAATGATCTCGTTACACGCTTAGCATGGAATTGGGTGAAAATCGAGGACGATGAATGTATCTCTATGAGGCACTCAAATGTTCTTATTCTATGAACCTAAACGTCCCATTTTGCATGAAAATCATGCATTATGTCTAAACACACAAGTTGTAGTAGTTTAGTAAGTTTTATGTCTCAATAAAAGTGAATAAAAATGAATTTTGGAGATGCTTAGATACTTTATTCGAGCATTGCGTGAGGGCACGACAATGGTTTAGTATGGGGGAGTGATGAGATTGCATTTATACATGATCTCGTCGTTCTTTTTGGGCTTTTAAATGCATAAAATGTCATAAAATACCATAATATGTGCTTGTGTTTGTTACATGTGTATTGTAGGTATGTATATCGTGAAAAAGACAAAAGATCACAAGAAACAAGCAAAAACAAACACGAAAAACGAAGCCGCGCAATGAACCGGGCCCAAGTTATGATTTTCAAAGAATAAGTCCTTGAAGAATTAAAGATATATGAAAAAGGTCCCTCAGCTTTGAAGATTTGGCAAGAATAGTCCCTACAAAATGAAGACTTATCAATATTGGTCCTTCCCAAAGTCAAACATACCATAAAGACCTTCAAGATACAAGAAAGAACAAGTTTAGTCCTTCAAATATCAAGAAATGGTAAAACAAGTCCTTAAAATATCTTTTGGAAAGTTTTTGGGGCAAAGTGTGAAAAGAGAAACTTGGTTTACAAAGGATTTTAAGTTTAGGCTGCCAAGATTGGAAATGAAGACAATTTCAAAGGTTAGGGGTATAATCTGCCAAGACAAGAACCTTACCTAGACCAACCAAAACCCGCCACCTCACCCCACTCACATATTCCACCAATCAGCTCCCACCTTTTTGCCACATCACCCCTCCACTAAAACAGATTAATATTTATTAAGCGTGTTTAAAAATTATGGCTCCTAACATCTTTATTAAACCCAACAAAGATCAAAATCTGTGTTCTTAAGCCAAGAACACAAATTGGGTAAATTTGATTAAGCAACAATTAAGCCCTAAGCCACTCCAGGTTTAAGATTGAACATGTGCTTAACAAAACCCAAACCTCACTTTGGTCCCCCGATCACCCTAAAGTGCTACATGTGGCTCCCCTGCACCACTCTTTATTCGTCTACTACAAGAAGCCAAAACAAAAGTTCCATCCAACGACTCATAGCTTTTGCTTGGTCCATATACATCATTGGACGCCTAGGATCACTCCATAACATCTCAGCATCAGCAAAACGCCAAGAACTATTCGCATGACATCCAAGTTCAAAATTCGACAAGGGCATTTAAGGAACTTCAGTAGCTAGGGCTTTATTGTTTCCTTAGCATTCTAGAAGCATTGTAAGGTCTATATAAGGCCATTAGTTGAGTAGCTTAGTTCTTGTTCTCAGTTTTTACTTTGTCAAGCCTTGTAAAGCCCTTTTCTGATTTATGAAAGTGTGGTATTGTGTTGTGATTAAAGACTGAGTTCCATATTCTTGTTGTTGTTATAAGTAGTTGATTGTTATGTTTTTGTACTTAAACAAAATCTTGAACAAGTCCAAAACCTCGTATAAGCCTATGAATCCCTTTGTTCTTTGTGTGATAAAGAAATTGGTTTGTGTTTGGAGAAGGATTGTTCATTGAGGTGTTTAGTTAAGTGACATAAGTCACATTCAATTGGCTTAAACAATTTGAAAGTGTGTTATAAAGTTTTCTAGAAAAAATATGTCCAAGTAGTTTGCTAAGTACTTTTGGTTCAACAGCTTGCTTATTTGAACTTAAGGGTGATTATAGCCTCCCAATCTTGACTAATTAAGGGGTAGTGAGGCCTTAAGGAAGGGTTAAAGCCTTGTGGGAACCTAAGTGTTGCAAAGACTTGGTCTTTTGTCACCTTTATTCATATCACTTGTGTTAACCCTAGGTCCAAGCCTTTGGTTGTGCCTTTTCCTTGTTCTTAGCAGTGGAAAGCTGGTGCTTGTTTAGCTAGCACCAAAGCTCTTTGATTCCAAGGTGTGGATGTGCATCTTGGAGGTTTGAACAATCTCTTTTTCATTTTTCTGTTTAACAAAAGTATGCTATGTGATTTGGAGTTTCATGCTTGAAAGTTGTGTGCTTTGTGCTTGAATCAATTATATAGGGTTAGAGTAACTTATATCAGCCATAAAATTGCATGCTTAAAGGTTAAAATCAACAATAGCTTTGAAATTAGTGGTTTAAAGGGTTGTTTGGATTTGCCTATTGTTAGGGTTTAAAGCCTTGAGCCTTTGGTTCTTGTGTTCTTGGTTCATTTGTGTGGTCATATTAAGTGTTAATTGGTATATGCTAAGTCCAAAACTGATAAACAAAAGATTGCAAGTTAACCACTTTTTCATTCAAAATTAGGTCAAACACATCAGAAGGTCTAATTTGTTTGTTTGTTTGATTTAGAGTCTGAAAATTGGTTTGCCTATAGTTTTTGTGGGTGTTCATCTCTGCATAACCTGGTTTTTCATTTTGGTGGCTTATAGAAAAAGTTATAGCTTATTGAATCTCAACTCTTTGGTCAAGTGTATCAGTGGAATGCATGCTATGTGATTTTGCTATTCTTGAACTAAGTTGTGTGGTTTTTTGCTTTATACTTGCTCTTTGTTGCCTACTTGTTGTGTTTTAAGTGATTGCAGCTTATCTCATAAGCTCCTAAGCTCACTTGGCTTATTGAGCTTTTTGTCCAAAAACTAGGCAACCTCATCAACTGGTGAGGCTTGTTCATAGGCTTTTGACCTCAAAAGCTTGTTCAGCAGGTGTCAAAACAAAGCTATAATCAATCATCAAAGGCTGTCAGTGCCTAAAATTCAACTTATCAGCGTTTGAATTTTGTTGACTTTGGTCAATAAGCTTATTGAATGTGTTTAGCTTATTGGCGTGTGAAACAACTTTATATTTGTAATAGGTGTCATTTTTCTCAGCTTATTATCAACTTTGGAAGTTTGTAGCTCATTTGGTTAAGCTTTTACTAGGGAACTAGCTTATTGTGCTTTTTCAGTCAGCTTATTGGTTTCTATAGCTTAATTGACTTAGCTTTTTGAAAATTTCTTCATTGATTATTCTTAGTTAAGTCATTTAGAACCTTTTGCAAAAAAGAATCAGCTCTTGAAACAGTCTAGAACTCAAAAACGACTATTTTGTCGTTTTGTGTAGAGAGCTTTGGCTTATTTCAGGCTTATTTCTTGAGCTTTTTCAAAATTTATTTTTATAAACAGCTTTATAATCCCAAGAGAAGGACGTGTGTAACTTTTCAGCTTATGGCTTAATGGGCTTATTGGCCCATTAAGAATAAGCTGGGTGTTTATTAAGCTGTGATAAGCTCACTTTCAGCTTTTGGACCTTTAGAGTTTTTTGTTTAAAATTGAATTTTAAGCTAGGCTAGAGATTTTGAGCTTATTTGGTTAACATTTTTCTTATTGGACTAAAAAGCCTATTTAGGGAACTGTTTTTGGGTTTAGCCCATTTGAGGGTCCATTAGGGGTATTTTGGTAATTTCACTTTCATTTTCTAACTATTTAGGTTAAAATAAGTTAGTATGCAAGTTTTTAGAATTTTTTATAATTTTTGAATTTTTTATTATTATTTTATTATTAAAAATTATTTTTATGGTTTTTAAATAGATTTAATAGGTTTTAAAATTTGTAAAAATAGTTTTTAGCTTAATTAAGATACTTTGTGGTTTACAAGTAGAAAAATCTTTATTTGGGCTTTTTGTTAATTTATTTGATTTTTAGGGCTTTAATTAGCAATTAAAAATTAAATATTAATTAATAAAAAGGTTTGAAAAAGTTTTGATTATTTGTAAACCATTAGTTTATTTTTAGGAATTTTTGGTAATTTTT
Source organism: Glebionis coronaria (assembly GCA_025667525.1). Taxonomy (NCBI): domain Eukaryota; kingdom Viridiplantae; phylum Streptophyta; class Magnoliopsida; order Asterales; family Asteraceae; genus Glebionis; species Glebionis coronaria. The sequence continues at coordinate 264,076,324 of CM046881.1, read as the reverse complement.
TGGGAATTTTTAGATTAAGTTTTTATGTTGGCACTATTTACGGTTTTACGTTTTTCACGTCTTAGCTTAATTTTCACGTATCCGTCATTTTCTTTTCTTCCTTTTTCTTTCCATTCAATATTAATCCAAAACACACAAATTAAACACACACTTTAGTCCTCCTTGGTGAACGAACTTACATCGGGTCATTAGCATTTGATTTTCCTAAGTCATTTGTTTAATACTTACCATTTTTACGTTGTTTTCCTAAAGACGTATCAAATACCTACAATCAAAGGTAAATAACCTTAATTAGACTCTTTTGACAAGATTTGCAATGGTGCATTCTTAACCCTCATTAGGTTGTGCATCGTATCGTCATGTAAGTTTCATCCTTGTTACACTACATTAGGCAAATGTAGGAATTATATTTTGTCTAACATGAGAATGACTACTAGAGAACCTATTGCACTAGAAATTCAATTTGACCTAACAGTTAAATTACTTCATGTGAGAAATTGAGTTGGTGTATAACTCGTAAAAATGGTCATGCTTATCCGTAATTGAGCACCTCTAGTGATAGTCTCATACTCATTCTCTAAATTTATTAAATGGCTCTTCCTAAATATGACTATGATAGTTTACATCGATGAACTTTGTATGTCATTAGGAGTCTTTTTCGTTTGTAGCCATTAGGTTTTTCTTAGCTTTCCTCTTACGTGCTAATTGAACCTACGTGTCTTTCCTTTGTGTGTGTTCTAGTTTTTATTGCTCTTTAGCATATTAGACTAGAATATTAGGATTTGCTGAATTGGAAAATTCCCTTTATCCTCCAAAACAAACCTTCTGTGCGCGGTTCTTTAAATAACCCACGGTTCCATATCGCTATGGAACCGCTGGCGAAGATAAAGAATTGCGGGCAGAAGCATTCAAAAACATGTTTTATAAAACTTACCAATTGTTCCAACACCTCTTGGAATCTTTGTTTTAAGCCTTTGATCACTCCTAAAATATCTTGTGCTTTCTCCTTTTAACGCAAAGCATTTTGGCATCTCTTTCACACCAAAGCAAAATATTGTATTCACCTAATGAAAGCCTTGATTTTCCACCAAAGAACACATAAAATGAAATCTCTTCTCCTTCTAAGGAAGTAGATTTTGGAAACTCTCCTTTTCCACCACTTCCCTTTTGTGTTCTTCCTCCATCATTGATAATGTCATGCATCATGGAACATATTGTCATTGTTGTCGATATCAACATCTTGACATGTCTCACATCTTTGAGGAGTTGAATTATAATATTATCACCAAGCCCTCTCCACCAAATTCCGCTACCACTTTGTCTTCTAATTAAGCATTGTGTTGCATATTAATAAGACAACCAATTTAAGCAAATCTTAGAATTCTAGTGTAACTAGGATTAGAATTATGCTTAAGTTATAGGCTTGTGTTTCATACATTGTTGTATGATCTTTATGCTATTGTATTTCTTTCATGATTTTCAACATGATTTATCTATGTGTCTTGGATCTTGTTATTATTGTGTTTCTTTCTTTTCTCTTATTTTGAGTCCTTTTCTTAAACTAATAAGAATTAGGATTATCCTTGGAGATATACACTACATGTAGCTTGATTGTGATATCTAGATAGATGACTTGCTTGTATGTTACATGCTTATATATCTTCTTGCTTATCCGTATGCTATATGTTTAATTGCTTAGTTTATGATGCATGCTTATTATAACAGTTTTGTCTTTGTTAAGCAATTCCGGTGTAATATTGTGACCTGATCTCGCAGACATTTCGATTCCAGCGAATGATGACGCTATATCTTCAATCCGATTAATTCTTAACAAATTAGTATTTGCAATTTGTGAGGGACGTTCTGGCCATATAAGAAATCTGTGATTAATAATAAGATAAATAACTTATTTCATTTCAGAACCTTCATAGATTTATCGAATCGGTTACTATTTCTTAATCTCAAAAAAGAGATCATCTTAATCTCAAAAAGAGATCAAAATAACAAGGAATATAATTGATTAGTTGGTATTCAAAATATACGATTCAAGTAGTCAAGTCGAGAAAGAGATGGTTGAATCAAAATCTTAGATATTTCTAACTCATGCATGTCCTTAAATGCTAAGTGCTAACATGTTTTACTTATCCTCTCTTTTTTAAGTAATCATGTTTCTTGTGTGTCATATGTGTTAATTTTGCACCTTCTCTACATTGGTTTATTATAGACTTTATTAGGCTTGCCTTTTCTAGATAAGTCTCTAGAGTACATTTAGCCTTGCACACTAATCTCTATGGTTTTTGTTTTGATGCTTGCTTAATTGCTACTACATGCTTATGCCTACATGTTTATGTTTACATGCTTATGCTTACATGCTTATGCTTACATGCTTATGCTTACATGTGTATGCTCACATGCTTAAACCTACTTGCATTTAGGTCTAAGAGTGATGGAACTCTTTTCTTGATTTTACATGCTTAGTTGACTTAGGTTTTACTTTGTTGAATGTTAAGTAAACCTCCATCTCCTTTGTGTTGCATATAGGCATTTACTAGGATCATTTCTTAAGTTCAATCCCTCTTCTATGATTACATTAGGCATTGCATGAATTATCCTATGTGCTTACTTGATTATGTGTTAGATTTTGTGCTAACTCTATCATGTCTTCTTGAACTTCTTTTGAGTTTCTCTTGATTTATTTTAATCATGCCTCTTTAAGTCGAGCCTCACCTTTTCCTCATCACGTAATTGTTCTATGAACATTCACAATGATTGAGATGAGCTACGAAACTTTGAGCATGTAGTTTATCGTATGCTAAACACCATCCATCTTGGTCTTTCTATTCTTTGGCTTATTTGATCTCTTTATATATATCATTGAGTCATATTTTTGGTGTCGACATTCATAAGCATCCTTGCCTATAATGTGTTTGGTTTTATATTTTTCATTCTTCTCGTTTTTTAGAGTCGATTGCGGTTACAAGTTACAATTGAATTGGGTGATTCCAACAATTCTAAGTTTTTAACCTTTTGAGAGGATTTTTGTTAAATCTTGAATTTTCTTGGGTGATTCCAAAAATTCTAAGCTTTTTGCCCTTTGACATACTATCATTACAATTGGTATGGATGTTTCTTCTCTACCTCTATTCCAACAATTGTGAATTGATCTTGTCAAGATCCTCTCCTTTGACTTGTCTTTGGATTGATAGCATCTTGTGCATAGTTCTTTCTTCAATGCTTGTCATTGTTTGTGCAAACGACTTGTTTATCATCCTCATTTTCCTTTTCATCATAGTCATTCTTCCTCTTTTTCCGACTATGTGAAATTGGTTTTATTGTCCATGTCATACTCTCTTTAGTTTGGTATTTTTACCAAGATATTAAAGTGAAGTATATCCTCTCGACAATGTTTTCTATTTTTATAAATTAGACATTTCTTTTCTCTCTTTAGTCCTTTTTATATTTTTTTTGGTGTCAACAAAATAAGTTGGGTTCTCTTTTCTATCTAATAACCTTCTTATTTTTCTTAACTTGTCATATTTTTGACACTTCTAAAAGTTAAGATTGTTTTAGCTTTCTCTTAAGTCCCTCTCTTTGTACTCGAGATGTTTAAAGCTAATTCCGCTTGGGTGATATTACTATATATATGCTCTTGTCCACTAACTTTGTTTTGTAGGACATTTCTAACCCAATTTTGTAGCTCGTCAAAATTCTTGCTTTGTTGGTGTCTCATGCAAGGGGAGCTCATATCAAGGGGGAGCATTTGCAAGATTCCTAGTCATTACATTTGCGATCGTTGACTCACTTAAATTGCATTCATCGAACATCTTGCAAGTAATGAATTATGGGATCTCGATGATAAGCATATTATTATGCATGGAGTTGGTTAACCTATGGTGATTGAAGACTTCACTAGGATGACACAAGCTCAATATCTTTGGATGATGGGATTACGGTTCAGATTCTCGCCTCTCAACCAAATATCTTTTGGATGCAAGCTATCTCAAAGTTGATCACTCTCTTCTACAAATGAAGACTACCATTTGGATGCATGCACTCTTGACATTGATTCTTCTCTTCTACAAACGACGACTACCTTTGGATGCATGATCTTCCTCAAATGATATGGATTCCACTCTTCCTCAAATGACGACTACCTTTTTGATTTGACAAAAGGGGGAGAATGAAGTGTAAACGAGTAAGTTCCACATTTTACTTGCGTTGCGGTTTACTTGTTTGTCATCATCAAAAAGGGGGAGATTGTTAGTGAAAACATTACGATGTTTAATCGAGATGATCTCTTTATGTTTTGGTGATGACAGACGTATAACTCACAATACATTATGTAAAATGTGTAAGGTACTCGTAATCACTCAAGCATACTTATGTATACTTCTCTCGACACCTTAAAGATTGCATTCGTCATGAAGGACATGAAGGACGCGGTTCTATTATAGTACCCGTGGTTCCTTAAAGATATCGAACCGCGGGAAGGTTAAAGAACCACGGGAAGTCAAGCCGGTTTTGGCTTATGAGAAGACTTTTGGAAGCTTCTAGAAGATGGAGGGAAACTAACAAATTCAAAATTCAAAATTTTAATTTGCTTCTAGAAGATGGAGGGAAGAAAAATGAATTCAAAATTCAAATTTTGAATTTGGGCTCCAAGATAATAAGGTGCATCCTTTTATCCAATGGGTAGTCCATCCTTTTATCCAATGGGTAGTCCATCATTTTATCCATTAGATAAAAAGGAGCTCTCCAAGGCAAGAGTTGGCTATAAATAGAAGACTATTCTCTTCCATTTTACTTGAAGAAAAACACACAAAATAGCTTCCAACATCCCATTCCTCATTTGCATCCCACTCCTTAAGTGCAATGAGAAGAACACTTCCATCCTTGTGAAGTGTTAGTCATAACATGATGAATATCTATCCTTCTATAGATCAAGTCATGATTATAGTCTTCCTACTATGTATATGTAGAAGATCCAAGTTGTGGGTACACTTGGATGTGTTGTAAGGGTAGTAGATCCAAGTGATGGGTATCTTTGGATTAGGTGTTAGTTGTGTAGATCCAAGTTTGTTAATACTTGGATATAGTGTTAGAGTCATAGATCTAAGTGTTGTGTGCTTAGATCTATATGGTTTATGTGTTTAGGCCATAAAACACAAGGTTTGTTATGTTGGGTCATAAAACATAACTAGTGTGAAGAGTTGTGTAGTTGTGAAGATCCAAATTGGTGTGTCAATTTGGAAGGTGTGTAAGTTGTGTGTAGATTGGTCCTACCTAAGATTAGGACTAGACATCTAGCCTTATGTCGAAAAATGGTGAAGTAGGCGACATTGTGTAGATTAGTCCTACCTAAGATTAGGAATTGACTTTTAGCTTAGAGTCGAAAATTGGATAAGCAACGTTGTGTATGGTTTCTCCACCTTAAGGAGTTTGTTGACTAGTGAAGTAACTCTCGAGTAAGGTGTACTCGAGGAGTGGAGTAGGGCGAAGAGGAGCTTCACGACCGAACCACTATAAATCATCGTGTCGGTACTTTCATTTACATTTATGTCTTACCTTTTTAGATGTATTTATAGTTTCATACTTGTTTTTGTGTGTTGTGTGCATCTCATAATCTAAACATCTAAGTTGCGGAAAAGCTAATGCTTAGTACGTGTGTGCTTCATGTTTAGATTATGGTCAAGTGTACATCACTTAGTCTAAACATCCTAGTTGCGAAAAAGCTTACGCTTAGTACGTGTGTGCTTAGTGTTTAGACTATTGCTTGATGTATTCTTGATTTGATGTGTTTGTGTGTTTACTTACTTGTTGTATTTATCTTTCAATCAAACACATCTCATATCTAGTTAAGCTTGATCGAGAATTTGATACAAATGATTGTCAAAGTTTAACATGCAACAAATGGTTTCGTCCACTGTCGGCGGTTCCATAAATGGACCGACGGTTCTTTATTGATAAAGAACCGCGTGTACAATAAAGAACCGCACACAGTGGATTAAAGCGAAATGTTTTGAAAATGAACTAGAAACTATTCAACTCCCCTTCTAGTTTCTACACTCTTATATATTGAAAAAGCCTTTCACACACCTTAATACTTTTCTATTTAAGGCTCTTAGTGAAGTGGGAAGTGGGCCTAAATCCTTTTGATCCTCTTATTCCACACTCACATCAACCTCTCTCTCTCTTCCCACTAAGAGGCTTATTAAGACACTCAAGTGGAACCACATAAAAAAAGAAACACACCCTAACACAATTATACACGATTACCGTTATGTGTGAGTACTATTTTGACTAAAAAAATAAATAATTCAAACATATTTTATGAAAATCAATAACCATTACCATCCATTTTATGATAATTAGTACTAAATTAAACCTAATATTAAAACACGTACACATACATGTTATCGAGTATATGCACGAATAGATATACTATATATAATAACTAGTTATAACTCTCGTGTACGTACAAGATTATAAATAAATTAACTTTAACTTAATGTTTTATTTAAATATTGTGATATATATATAAACTTTGTGTTTAATATTTTATAATTGTAATATTATTAGGTTATAAAGTATAAATAGTATTTGTAAATTTTAAAATATACTGAAAATATAAAAAAAATATAATTGTCACTTAACAACATTTAATTAATTTAAAATTTAACCACTAAATTTTTATTTATTACCTTCTATTTCTTTTAACCTTTTTTTTTTAAATTTTGACATTTATAATTTTATATTTTTTTTCTATTAAATTTAACCATTTAATTTTTTAAATACTTTTACTAAATAAGAAAATTTTTAATTTTTTTTAAAAATAGAGAGACAAGAATAAATCAAAAGAATATTTTTTAACCACTCAAGGGTGACCTAGTGACAAAAAGATTTGTGGCTATCACTCCAAAGTGTGTGAGGTCTCAAGTTCAATTCCTACTAGGTGCAAACAACCTTGAAGTGGCCACACCAACCTCCTGAAAAGGGAGGGCTTTACCTGGTTTGAGTCTGTGTGGCGGTGGGCTCAAACCCCGTGGATTAGTCGGCCAATGAGTCAGAAATCACGATTACCAAAAAAAAAAAGAATATTTTTTGTTAATGAAACATTTTTTGAAAAAAATATCTACTTTGAATTTTGCTTTAATTTTTTTTATATTCAACGACTTTAAATTATATAAAAATATCAATTAGACAAAACTAATCATATCGATACTTACTATATCTAAATCTATATCTATACTATATATAAAGGGTTCATATACACATCCCAACTCTACACCTAACTCCAAACCAAAAATTAAGATAAACATATTAATAATTTAACCATTAGATCATTTTTAATCTAAACATAACCTCAAATCTTTACCAACTATTTTTTTTGTAACAAACTTTTTTAACAACTTATTAAAAAATTATTTTTATTTTTAAATTAAAATATCTTTCAACTCATTTATTTTTTTCACAATCTAATTTCACCATATTTTTTAAAATTTTGTTCTCTTTAATTCAACATTCATATTATGTTTTTTTTTTATTTTTAATGAATTTTTTTATTTTGATTCAACTTTTTTATATTTTAATGTTAAATCGATTGTTAAAAATAGTCACTTATTACCCATCGTTGCATTAAACGGATACCATGCTAGTAAACGATAAACGATGTATATTCTAATTCTAGCTTCGAATTTAATCAAACCTAACTTAAAACTTAGTAACTCATATTTTTATATAAAAGTTTCATCGTAACTCTAAATCAAAAACTAAAAAAAAAGTAAATTTAAATTATTAAATCATTTTTAATTAAATAAAAAATATAATTTCAATTTTCGGTCCAGCTATCGAATCATAGGTTAGTCACCAAGCTACAGAGGCGGAGGAAGGCAAGGGTCAAGGGGCCGTCTGACCTTCCGATCGAAAAAATTGTAGTGTAAATTTTCAAAAGTATCCGGATTTTTTTTTATAATTTGACTATCTAAGAACTATTTTGTAATGTAGTTTATAAAAAATATCAAAGTTTGACCCCTCAAGTCAAATTTTCTAACTCCGCCCCTGCGAAGCTACAATTTAACCACCTGATTATTAGCATATTGTTAATTATGTGTCGTTCAATAAGTACCGGTGCTATGCATAAATACATATGTTTAATTTTCAAATATGGATAAATAATTAAATATGAAAAGAGATCTCCATAGACCCGTTTTAGCATAGACTCAACTAACCAATCACAATCATCAATTTTTATCATATAACAAAAAAACTCATTTTTTAAAAATTAAATATCTCACAAACCGTTCATCGTTACGTAAAACAAAATATATCATCGCGACGAGAATTAAATCATCTATCTATCGAGGGGCACATGTATATACTTTTGACGAACTTTTTTTTCGACTTTTTTTCTTAAGTCACGTCTGGAGAAAATCATATATGATTCGTCACGAAACATATATGATTCTCAGAAAATCATATATGATTCATATCACGAATCATATATGATTTTCTGAAAATCATATATGATTCGTGACGAATCATGCAAGATTCGTGACGAATCATATATGATTCGTGACGAATCATATATGATTCTCTCCAGACGTGACTTAAGAAAAAAAAGTCGAAAAAAAGTTCGTCGAAAGTATATACATGTGCCCCTCGATAGATAAATGATTTAATTCTCGTCACAATTGTGTATTTTTTTTCGTTTGACGATTTACCGTTTGTAAGATATTTAATTTTTAAAAAAGTGGTGGAAAGTGAGTTTTCTAAAAAATGGGTGATTATGATTGGTTGGATGGGTCTATGATAATTCAAGTGTCTATATAAATCTTAACTCAATTAAATATAGTTAAGAGCGTGGTTATAAATAGCGTGAGACGTGACGTAACAGCATGTTCAAGCTACATGCTTTAGCGGTTAAGACGAAACTTTAGCGTTTCTAAAGCGCGGCTTATGGCTACACAACATATAAAAATACTTATTTATTTTATCGTATTTCAATATTATATTTATATTAAGTTCATAATAAATATCACATATAACAATATTCATTTTTAAATTCATAAAATAATCACACCTCATGTCATAACACGTTTTAGTTTATTGTTTAACGTGAAAACCATGACTCAAGTTTTACCGTGCCTAAAGCGAACTATAGCCTATCGTTGAGAGTAAGTTATAGTTATATTACTATGCAGTAAAACAAAAATAGGAATAAGGATTAAGGATAGTAGTAAAATAGTGCGAAATTAGGCGAATGGTGTTTCGTAGATTCAGAGATTAAAAGAAGAAATGGGAAGAATAATAGGATGGTACGGACCACTAATCAATCTCTCAGAAGCAGCTTCTCATAATGGCCACTTCGTTCAGCTTCTTGTTTTTGTTCATAAGATCACTCCTATTGAGGTAACTCTTGTTTTTTTTGTTTTTTTTATATAAATATAAACCCTAAGGTGCCGTTTGGTTGGGGCATATTGAAGGATATTTGGGGATATTCAAAATTTTGACATTTTAATTTCCCCCAAATATTATGTTTGGTACGACTAACGAAGGAATTTTAAATTCGCCGAATTCCCAAAATGAAGGATATTGAAATTACTCCAAAAAGTGAGAAATTTTAATTTACTTGAAAATTTTAATGATAGTATTTTTGGTTGTAGTATAAAAGTTCAAGCGGTGGAAATGTAATCAGGACTGATATTCAAGTAGGAGATGATACTCGCCGATATTTCCCTGTTTCTATATGGCTCAAACATACTCACTCCCTTCTACGACCCGGGAGTATTCTTTTGTTACACAGTCAGTCACTTCTCGCCATTTTAATAACAGTCCTTTTTTTTAAGGTTGTAAGAGATATATCAAAGAAATAGCTTATGGGTTAGAACCCGGCCTCCCTCTTCTGACTTGCATAATTGATGATCCACTAGTACGACAAGTCATATTGATCCATACATTTTTGCACTTGTGTTTGTATAAGCAAAGCAGCGCTTTATATTTGAAATATCTTATCTAGCAAAAAGTGCTTTGTGTAAATAACTTGTTCAAGTTTGTCAAACTACATTTCATTTAGATTCTAATGTATAGCTCTTATTCTTTGAATATATTCCTTCTATAAAAGTATTTTCTATGAGAATACACACTAATAGATATATGAAAGTAGAATTGCTTACGACTACAAGATTCTAACTATATGCCAAAGGTTTTAAGTGATATTTCGCATTTCATGTTTTTTTCTTCTTTCTAGATGTGAAAATGACGCAGTTCGGAGATCTCATTGAGGCGAGAACAGTTCAGCAGTCATCTATTCAATGTTTGGTGGATAATTATGAGTCAATACGTTCTGAAGGTTTTCTTTCTTTCTTTTATTCCATGCGTTTCAAGGTTCTATTAAATTTTACCTGTCAGTTTACAGTGTTATCCATTTTTACTCATAAACATCGTTACATATGTGAAAAGATAACAGTGGAGGATCTTAAGAGTAAGGCATAATTATGTTCATAGTACCATGATTTCAACAAGTTAGAAATTGATATAATCATATATTATTGCCGTTTACAAGGTTATAAGTGCCTCTAGTTGACTTGGAAGTTATTTGGTAAATTGGTCTCTTTAGGCTTGTTTTAATTACAAATAAGATGCGTATTGAAGATAATATCCAGAAGATTGGCATGGATTCTCTACAAAATGACATATAAATCGGATAAGTTTATACGCCCCTCAAAGTTCTTGGGTTTGACTAATACATTTTCTTAGGCATAATGATTCTGGAATCTATTTGATAATACATTTTGACCTGTCTAAGATGCAAAATAGTTAACCAAGCAAGTTGCTGACAGTCAGTCCATTTTATAAGTAAGTATGAATTGTCCAATCAATTGTTATCATAACAGTACGGTTTAATCAGTTTCTGTAGCTTGCTCATTTGTGCTTTGACTCTGTTTGTATAGGCGCAAACAGCTTCGTGAAGGTTCATCATACTGGAATTGCAACAAAGGAAAAGCTTGAAAAAGTAATTGCATGGGTGCTGCGTGTGGAACCTATTCTTGATAAGCGTGTATCACACAACTTCAAGGTATTTTTTTTGCATATCACTTCTTGTCTCGTCCTTGTTCGTGTATCATCACTATTATATTACCATCATAGCAAACTGAAAGTGGATAAGACTTAAAAATGTATGACCTTGCACAACATGCCCGAAGTATATTTACAACACGTGCTTCTAAGTTGTTTCTAGAGTCAAGCCATTGGTATGACTTGTGATACGAATCTATCCCATACTAGGCTCGTATCAGTCCATAAGTCAGCAGGGGCGGAGCCAGAAAGTTCGGCTAGGAGGTTCATATTCGATATTTTTTATAAACTACACTACAAAATGGTTCTTAGGGGGGCAAATTATAAAATATAAAATTTAGACATTTATAAACGGAAAGATACTCTTACTACCTGTGAATGTGGTACTAGGATTAACTTACAATTTCCTTAACGTGTTTGTGCTTGTACGGAACTTTTTCTATGCTTACACCATACATTTCACCTTAAAATGAGGTTTAATAACACTTGTTAGTCACCAATCGTACACTGTTGACTGTGGAGTGATCACATTGTTCCCCATTGATTATGGCGACGGAATTGTATACTGCTTGTTTCCAAAAAAGCGCCCGAGAAATGCGTTTTTTGGTTGTTTAGTCTTATATATCTATTAAGTTTATAAATGTCTAGGTGAGTAGATACATTCAGATTTTAGGTCTAATAATACTACACTTGATGAATGGTTAACATAGGGTGCTTATCAGGGCATTCTGTGTTTCACAAAGCGTATTAATGATTTGGTCAAGAATGTTAATATACCTTGTATCTTGATACGAACTTGCTGATGATTTTATTAATAATGAAGAAAAACAGAAAACAAATAACAATAAACCCTAATCTAAAGCTGTTCCAAGTCCGAAGACCGGTCCTATTCCCTTCCCCTAAACTGATAGACTCCTAACCCTATATAAAGACTCAGTAATCTTGTTGAACAAGATAACTTAAACAAGGAAAGCACTTAATAACTAGAAAGTAAATAAATAAATAAAACTAAATATTCCAGCAAATTTTATATTTATCTCTTAGACCCCTGAGTTCGTATCATTACTCCGGCCCCCAAAAACACCTTGTCCTCAAGGTGTTGCTCCAAAATCTTGCCTCACGTGATTCCGGGATCCCATGTTCTTCGTTGTATCCCCGTTGCGTGCTTCAAGAGCAAGCAGTAGTCTTGATATATTCTTTTGAGCTCTCTTACGCAGACTTGTAATTGTTCATGTGAATCCAATCTTTCAGATCCATTACCAAGCGAGGTAAATAGCTCTCTAGGTTTTCTAGTTTGGACACATGCAACCACAAACTTTTTCCAAAACAACCTTGCCTTCACCTTCCTGTTAGGACTTCGTTGATTTAGTTGGACCTTCATTGAATTCATTGAATGAACTTGTCCTTCATGGATTATCTCTTCCTTTACTGCCGCTTATAATGATCTGTGAAACTTCTCAGTTGCCACTGAGATATCTTGGCGCGCCTGTCTAAATTCCTCCTTCATCTTTAACTGGAACAGAGCTAACCTTTCGTCTAATTTAGAAAATCTTTCCTTCCAATCAGAGTGAAACTGTTCCAGCATCTCTGCAACTTCAATTAGCCGGTCTTCACAGATCATCTTGAGAATTTTAAGGTTACTGTCTTGTGAACAGTAACTTTCTGACCGATGAACAGTAGCCGATGAATAGTAACATATCCGTGAACAGTACCGTGAAAGAATGTTTTGGCCCAGATCTTGCTCTGATACCAATTTGATACGAACTTGCTGATGATTTTATTAATAATGAAGAAAAACAGAAAACAAATAACAATAAACCCTAATCTAAAGCTGTTCCAAGTCCGTAGACCGGTCCTATTCCCTTCCCCTAAACTGATAGACTCCTAACCCTATATAAAGACTCAGTAATCTTGTTGAACAAGATAACTTAAACAAGGAAAGCACTTAATAACTAGAAAGTAAATAAATAAATAAAACTAAATATTCCAGCAAATTTTATATTTATCTCTTAGACCCCTGAGTTCGTATCATATCTGCAGATGTTACCTCACTAGAGGCCTGTGTGTGCTTTTCAATGATTTTGATATTTAGTAGGAGTATACTCTCACTGACATCATTTGATAAGAGATGAAATCTGAAGATAAAGATGCAGGCCCTTAATGACGCTATGTTTTCCTCAATTTGTGAAGAAAATCTGAGTATGAATGTAAATACTTGTCTCAGCTACATGATATTGTGTGTACATTGACCAAATTCTGATATCTTGCAAGAGTAAAAAAAAAGTAGGAAACGGTTGAGTTGAATACACAGCCGTGTCTAGTGCAACATGGAATTGAAAACCAATAGAGCGAGTCTCTTTCAGTTGAATGAGTTCTGGTCTGTATTGGAGAATAAGTTGCTGACATATTGAGAAAGCCTTTGTGCAGATTTTAGATTAGTTCTATTTGTTGTAAAATGAGTATGTTGTTTGACATGTAACGTCAGAGGTACTAGATATATGGCCAGTTAGGTTAATTTTACAGTATAGTTTGAAATGGGGTTTCATGATTTTGTTTATGTCCCCCATGTACTCTACATATGATTTTTATATGGTAAACTGAGATACGCACTCCAGGATTCTCTAGTTCTGCTAATTACTGTTATACTCGGTTTCTCTTCCCAATTACGCCTTCATCTTAGTCATGAAAGAATTCATGTTCTTTGGAACTTCTCTAAAGGCTCTATTTCTATAATATGAAGTGTCGTTGAGGCTTTTTGTTGTAGGTATAGATTGATGTGAACTTCCAAAACTCTAAAAGGGATAGTATTAACATTAGATGGTCCAGGTCACTAAATTAGTTTGTGCTTAATTGCAACTCTGGGTTTTAATCATCCTATGAAATTTTGTAGTAGAACTTTTTAACCTGTAAAAGTGCTCTTACAGAGAAACCAGAAATCAGCAAACTGGAAATTTCCTGAGGAGACACAAAACAAGGATTGTTTATCCCTACTTGAAGTATCCAATCTAAATGATTCATGCAATGCGTCCTTTTTGGCCTCTGTTGGTGAAATGTTTCTGCCTATCACCAATGCACATCTTCCTGATATTGACGAGGAAAGAATGTTTATCAGAAGCCGAATATGCTCATGTAATTACGAAAACCTAGCTGAAGATCTCATGTGTACTGGCTGTCAGCTTTGCGGTGCTCCATTGAATTCTGAATTTGGGTAATGCTTTTCACTTGTTATGGTTCTGTGTGTTAAATGCTTGTGATGATACTAACGTTTATTTCATATGATGTGATTTCAGATCGAGAATTGAACAGGAAACTGTTCCACTCTATTGCTGGAATAGCTCTAATCGTCTCCACGTTGTAAGCCTGATATACAGACCTTTCCTGGTATGTCAAAGTTTTAATAGTAGGGCATTTGGAAAAAGGAACTTATATCAGTTTTTTGTAAATGTAAGAATAACTGATTATGTTGATCAATATTTAGGATATCCTTTTAGTAAATTATTCTTTCTCCTACATGGTCCACTTTAAGATTTAGAAGAAATTAAAGACTAAACAACAATAGCCAATTTTACATATAATTAAGTGCTGACTAGCATGGTACCCGCGCAATGCAGCGGCGGGCAATGCAGGGTACCTGGTGACGATAAAAAGATATTTTAATTTTAAAGATAAAGATGACTTTTTAATATGTTGCTACAAAAAGTTGTTACAAAATGAGATTTATGGTCAATTACAAAATGAAGTTTTAAATGTCTTAATTTTGAGACTTTCTTAAATTAGAAATGTCTCAAATGCTTTATAATAGAGTAAGATAAGATAAAAAAGATAAGATAGTAAGATAAGATAAGATTATTAAAACTGCCAATTTTACATGTAATACTTAATTAATGTTAATGTTAAACTTTGTTGAGATCAGTCTTTTGTGACTACTTTTGTTTGCTTAGAAACCAAATCTAGTACTGTTTTTAACTTTAACTGATCCTATATGCAGTTATACGTATGGGATGAGTCCACATATATTCCCATTGTTGTAAAAAACAAGGCTGCTGAAATCTTGCTTGGGAACATTAAGGCAGAGAGTGTTCATTCCAGCTACAGCAAGCAAGCATGTGGTCAGTCTTCAAGTGAAGTCATGAAGGACCAATGTGGCCAAGGTCTAAAATTTTACTCACTCTGGTTAATACTACTGAAAACATTGTTGCAACCAGGGGAAAATAGCGCTTTGAAGTTCAAAGTTAGAGTTGACATGACTGAAAAATGGGATAATGGAAGGTTTGAGATGCTCTCAGTGTCACTTCCTCAACTATTTCATAATGCTAATTAGTTTGCAGATGTATTAATTACTGCAAGTGATTAAGGTTTTTTTTTTTTTTTTTTTTGGGTAACATCTCAGTCCTAACAACCGATGAATATCAACTTTAAAATTTCACAGCAAAGCGTGTTCCTCGTCCCTCTAGAGATGGTAAAAACTCTAAACCCGATACCCAACTCCGATTTGATCAGGGAATCCACGAGTTGACTGGGTATGGTGACGGGGGCGGGGAATCCCTGGAAATAAAAGTGGGTACCTTCGGGTCCGCAAACCCGTCCCCAATTATCTTTAACTCTCTATATGCAATTATATCCTTTTGAAAACAATGGCCTTAATGTTAATGTTATTTGACATTAGTGTATTGTGTTATTTGAAAGGTTGCATCGTTTGAAATATACTTTAAATGTTGAGTTTGTAACAGGGAATGGGATGGTACGAACTTGTAAACCTTGACGGGATGGGGATAGAAATTGAACTTTGAGGATGGGGAACCATTCCTCGCATACCTGGTCCTTTCCATCTCTACGTCCCTCATTATGTTTATATGTTGTCTCGTAGATACCCGTGACTCATTGACTACTAATTATAATCCACGGTAAAACAAAGGTAGTTAAAGCCGAAAGCGATTTCGACGTGATGTGCCTTTCCTAATTAAGGCGAGAGGAAAAAAAAAACGAGCGCATGAGTGAACTTTTCGCTCTTTAAAAACCTTGTTACCTTAAATCTCTATTTTTTATTTTAATAGAAAAAGATGGAAAACCCAAAAAATCGTAACCATATGAACCGTTAAGATGCAAAAAGTTCAACATAGTCCCTCTTTTTAGCAAAGTCCCAATGGACTCATCTTAGCCATCCATTTTATTTACATCTAACGGTCCAGATTAATTTAACTAAAAAAAAACGTTTATCTAAAAACGTTTATCTCCCACTTCCCCCACTTCCCACACACTCCTACACACACGCCTCCACACACTCCTCCCACTTTTATCTGAAACCCTAACCGCCATTCATCTCCGCCACCACCACCACCACCCCCACCCCCACCCCCACCCCCAATCATCTCCGCCACCCCCAATCACTCTTCGATGATTCTCCTATGGCGATTGAAACCCTGATGATTAGCGATTGAAACCCTAATAATCGATCTTACAGATCTAACCCTAATAATCGATCTCCATTTCCGATTGAAACCCTAATAATCGATCAGAGATGGCTTCCGATCCTAAAGTTGGCTTGAATACTGGTAATCCTTTTCATTTACATTTTTAATTGTTTTTATGCTTTTTTTATGCTTATTTTTGAGTTTATATTTGCTTATTTTTTTTGATGTATTTTTTTAAAGATTTTTAGGCTTATGTTTGTTATTAATAGCTTAATTTACTTGTTGTTTTTTAGCTTTATTGATTAGCTGATTTTCCGGTGTTTGGATTAGCTGATTTTCCGGGCTTATGGGCAAATTTGGAATCGGAAAAGCTCATAAGCCCACTTTTTTCGGCTTACGAGCTTCTCAAATTGAGCTTATAGATTATGAAATAAGCTATAAACCCAAAATAAATGAAGCTCACAAAACAGAAAAAGTGTGCTCCTGAGGTTTTCCGATTTCAAAGTAGCTCAAAAGCCCGGAAAATATGGTAACCCAAACACCCCGTGTTTGTTTTGGCATATGCCTTATTTGGTTTTGAGCTTATGTTTCATAAGCTTGGTTTTTGCGGCTTAGTTTGAAACTTTCAGGCTTATATAAGTTGATTATGACACAATAAACTTATATAAGCCGAAAAGTTTAAAAACAAGCCCCAAAAAGTGAGTTTCTGAAACATAAGCCCAAAACCAAATAAGCCATAAGCCGGGTAAACACAATACAATCCCGCTTCATCAAACAAAAAAGGAAGGTCTTTAGATGAGCATGTTTTGGGGGCTTATTGAAAGCTGGAAAAGGTAAAAAGGGGCACTTTTATAGGCTTATGAGCTTATAAAAAGTATTATAAGATGTGTTTCGTCGCATCAGTTAGCATATACCCAAATCGTCCCATCACTCAAAATTGTTTCTATGCTCATAAATCAGTTTGATGGTCCAAACTGGTTAGGTCGGGTTTGATGGCTTGTCAGCACTTTCACCTTTTTATGATAAATTTACTACTGTATAAGATTGTATTTGGAAAACTATAGTCTATTTATTTTAGGAAAGGAATTTAGGATTCTATTAGCATTTGAGAAAACATTGGTGACATTTGACTCGTTAGACCGTGTCAATTCATCTGCCGGTTTCTCTTTTAGGCAAGTATAAACCTAACGTGTACCCCCGCTGAAAATTAAAACCAGAAAGCCCCAACCAACTTTGAGTAGAATTGTAAACCAGGCATGATAACGAGTGGATCTGTATATGTTTTGAGATATCGCAAGAATATATTTTCATCGAAGGTCTAAATTTCCGAAACTGTATCTGTTAGTGGTGGAAGCTATCATGGGTCAAAATTTCCTACTTTTTCAGTTTTGAGTAATTATAAGAATATAAAGAATAACTTACAGATCAATGAAATCCACAGTTACAAAGAATGCATTTGCCATTGTTTCAATGGTCACACTCTTGTAAGATTCCAGGAATTGGGAATAGACTACCATCCTTATCTCCCTCATAAAATACCGGAAGTGTGAGTTCAAATAGAGATCCAATTTAATGTGCTCAGTAATTTCAGCTACATTATTTAAAAAGCTGAATATCAGTAACATAAAAGATCAGTTATAGCAGCATTGGCAACTTAAGAGATGGGTCAATCTGGCATACGTTAATACACACTAGTTTTTTGTTAAGTTCATAAAACAGGGATACATAGATGTGTTTCCCGGTCGATCCACCATTTTAATCCACACCTAATAGAGTGTCTACTCCCAAACCCATCTGACTTGTTACTAGATAATATGAGACTTAAACTTTCTAAAATCCTACAATCTCCAAAAGGCAGATGAATCATATTAGCATTTAAGTTTCTGAAACTATTATGAGTTTCTGAAACATAAGTGAGTTTCTGAAACATAAGTGGGAAAGTAAAAACAAGCCCCAAAAAGTGAGTTCCTGAAACATAAGCCCAAAAAGTGAGTTTATGAAACATAAGTGAGTTTCTGAAACATAAGTGAGTTTCTGAAACAAGCCCCAGAAATTCATGTTTGTTAAATCATGCATGATTTATGTTAAATCATGCATATGTTTTTTTGTATTTGTAACTTCTTAGTACTTAACTGATTTGTGTTCTTACTTTTTGCAGTTCAACGTGATACAAACAAGCGTCAGAAATCTTTAGGTCATAAAGGATCGCGTCACCTCCTGTCGCTGAAAAAAAACAAGAACTAGTGCAATGCCAAAGTCAAAAGCTCCTTCCCAAAAGTCTAGTGCTGCTATTAAAAAAGAACCATCTGCTATTAAAAAAGAAGCTACTGTTAAGAAGGAACCAGTTGGGAAGAGGAAGAGATCTACTGATTTTGTAGATAGAATAGTGTCGGATGTTGTGAGTGACTATAAAGAGGAGTCAGATGACGATGATCAAAATGACGATGCAGTTAAGAAAGAGCATGGTGTGAAAAAAGGTCCCCGAAAAGTGAAGGTTGAAAAGCAGGAATCTGATGAGGACAATGTCAAAGATGAAGAGGAAGATGAAGAGGGTGTTAAGAAACCTGGGAAGAAGCATAAGAAGACTTCTAAAGGTGGAGAGGTTGTCTTGAGTGAAAGAGATAAGTATCTACTCAAGTTTCCAATTATTAAATCTAGGACAGTGCCTACTTCTTTCTTCGCAGCAATTCGAGATAACAGGTTGGACATTGATAAGTTTTTGGGAAGTATTGGGTTTTCTTCATTTCGTTCCATTAAAATAGACACCTTACCTGGGCGTTTAGGGAGGTTTGCTGTTAGAGCATTTGATAAGGAGAGATATCAGTTTAAGCTTTTAAACGGGTCTTCGATTCTTGTAACTCCTCAAAAGATTAAGGATATTTTAGGACTTCCCATTGGTGGAACTTCTTTATATGATCTACCTGAGAGAGCTTTGGATGACCCGTTTGTGTTGTTGTGGTTAAAACAGTTTGATAAACCATGGAAACTACTTCGTGCTTCTGATATTCAAGAGAAACTTAATGAAGCAACAGAAGTTGACTTTATGTATAAAGTCAATTTTCTTACTCTATTTTCTGTTGGGTTGTGTACAGCTTACACAATGAAAGCAATACCTGATCTAACTATTGTTCGGCGTATTCGTGAGGATACGGATATTGCTGGAATTGATTGGTGTGAGTTCTTATACAAGTGTCTTGGAAATAACACGGAACCGAATACTTAGGCTGGTTTTTACATTGGGCCGTTGTGTTTTTTAATTGTAAGTGTGTGTATATATACATTTTTACATTTTTTTTGTGTTTTTTATTTTATGTTTATATTGTTTATAACTTTTAACAAGAAATAATTTTTATTTTCCTAACAGCTGCTGTATTTGGATTCAACAAAATTTGATCGTTATCCTGTTCTTCGGTCCAGACCTGCTATACTGAATTGGAATACAACAAACATGCATCGCAGGCAGGATTTAGAGGTGCAAGATAATGTTATTGGGATGTTGGAGTGGCAGCCAGAATGGACTGCGTCCGAAGAGAAACAAAGTGAAGGTTTTTTTGATGTGGGTAAACAAAGTGAAGAAAAACAAAGTGGTTTTTCCAGTAAAAAGGTGTGTTGTCGTATCTTTTTACGTTTTTTATTGTTTTTTCAATTATTTTTGTATCATATAAAGTGTTATAATAATTTGAGTTTGCAAGATTCAACTGAATCATGCATGATTCAACTGAATCATGCATGATTCAACTGAATCATGCATGATTCAACTGAATCATGAATTTTTCTACATGAATCAAGCATGATTTATATATTTCATTTTTGTAGGCCTTTTGCACAAAGATCAATGAAAAGCTTTCAAGCATTGCCAAAGACAAGGCCGAACTTGAATGCTTTTTAAGAGATGCGAACAATGAATTTCCAAATGATGAGAACATTCATCAATTGATTGAGAAATATGAGGGACTTTTTAAGGATACTGTTTCGTTTCAAGGTGAACCTACTCATATTGATGATTTCAATGCTTCCCCTGACGAGAATGTTGATTTAAACAAGCCAAAAGAGTCGGATGCAAAGGAGTTACCTACAAAGGACATTGAGCCCGGGAACGAAGCAGCAGCAGACGAAGGAGCAGACGAAGCAGCAGTCGATGATGTTGAAGAAACTTACACGCAGTGGCTTGAAAGAAACATTCATTGGGTTGGAGAGGTGATTGATCTGCTTTCAGATGCCTTTTATGACGTATATTTTTAACTTTTCCTCATGAGTTGTATAATGATATGTTCATATGTATGTTTATAATTAAATTTTTTGAACTTTTTGCAGGAAAATTTGTTTAATATGATTATGAATGAACCTACTAACGTTTCGCCTCCCAAGACGCCTCCACGAGTTTCTACTCGTTCATCTCCCAAGAAAAAAGTTAGGAAGCCATCTTCTGTGTTGTCATCTCCTTTTATGAATAAGAGAACTGAAGTTGGTCCTGATCTAAAGAGGCTTGAGTTTATACTGGGAAATAGTTTGTTCGCTATGCAAGGCGATAGATAGTAAGTTCTCTATTTCAGTTTTTGCTTTCGATTTGTAGTTAAAGAATGACGTATCCTAATTTGTTTGTTATTTCTAATTGTAGTGAAACTGTTTTCCAAACTAATTCGGGTTATGAGCAAAAATCTGTACGAGTGAGCATGGAGACATTGACACCTGGATTATGGTTAGACCACAATGTTATTGATAGTTGGAGTGCATTGTTGAACCTGGAGGAGCGGGCTACATTGTTGAAGCTGGTGGAAGCTGGTAAAGTTAATGAGCGGTTAAGAAGGCTTTTTTTTACAACTGGCTGTATTGTAAGTTTCTATTCACATGTAGCGATGTTTTTTTTCATTCTTTAAATCATGCATGATTCATCTTGAATCATGCATGATTCATCTTGAATCATGCATGATTCATCTTGAATCATGCATGATTCATCTTGAATCCTCTCTAATTTTGTTTCGCTTGTTTGTAAACAGCCAGAAGGAACTATTAAAAGTACTCTTGATCCAGATGGTCAGTGGAAAGTCTTTTCAGATGCCATTTCAACTCAATTGCAGCATGATGAGGATGCACTTCGCCTCTCGGATGTTGATTTGGTGTTTTTTCCTATTTGTGCTTCTGGACACTTTTATGTTGTTGTTTTCAACTTGGAGAATCCGTCAATGTTTATCATTGATAACATTTATGCTGGACCATATTCCTATAGTTCAAGATACAAAGCAGCTTGTGATCCTTTGGTAAGTTTAAAATCATTTTTGTTTATTAATGTATTGAGTTTTATTAATGTATCGAGTTTTATTAATGTGTATTTGAGTTTTGTGATCCTTGTATCTTTTATTGACTTTTATATTGTTTCTCTTTTACAATTTTTTTTGTAGAAAAAGTTTTTTATCAGGCATCTAAAAGAGCATGGGCATGACAAACTATCGGCCATGATGAAAGTCAAAGCACGCATTCTACGTTTGAATTGAAGTACAGAGAGTAACTATGAAGATTGCGGAATATTTACTATGATCCATATGGAATCTTACACTGGCACACCTGTTGGAGATTGGGATGTTGGGTTTGATGTAGAATCAAAGGAACAGCGCTCACAGTTGTTATGTATGAGGTATAGGATTGCTACCAAGCTTTTGTTGCATGATTTTAACATTCATAAACAGAAGATGTTTGAGTTGGCCTTCAAGTTTGAGACTGAGAATGAACACCAGAAAAGGGTTGATATTATTCAAGAGGCAATCAAAAACAGGAATGAGCGTGATCCACCGAAGACTATGCCTGGCCAAGAAGATCAGATAGAAGGGAACGATGTTAAAGATGCAGAAGTAAAGGAGGTTGGTAAGGATGTTAAAGCTGCAGAAAGGAAGGAGGTTGGGAAGGATGTTAAAGCTGCAAAATCGAAAGATTTTCATATGACATATGCTGGTGGTAAAAAAAGAAAGTGATGTTTGATTATAGTTTGTTAAACTTTTGTTCATAAAATGGATGGTAGTTTAATGGGAGGGTATTTTTATGTTATATTCTGATGTTATATGTTGGTAATCTTTTGTTCGTAAAACTGATGGTACTTTTATGTAATATTGGATGTTATCTTTTTTATGTTATCTTTTAACTGTTACATGACTGTCTTTTTTATGTTATCTTTTTTACTGTTATGTAACTGTTTGCATGGTTCATCTATGAATCATGCATGATTCACTATGAATCATGCATGATTCATTATGAATCATGCATGATTCACTATGAATCATGCATGGTTCACTATGAATCATGCATGATTCACTATGAATCATGCATGATTCATGTTGAATCATGCATGATTCATGTTGAATCATGCATGATTCATGCATGATTCATGTTGAATCATGCATGATTCATGTTGAATCATGCATGATTCATAGAACATTATATGAACATTATAAGTCTGTTTGTAGTGCATCAGCAGTAGTTACCTTGCTGACTCATATGCATGATTTTTGGATGACATATGATGTTTCATTACGAATCATGCATGTTTCATTACGAATCATGCATGTTTCATTACGAATCATGCAATCATGCATGATTCATTACGAATCATGCATGATTCATTACGAATATTATATGAACATTAAACAAAGTACTCCAATCTCAGAGTTTTAATACAGTTAAATCAAATTAAAAAAGAAATCTAACGAATATTCTAAGTGTACTACAAAACATTAAACTAAGTACTCCAATCTCAGAGTTTTAATACAGTTAAATCAAATTAAAAAACAAATCTAACGAATATTATAAGTGTACTACAAAACAATTGAAGGAGCACCCGCACCAATTGTTGTATTCCTTGCTTCCTTTTCAGCAGCAGCCGCAATAGTTGCATTCTTTGCTGCATTTGCAGCAGCAGCCACAGCACCTGCACCAGTTGTTCCTGTTTGTAGTGCATCAGCAATAGTTGTATTCCTTGCTTCCTTTTCAGCAGCAGCCGCAATAGTTGCATTCCTTGCTTCCTTTGCAGCAGCAGCCGCAGTAGCAATCTTTTTTACTTTAGCAATGTATTTTGGATTTTCCGGACATGTTGTTTTTGTATGTTTGTTAGTCTTCACTCCACATTGTCCACACTTCCGCTCTTGCTTTTTTTTAGCATTGATAGCTACTTCTCTTGCACTTTTTCTACGTTTTCCTTTCTTAGCACCTCTTATTGAAGCAACATGAGGATTGTTTACAGTATTCTTATTCGGCTTTTGAATAGCATAAATATCTTCAATCATGTCTGCCGTTTTCTATGAAGGAGGCCTTGGCACTAGAACCTCAAATTCCTTCTTTATAGTTTTGAGCTTTTCCACAAATTGCGACAACTTTTCTTTATCTTTACTCAACAGAAACAAACACTCATCTACTACATAGTTAGCCTCATTTGTTAATATTTTCATTTCTTTGTTTTTCACTCCTATCTGTTCGTGCTTCTTCTTAATGAAAGTGGTATCAAATCCCTCCTCCAACGCCTTAAAACGTACTTCTCCGGAATCATTTGAACATTACGGTTCTTCAAAACACAAAATACATGTCTACATAAAAACCCGTAACGCATGAAATGTCTACAGGTACACTCAACTGATCCATCTTCAAGAGAACGCAAAACCTTGTTTTGATGCAAAAAAAAACGTATTAATACCTGATTCTTACTAAATCATGCATGATTCTTCAGTGAATCATGCATGATTCTTCAATGAATCATGCATGATTCACCCATGAATCATGCATGATTCTTACTAAATCATGCATGATTCATGGAAGAATCATGCATGATTCTTTATGAATCATGCATGATTCTTCCATGAATCATGCATGATTCTTCAATGAATCATGCATGATTCACCCATGAATCATGCATGATTCTTCAATGAATCATGCATGATTCACCCATGAATCATGCATGATTCATTGTTGATTATATATGAAACATGCATGATTGTAAAAAAAAATCCACTAACCTTGTAGTCTATTACTTTGTCTTCTTCCTGCACAACCATCTCTTTTCCTTCTTTTGTGAATAGTGTCCTATAAGCACCCGCCTTTGTGTCTCTAACTACAACCATCTCAACTCCCTCGTCCTTTTTAAACTCTTCTATTTGACAAGACCAAATAGATTCATACATTTCTGTTTGAACAAGCAGAAATATTGTCCTTGTATAAAATTTAGCCGCGTGTTTTTCCATTTCTAACATTGTTTTATATCTTGGGGTAGCATCAAAAGTTCTGAAATCTAGATGTTCTTGTTTACTCCTTTGTCTTTCCATTGCTGATTCATAGCACATCATGAAGTTGACCAATGTTGACCCGTGATTTGTGAAACCTTTAAAAAACGCGTTTTCACTCTCTGATCTTGAAGTAGTTCTCATTAAGCCAAACAGAGGTGACGTAATAAAATAAGCTGGTAACCACATTTTTCGAAGCTCATACATCTTTGTCATCCACTTGTGTTTTTCCAACTTAAAGTATTTAATAAGTATTGACCATCTTGCTTCAAATTCTTTTGGCTCTATAAACATATTCCACACCAATTTGTTGAAACGTTCTTTGAAATTAGTTTTATCATAAATTTCTTCACATATCTGTAATTAAATCATAACAGATTATTTTTAAGAATCATGAATGATTCAAAAAAGGTTATGAAAATGGCAATACCTTTGATGGGATTTTTTGCATGATATGCCACATGCATAATCTATGTTTTGATTCTTTCAGAACTGCTTCAATTGCCCTTTTCATTGCCCCATCTTGATCCATTACAATCATTGTCGGTTGTTTTTCGTGAGCAGTCATGAACGATGTTAGAAGCCACGTATAAGCTTCTGTGTCCTCGTTTAGTAGCAATCCTGATCCAAACATTCACGCACTTTCTGTGATTATCTATGCCAGTGAATGGAACAAAGACCATATCGTACCTGAAAATAATGTACAATTAGAAAATAAAAAACAGATTATGCAAAAAAGACAGAGTCAACATGAATCATGCATGATTTATAATGAATCAAGCATGTTTTATTCTGAAACATGCATGATATATTTGATGAATCATGCATGATTCATTATAAATCATGCATGATTCATGTTGAATCATGCATGATTCAACAAAAATCATGCATGATTCATTATAAATCATGCATATGATTCATTATAAAAAACAGATTATGCAAAAAAGACAGAATCAACATGAATCATGCATGATTTATAATGAATAATGCATGATTCATCTGAATAATCATGCATGATTCATCAGATGATTCATGCATGATTCATCAGATGAATCATGCATGATTCATTATAAATCATGCATGATTCATTATAATCATGCATCATTCATAATGAATCATGCATGAATCATGCATGATTCTACATGAATCCTAAAATAACTTACTTGTTTGTTTTGAAGGTAGCATCAAAAGATATAATATCTCCAAACTCTTCATAGTTGCGTTTATCTACTTCGTCCGCCCAAAACATTGCAACCAGTTCGCTGTTTTCAACCTTATACTGAAACGTAAAGCCTGGAACAAACTTCTTCCTGTTTTCCATCTTATTTATAAGCATCTGTGCATCACTTTCTCCTATATATTCATTAACATCCCTTATCTGATTCTTAAAATCATCACTAGTTCCATGCACATACTCAGCACCCCCTTTGATACTAGAATACACAGTATGTGCCTTGGTTCCCCCAAGTCTCAGTTGTGTTGAAGCTCTCACAATCATGAGTCATTTTTCTTTGTTTCTTTGTTAGATGCTTATACTCTTTCGGAAGCATTTGATGGTTGTGCTTAGTAACAAATTTGGTTACTACATACTCTCTCCGAACATAATCCAAATCAACCTTTATTTGTGCCTCACAACCTGTTACACGATATCTTGTATTCCTTGTTTGCTTTCCACTGTTTGCAGGATCCAAGGTGTTAACATTTAAGTCTTTTGGAAGCCCTTGCCGGTTACACATGATGTACTTTGATTTAACGTCACCA